>CAUJGY010000176.1:0-600000 GCA_963170745.1 Phymatocera aterrima
TTGACCCGCTGAATCCAAAAATCCAACCTTTGTTACACGAAAATACACCTGGAAAGAAGTTATTCCGCATGGTACGAAAAAGAGATGATCGAAAATATTTTGTTTCAGAATCGGAATCGGACTTTGAAGGGTGAGTTTATAGGTGTATTCCGACCCGCTGGATCTGAAAATCCAACCTTTGATGACCAAAAATATGCTTAGAAAAAAGTTATTCCGCATGGTACGAAAAAGAGATGATCGAAAATATCTGTCTCCAGAATCGGAATCGAACTTTGATGGGTGGGTTTATAGGTGTATTTTGTCCCGCTGAATCCAAAAATCCAACCTTTGTTACACGAAAATACACCTGGAAAGAAGTTATTTCGCAGGGTACGAAAAAGAGATGATCGAAAATATTTTTTTTCAGAATCAATATCGGACTTTAATGGGCGAGTTTCTAGGTGTACTCCGACCCGCTGAATCCGGAAATCCAACCTCTGATGACCAAAAATATGCTTGGAAAAAAGTTATTTCGCATGGTACGAAAAAGAGATGATCGTAAATATTTTTTTTCAGAATCAAAATCGGACTTTGATGCGTGAGTTTCTAGGTGTATTTCGACCCGCTGAATCCGAAAATCCAAACTTTGAGGACCAAAAATATGCTTGGAAAAAAGTTATTTCGCATGGTACGAAAAAAAGATGATCGAAAATATCTGTCTCCCGAATCGAAATCGAACTTTGATGGGTGGGTTTATAGGTGTATTTTGACCCGCTGAATCCAAAAATCGAACGTTTGTTACACGAAAATACACCTGGAAAGAAGTTATTTCGCATGGTACGAAAAAGAGATGATCGAAAATATTTTGTTTCAGAATCAAAATCGGACTTTAATGGGTGAGTTTCTAGGTGTTTTTCGACCCGCTGAATCCGAAAATCCAACCTCTGATGACCAAAAATATGCTTGGACAAAAGTTATTTCGCGCGGTACGAAAAAGAGATGATCGAAAATATTTTTTTTCAGAATCAAAATCGGACTTTGATGGGTGAGTTTCTAGGTGTATTTCGACCCGCTAAATCCGAAAATCCAACCTTTGATGACCAAAAATATGCTTGGAAAAAAGTTATTTCGCATGGTACGAAAAAGAGATGATCGAAAATATCTGTCTCTAGAATCGGAATCGAACTTTGATGGGTGGGTTCATAGGTGTATTTTGACCCGCTGAATCCAAAAATCCAACCTTTGTTACACGGAAATACACCTGGAAAGAAGTTATTCCGCATGGTACGGAAAAAAAAATGATCGAAAATATTTTTTTTCAGAATCAAAATCGGACTTTGATGGGTGTGTTTCTAGGTGAATTCCGACCCGCTGAATCCGAAAATCCGAACTTTGATGGCCAAAAATATGCTTGGAAAAAAGTTATTTCGCATGGTACGACAAAGAGATGATCGGAAATATCTGTCTCCAGAATCGGAATCAAACTTTGATGGGTGGGTTTATAGGTGTATTTTAACCCGCTGAATCCAGAAATCCAACCTTTGTTACACGAAAATACACCTGGAAAGAATTTATTCCGCATGGTACGAAAAAGAGATGATCGAAAATATTTTCTTTCAGAATCGGAATCGGACTGTGATGGGTGAGTTTCTAGGTGTATTTCGACCCGCTGAATCCGAAAATCCAACTTTTGATGACCAAAAATATGCTTGGAAAAAAGTTATTTCGCATGGTACGAAAAAGAGATGATCGCAAATATCTGTCTCCAGAATCAAAATCGAACTTTGATGGGTGGGTTCATAGGTGTATTTTGACCCGCTGAATTCAAAAATCCAACCTTTGTTACACGAAAATACACCTGGAAAGAAGTTATTCCGCATGGTACGAAAAAGAGATGATCGAAAATATTTTTTTTCAGAATCAAAATCGGACTTTGATGGGTGAGTTTCTAGGTGTATTCCGACCCGCTGAATCCGAAAATCCGAACTTTGATGACCAAAAATATGCTTGGAAAAGAGTTATTTCGCATGGTACGAAAATGAGATGATCGGAAATATCTGTCTCCAGAATCGGAATCGAACTTTGATGGGTGGGTTTATAGGTGTATTTTGACCCGCTGAATCCAAAAATCCAACCTTTGTTACACGAAAATACACCTGGAAAGAAGTTATTCCGCATGGTACGAAAAAGAGATGATCGAAAATATTTTTTTTCAGAATCGGAATCGGACTTTGAAGGGTGAGTTTCTAGGTGTATTCCGACCCGCTGAATCTGAAAATCCAACCTTTGATGACCAAAAATATGCTTAGAAAAAAGGTATTTCGCATGGTACGAAAAAGAGATGATCGAAAATATCTGTCTCCAGAATCGAATTCGAACTTTGATGGGTGGGTTTATAGGTGTATTTTGTCCCGCTGAATCCAAAAATCCAACCTTTGTTACACGAAAATACACCTGGAAAGAAGTTATTTCGCAGGGTACGAAAAAGAGATGATCGAAAATATTTTTTTTCAGAATCAATATCGGACTTTAATGGGTGAGTTTCTAGGTGTACTCCGACCCGCTGAATCCGGAAATCCAACCTTTGATGACCATAAATATGCTTGGAAAAAAGTTATTTCGCATGGTACGAAAAAGAGATGATCGAAAATATTTTTTTTCAGAATCAAATTCGGACTTTGATGGGTGAGTTTCTAGGTGTATTTCGACTTGCTGAATCCAAAAATCCAACCTTCGATGACCAAAAATATGCTTGGAAAAAAGTTATTTCGCATGGTACGCAAAAGAGATGATCGAAAATATTCCTTTTCAGAATCAAAATCGGACTTTGATGGGTGAGTTTCTAGGTGTATTTCGACTCGCTGAATCCGGAAATCCAACCTTTGATGACCAAAAATATTCTTGGAAAAAAGTTATTTCGCATGGTACGAAAAAGAGATGATCGAAAATATCTGTCTCCAGAATCGAAATCGAACTTCGATGGGTGGGTTCATAGGTGTATTTTGACCCGCTGAATCCGAAAATCCAACCTTTGATGACCAAAAATATGCTTGGAAAAAAGTTATTTCGCATGGTACGAAAAAGAGATGATCGCAAATATCTGTCTCCAGAATCAAAATCGAACTTTGATGGGTGGGTTCATAGGTGTATTTTGACCCGCTGAATTCAAAAATCCAACCTTTGTTACACGAAAATACACCTGGAAAGAAGTTATTCCGCATGGTACGAAAAAGAGATGATCGAAAATATTTTTTTTCAGAATCAAAATCGGACTTTGATGGGTGAGTTTCTAGGTGTATTCCGACCCGCTGAATCCGAAAATCCGAACTTTGATGACCAAAAATATGCTTGGAAAAGAGTTATTTCGCATGGTACGAAAATGAGATGATCGGAAATATCTGTCTCCAGAATCGGAATCGAACTTTGATGGGTGGGTTTATAGGTGTATTTTGACCCGCTGAATCCAAAAATCCAACCTTTGTTACACGAAAATACACCTGGAAAGAAGTTATTCCGCATGGTACGAAAAAGAGATGATCGAAAATATTTTTTTTCAGAATCGGAATCGGACTTTGAAGGGTGAGTTTCTAGGTGTATTCCGACCCGCTGAATCTGAAAATCCAACCTTTGATGACCAAAAATATGCTTAGAAAAAAGGTATTTCGCATGGTACGAAAAAGAGATGATCGAAAATATCTGTCTCCAGAATCGAATTCGAACTTTGATGGGTGGGTTTATAGGTGTATTTTGTCCCGCTGAATCCAAAAATCCAACCTTTGTTACACGAAAATACACCTGGAAAGAAGTTATTTCGCAGGGTACGAAAAAGAGATGATCGAAAATATTTTTTTTCAGAATCAATATCGGACTTTAATGGGTGAGTTTCTAGGTGTACTCCGACCCGCTGAATCCGGAAATCCAACCTCTGATGACCAAAAATGTGCTTGGAAAAAAGTTATTTCGCATGGTACGAAAAAGAGATGATCGTAAATATTTTTTTTCAGAATCAAAATCGGACTTTGATGCGTGAGTTTCTAGGTGTATTTCGACCCGCTGAATCCGAAAATCCAAACTTTGAGGACCAAAAATATGCTTGGAAAAAAGTTATTTCGCATGGTACGAAAAAGAGATGATCGAAAATATCTGTCTCCCGAATCGAAATCGAACTTTGATGGGTGGGTTTATAGGTGTATTTTGACCCGCTGAATCGAAAAATCGAACCCTTGTTACACGAAAATACACCTGGAAAGAAGTTATTTCGCATGGCACGAAAAAGAGATGATCGAAAATATTTTGTTTCAGAATCAAAATCGGACTTTAATGGGTGAGTTTCTAGGTGTATTTCGACCCGCTGAATCCGAAAATCCAACCTCTGATGCCCAAAAATATGCTTGGACAAAAGTTATTTCGCATGGTACGCAAAAGAGATGATCGAAAATATTCCTTTTCAGAATCAAAATCGGACTTTGATGGGTGAGTTTCTAGGTGTATTTCGACTCGCTGAATCCGGAAATCCAACCTTTGATGACCAAAAATATGCTTGGAAAAAAGTTATTTCGCATGGTACGAAAAAGAGATGATCGAAAATATCTGTCTCCAGAATCGAAATCGAACTTCGATGGGTGGGTTTATAGGTGTATTTTGACCCGCTGAATCCGAAAATCCAACCTTTGATGACCAAAAATATGCTTGGAAAAAAGTTATTTCGCATGGTACGAAAAAGAGATGATCGCAAATATCTGTCTCCAGAATCAAAATCGAACTTTGATGGGTGGGTTCATAGGTGTATTTTGACCCGCTGAATCCAAAAATCCAACCTTTGTTACATGAAAATACACCTGGAAAGAAGTTATTCCGCATGGTACGAAAAAGAGATGATCGAAAATATTTTTTTTCAGAATCAAAATCGGACTTTGATGGGTGAGTTTCTAGGTGTATTCCGACCCGCTGAATCCGAAAATCCGAACTTTGATGACCAAAAATATGCTTGGAAAAGAGTTATTTCGCATGGTACGAAAATGAGATGATCGGAAATATCTGTCTCCAGAATCGGAATCGAACTTTGATGGGTGGGTTTATGGGTGTATTTTGACCCGCTGAATCCAAAAATCCAACCTTTGTTACACGAAAATACACCTGGAAAGAAGTTATTTCGCAGGGTACGAAAAAGAGATGATCGAAAATATTTTTTTTCAGAATCAATATCGGACTTTAATGGGCGAGTTTCTAGGTGTACTCCGACCCGCTGAATCCGGAAATCCAACCTCTGATGACCAAAAATATGCTTGGAAAAAAGTTATTTCGCATGGTACGAAAAAGAGATGATCGTAAATATTTTTTTTCAGAATCAAAATCGGACTTTGATGCGTGAGTTTCTAGGTGTATTTCGACCCGCTGAATCCGAAAATCCAAACTTTGAGGACCAAAAATATGCTTGGAAAAAAGTTATTTCGCATGGTACGAAAAAAAGATGATCGAAAATATCTGTCTCCCGAATCGAAATCGAACTTTGATGGGTGGGTTTATAGGTGTATTTTGACCCGCTGAATCCAAAAATCGAACGTTTGTTACACGAAAATACACCTGGAAAGAAGTTATTTCGCATGGTACGAAAAAGAGATGATCGAAAATATTTTGTTTCAGAATCAAAATCGGACTTTAATGGGTGAGTTTCTAGGTGTTTTTCGACCCGCTGAATCCGAAAATCCAACCTCTGATGACCAAAAATATGCTTGGACAAAAGTTATTTCGCGCGGTACGAAAAAGAGATGATCGAAAATATTTTTTTTCAGAATCAAAATCGGACTTTGATGGGTGAGTTTCTAGGTGTATTTCGACCCGCTAAATCCGAAAATCCAACCTTTGATGACCAAAAATATGCTTGGAAAAAAGTTATTTCGCATGGTACGAAAAAGAGATGATCGAAAATATCTGTCTCTAGAATCGGAATCGAACTTTGATGGGTGGGTTCATAGGTGTATTTTGACCCGCTGAATCCAAAAATCCAACCTTTGTTACACGGAAATACACCTGGAAAGAAGTTATTCCGCATGGTACGGAAAAAAAAATGATCGAAAATATTTTTTTTCAGAATCAAAATCGGACTTTGATGGGTGTGTTTCTAGGTGAATTCCGACCCGCTGAATCCGAAAATCCGAACTTTGATGGCCAAAAATATGCTTGGAAAAAAGTTATTTCGCATGGTACGACAAAGAGATGATCGGAAATATCTGTCTCCAGAATCGGAATCAAACTTTGATGGGTGGGTTTATAGGTGTATTTTAACCCGCTGAATCCAGAAATCCAACCTTTGTTACACGAAAATACACCTGGAAAGAATTTATTCCGCATGGTACGAAAAAGAGATGATCGAAAATATTTTCTTTCAGAATCGGAATCGGACTGTGATGGGTGAGTTTCTAGGTGTATTTCGACCCGCTGAATCCGAAAATCCAACTTTTGATGACCAAAAATATGCTTGGAAAAAAGTTATTTCGCATGGTACGAAAAAGAGATGATCGCAAATATCTGTCTCCAGAATCAAAATCGAACTTTGATGGGTGGGTTCATAGGTGTATTTTGACCCGCTGAATTCAAAAATCCAACCTTTGTTACACGAAAATACACCTGGAAAGAAGTTATTCCGCATGGTACGAAAAAGAGATGATCGAAAATATTTTTTTTCAGAATCAAAATCGGACTTTGATGGGTGAGTTTCTAGGTGTATTCCGACCCGCTGAATCCGAAAATCCGAACTTTGATGACCAAAAATATGCTTGGAAAAGAGTTATTTCGCATGGTACGAAAATGAGATGATCGGAAATATCTGTCTCCAGAATCGGAATCGAACTTTGATGGGTGGGTTTATAGGTGTATTTTGACCCGCTGAATCCAAAAATCCAACCTTTGTTACACGAAAATACACCTGGAAAGAAGTTATTCCGCATGGTACGAAAAAGAGATGATCGAAAATATTTTTTTTCAGAATCGGAATCGGACTTTGAAGGGTGAGTTTCTAGGTGTATTCCGACCCGCTGAATCTGAAAATCCAACCTTTGATGACCAAAAATATGCTTAGAAAAAAGGTATTTCGCATGGTACGAAAAAGAGATGATCGAAAATATCTGTCTCCAGAATCGAATTCGAACTTTGATGGGTGGGTTTATAGGTGTATTTTGTCCCGCTGAATCCAAAAATCCAACCTTTGTTACACGAAAATACACCTGGAAAGAAGTTATTTCGCAGGGTACGAAAAAGAGATGATCGAAAATATTTTTTTTCAGAATCAATATCGGACTTTAATGGGTGAGTTTCTAGGTGTACTCCGACCCGCTGAATCCGGAAATCCAACCTCTGATGACCAAAAATGTGCTTGGAAAAAAGTTATTTCGCATGGTACGAAAAAGAGATCATCGTAAATATTTTTTTTCAGAATCAAAATCGGACTTTGATGCGTGAGTTTCTAGGTGTATTTCGACCCGCTGAATCCGAAAATCCAAACTTTGAGGACCAAAAATATGCTTGGAAAAAAGTTATTTCGCATGGTACGAAAAAGAGATGATCGAAAATATCTGTCTCCCGAATCGAAATCGAACTTTGATGGGTGGGTTTATAGGTGTATTTTGACCCGCTGAATCGAAAAATCGAACCCTTGTTACACGAAAATACACCTGGAAAGAAGTTATTTCGCATGGCACGAAAAAGAGATGATCGAAAATATTTTGTTTCAGAATCAAAATCGGACTTTAATGGGTGAGTTTCTAGGTGTATTTCGACCCGCTGAATCCGAAAATCCAACCTCTGATGCCCAAAAATATGCTTGGACAAAAGTTATTTCGCATGGTACGCAAAAGAGATGATCGAAAATATTCCTTTTCAGAATCAAAATCGGACTTTGATGGGTGAGTTTCTAGGTGTATTTCGACTCGCTGAATCCGGAAATCCAACCTTTGATGACCAAAAATATGCTTGGAAAAAAGTTATTTCGCATGGTACGAAAAAGAGATGATCGAAAATATCTGTCTCCAGAATCGAAATCGAACTTCGATGGGTGGGTTTATAGGTGTATTTTGACCCGCTGAATCCGAAAATCCAACCTTTGATGACCAAAAATATGCTTGGAAAAAAGTTATTTCGCATGGTACGAAAAAGAGATGATCGCAAATATCTGTCTCCAGAATCAAAATCGAACTTTGATGGGTGGGTTCATAGGTGTATTTTGACCCGCTGAATCCAAAAATCCAACCTTTGTTACATGAAAATACACCTGGAAAGAAGTTATTCCGCATGGTACGAAAAAGAGATGATCGAAAATATTTTTTTTCAGAATCAAAATCGGACTTTGATGGGTGAGTTTCTAGGTGTATTCCGACCCGCTGAATCCGAAAATCCGAACTTTGATGACCAAAAATATGCTTGGAAAAGAGTTATTTCGCATGGTACGAAAATGAGATGATCGGAAATATCTGTCTCCAGAATCGGAATCGAACTTTGATGGGTGGGTTTATGGGTGTATTTTGACCCGCTGAATCCAAAAATCCAACCTTTGTTACACGAAAATACACCTGGAAAGAAGTTATTCCGCATGGTACGAAAAAGAGATGATCGAAAATATTTTTTTTCAGAATCGGAATCGGACTTTGAAGGGTGAGTTTATAGGTGTATTCCGACCCGCTGGATCTGAAAATCCAACCTTTGATGACCAAAAATATGCTTAGAAAAAAGTTATTCCGCATGGTACGAAAAAGAGATGATCGAAAATATCTGTCTCCAGAATCGGAATCGAACTTTGATGGGTGGGTTTATAGGTGTATTTTGTCCCGCTGAATCCAAAAATCCAACCTTTGTTACACGAAAATACACCTGGAAAGAAGTTATTTCGCAGGGTACGAAAAAGAGATGATCGAAAATATTTTTTTTCAGAATCAATATCGGACTTTAATGGGCGAGTTTCTAGGTGTACTCCGACCCGCTGAATCCGGAAATCCAACCTCTGATGACCAAAAATATGCTTGGAAAAAAGTTATTTCGCATGGTACGAAAAAGAGATGATCGTAAATATTTTTTTTCAGAATCAAAATCGGACTTTGATGCGTGAGTTTCTAGGTGTATTTCGACCCGCTGAATCCGAAAATCCAAACTTTGAGGACCAAAAATATGCTTGGAAAAAAGTTATTTCGCATGGTACGAAAAAAAGATGATCGAAAATATCTGTCTCCCGAATCGAAATCGAACTTTGATGGGTGGGTTTATAGGTGTATTTTGACCCGCTGAATCCAAAAATCGAACGTTTGTTACACGAAAATACACCTGGAAAGAAGTTATTTCGCATGGTACGAAAAAGAGATGATCGAAAATATTTTGTTTCAGAATCAAAATCGGACTTTAATGGGTGAGTTTCTAGGTGTTTTTCGACCCGCTGAATCCGAAAATCCAACCTCTGATGACCAAAAATATGCTTGGACAAAAGTTATTTCGCGCGGTACGAAAAAGAGATGATCGAAAATATTTTTTTTCAGAATCAAAATCGGACTTTGATGGGTGAGTTTCTAGGTGTATTTCGACCCGCTAAATCCGAAAATCCAACCTTTGATGACCAAAAATATGCTTGGAAAAAAGTTATTTCGCATGGTACGAAAAAGAGATGATCGAAAATATCTGTCTCTAGAATCGGAATCGAACTTTGATGGGTGGGTTCATAGGTGTATTTTGACCCGCTGAATCCAAAAATCCAACCTTTGTTACACGGAAATACACCTGGAAAGAAGTTATTCCGCATGGTACGGAAAAAAAAATGATCGAAAATATTTTTTTTTAGAATCAAAATCGGACTTTGATGGGTGTGTTTCTAGGTGAATTCCGACCCGCTGAATCCGAAAATCCGAACTTTGATGGCCAAAAATATGCTTGGAAAAAAGTTATTTCGCATGGTACGACAAAGAGATGATCGGAAATATCTGTCTCCAGAATCGGAATCAAACTTTGATGGGTGGGTTTATAGGTGTATTTTAACCCGCTGAATCCAGAAATCCAACCTTTGTTACACGAAAATACACCTGGAAAGAATTTATTCCGCATGGTACGAAAAAGAGATGATCGAAAATATTTTCTTTCAGAATCGGAATCGGACTGTGATGGGTGAGTTTCTAGGTGTATTTCGACCCGCTGAATCCGAAAATCCAACTTTTGATGACCAAAAATATGCTTGGAAAAAAGTTATTTCGCATGGTACGAAAAAGAGATGATCGCAAATATCTGTCTCCAGAATCAAAATCGAACTTTGATGGGTGGGTTCATAGGTGTATTTTGACCCGCTGAATTCAAAAATCCAACCTTTGTTACACGAAAATACACCTGGAAAGAAGTTATTCCGCATGGTACGAAAAAGAGATGATCGAAAATATTTTTTTTCAGAATCAAAATCGGACTTTGATGGGTGAGTTTCTAGGTGTATTCCGACCCGCTGAATCCGAAAATCCGAACTTTGATGACCAAAAATATGCTTGGAAAAGAGTTATTTCGCATGGTACGAAAATGAGATGATCGGAAATATCTGTCTCCAGAATCGGAATCGAACTTTGATGGGTGGGTTTATAGGTGTATTTTGACCCGCTGAATCCAAAAATCCAACCTTTGTTACACGAAAATACACCTGGAAAGAAGTTATTCCGCATGGTACGAAAAAGAGATGATCGAAAATATTTTTTTTCAGAATCGGAATCGGACTTTGAAGGGTGAGTTTCTAGGTGTATTCCGACCCGCTGAATCTGAAAATCCAACCTTTGATGACCAAAAATATGCTTAGAAAAAAGGTATTTCGCATGGTACGAAAAAGAGATGATCGAAAATATCTGTCTCCAGAATCGAATTCGAACTTTGATGGGTGGGTTTATAGGTGTATTTTGTCCCGCTGAATCCAAAAATCCAACCTTTGTTACACGAAAATACACCTGGAAAGAAGTTATTTCGCAGGGTACGAAAAAGAGATGATCGAAAATATTTTTTTTCAGAATCAATATCGGACTTTAATGGGTGAGTTTCTAGGTGTACTCCGACCCGCTGAATCCGGAAATCCAACCTCTGATGACCAAAAATGTGCTTGGAAAAAAGTTATTTCGCATGGTACGAAAAAGAGATGATCGTAAATATTTTTTTTCAGAATCAAAATCGGACTTTGATGCGTGAGTTTCTAGGTGTATTTCGACCCGCTGAATCCGAAAATCCAAACTTTGAGGACCAAAAATATGCTTGGAAAAAAGTTATTTCGCATGGTACGAAAAAGAGATGATCGAAAATATCTGTCTCCCGAATCGAAATCGAACTTTGATGGGTGGGTTTATAGGTGTATTTTGACCCGCTGAATCGAAAAATCGAACCCTTGTTACACGAAAATACACCTGGAAAGAAGTTATTTCGCATGGCACGAAAAAGAGATGATCGAAAATATTTTGTTTCAGAATCAAAATCGGACTTTAATGGGTGAGTTTCTAGGTGTATTTCGACCCGCTGAATCCGAAAATCCAACCTCTGATGCCCAAAAATATGCTTGGACAAAAGTTATTTCGCATGGTACGCAAAAGAGATGATCGAAAATATTCCTTTTCAGAATCAAAATCGGACTTTGATGGGTGAGTTTCTAGGTGTATTTCGACTCGCTGAATCCGGAAATCCAACCTTTGATGACCAAAAATATGCTTGGAAAAAAGTTATTTCGCATGGTACGAAAAAGAGATGATCGAAAATATCTGTCTCCAGAATCGAAATCGAACTTCGATGGGTGGGTTTATAGGTGTATTTTGACCCGCTGAATCCGAAAATCCAACCTTTGATGACCAAAAATATGCTTGGAAAAAAGTTATTTCGCATGGTACGAAAAAGAGATGATCGCAAATATCTGTCTCCAGAATCAAAATCGAACTTTGATGGGTGGGTTCATAGGTGTATTTTGACCCGCTGAATCCAAAAATCCAACCTTTGTTACATGAAAATACACCTGGAAAGAAGTTATTCCGCATGGTACGAAAAAGAGATGATCGAAAATATTTTTTTTCAGAATCAAAATCGGACTTTGATGGGTGAGTTTCTAGGTGTATTCCGACCCGCTGAATCCGAAAATCCGAACTTTGATGACCAAAAATATGCTTGGAAAAGAGTTATTTCGCATGGTACGAAAATGAGATGATCGGAAATATCTGTCTCCAGAATCGGAATCGAACTTTGATGGGTGGGTTTATGGGTGTATTTTGACCCGCTGAATCCAAAAATCCAACCTTTGTTACACGAAAATACACCTGGAAAGAAGTTATTCCGCATGGTACGAAAAAGAGATGATCGAAAATATTTTTTTTCAGAATCGGAATCGGACTTTGAAGGGTGAGTTTATAGGTGTATTCCGACCCGCTGGATCTGAAAATCCAACCTTTGATGACCAAAAATATGCTTAGAAAAAAGTTATTCCGCATGGTACGAAAAAGAGATGATCGAAAATATCTGTCTCCAGAATCGGAATCGAACTTTGATGGGTGGGTTTATAGGTGTATTTTGTCCCGCTGAATCCAAAAATCCAACCTTTGTTACACGAAAATACACCTGGAAAGAAGTTATTTCGCAGGGTACGAAAAAGAGATGATCGAAAATATTTTTTTTCAGAATCAATATCGGACTTTAATGGGCGAGTTTCTAGGTGTACTCCGACCCGCTGAATCCGGAAATCCAACCTCTGATGACCAAAAATATGCTTGGAAAAAAGTTATTTCGCATGGTACGAAAAAGAGATGATCGTAAATATTTTTTTTCAGAATCAAAATCGGACTTTGATGCGTGAGTTTCTAGGTGTATTTCGACCCGCTGAATCCGAAAATCCAAACTTTGAGGACCAAAAATATGCTTGGAAAAAAGTTATTTCGCATGGTACGAAAAAAAGATGATCGAAAATATCTGTCTCCCGAATCGAAATCGAACTTTGATGGGTGGGTTTATAGGTGTATTTTGACCCGCTGAATCCAAAAATCGAACGTTTGTTACACGAAAATACACCTGGAAAGAAGTTATTTCGCATGGTACGAAAAAGAGATGATCGAAAATATTTTGTTTCAGAATCAAAATCGGACTTTAATGGGTGAGTTTCTAGGTGTATTTCGACCCGCTGAATCCGAAAATCCAACCTCTGATGACCAAAAATATGCTTGGACAAAAGTTATTTCGCGCGGTACGAAAAAGAGATGATCGAAAATATTTTTTTTCAGAATCAAAATCGGACTTTGATGGGTGAGTTTCTAGGTGTATTTCGACCCGCTAAATCCGAAAATCCAACCTTTGATGACCAAAAATATGCTTGGAAAAAAGTTATTTCGCATGGTACGAAAAAGAGATGATCGAAAATATCTGTCTCTAGAATCGGAATCGAACTTTGATGGGTGGGTTCATAGGTGTATTTTGACCCGCTGAATCCAAAAATCCAACCTTTGTTACACGGAAATACACCTGGAAAGAAGTTATTCCGCATGGTACGGAAAAAAAAATGATCGAAAATATTTTTTTTCAGAATCAAAATCGGACTTTGATGGGTGTGTTTCTAGGTGAATTCCGACCCGCTGAATCCGAAAATCCGAACTTTGATGGCCAAAAATATGCTTGGAAAAAAGTTATTTCGCATGGTACGACAAAGAGATGATCGGAAATATCTGTCTCCAGAATCGGAATCAAACTTTGATGGGTGGGTTTATAGGTGTATTTTAACCCGCTGAATCCAGAAATCCAACCTTTGTTACACGAAAATACACCTGGAAAGAATTTATTCCGCATGGTACGAAAAAGAGATGATCGAAAATATTTTCTTTCAGAATCGGAATCGGACTGTGATGGGTGAGTTTCTAGGTGTATTTCGACCCGCTGAATCCGAAAATCCAACTTTTGATGACCAAAAATATGCTTGGAAAAAAGTTATTTCGCATGGTACGAAAAAGAGATGATCGAAAATATCTGTCTCTAGAATCGGAATCGAACTTTGATGGGTGGGTTTATAGGTGTATTTTGACCCGCTGAATCCAAAAATCCAACCTTTGTCACACGAAAATACACCTGGAAAGAAGTTATTCCGCATGGAACGAAAAAGAGATGATCGAAAATATTTTTTTTCAGAATCAAAATCGGACTTTGATGGGTCAGTTTCTAGGTGTATTCCGACCCGCTGAATCCGAAAATCCGAACTTTGATGACCAAAAATATGCTTGGAAAAGAGTTATTTCGCATGGTACGAAAATGAGATGATCGGAAATATCTGTCTCCAGAATCGGAATCGAACTTTGATGGGTGGGCTTATGGGTGTATTTTGACCCGCTGAATCCAAAAATCCAACCTTTGTTACACGAAAATACACCTGGAAAGAAGTTATTCCGCATGGTACGAAAAAGAGATGATCGAAAATATTTTTTTTCAGAATCGGAATCGGACTTTGAAGGGTGAGTTTCTAGGTGTATTCCGACCCGCTGGATCTGAAAATCCAACCTTTGATGACCAAAAATATGCTTAGAAAAAAGTTATTCCGCATGGTACGAAAAAGAGATGATCGAAAATATCTGTCTCCAGAATCGGAATCGAACTTTGATGGGTGGGTTTATAGGTGTATTTTGTCCCGCTGAATCCAAAAATCCAACCTTTGTTACACGAAAATACACCTGGAAAGAAGTTATTTCGCAGGGTACGAAAAAGAGATGATCGAAAATATTTTTTTTCAGAATCAATATCGGACTTTAATGGGCGAGTTTCTAGGTGTACTCCGACCCGCTGAATCCGGAAATCCAACCTCTGATGACCAAAAATATGCTTGGAAAAAAGTTATTTCGCATGGTACGAAAAAGAGATGATCGTAAATATTTTTTTTCAGAATCAAAATCGGACTTTGATGCGTGAGTTTCTAGGTGTATTTCGACCCGCTGAATCCGAAAATCCAACCTTTGATGACCGAAAATATGCTTGGAAAAAAGTTATTTCGCATGGTACGAAAAAGAGATGATCGCAAATATCTGTCTCCAGAATCAAAATCGAACTTTGATGGGTGGGTTCATAGCTGTATTTTGACCCGCTGAATCCAAAAATCCAACCTTTGTTACACGAAAATACACCTGGAAAGAAGTTATTCCGCATGGTACGAAAAAGATATGATTGAAAATATTTTTTTTCAGAATCGGAATCGGACTTTGATGGGTGAGTTTCTAGGTGTATTTCGACCCGCTAAATCCGAAAATCCAACCTTTGATGACCAAAAATATGCTTGGAAAAAAGTTATTTCGCATGGTACGAAAAAGAGGTGATCGAAAATATCTGTCTCTAGAATCGGAATCGAACTTTGATGGGTGGGTTCATAGGTGTATTTTGACCCGCTGAATCCAAAAATCCAACCTTTGTTACACGAAAATACACCTGGAAAGAAGTTATTCCGCATGGTACGAAAAAAAAAATGATCGAAAATATTTTTTTTCAGAATCAAAATCGGACTTTGATGGGTGTGTTTCTAGGTGAATTCCGACCCGCTGAATCCGAAAATCCGAACTTTGATGGCCAAAAATATGCTTGGAAAAAAGTTATTTCGCATGGTACGACAAAGAGATGATCGGAAATATCTGTCTCCAGAATCGGAATCAAACTTTGATGGGTGGGTTTATAGGTGTATTTTAACCCGCTGAATCCAGAAATCCAACCTTTGTTACACGAAAATACACCTGGAAAGAATTTATTCCGCATGGTACGAAAAAGAGATGATCGAAAATATTTTTTTTCAGAATCGGAATCGGACTGTGATGGGTGAGTTTCTAGGTGTATTTCGACCCGCTGAATCCGAAAATCCAACCTCTGATGACCAAAAATATGCTTGGAAAAAAGTTATTCCGCATGGTACGAAAAAGAGATGATCGAAAATATCTGTCTCTAGAATCGGAATCGAACTTTGATGGGTGGGTTTATAGGTGTATTTTGACCCGCTGAATCCAAAAATCCAACCTTTGTTACACGAAAATACACCTGGAAAGAAGTTATTCCGCATGGTACGAAAAAGAGATGATCGAAAATATTTGTTTTCAGAATCGGAATCGGACTTTGATGGGTGAGTTTCTAGGTGTATTTCGACCCGCTGAATCCGAAAATCCAACCTTTGATGACCAAAAATATGCTTAGAAAGAAGTTATTTCGCATGGTACGAAAAAGAGATGATCGAAAATATCTGTCTCCAGAATCGAAATCGAACTCTAATGGGTGGGTTTATAGGTGTATTTTGTCCCGCTGAATCCAAAAATCCAACCTTTGTTACACGAAAATACACCTGGAAAGAAGTTATTTCGCAGGGTACGAAAAAGAGATGATCGAAAATATTTTTTTTCAGAATCAATATCGGACTTCAATGGGTGAGTTTCTAGGTGTACTCCGACCCGCTGAATCCGGAAATCCAACCTCTGATGACCAAAAATCTGCTTGGAAAAAAGTTATTTCGCATGGTACGAAAAAGAGATGATCGTAAATATTTTTTTTCAGAATCAAAATCGGACTTTGATGCGTGAGTTTCTAGGTGTATTTCGACCCGCTGAATCCGAAAATCCAAACTTTGTGGACCAAAAATATGCTTGGAAAAAAGTTATTTCGCATGGTACGAAAAAGAGATGATCGAAAATATCTGTCTCCCGAATCGAAATCGAACTTTGATGGGTGGGTTTATAGGTGTATTTTGACCCGCTGAATCCAAAAATCGAACCTTTGTTACACGAAAATACACCTGGAAAGAAGTTATTTCGCATGGCACGAAAAAGAGATGATCGAAAATATTTTGTTTCAGAATCAAAATCGGACTTTAATGGGTGAGTTTCTAGGTGTATTTCGACCCGCTGAATCCGAAAATCCAACCTCTGATGCCCAAAAATATGCTTGGACAAAAGTTATTTCGCACGGTACGAAAAAGAGATGATCGAAAATATTTTTTTTCAGAATCAAAATCGGACTTTGATGGGTGAGTTTCTAGGTGTATTACGACCCGCTAAATCCGAAAATCCAACCTTTGATGACCAAAAATATGCTTGGAAAAAAGTTATTTCGCATGGTACGAAAAAGAGATGATCGAAAATATCTGTCTCTAGAATCGGAATCGAACTTTGATGGGTGGGTTCATAGGTGTATTTTGACCCGCTGAATCCAAAAATCCAACCTTTGTTACACGAAAATACCCCTGGAAAGAAGTTATTCCGCATGGTACGAAAAAGAGATGATCGAAAATATTTTTTTTCAGAATCGGAATCGGACTTTGAAGGGTGAGTTTCTAGGTGTATTCCGACCCGCTGGATCTGAAAATCCAACCTTTGATGACCAAAAATATGCTTAGAAAAAAGTTATTCCGCATGGTACGAAAAAGAGATGATCGAAAATATCTGTCTCCAGAATCGGAATCGAACTTTGATGGGTGGGTTTATAGGTGTATTTTGTCCCGCTGAATCCAAAAATCCAACCTTTGTTACACGAAAATACACCTGGAAAGAAGTTATTTCGCATGGTACGAAAAAGAGATGATCGAAAATATTTTTTTTCAGAATCAATATCGGACTTTAATGGGCGAGTTTCTAGGTGTACTCCGACCCGCTGAATCCGGAAATCCAACCTCTGATGACCAAAAATATGCTTGGAAAAAAGTTATTTCGCATGGTACGAAAAAGAGATGATCGTAAATATTTTTTTTCAGAATCAAAATCGGACTTTGATGCGTGAGTTTCTAGGTGTATTTCGACCCGCTGAATCCGAAAATCCAACCTTTGATGACCGAAAATATGCTTGGAAAAAAGTTATTTCGCATGGTACGAAAAAGAGATGATCGCAAATATCTGTCTCCAGCATCAAAATCGAACTTTGATGGGTGGGTTCATAGCTGTATTTTGACCCGCTGAATCCAAAAATCCAACCTTTGTTACACGAAAATACACCTGGAAAGAAGTTATTCCGCATGGTACGAAAAAGAGATGATTGAAAATATTTTTTTTCAGAATCGGAATCGGACTTTGATGGGTGAGTTTCTAGGTGTATTTCGACCCGCTAAATCCGAAAATCCAACCTTTGATGACCAAAAATATGCTTGGAAAAAAGTTATTTCGCATGGTACGAAAAAGAGATGATCGAAAATATCTGTCTCTAGAATCGGAATCGAACTTTGATGGGTGGGTTCATAGGTGTATTTTGACCCGCTGAATCCAAAAATCCAACCTTTGTTACACGAAAATACACCTGGAAAGAAGTTATTCCGCATGGTACGAAAAAAAAATGATCGAAAATATTTTTTTTCAGAATCAAAATCGGACTTTGATGGGTGTGTTTCTAGGTGAATTCCGACCCGCTGAATCCGAAAATCCGAACTTTGATGGCCAAAAATATGCTTGGAAAAAAGTTATTTCGCATGGTACGACAAAGAGATGATCGGAAATATCTGTCTCCAGAATCGGAATCAAACTTTGATGGGTGGGTTTATAGGTGTATTTTAACCCGCTGAATCCAGAAATCCAACCTTTGTTACACGAAAATACACCTGGAAAGAATTTATTCCGCATGGTACGAAAAAGAGATGATCGAAAATATTTTTTTTCAGAATCGGAATCGGACTGTGATGGGTGAGTTTCTAGGTGTATTTCGACCCGCTGAATCCGAAAATCCAACCTTTGATGACCAAAAATATGCTTGGAAAAAAGTTATTTCGCATGGTACGAAAAAGAGATGATCGAAAATATCTGTCTCTAGAATCGGAATCGAACTTTGATGGGTGGGTTTATAGGTGTATTTTGACCCGCTGAATCCAAAAATCCAACCTTTGTTACACGAAAATACACCTGGAAAGAAGTTATTCCGCATGGTACGAAAAAGAGATGAACGAAAATATTTGTTTTCAGAATCGGAATCGGACTTTGATGGGTGAGTTTCTAGGTGTATTTCGACCCGCTGAATCCGAAAATCCAACCTTTGATGACCAAAAATATGCTTAGAAAAAAGTTATTTCGCATGGTACGAAAAAGAGATGATCGAAAATATCTGTCTCCAGAATCGAAATCGAACTCTGATGGGTGGGTTTATAGGTGTATTTTGTCCCGCTGAATCCAAAAATCCAACCTTTGTTACACGAAAATACACCTGGAAAGAAGTTATTTCGCAGGGTACGAAAAAGAGATGATCGAAAATATTTTTTTTCAGAATCAATATCGGACTTCAATGGGTGAGTTTCTAGGTGTACTCCGACCCGCTGAATCCGGAAATCCAACCTCTGATGACCAAAAATCTGCTTGGAAAAAAGTTATTTCGCATGGTACGAAAAAGAGATGATCGTAAATATTTTTTTTCAGAATCAAAATCGGACTTTGATGCGTGAGTTTCTAGGTGTATTTCGACCCGCTGAATCCGAAAATCCAAACTTTGTGGACCAAAAATATGCTTGGAAAGAAGTTATTTCGCATGGTACGAAAAAGAGATGATCGAAAATATCTGTCTCCCGAATCGAAATCGAACTTTGATGGGTGGGTTTATAGGTGTATTTTGACCCGCTGAATCCAAAAATCGAACCTTTGTTACACGAAAATACACCTGGAAAGAAGTTATTTCGCATGGCACGAAAAAGAGATGATCGAAAATATTTTGTTTCAGAATCAAAATCGGACTTTAATGGGTGAGTTTCTAGGTGTATTTCGACCCGCTGAATCCGAAAATCCAACCTCTGATGCCCAAAAATATGCTTGGACAAAAGTTATTTCGCACGGTACGAAAAAGAGATGATCGAAAATATTTTTTTTCAGAATCAAAATCGGACTTTGATGGGTGAGTTTCTAGGTGTATTACGACCCGCTAAATCCGAAAATCCAACCTTTGATGACCAAAAATATGCTTGGAAAAAAGTTATTTCGCATGGTACGAAAAAGAGATGATCGAAAATATCTGTCTCTAGAATCGGAATCGAACTTTGATGGGTGGGTTCATAGGTGTATTTTGACCCGCTGAATCCAAAAATCCAACCTTTGTTACACGAAAATACACCTGGAAAGAAGTTATTCCGCATGGTACGAAAAAGAGATGATCGAAAATATTTTTTTTCAGAATCGGAATCGGACTTTGAAGGGTGAGTTTCTAGGTGTATTCCGACCCGCTGGATCTGAAAATCCAACCTTTGATGACCAAAAATATGCTTAGAAAAAAGTTATTTCGCATGGTACGAAAAAGAGATGATCGAAAATATCTGTCTCCAGAATCGGAATCGAACTTTGATGGGTGGGTTTATAGGTGTATTTTGTCCCGCTGATTTCAAAAATCCAACCTTTGTTACACGAAAACACACCTGGAACGAAGTAATTTCGCATGGTACGAAAAAGAGATGATCGAAAATATTTTTTTTCAGAATCAAAATCGGACTTCGATGGGTGAGTTTCTAGGTGTATTCCGACCCGCTGAATCTGAAAATCCAACCTTTGATGACCAAAAATATGCTTAGAAAAAAGGTATTTCGCATGGTACGAAAAAGAGATGATCGAAAATATCTGTCTCCAGAATCGAAATCGAACTTTGATGGGTGGGTTTATAGGTGTATTTTGTCCCGCTGAATCCAAAAATCCAACCTTTGTTACACGAAAATACACCTGGAAAGAAGTTATTTCGCAGGGTACGAAAAAGAGATGATCGAAAATATTTTTTTTCAGAATCAATATCGGACTTTAATGGGTGAGTTTCTAGGTGTACTCCAACCCGCTGAATCCGGAAATCCAACCTCTGATGACCAAAAATGTGCTTGGAAAAAAGTTATTTCGCATGGTACGAAAAAGAGATGATCGTAAATATTTTTTTTCAGAATCAAAATCGGACTTTGATGCGTGAGTTTCTAGGTGTATTTCGACCCGCTGAATCCGAAAATCCAAACTTTGAGGACCAAAAATATGCTTGGAAAAAAGTTATTTCGCATGGTACGAAAAAGAGATGATCGAAAATATCTGTCTCCCGAATCGAAATCGAACTTTGATGGGTGGGTTTATAGGTGTATTTTGACCCGCTGAATCCAAAAATCGAACCTTTGTTACACGAAAATACACCTGGAAAGAAGTTATTTCGCATGGCACGAAAAAGAGATGATCGAAAATATTTTGTTTCAGAATCAAAATCGGACTTTAATGGGTGAGTTTCTAGGTGTATTTCGACCCGCTAAATCCGAAAATCCAACCTCTGATGCCCAAAAATATGCTCGGACAAAAGTTATTTCGCACGGTACGAAAAAGAGATGATCGAAAATATTTTTTTTCAGAATCAAAATCGGACTTTGATGGGTGAGTTTCTAGGTGTATTTCGACCCGCTAAATCCGAAAATCCAACCTTTGATGACCAAAAATATGCTTGGAAAAAAGTTATTTCGCATGGTACGAAAAAGAGATGATCGAAAATATCTGTCTCTAGAATCGGAATCGAACTTTGATGGGTGGGTTCATAGGTGTATTTTGACCCGCTGAATCCAAAAATCCAACCTTTGTTACACGAAAATACACCTGGAGAGAAGTTATTCCGCATGGTACGAAAAAGAGATGATCGAAAATATTTTTTTTCAGAATCAAAATCGGACTTTGATGGGTGAGTTTCTAGGTGTATTTCGACCCGCTGAATCCGAAAATCGGAACTTTGATGACCAAAAATATGCTTGGAAAAAAGTTATTTCGCATGGTACGAAAAAGAGATGATCGAAAATATCTGTCTCCAGAATCGAAATCGAACTTCGATGGGTGGGTTTATAGGTGTATTTTGACCCGCTGAATCCGAAAATCCAACCTTTGATGACCAAAAATATGCTTGGAAAAAAGTTATTTCGCATGGCACGAAAAAGAGATGATCGCAAATATCTGTCTCCAGAATCAAAATCGAACTTTGATGGGTGGGTTCATAGCTGTATTTTGACCCGCTGAATCCAAAAATCCATCCTTTGTTACACGAAAACACACCTGGAACGAAGTAATTTCGCATGGTACGAAAAAGAGATGATCGAAAATATTTTTATTCAGAATCAAAATCGGACTTTAATGGGTGAGTTTCTAGGTGTATTTCGACCCGCTGAATCCAAAAATCTAACCTCTGATGACCACAATATGCTTGGACAAAAGTTATTTCGCACGGTACGAAAAAGAGATGATCGAAAATATTTTTTTTCAGAATCAAAATCGGACTTTGATGGGTGAGTTTCTAGGTGTATTTCGACCCGCTAAATCCGAAAATCCATCCTTTGATGACCAAAAATATGCTTGGAAAAAAGTTATTTCGCATGGTACGAAAAAGAGATGATCGAAAATATCTGTCTCCAGAATCGGAATCGAACTTTGATGGGTTGGTTTATAGGTGTATTTTGACCCGCTGAATCCAAAAATCCAACCTTTGTTACACGAAAATACACCTGGAAAGAATTTATTCCGCATGGTACGAAAAAAAGATGATCGAAAATATTTTTTTTCAGAATCGGAATCGGACTGTGATGGGTGAGTTTCTAGGTGTATTTCGACCCGCTGAATCCGAAAATCCAACCTTTGATGACCAAAAATATGCTTGGAAAAAAGTTATTTCGCATGGTACGACAAAGAGATGATCGGAAATATCTGTCTCTAGAATCGTAATCGAACTTTGATGGGTGGGTTTATAGGTGTATTTTGACCCGCTGAATCCAAAAATCCAACCTTTGTTACACGAAAATACACCTGGAAAGAAGTTATTCCGCATGGTACGAAAAAGAGATGATCGAAAATATTTTTTTTCAGAATCGAAATCGGACTTTGATGGGTGAGTTTCTAGGTGTATTTCGACCCGCTGAATCCGAAAATCCAACCTTTGATCACCAAAAATATGCTTGGAAAAAAGTTATTTCGCATGGTACGAAAAAGAGATGATCGAAAATATCTGTCTCCAGAATCGAAATCGAACTTTGATGGGTGGGTTTATAGGTGTATTTTGTCCCGCTGAATCCAAAAATCCAACCTTTGTTACACGAAAATACACCTGGAAAGAAGTTATTTCGCAGGGTACGAAAAAGAGATGATCGAAAATATTTTTTTTCAGAATCAATATCGGACTTTAATGGGTGAGTTTCTAGGTGTACTCCGACCCGCTGAATCCGGAAATCCAACCTCTGATGACCAAAAATGTGCTTGGAAAAAAGTTATTTCGCATGGTACGAAAAAGAGATGATCGTAAATATTTTTTTTCAGAATCAAAATCGGACTTTGATGCGTGAGTTTCTAGGTGTATTTCGACCCGCTGAATCCGAAAATCCAAACTTTGTGGACCAAAAATATGCTTGGAAAAAAGTTATTTCGCATGGTACGAAAAAGAGATGATCGAAAATATCTGTCTCCCGAATCGAAATCGAACTTTGATGGGTGGGTTTATAGGTGTATTTTGACCCGCTGAATCCAAAAATCGAACCTTTGTTACACGAAAATACACCTGGAAAGAAGTTATTTCGCATGGCACGAAAAAGAGATGATCGAAAATATTTTGTTTCAGAATCAAAATCGGACTTTAATGGGTGAGTTTCTAGGTGTATTTCGACCCGCTGAATCCGAAAATCCAACCTCTGATGCCCAAAAATATGCTTGGACAAAAGTTATTTCGCACGGTACGAAAAAGAGATGATCGAAAATATTTTTTTTCAGAATCAAAATCGGACTTTGATGGGTGAGTTTCTAGGTGTATTTCGACCCGCTAAATCCGAAAAGCCAACCTTTGATGACCAAAAATATGCTTGGAAAAAAGTTATTTCGCATGGTACGAAAAAGAGATGATCGAAAATATCTGTCTCTAGAATCGGAATCGAACTTTGATGGGTGGGTTCATAGGTGTATTTTGACCCGCTGAATCCAAAAATCCAACCTTTGTTACACGAAAATACACCTGGAAAGAAGTTATTCCGCATGGTACGGAAAAAAAAATGATCGAAAATATTTTTTTTCAGAATCAAAATCGGACTTTGATATGTGTGTTTCTAGGTGAATTCCGACCCGCTGAATCCGAAAATCCGAACTTTGATGGCACAAAAATATGCTTGGAAAAAAGTTATTTCGCATGGTACGACAAAGAGATGATCGGAAATATCTGTCTCCAGAATCGGAATCAAACTTTGATGGGTCGGTTTATAGGTGTATTTTAACCCGCTGAATCCAGAAATCCAACCTTTGTTACACGAAAATACACCTGGAAAGAATTTATTCCGCATGGTACGAAAAAAAAAATGATCGAAAATATTTTTTTTCAGAATCAAAATCGGACTTTGATGGGTGTGTTTCTAGGCTAATTTCGACCCGCTGAATCCGAAAATCCGAACTTTGATGGCCAAAAATATGCTTGGAAAAAAGTTATTTCGCATGGTACGACAAAGAGATGATCGGAAATATCTGTCTCCAGAATCGGAATCAAACTTCGATGGGTGGGTTTATAGGTGTATTTTGACCCGCTGAATCCGAAAATCCAACCTTTGATGACCAAAAATATGCTTGGAAAAAAGTTATTTCGCATGGTACGAAAAAGAGATGATCGCAAATATCTGTCTCCAGAATCAAAATCGAACTTTGATGGGTGGGTTCATAGGTGTATTTTGACCCGCTGAATTCAAAAATCCAACCTTTGTTACACGAAAATACACCTGGAAAGAAGTTATTCCGCATGGTACGAAAAAGAGATGATCGAAAATATTTTTTTTCAGAATCAAAATCGGACTTTGATGGGTGAGTTTCTAGGTGTATTCCGACCCGCTGAATCCGAAAATCCGAACTTTGATGACCAAAAATATGCTTGGAAAAGAGTTATTTCGCATGGTACGAAAATGAGATGATCGGAAATATCTGTCTCCAGAATCGGAATCGAACTTTGATGGGTGGGTTTATAGGTGTATTTTGACCCGCTGAATCCAAAAATCCAACCTTTGTTACACGAAAATACACCTGGAAAGAAGTTATTTCGCATGGCACGAAAAAGAGATGATCGAAAATATTTTGTTTCAGAATCAAAATCGGACTTTAATGGGTGAGTTTCTAGGTGTATTTCGACCCGCTAAATCCGAAAATCCAACCTCTGATGCCCAAAAATATGCTTGGACAAAAGTTATTTCGCACGGTACGAAAAAGAGATGATCGAAAATATTTTTTTTCAGAATCAAAATCGGACTTTGATGGGTGAGTTTCTAGGTGTATTTCGACCCGCTAAATCCGAAAATCCAACCTTTGATGACCAAAAATATGCTTGGAAAAAAGTTATTTCGCATGGTACGAAAAAGAGATGATCGAAAATATCTGTCTCTAGAATCGGAATCGAACTTTGATGGGTGGGTTCATAGGTGTATTTTGACCCGCTGAATCCAAAAATCCAACCTTTGTAACACGAAAATACACCTGGAAAGAAGTTATTCCGCATGGTACGAAAAAGAGATGATCGAAAATATTTTTTTTCAGAATCAAAATCGGACTTTGATGGGTGAGTTTCTAGGTGTATTTCGACCCGCTGAATCCGAAAATCGGAACTTTGATGACCAAAAATATGCTTGGAAAAAAGTTATTTCGCATGGTACGAAAAAGAGATGATCGAAAATATCTGTCTCCAGAATCGAAATCGAACTTCGATGGGTGGGTTTATAGGTGTATTTTGACCCGCTGATTCCGAAAATCCAACCTTTGATGACCAAAAATATGCTTGGAAAAAAGTTATTTCGCATGGTACGAAAAAGAGATGATCGCAAATATCTGTCTCCAGAATCAAAATCGAACTTTGATGGGTGGGTTCATAGCTGTATTTTGACCCGCTGAATCCAAAAATCCAACCTTTGTTACACGAAAATACACCTGGAAAGAAGTTATTCCGCATGGTACGAAAAAGAGATGATCGAAAATATTTTTTTTCAGAATCAAAATCGGACTTTGATGGGTGAGTTTCTAGGTGTATTCCGACCCGCTGAATCCGAAAATCCGAACTTTGATGACCAAAAATATGCTTGGAAAAGAGTTATTTCGCATGGTACGAAAATGAGATGATCGGAAATATCTGTCTCCAGAATCGGAATCGAACTTTGATGGGTGGGTTTATGGGTGTATTTTGACCCGCTGAATCCAAGAATCCAACCTTTGTTACACGAAAATACACCTGGAAAGAAGTTATTCCGCATGGTACGAAAAAGAGATGATCGAAAATATTTTTTTTCAGAATCGGAATCGGACTTTGAAGGGTGAGTTTCTAGGTGTATTCCGACCCGCTGGATCTGAAAATCCAACCTTTGATGACCAAAAATATGCTTAGAAAAAAGTTATTTCGCATGGTACGAAAAAGAGATGATCGAAAATATCTGTCTCCAGAATCGGAATCGAACTTTGATGGGTGGGTTTATAGGTGTATTTTGTCCCGCTGATTTCAAAAATCCAACCTTTGTTACACGAAAACACACCTGGAACGAAGTAATTTCGCATGGTACGAAAAAGAGATGATCGAAAATATTTTTTTTCAGAATCAAAATCGGACTTTGATGGGTGAGTTTCTAGGTGTATTCCAACCCGCTGAATCTGAAAATCCAACCTTTGATGACCAAAAATATGCTTAGAAAAAAGGTATTTCGCATGGTACGAAAAAGAGATGATCGAAAATCTCTGTCTCCAGAATCGAAATCGAACTTTGATGGGTGGGTTTATAGGTGTATTTTGTCCCGCTGAATCCAAAAATCCAACCTTTGTTACACGAAAATACACCTGGAAAGAAGTTATTTCGCAGGGTACGAAAAAGAGATGATCGAAAATATTTTTTTTCAGAATCAATATCGGACTTTAATGGGTGAGTTTCTAGGTGTACTCCGACCCGCTGAATCCGGAAATCCAACCTCTGATGACCAAAAATGTGCTTGGAAAAAAGTTATTTCGCATGGTACGAAAAAGAGATGATCGTAAATATTTTTTTTCAGAATCAAAATCGGACTTTGATGGGTGAGTTTCTAGGTGTATTCCGACCCGCTGAATCCGAAAATCCGAACTTTGATGACCAAAAATATGCTTGGAAAAGAGTTATTTCGCATGGTACGAAAATGAGATGATCGGAAATATCTGTCTCCAGAATCGGAATCGAACTTTGATGGGTGGGTTTATAGGTGTATTTTGACCCGCTGAATCCAAAAATCCAACCTTTGTTACACGAAAATACACCTGGAAAGAAGTTATTTCGCATGGCACGAAAAAGAGATGATCGAAAATATTTTGTTTCAGAATCAAAATCGGACTTTAATGGGTGAGTTTCTAGGTGTATTTCGACCCGCTAAATCCGAAAATCCAACCTCTGATGCCCAAAAATATGCTTGGACAAAAGTTATTTCGCACGGTACGAAAAAGAGATGATCGAAAATATTTTTTTTCAGAATCAAAATCGGACTTTGATGGGTGAGTTTCTAGGTGTATTTCGACCCGCTGAATCCGAAAATCCAACCTTTGATGACCAAAAATACGCTTGGAAAAAAGTTATTTCGCATGGTACGAAAAAGAGATGATCGAAAATATCTGTCTCTAGAATCGGAATCGAACTTTGATGGGTGGGTTCATAGGTGTATTTTGACCCGCTGAATCCAAAAATCCAACCTTTGTTACACGAAAATACACCTGGAAAGAAGTTATTCCGCATGGTACGAAAAAGAGATGATCGAAAATATTTTTTTTCAGAATCAAAATCGGACTTTGATGGGTGAGTTTCTAGGTGTATTTCGACCCGCTGAATCCGAAAATCGGAACTTTGATGACCAAAAATATGCTTGGAAAAAAGTTATTTCGCATGGTACGAAAAAGAGATGATCGCAAATATCTGTCTCCAGAATCAAAATCGAACTTTGATGGGTGGGTTCATAGCTGTATTTTGACCCGCTGAATCCAAAAATCCAACCTTTGTTACACGAAAATACACCTGGAAAGAAGTTATTCCGCATGGTACGAAAAAGAGATGATCGAAAATATTTTTTTTCAGAATCAAAATCGGACTTTGATGGGTGAGTTTCTAGGTGTATTCCGACCCGCTGAATCCGAAAATCCGAACTTTGATGACCAAAAATATGCTTGGAAAAGAGTTATTTCGCATGGTACGAAAATGAGATGATCGGAAATATCTGTCTCCAGAATCGGAATCGAACTTTGATGGGTGGGTTTATGGGTGTATTTTGACCCGCTGAATCCAAGAATCCAACCTTTGTTACACGAAAATACACCTGGAAAGAAGTTATTCCGCATGGTACGAAAAAGAGATGATCGAAAATATTTTTTTTCAGAATCGGAATCGGACTTTGGAGGGTGAGTTTCTAGGTGTATTCCGACCCGCTGGATCTGAAAATCCAACCTTTGATGACCAAAAATATGCTTAGAAAAAAGTTATTTCGCATGGTACGAAAAAGAGATGATCGAAAATATCTGTCTCCAGAATCGGAATCGAACTTTGATGGGTGGGTTTATAGGTGTATTTTGTCCCGCTGATTTCAAAAATCCAACCTTTGTTACACGAAAACACACCTGGAACGAAGTAATTTCGCATGGTACGAAAAAGAGATGATCGAAAATATTTTTTTTCAGAATCAAAATCGGACTTTGATGGGTGAGTTTCTGGGTGTATTCCAACCCGCTGAATCTGAAAATCCAACCTTTGATGACCAAAAATATGCTTAGAAAAAAGGTATTTCGCATGGTACGAAAAAGAGATGATCGAAAATCTCTGTCTCCAGAATCGAAATCGAACTTTGATGGGTGGGTTTATAGGTGTATTTTGTCCCGCTGAATCCAAAAATCCAACCTTTGTTACACGAAAATACACCTGGAAAGAAGTTATTTCGCAGGGTACGAAAAAGAGATGATCGAAAATATTTTTTTTCAGAATCAATATCGGACTTTAATGGGTGAGTTTCTAGGTGTACTCCGACCCGCTGAATCCGGAAATCCAACCTCTGATGACCAAAAATGTGCTTGGAAAAAAGTTATTTCGCATGGTACGAAAAAGAGATGATCGTAAATATTTTTTTTCAGAATCAAAATCGGACTTTGATGGGTGAGTTTCTAGGTGTATTCCGACCCGCTGAATCCGAAAATCCGAACTTTGATGACCAAAAATATGCTTGGAAAAGAGTTATTTCGCATGGTACGAAAATGAGATGATCGGAAATATCTGTCTCCAGAATCGGAATCGAACTTTGATGGGTGGGTTTATAGGTGTATTTTGACCCGCTGAATCCAAAAATCCAACCTCTGTTACACGAAAATACACCTGGAAAGAAGTTATTCCGCATGGTACGAAAAAGAGATTATCGAAAATATTTTTTTTCAGAATCGGAATCGGACTTTGAAGGGTGAGTTTCTAGGTGTATTCCGACCCGCTGAATCTGAAAATCCAACCTTTGATGACCAAAAATATGCTTAGAAAAAAGGTATTTCGCATGGTACGAAAAAGAGATGATCGTAAATATTTTGTTTCAGAATCAAAATCGGACTTTAATGGGTGAGTTTCTAGGTGTATTTCGACCCGCTGAATCCGAAAATCCAACCTCTGATGCCCAAAAATATGCTTGGACAAAAGTTATTTCGCACGGTACGAAAAAGAGATGATCGAAAATATTTTTTTTCAGAATCAAAATCGGACTTTGATGGGTGAGTTTCTAGGTGTATTTCGACCCGCTAAATCCGAAAATCCAACCTCTGATGCCCAAAAATATGCTTGGACAAAAGTTATTTCGCACGGTACGAAAAAGAGATGATCGAAAATATTTTTTTTCAGAATCAAAATCGGACTTTGATGGGTGAGTTTCTAGGTGTATTTCGACCCGCTAAATCCGAAAATCCAACCTTTGATGACCAAAAATATGCTTGGAAAAAAGTTATTTCGCATGGTACGAAAAAGAGATGATCGAAAATATCTGTCTCTAGAATCGGAATCGAACTTTGATGGGTGGGTTCATAGGTGTATTTTGACCCGCTGAATCCAAAAATCCAACCTTTGTTACACGAAAATACACCTGGAAAGAAGTTATTCCGCATGGTACGAAAAAGAGATGATCGAAAATATTTTTTTTCAGAATCAAAATCGGACTTTGATGGGTGAGTTTCTAGGTGTATTTCGACCCGCTGAATCCGAAAATCGGAACTTTGATGACCAAAAATATGCTTGGAAAAAAGTTATTTCGCATGGTACGAAAAAGAGATGATCGAAAATATCTGTCTCCAGAATCGAAATCGAACTTCGATGGGTGGGTTTATAGGTGTATTTTGACCCGCTGAATCCGAAAATCCAACCTTTGATGACCAAAAATATGCTTGGAAAAAAGTTATTTCGCATGGTACGAAAAAGAGATGATCGCAAATATCTGTCTCCAGAATCAAAATCGAACTTTGATGGGTGGGTTCATAGCTGTATTTTGACCCGCTGAATCCAAAAATCCAACCTTTGTTACACGAAAATACACCTGGAAAGAAGTTATTCCGCATGGTACGAAAAAGAGATGATCGAAAATATTTTTTTTCAGAATCAAAATCGGACTTTGATGGGTGAGTTTCTAGGTGTATTCCGACCCGCTGAATCCGAAAATCCGAACTTTGATGACCAAAAATATGCTTGGAAAAGAGTTATTTCGCATGGTACGAAAATGAGATGATCGGAAATATCTGTCTCCAGAATCGGAATCGAACTTTGTTGGGTGGGTTTATGGGTGTATTTTGACCCGCTGAATCCAAGAATCCAACCTTTGTTACACGAAAATACACCTGGAAAGAAGTTATTCCGCATGGTACGAAAAAGAGATGATCGAAAATATTTTTTTTCAGAATCGGAATCGGACTTTGAAGGGTGAGTTTCTAGGTGTATTCCGACCCGCTGGATCTGAAAATCCAACCTTTGATGACCAAAAATATGCTTAGAAAAAAGGTATTTCGCATGGTACGAAAAAGAGATGATCGAAAATCTCTGTCTCCAGAATCGAAATCGAACTTTGATGGGTGGGTTTATAGGTGTATTTTGTCCCGCTGAATCCAAAAATCCAACCTTTGTTACACGAAAATACACCTGGAAAGAAGTTATTTCGCATGGCACGAAAAAGAGATGATCGAAAATATTTTGTTTCAGAATCAAAATCGGACTTTAATGGGTGAGTTTCTAGGTGTATTTCGACCCGCTGAATCCGAAAATCCAACCTCTGATGCCCAAAAATATGCTTGGACAAAAGTTATTTCGCACGGTACGAAAAAGAGATGATCGAAAATATTTTTTTTCAGAATCAAAATCGGACTTTGATGGGTGAGTTTCTAGGTGTATTTCGACCCGCTAAATCCGAAAATCCAACCTTTGATGACCAAAAATATGCTTGGAAAAAAGTTATTTCGCATGGTACGAAAAAGAGATGATCGAAAATATCTGTCTCTAGAATCGGAATCGAACTTTGATGGGTGGGTTCATAGGTGTATTTTGACCCGCTGAATCCAAAAATCCAACCTTTGTTACACGAAAATACACCTGGAAAGAAGTTATTCCGCATGGTACGGAAAAAAAAATGATCGAAAATATTTTTTTTCAGAATCAAAATCGGACTTTGATATGTGTGTTTCTAGGTGAATTCCGACCCGCTGAATCCGAAAATCCGAACTTTGATGGCCAAAAATATGCTTGGAAAAAAGTTATTTCGCATGGTACGACAAAGAGATGATCGGAAATATCTGTCTCCAGAATCGGAATCAAACTTTGATGGGTGGGTTTATAGGTGTATTTTAACCCGCTGAATCCAGAAATCCAACCTTTGTTACACGAAAATACACCTGGAAAGAATTTATTCCGCATGGTACGAAAAAAAAAATGATCGAAAATATTTTTTTTCAGAATCAAAATCGGACTTTGATGGGTGTGTTTCTAGGCTAATTCCGACCCGCTGAATCCGAAAATCCGAACTTTGATGGCCAAAAATATGCTTGGAAAAAAGTTATTTCGCATGGTACGACAAAGAGATGATCGGAAATATCTGTCTCCAGAATCGGAATCAAACTTCGATGGGTGGGTTTATAGGTGTATTTTGACCCGCTGAATCCGAAAATCCAACCTTTGATGACCAAAAATATGCTTGGAAAAAAGTTATTTCGCATGGTACGAAAAAGAGATGATCGCAAATATCTGTCTCCAGAATCAAAATCGAACTTTGATGGGTGGGTTCATAGGTGTATTTTGACCCGCTGAATTCAAAAATCCAACCTTTGTTACACGAAAATACACCTGGAAAGAAGTTATTCCGCATGGTACGAAAAAGAGATGATCGAAAATATTTTTTTTCAGAATCAAAATCGGACTTTGATGGGTGAGTTTCTAGGTGTATTCCGACCCGCTGAATCCGAAAATCCGAACTTTGATGACCAAAAATATGCTTGGAAAAGAGTTATTTCGCATGGTACGAAAATGAGATGATCGGAAATATCTGTCTCCAGAATCGGAATCGAACTTTGATGGGTGGGTTTATAGGTGTATTTTGACCCGCTGAATCCAAAAATCCAACCTTTGTTACACGAAAATACACCTGGAAAGAAGTTATTTCGCATGGCACGAAAAAGAGATGATCGAAAATATTTTGTTTCAGAATCAAAATCGGACTTTAATGGGTGAGTTTCTAGGTGTATTTCGACCCGCTAAATCCGAAAATCCAACCTCTGATGCCCAAAAATATGCTTGGACAAAAGTTATTTCGCACGGTACGAAAAAGAGATGATCGAAAATATTTTTTTTCAGAATCAAAATCGGACTTTGATGGGTGAGTTTCTAGGTGTATTTCGACCCGCTAAATCCGAAAATCCAACCTTTGATGACCAAAAATATGCTTGGAAAAAAGTTATTTCGCATGGTACGAAAAAGAGATGATCGAAAATATCTGTCTCTAGAATCGGAATCGAACTTTGATGGGTGGGTTCATAGGTGTATTTTGACCCGCTGAATCCAAAAATCCAACCTTTGTAACACGAAAATACACCTGGAAAGAAGTTATTCCGCATGGTACGAAAAAGAGATGATCGAAAATATTTTTTTTCAGAATCAAAATCGGACTTTGATGGGTGAGTTTCTAGGTGTATTCCGACCCGCTGAATCCGAAAATCCGAACTTTGATGACCAAAAATATGCTTGGAAAAGAGTTATTTCGCATGGTACGAAAATGAGATGATCGGAAATATCTGTCTCCAGAATCGGAATCGAACTTTGATGGGTGGGTTTATGGGTGTATTTTGACCCGCTGAACCCAAGAATCCAACCTTTGTTACACGAAAATACACCTGGAAAGAAGTTATTCCGCATGGTACGAAAAAGAGATGATCGAAAATATTTTTTTTCAGAATCGGAATCGGACTTTGGAGGGTGAGTTTCTAGGTGTATTCCGACCCGCTGGATCTGAAAATCCAACCTTTGATGACCAAAAATATGCTTAGAAAAAAGTTATTTCGCATGGTACGAAAAAGAGATGATCGAAAATATCTGTCTCCAGAATCGGAATCGAACTTTGATGGGTGGGTTTATAGGTGTATTTTGTCCCGCTGATTTCAAAAATCCAACCTTTGTTACACGAAAACACACCTGGAACGAAGTAATTTCGCATGGTACGAAAAAGAGATGATCGAAAATATTTTTTTTCAGAATCAAAATCGGACTTTGATGGGTGAGTTTCTAGGTGTATTCCAACCCGCTGAATCTGAAAATCCAACCTTTGATGACCAAAAATATGCTTAGAAAAAAGGTATTTCGCATGGTACGAAAAAGAGATGATCGAAAATCTCTGTCTCCAGAATCGAAATCGAACTTTGATGGGTGGGTTTATAGGTGTATTTTGTCCCGCTGAATCCAAAAATCCAACCTTTGTTACACGAAAATACACCTGGAAAGAAGTTATTTCGCAGGGTACGAAAAAGAGATGATCGAAAATATTTTTTTTCAGAATCAATATCGGACTTTAATGGGTGAGTTTCTAGGTGTACTCCGACCCGCTGAATCCGGAAATCCAACCTCTGATGACCAAAAATGTGCTTGGAAAAAAGTTATTTCGCATGGTACGAAAAAGAGATGATCGTAAATATTTTTTTTCAGAATCAAAATCGGACTTTGATGGGTGAGTTTCTAGGTGTATTCCGACCCGCTGAATCCGAAAATCCGAACTTTGATGACCAAAAATATGCTTGGAAAAGAGTTATTTCGCATGGTACGAAAATGAGATGATCGGAAATATCTGTCTCCAGAATCGGAATCGAACTTTGATGGGTGGGTTTATAGGTGTATTTTGACCCGCTGAATCCAAAAATCCAACCTTTGTTACACGAAAATACACCTGGAAAGAAGTTATTCCGCATGGTACGAAAAAGAGATGATCGAAAATATTTTTTTTCAGAATCGGAATCGGACTTTGAAGGGTGAGTTTCTAGGTGTATTCCGACCCGCTGAATCTGAAAATCCAACCTTTGATGACCAAAAATATGCTTAGAAAAAAGGTATTTCGCATGGTACGAAAAAGAGATGATCGTAAATATTTTGTTTCAGAATCAAAATCGGACTTTAATGGGTGAGTTTCTAGGTGTATTTCGACCCGCTGAATCCGAAAATCCAACCTCTGATGCCCAAAAATATGCTTGGACAAAAGTTATTTCGCACGGTACGAAAAAGAGATGATCGAAAATATTTTTTTTCAGAATCAAAATCGGACTTTGATGGGTGAGTTTCTAGGTGTATTTCGACCCGCTAAATCCGAAAATCCAACCTCTGATGCCCAAAAATATGCTTGGACAAAAGTTATTTTGCACGGTACGAAAAAGAGATGATCGAAAATATTTTTTTTCAGAATCAAAATCGGACTTTGATGGGTGAGTTTCTAGGTGTATTTCGACCCGCTAAATCCGAAAATCCAACCTTTGATGACCAAAAATATGCTTGGAAAAAAGTTATTTCGCATGGTACGAAAAAGAGATGATCGAAAATATCTGTCTCTAGAATCGGAATCGAACTTTGATGGGTGGGTTCATAGGTGTATTTTGACCCGCTGAATCCAAAAATCCAACCTTTGTTACACGAAAATACACCTGGAAAGAAGTTATTCCGCATGGTACGAAAAAGAGATGATCGAAAATATTTTTTTTCAGAATCAAAATCGGACTTTGATGGGTGAGTTTCTAGGTGTATTTCGACCCGCTGAATCCGAAAATCGGAACTTTGATGACCAAAAATATGCTTGGAAAAAAGTTATTTCGCATGGTACGAAAAAGAGATGATCGAAAATATCTGTCTCCAGAATCGAAATCGAACTTCGATGGGTGGGTTTATAGGTGTATTTTGACCCGCTGAATCCGAAAATACAACCTTTGATGACCAAAAATATGCTTGGAAAAAAGTTATTTCGCATGGTACGAAAAAGAGATGATCGCAAATATCTGTCTCCAGAATCAAAATCGAACTTTGATGGGTGGGTTCATAGCTGTATTTTGACCCGCTGAATCCAAAAATCCAACCTTTGTTACACGAAAATACACCTGGAAAGAAGTTATTCCGCATGGTACGAAAAAGAGATGATCGAAAATATTTTTTTTCAGAATCAAAATCGGACTTTGATGGGTGAGTTTCTAGGTGTATTCCGACCCGCTGAATCCGAAAATCCGAACTTTGATGACCAAAAATATGCTTGGAAAAGAGTTATTTCGCATGGTACGAAAATGAGATGATCGGAAATATCTGTCTCCAGAATCGGAATCGAACTTTGATGGGTGGGTTTATGGGTGTATTTTGACCCGCTGAATCCAAGAATCCAACCTTTGTTACACGAAAATACACCTGGAAAGAAGTTATTCCGCATGGTACGAAAAAGAGATGATCGAAAATATTTTTTTTCAGAATCGGAATCGGACTTTGAAGGGTGAGTTTCTAGGTGTATTCCGACCCGCTGGATCTGAAAATCCAACCTTTGATGACCAAAAATATGCTTAGAAAAAAGTTATTTCGCATGGTACGAAAAAGAGATGATCGAAAATATCTGTCTCCAGAATCGGAATCGAACTTTGATGGGTGGGTTTATAGGTGTATTTTGTCCCGCTGATTTCAAAAATCCAACCTTTGTTACACGAAAACACACCTGGAACGAAGTAATTTCGCATGGTACGAAAAAGAGATGATCGAAAATATTTTTTTTCAGAATCAAAATCGGACTTTGATGGGTGAGTTTCTAGGTGTATTCCAACCCGCTGAATCTGAAAATCCAACCTTTGATGACCAAAAATATGCTTAGAAAAAAGGTATTTCGCATGGTACGAAAAAGAGATGATCGAAAATCTCTGTCTCCAGAATCGAAATCGAACTTTGATGGGTGGGTTTATAGGTGTATTTTGTCCCGCTGAATCCAAAAATCCAACCTTTGTTACACGAAAATACACCTGGAAAGAAGTTATTTCGCAGGGTACGAAAAAGAGATGATCGAAAATATTTTTTTTCAGAATCAATATCGGACTTTAATGGGTGAGTTTCTAGGTGTACTCCGACCCGCTGAATCCGGAAATCCAACCTCTGATGACCAAAAATGTGCTTGGAAAAAAGTTATTTCGCATGGTACGAAAAAGAGATGATCGTAAATATTTTTTTTCAGAATCAAAATCGGACTTTGATGGGTGAGTTTCTAGGTGTATTCCGACCCGCTGAATCCGAAAATCCGAACTTTGATGACCAAAAATATGCTTGGAAAAGAGTTATTTCGCATGGTACGAAAATGAGATGATCGGAAATATCTGTCTCCAGAATCGGAATCGAACTTTGATGGGTGGGTTTATAGGTGTATTTTGACCCGCTGAATCCAAAAATCCAACCTTTGTTACACGAAAATACACCTGGAAAGAAGTTATTCCGCATGGTACGAAAAAGAGATGATCGAAAATATTTTTTTTCAGAATCGGAATCGGACTTTGAAGGGTGAGTTTCTAGGTGTATTCCGACCCGCTGAATCTGAAAATCCAACCTTTGATGACCAAAAATATGCTTAGAAAAAAGGTATTTCGCATGGTACGAAAAAGAGATGATGGAAAATATCTGTCTCCAGAATCGAATTCGAACTTTGATGGGTGGGTTTATAGGTGTATTTTGTCCCGCTGAATCCAAAAATCCAAACTTTGTTACACGAAAATACACCTGGAAAGAAGTTATTTCGCAGGGTACGAAAAAGAGATGATCGAAAATATTTTTTTTCAGAATCAATATCGGACTTTAATGGGTGAGTTTCTAGGTGTACTCCGACCCGCTGAATCCGGAAATCCAACCTCTGATGACCACAAATGTGCTTGGAAAAAAGTTATTTCGCATGGTACGAAAAAGAGATGATCGTAAATATTTTTTTTCAGAATCAAAATCGGACTTTGATGCGTGAGTTTCTAGGTGTATTTCGACCCGCTGAATCCGAAAATCCAAACTTTGAGGACCAAAAATATGCTTGGAAAAAAGTTATTTCGCATGGTACGAAAAAGAGATGATCGAAAATATCTGTCTCCCGAATCGAAATCGAACTTTGATGGGTGGGTTTATAGGTGTATTTTGACCCGCTGAATCGAAAAATCGAACCCTTGTTACACGAAAATACACCTGGAAAGAAGTTATTTCGCATGGCACGAAAAAGAGATGATCGAAAATATTTTGTTTCAGAATCAAAATCGGACTTTAATGGGTGAGTTTCTAGGTGTATTTCGACCCGCTGAATCCGAAAATCCAACCTCTGATGCTCAAAAATATGCTCGGACAAAAGTTATTTCGCACGGTACGAAAAAGAGATGATCGAAAATATTTTTTTTCAGAATCAAAATCGGACTTTGATGGGTGAGTTTCTAGGTGTATTTCGACCCGCTAAATCCGAAAATCCAACCTTTGATGACCAAAAATATGCTTGGAAAAAAGTTATTTCGCATGGTACGAAAAAGAGATGATCGAAAATATCTGTCTCCAGAATCGAATTCGAACTTTGATGGGTGGGTTTATAGGTGTATTTTGTCCCGCTGAATCCAAAAATCCAACCTTTGTTACACGAAAATACACCTGGAAAGAAGTTATTTCGCAGGGTACGAAAAAGAGATGATCGAAAATATTTTTTTTCAGAATCAATATCGGACTTTAATGGGTGAGTTTCTAGGTGTACTCCGACCCGCTGAATCCGGAAATCCAACCTCTGATGACCAAAAATGTGCTTGGAAAAAAGTTATTTCGCATGGTACGAAAAAGAGATGATCGTAAATATTTTTTTTCAGAATCAAAATCGGACTTTGATGCGTGAGTTTCTAGGTGTATTTCGACCCGCTGAATCCGAAAATCCAAACTTTGAGGACCAAAAATATGCTTGGAAAAAAGTTATTTCGCATGGTACGAAAAAGAGATGATCGAAAATATCTGTCTCCCGAATCGAAATCGAACTTTGATGGGTGGGTTTATAGGTGTATTTTGACCCGCTGAATCGAAAAATCGAACCCTTGTTACACGAAAATACACCTGGAAAGAAGTTATTTCGCATGGCACGAAAAAGAGATGATCGAAAATATTTTGTTTCAGAATCAAAATCGGACTTTAATGGGTGAGTTTCTAGGTGTATTTCGACCCGCTGAATCCGAAAATCCAACCTCTGATGCCCAAAAATATGCTTGGACAAAAGTTATTTCGCACGGTACGAAAAAGAGATGATCGAAAATATTTTTTTTCAGAATCAAAATCGGACTTTGATGGGTGAGTTTCTAGGTGTATTTCGACCCGCTAAATCCGAAAATCCAACCTTTGATGACCAAAAATATGCTTGGAAAAAAGTTATTTCGCATGGTACGAAAAAGAGATGATCGAAAATATCTGTCTCTAGAATCGGAATCGAACTTTGATGGGTGGGTTCATAGGTGTATTTTGACCTGCTGAATCCAAAAATCCAACCTTTGTTACACGAAAATACACCTGGAAAGAAGTTATTCCGCATGGTACGGAAAAAAAAATGATCGAAAATATTTTTTTTCAGAATCAAAATCGGACTTTGATGGGTGAGTTTCTAGGTGTATTTCGACCCGCTAAATCCGAAAATCCAACCTTTGATGACCAAAAATATGCTTGGAAAAAAGTTATTTCGCATGGTACGAAAAAGAGATGATCGAAAATATCTGTCTCCAGAATCGAAATCGAACTCCGATGGGTGGGTTTATAGGTGTATTTTGACCCGCTGAATCCGAAAATCCAACCTTTGATGACCAAAAATATGCTTGGAAAAAAGTTATTTCGCATGGTACGAAAAAGAGATGATCGCAAATATCTGTCTCCAGAATCAAAATCGAACTTTGATGGGTGGGTTCATAGCTGTATTTTGACCCGCTAAATCCAAAAATCCAACCTTTGTTACACGAAAATACACCTGGAAAGAAGTTATTCCGCATGGTACGAAAAAGAGATGATCGAAAATATTTTTTTTCAGAATCAAAATTGGACTTTGATGGGTGAGTTTCTAGGTGTATTCCGACCCGCTGAATCCGAAAATCCGAACTTTGATGACCAAAAATATGCTTGGAAAAGAGTTATTTCGCATGGTACGAAAATGAGATGATCGGAAATATCTGTCTCCAGAATCGGAATCGAACTTTGATGGGTGGGTTTATGGGTGTATTTTGACCCGCTGAATCCAAGAATCCAACCTTTGTTACACGAAAATACACCTGGAAAGAAGTTATTCCGCATGGTACGAAAAAGAGATGATCGAAAATATTTTTTTTCAGAATCGGAATCGGGCTTTGAAGGGTGAGTTTCTAGGTGTATTCCGACCCGCTGGATCTGAAAATCCAACCTTTGATGACCAAAAATATGCTTAGAAAAAAGTTATTTCGCATGGTACGAAAAAGAGATGATCGAAAATATCTGTCTCCAGAATCGGAATCGAACTTTGATGGGTGGGTTTATAGGTGTATTTTGTCCCGCTGATTTCAAAAATCCAACCTTTGTTACACGAAAACACACCTGGAACGAAGTAATTTCGCATGGTACGAAAAAGAGATGATCGAAAATATTTTTTTTCAGAATCAAAATCGGACTTTGATGGGTGAGTTTCTAGGTGTATTCCAACCCGCTGAATCTGAAAATCCAACCTTTGATGACCAAAAATATGCTTAGAAAAAAGGTATTTCGCATGGTACGAAAAAGAGATGATCGAAAATCTCTGTCTCCAGAATCGAAATCGAACTTTGATGGGTGGGTTTATAGGTGTATTTTGTCCCGCTGAATCCAAAAATCCAACCTTTGTTACACGAAAATACACCTGGAAAGAAGTTATTTCGCAGGGTACGAAAAAGAGATGATCGAAAATATTTTTTTTCAGAATCAAAATCGGACTTTGATGGGTGAGTTTCTAGGTGTATTCCGACCCGCTGAATCCGAAAATCCGAACTTTGATGACCAAAAATATGCTTGGAAAAGAGTTATTTCGCATGGTACGAAAATGAGATGATCGGAAATATCTGTCTCCAGAATCGGAATCGAACTTTGATGGGTGGGTTTATGGGTGTATTTTGACCCGCTGAATCCAAGAATCCAACCTTTGTTACACGAAAATACACCTGGAAAGAAGTTATTCCGCATGGTACGAAAAAGAGATGATCGAAAATATTTTTTTTCAGAATCGGAATCGGACTTTGAAGGGTGAGTTTCTAGGTGTATTCCGACCCGCTGGATCTGAAAATCCAACCTTTGATGACCAAAAATATGCTTAGAAAAAAGTTATTTCGCATGGTACGAAAAAGAGATGATCGAAAATATCTGTCTCCAGAATCGGAATCGAACTTTGATGGGTGGGTTTATAGGTGTATTTTGTCCCGCTGATTTCAAAAATCCAACCTTTGTTACACGAAAACACACCTGGAACGAAGTAATTTCGCATGGTACGAAAAAGAGATGATCGAAAATATTTTTTTTCAGAATCAAAATCGGACTTTGATGGGTGAGTTTCTAGGTGTATTCCAACCCGCTGAATCTGAAAATCCAACCTTTGATGACCAAAAATATGCTTAGAAAAAAGGTATTTCGCATGGTACGAAAAAGAGATGATCGAAAATCTCTGTCTCCAGAATCGAAATCGAACTTTGATGGGTGGGTTTATAGGTGTATTTTGTCCCGCTGAATCCAAAAATCCAACCTTTGTTACACGAAAATACACCTGGAAAGAAGTTATTTCGCAGGGTACGAAAAAGAGATGATCGAAAATATTTTTTTTCAGAATCAATATCGGACTTTAATGGGTGAGTTTCTAGGTGTACTCCGACCCGCTGAATCCGGAAATCCAACCTCTGATGACCAAAAATGTGCTTGGAAAAAAGTTATTTCGCATGGTACGAAAAAGAGATGATCGTAAATATTTTTTTTCAGAATCAAAATCGGACTTTGATGGGTGAGTTTCTAGGTGTATTTCGACCCGCTGAATCCGAAAATCCGAACTTTGATGACCAAAAATATGCTTGGAAAAGAGTTATTTCGCATGGTACGAAAATGAGATGATCGGAAATATCTGTCTCCAGAATCGGAATCGAACTTTGATGGGTGGGTTTATAGGTGTATTTTGACCCGCTGAATCCAAAAATCCAACCTTTGTTACACGAAAATACACCTGGAAAGAAGTTATTCCGCATGGTACGAAAAAGAGATGATCGAAAATATTTTTTTTCAGAATCGGAATCGGACTTTGAAGGGTGAGTTTCTAGGTGTATTCCGACCCGCTGAATCTGAAAATCCAACCTTTGATGACCAAAAATATGCTTAGAAAAAAGGTATTTCGCATGGTACGAAAAAGAGATGATGGAAAATATCTGTCTCCAGAATCGAATTCGAACTTTGATGGGTGGGTTTATAGGTGTATTTTGTCCCGCTGAATCCAAAAATCCAAACTTTGTTACACGAAAATACACCTGGAAAGAAGTTATTTCGCAGGGTACGAAAAAGAGATGATCGAAAATATTTTTTTTCAGAATCAATATCGGACTTTAATGGGTGAGTTTCTAGGTGTACTCCGACCCGCTGAATCCGGAAATCCAACCTCTGATGACCACAAATGTGCTTGGAAAAAAGTTATTTCGCATGGTACGAAAAAGAGATGATCGTAAATATTTTTTTTCAGAATCAAAATCGGACTTTGATGCGTGAGTTTCTAGGTGTATTTCGACCCGCTGAATCCGAAAATCCAAACTTTGAGGACCAAAAATATGCTTGGAAAAAAGTTATTTCGCATGGTACGAAAAAGAGATGATCGAAAATATCTGTCTCCCGAATCGAAATCGAACTTTGATGGGTGGGTTTATAGGTGTATTTTGACCCGCTGAATCGAAAAATCGAACCCTTGTTACACGAAAATACACCTGGAAAGAAGTTATTTCGCATGGCACGAAAAAGAGATGATCGAAAATATTTTGTTTCAGAATCAAAATCGGACTTTAATGGGTGAGTTTCTAGGTGTATTTCGACCCGCTGAATCCGAAAATCCAACCTCTGATGCTCAAAAATATGCTTGGACAAAAGTTATTTCGCACGGTACGAAAAAGAGATGATCGAAAATATTTTTTTTCAGAATCAAAATCGGACTTTGATGGGTGAGTTTCTAGGTGTATTTCGACCCGCTAAATCCGAAAATCCAACCTTTGATGACCAAAAATATGCTTGGAAAAAAGTTATTTCGCATGGTACGAAAAAGAGATGATCGAAAATATCTGTCTCCAGAATCGAATTCGAACTTTGATGGGTGGGTTTATAGGTGTATTTTGTCCCGCTGAATCCAAAAATCCAACCTTTGTTACACGAAAATACACCTGGAAAGAAGTTATTTCGCAGGGTACGAAAAAGAGATGATCGAAAATATTTTTTTTCAGAATCAATATCGGACTTTAATGGGTGAGTTTCTAGGTGTACTCCGACCCGCTGAATCCGGAAATCCAACCTCTGATGACCAAAAATGTGCTTGGAAAAAAGTTATTTCGCATGGTACGAAAAAGAGATGATCGTAAATATTTTTTTTCAGAATCAAAATCGGACTTTGATGCGTGAGTTTCTAGGTGTATTTCGACCCGCTGAATCCGAAAATCCAAACTTTGAGGACCAAAAATATGCTTGGAAAAAAGTTATTTCGCATGGTACGAAAAAGAGATGATCGAAAATATCTGTCTCCCGAATCGAAATCGAACTTTGATGGGTGGGTTTATAGGTGTATTTTGACCCGCTGAATCGAAAAATCGAACCCTTGTTACACGAAAATACACCTGGAAAGAAGTTATTTCGCATGGCACGAAAAAGAGATGATCGAAAATATTTTGTTTCAGAATCAAAATCGGACTTTAATGGGTGAGTTTCTAGGTGTATTTCGACCCGCTGAATCCGAAAATCCAACCTCTGATGCCCAAAAATATGCTTGGACAAAAGTTATTTCGCACGGTACGAAAAAGAGATGATCGAAAATATTTTTTTTCAGAATCAAAATCGGACTTTGATGGGTGAGTTTCTAGGTGTATTTCGACCCGCTAAATCCGAAAATCCAACCTTTGATGACCAAAAATATGCTTGGAAAAAAGTTATTTCGCATGGTACGAAAAAGAGATGATCGAAAATATCTGTCTCTAGAATCGGAATCGAACTTTGATGGGTGGGTTCATAGGTGTATTTTGACCTGCTGAATCCAAAAATCCAACCTTTGTTACACGAAAATACACCTGGAAAGAAGTTATTCCGCATGGTACGGAAAAAAAAATGATCGAAAATATTTTTTTTCAGAATCAAAATCGGACTTTGATGGGTGAGTTTCTAGGTGTATTTCGACCCGCTAAATCCGAAAATCCAACCTTTGATGACCAAAAATATGCTTGGAAAAAAGTTATTTCGCATGGTACGAAAAAGAGATGATCGAAAATATCTGTCTCTAGAATCGGAATCGAACTTTGATGGGTGGGTTCATAGGTGTATTTTGACCCGCTGAATCCAAAAATCCAACCTTTGTTACACGAAAATACACCTGGAAAGAAGTTATTCCGCATGGTACGAAAAAGAGATGATCGAAAATATTTTTTTTCAGAATCAAAATCGGACTTTGATGGGTGAGTTTCTAGGTGTATTTCGACCCGCTGAATCCGAAAATCGGAACTTTGATGACCAAAAATATGCTTGGAAAAAAGTTATTTCGCATGGTACGAGAAAGAGATGATCGAAAATATCTGTCTCCAGAATCGAAATCGAACTCCGATGGGTGGGTTTATAGGTGTATTTTGACCCGCTGAATCCGAAAATCCAACCTTTGATGACCAAAAATATGCTTGGAAAAAAGTTATTTCGCATGGTACGAAAAAGAGATGATCGCAAATATCTGTCTCCAGAATCAAAATCGAACTTTGATGGGTGGGTTCATAGCTGTATTTTGACCCGCTAAATCCAAAAATCCAACCTTTGTTACACGAAAATACACCTGGAAAGAAGTTATTCCGCATGGTACGAAAAAGAGATGATCGAAAATATTTTTTTTCAGAATCAAAATTGGACTTTGATGGGTGAGTTTCTAGGTGTATTCCGACCCGCTGAATCCGAAAATCCGAACTTTGATGACCAAAAATATGCTTGGAAAAGAGTTATTTCGCATGGTACGAAAATGAGATGATCGGAAATATCTGTCTCCAGAATCGGAATCGAACTTTGATGGGTGGGTTTATGGGTGTATTTTGACCCGCTGAATCCAAGAATCCAACCTTTGTTACACGAAAATACACCTGGAAAGAAGTTATTCCGCATGGTACGAAAAAGAGATGATCGAAAATATTTTTTTTCAGAATCGGAATCGGACTTTGAAGGGTGAGTTTCTAGGTGTATTCCGACCCGCTGGATCTGAAAATCCAACCTTTGATGACCAAAAATATGCTTAGAAAAAAGTTATTTCGCATGGTACGAAAAAGAGATGATCGAAAATATCTGTCTCCAGAATCGGAATCGAACTTTGATGGGTGGGTTTATAGGTGTATTTTGTCCCGCTGATTTCAAAAATCCAACCTTTGTTACACGAAAACACACCTGGAACGAAGTAATTTCGCATGGTACGAAAAAGAGATGATCGAAAATATTTTTTTTCAGAATCAAAATCGGACTTTGATGGGTGAGTTTCTAGGTGTATTCCAACCCGCTGAATCTGAAAATCCAACCTTTGATGACCAAAAATATGCTTAGAAAAAAGGTATTTCGCATGGTACGAAAAAGAGATGATCGAAAATCTCTGTCTCCAGAATCGAAATCGAACTTTGATGGGTGGGTTTATAGGTGTATTTTGTCCCGCTGAATCCAAAAATCCAACCTTTGTTACACGAAAATACACCTGGAAAGAAGTTATTTCGCAGGGTACGAAAAAGAGATGATCGAAAATATTTTTTTTCAGAATCAATATCGGACTTTAATGGGTGAGTTTCTAGGTGTACTCCGACCCGCTGAATCCGGAAATCCAACCTCTGATGACCAAAAATGTGCTTGGAAAAAAGTTATTTCGCATGGTACGAAAAAGAGATGATCGTAAATATTTTTTTTCAGAATCAAAATCGGACTTTGATGGGTGAGTTTCTAGGTGTATTCCGACCCGCTGAATCCGAAAATCCGAACTTTGATGACCAAAAATATGCTTGGAAAAGAGTTATTTCGCATGGTACGAAAATGAGATGATCGGAAATATCTGTCTCCAGAATCGGAATCGAACTTTGATGGGTGGGTTTATAGGTGTATTTTGACCCGCTGAATCCAAAAATCCAACCTTTGTTACACGAAAATACACCTGGAAAGAAGTTATTCCGCATGGTACGAAAAAGAGATGATCGAAAATATTTTTTTTCAGAATCGGAATCGGACTTTGAAGGGTGAGTTTCTAGGTGTATTCCGACCCGCTGAATCTGAAAATCCAACCTTTGATGACCAAAAATATGCTTAGAAAAAAGGTATTTCGCATGGTACGAAAAAGAGATGATGGAAAATATCTGTCTCCAGAATCGAATTCGAACTTTGATGGGTGGGTTTATAGGTGTATTTTGTCCCGCTGAATCCAAAAATCCAACCTTTGTTACACGAAAATACACCTGGAAAGAAGTTATTTCGCAGGTTACGAAAAAGAGATGATCGAAAATATTTTTTTTCAGAATCAATATCGGACTTTAATGGGTGAGTTTCTAGGTGTACTCCGACCCGCTGAATCCGGAAATCCAACCTCTGATGACCACAAATGTGCTTGGAAAAAAGTTATTTCGCATGGTACGAAAAAGAGATGATCGTGAATATTTTTTTTCAGAATCAAAATCGGACTTTGATGCGTGAGTTTCTAGGTGTATTTCGACCCGCTGAATCCGAAAATCCAAACTTTGAGGACCAAAAATATGCTTGGAAAAAAGTTATTTCGCATGGTACGAAAAAGAGATGATCGAAAATATCTGTCTCCCGAATCGAAATCGAACTTTGATGGGTGGGTTTATAGGTGTATTTTGACCCGCTGAATCGAAAAATCGAACCCTTGTTACACGAAAATACACCTGGAAAGAAGTTATTTCGCATGGCACGAAAAAGAGATGATCGAAAATATTTTGTTTCAGAATCAAAATCGGACTTTAATGGGTGAGTTTCTAGGTGTATTTCGACCCGCTGAATCCGAAAATCCAACCTCTGATGCTCAAAAATATGCTTGGACAAAAGTTATTTCGCACGGTACGAAAAAGAGATGATCGAAAATATTTTTTTTCAGAATCAAAATCGGACTTTGATGGGTGAGTTTCTAGGTGTATTTCGACCCGCTAAATCCGAAAATCCAACCTTTGATGACCAAAAATATGCTTGGAAAAAAGTTATTTCGCATGGTACGAAAAAGAGATGATCGAAAATATCTGTCTCCAGAATCGAATTCGAACTTTGATGGGTGGGTTTATAGGTGTATTTTGTCCCGCTGAATCCAAAAATCCAACCTTTGTCACACGAAAATACACCTGGAAAGAAGTTATTTCGCAGGGTACGAAAAAGAGATGATCGAAAATATTTTTTTTCAGAATCAATATCGGACTTTAATGGGTGAGTTTCTAGGTGTACTCCGACCCGCTGAATCCGGAAATCCAACCTCTGATGACCAAAAATGTGCTTGGAAAAAAGTTATTTCGCATGGCACGAAAAAGAGATGATCGAAAATATTTTTTTTCAGAATCAAAATCGGACTTTGATGGGTGAGTTTCTAGGTGTATTTCGACCCGCTGAATCCGAAAATCGGAACTTTGATGACCAAAAATATGCTTGGAAAAAAGTTATTTCGCATGGTACGAAAAAGAGATGATCGAAAATATCTGTCTCCAGAATCGAAATCGAACTCCGATGGGTGGGTTTATAGGTGTATTTTGACCCGCTGAATCCGAAAATCCAACCTTTGATGACCAAAAATATGCTTGGAAAAAAGTTATTTCGCATGGTACGAAAAAGAGATGATCGCAAATATCTGTCTCCAGAATCAAAATCGAACTTTGATGGGTGGGTTCATAGCTGTATTTTGACCCGCTGAATCCAAAAATCCAACTTTTGTTACACGAAAATACACCTGGAAAGAAGTTATTCCGCATGGTACGAAAAAGAGATGATCGAAAATATTTTTTTTCAGAATCAAAATCGGACTTTGATGGGTGAGTTTCTAGGTGTATTCCGACCCGCTGAATCCGAAAATCCGAACTTTGATGACCAAAAATATGCTCGGAAAAGAGTTATTTCGCATGGTACGAAAATGAGATGATCGGAAATATCTGTCTCCAGAATCGGAATCGAACTTTGATGGGTGGGTTTATGGGTGTATTTTGACCCGCTGAATCCAAGAATCCAACCTTTGTTACACGAAAATACACCTGGAAAGAAGTTATTCCGCATGGTACGAAAAAGAGATGATCGAAAATATTTTTTTTCAGAATCGGAATCGGACTTTGAAGGGTGAGTTTCTAGGTGTATTCCGACCCGCTGGATCTGAAAATCCAACCTTTGATGACCAAAAATATGCTTAGAAAAAAGTTATTTCGCATGGTACGAAAAAGAGATGATCGAAAATATCTGTCTCCAGAATCGGAATCGAACTTTGATGGGTGGGTTTATAGGTGTATTTTGTCCCGCTGATTTCAAAAATCCAACCTTTGTTACACGAAAACATACCTGGAACGAAGTAATTTCGCATGGTACGAAAAAGAGATGATCGAAAATATTTTTTTTCAGAATCAAAATCGGACTTTGATGGGTGAGTTTCTAGGTGTATTCGAACCCGCTGAATCTGAAAATCCAACCTTTGATGACCAAAAATATGCTTAGAAAAAAGGTATTTCGCATGGTACGAAAAAGAGATGATCGAAAATCTCTGTCTCCAGAATCGAAATCGAACTTTGATGGGTGGGTTTATAGGTGTATTTTGTCCCGCTGAATCCAAAAATCCAACCTTTGTTACACGAAAATACACCTGGAAAGAAGTTATTTCGCAGGGTACGAAAAAGAGATGATCGAAAATATTTTTTTTCAGAATCAATATCAGACTTTACCGGGTGAGTTTCTAGGTGTACTCCGACCCGCTGAATCCGGAAATCCAACCTCTGATGACCAAAAATGTGCTTGGAAAAAAGTTATTTCGCATGGTACGAAAAAGAGATGATCGTAAATATTTTTTTTCAGAATCAAAATCGGACTTTGATGGGTGAGTTTCTAGGTGTATTCCGACCCGCTGAATCCGAAAATCCGAACTTTGATGACCAAAAATATGCTTGGAAAAGAGTTATTTCGCATGGTACGAAAATGAGATGATCGGAAATATCTGTCTCCAGAATCGGAATCGAACTTTGATGGGTGGGTTTATAGGTGTATTTTGACCCGCTGAATCCAAAAATCCAACCTTTGTTACACGAAAATACACCTGGAAAGAAGTTATTTCGCAGGGTACGAAAAAGAGATGATCGAAAATATTTTTATTCAGAATCAATATCGGACTTTAATGGGTGAGTTTCTAGGTGTACTCCGACCCGCTGAATCCGGAAATCCAACCTCTGATGACCAAAAATGTGCTTGGAAAAAAGTTATTTCGCATGGTACGAAAAAGAGATGATCGTAAATATTTTTTTTCAGAATCAAAATCGGACTTTGATGCGTGAGTTTCTAGGTGTATTTCGACCCGCTGAATCCGAAAATCCAAACTTTGAGGACCAAAAATATGCTTGGAAAAAAGTTATTTCGCATGGGACGAAAAAGAGATGATCGAAAATATCTGTCTCCCGAATCGAAATCGAACTTTGATGGGTGGGTTTATAGGTGTATTTTGACCCGCTGAATCGAAAAATCGAACCCTTGTTACACGAAAATACACCTGGAAAGAAGTTATTTCGCATGGCACGAAAAAGAGATGATCGAAAATATTTTGTTTCAGAATCAAAATCGGACTTTAATGGGTGAGTTTCTAGGTGTATTTCGACCCGCTGAATCCGAAAATCCAACCTCTGATGCCCAAAAATATGCTTGGACAAAAGTTATTTCGCACGGTACGAAAAAGAGATGATCGAAAATATTTTTTTTCAGAATCAAAATCGGACTTTGATGGGTGAGTTTCTAGGTGTATTTCGACCCGCTAAATCCGAAAATCCAACCTTTGATGACCAAAAATATGCTTGGAAAAAAGTTATTTCGCATGGTACGCAAAAGAGATGATCGAAAATATCTGTCTCTAGAATCGGAATCGAACTTTGATGGGTGGGTTCATAGGTGTATTTTGACCTGCTGAATCCAAAAATCCAACCTTTGTTACACGAAAATACACCTGGAAAGAAGTTATTCCGCATGGTACGGAAAAAAAAATGATCGAAAATATTTTTTTTCAGAATCAAAATCGGACTTTGATGGGTGTGTTTCTAGGCTAATTCCGACCCGCTGAATCCGAAAATCCGAACTTTGATGGCCAAAAATATGCTTGGAAAAAAGTTATTTCGCATGGTACGACAAAGAGATGATCGGAAATATCTGTCTCCAGAATCGGAATCAAACTTCGATGGGTGGGTTTATAGGTGTATTTTGACCCGCTGAATCCGAAAATCCAACCTTTGATGACCAAAAATATGCTTGGAAAAAAGTTATTTCGCATGGTACGAAAAAGAGATGATCGCAAATATCTGTCTCCAGAATCAAAATCGAACTTTGATGGGTGGGTTCATAGGTGTATTTTGACCCGCTGAATTCAAAAATCCAACCTTTGTTACACGAAAATACACCTGGAAAGAAGTTATTCCGCATGGTACGAAAAAGAGATGATCGAAAATATTTTTTTTCAGAATCAAAATCGGACTTTGATGGGTGAGTTTCTAGGTGTATTCCGACCCGCTGAATCCGAAAATCCGAACTTTGATGACCAAAAATATGCTTGGAAAAGAGTTATTTCGCATGGTACGAAAATAAGATGATCGGAAATATCTGTCTCCAGAATCGGAATCGAACTTTGATGGGTGGGTTTATAGGTGTATTTTGACCCGCTGAATCCAAAAATCCAAACTTTGTTACACGAAAATACACCTGGAAAGAAGTTATTTCGCATGGTACGAAAAAGAGATGATCGCAAATATCTGTCTCCAGAATCAAAATCGAACTTTGATGGGTGGGTTCATAGGTGTATTTTGACCCGCTGAATTCAAAAATCCAACCTTTGTTACACGAAAATACACCTGGAAAGAAGTTATTCCGCATGGTACGAAAAAGAGATGATCGAAAATATTTTTTTTCAGAATCAAAATCGGACTTTGATGGGTGAGTTTCTAGGTGTATTCCGACCCGCTGAATCCGAAAATTCGAACTTTGATGACCAAAAATATGCTTGGAAAAGAGTTATTTCGCATGGTACGAAAATAAGATGATCGGAAATATCTGTCTCCAGAATCGGAATCGAACTTTGATGGGTGGGTTTATAGGTGTATTTTGACCCGCTGAATCCAAAAATCCAAACTTTGTTACACGAAAATACACCTGGAAAGAAGTTATTTCGCATGGTACGAAAAAGAGATGATCGCAAATATCTGTCTCCAGAATCAAAATCGAACTTTGATGGGTGGGTTCAAAGGTGTATTTTGACCCGCTGAATTCAAAAATCCAACCTTTGTTACACGAAAATACACCTGGAAAGAAGTTATTCCGCATGGTACGAAAAAGAGATGATCGAAAATATTTTTTTTCAGAATCAAAATCGGACTTTGATGGGTGAGTTTCTAGGTGTATTCCGACCCGCTGAATCCGAAAATCCGAACTTTGATGACCAAAAATATGCTTGGAAAAGAGTTATTTCGCATGGTACGAAAATGAGATGATCGGAAATATCTGTCTCCAGAATCGGAATCGAACTTTGATGGGTGGGTTTATAGGTGTATTTTGACCCGCTGAATCCAAAAATCCAACCTTTGTTACACGAAAATACACCTGGAAAGAAGTTATTCCGCATGGTACGAAAAAGAGATGATCGAAAATATTTTTTTTCAGAATCGGAATCGGAGTTTGAAGGGTGAGTTTCTAGGTGTATTCCGACCCGCTGAATCTGAAAATCCAACCTTTGATGACCAAAAATATGCTTAGAAAAAAGGTATTTCGCATGGTACGAAAAAGAGATGATCGAAAATATCTGTCTCCAGAATCGAATTCGAACTTTGATGGGTGGGTTTATAGGTGTATTTTGTCCCGCTGAATCCAAAAATCCAACCTTTGTTACACGAAAATACACCTGGAAAGAAGTTATTTCGCAGGGTACGAAAAAGAGATGATCGAAAATATTTTTTTTCAGAATCAATATCGGACTTTAATGGGTGAGTTTCTAGGTGTACTCCGACCCGCTGAATCCGGAAATCCAACCTCTGATGACCAAAAATGTGCTTGGAAAAAAGTTATTTCGCATGGCACGAAAAAGAGTTGATCGAAAATATCTGTCTCCCGAATCGAAATCGAACTTTGATGGGTGGGTTTATAGGTGTATTTTGTCCCGCTGAATCCAAAAATCCAACCTTTGTTACACGAAAATACACCTGGAAAGAAGTTATTTCGCAGGGTACGAAAAAGAGATGATCGAAAATATTTTTTTTCAGAATCAATATCGGACTTTAATGGGTGAGTTTCTAGGTGTACTCCGACCCGCTGAATCCGAAAATCCAAACTTTGAGGACCAAAAATATGCTTGGAAAAAAGTTATTTCGCATGGTACGAAAAAGAGATGATCGAAAATATCTGTCTCCCGAATCGAAATCGAACTTTGATGGGTGGGTTTATAGGTGTATTTTGACCCGCTGAATCCAAAAATCGAACCTTTGTTACACGACAATACACCTGGAAAGAAGTTATTTCGCATGGCACGAAAAAGAGATGATCGAAAATATTTTGTTTCAGAATCAAAATCGGACTTTAATGGGTGAGTTTCTAGGTGTATTTCGACCCGCTAAATCCGAAAATCCAACCTCTGATGCCCAAAAATATGCTTGGACAAAAGTTATTTCGCACGGTACGAAAAAGAGATGATCGAAAATATTTTTTTTCAGAATCAAAATCGGACTTTGATGGGTGAGTTTCTAGGTGTATTTCGACCCGCTCAATCCAAAAATCCAACCTTTGATGACCAAAAATATGCTTGGAAAAAAGTTATTTCGCATGGTACGAAAAAGAGATGATCGAAAATATCTGTCTCTAGAATCGGAATCGAACTTTGATGGGTGGGTTCATAGGTGTATTTTGACCCGCTGAATCCAAAAATCCAACCTTTGTTACACGAAAATACACCTGGAAAGAAGTTATTCCGCATGGTACGAAAAAGAGATGATCGAAAATATTTTTTTTCAGAATCAAAATCGGACTTTGATGGGTGAGTTTCTAGGTGTATTTCGACCCGCTGAATCCGAAAATCGGAACTTTGATGACCAAAAATATGCTTGGAAAAAAGTTATTTCGCATGGTACGAAAAAGAGATGATCGAAAATATCTGTCTCCAGAATCGAAATCGAACTCCGATGGGTGGGTTTATAGGTGTATTTTGACCCGCTGAATCCGAAAATCCAACCTTTGATGACCAAAAATATGCTTGGAAAAAAGTTATTTCGCATGGTACGAAAAAGAGATGATCGCAAATATCTGTCTCCAGAATCAAAATCGAACTTTGATGGGTGGGTTCATAGCTGTATTTTGACCCGCTAAATCCAAAAATCCAACCTTTGTTACACGAAAATACACCTGGAAAGAAGTTATTCCGCATGGTACGAAAAAGAGATGATCGAAAATATTTTTTTTCAGAATCAAAATTGGACTTTGATGGGTGAGTTTCTAGGTGTATTCCGACCCGCTGAATCCGAAAATCCGAACTTTGATGACCAAAAATATGCTTGGAAAAGAGTTATTTCGCATGGTACGAAAATGAGATGATCGGAAATATCTGTCTCCAGAATCGGAATCGAACTTTGATGGGTGGGTTTATGGGTGTATTTTGACCCGCTGAATCCAAGAATCCAACCTTTGTTACACGAAAATACACCTGGAAAGAAGTTATTCCGCATGGTACGAAAAAGAGATGATCGAAAATATTTTTTTTCAGAATCGGAATCGGACTTTGAAGGGTGAGTTTCTAGGTGTATTCCGACCCGCTGGATCTGAAAATCCAACCTTTGATGACCAAAAATATGCTTAGAAAAAAGTTATTTCGCATGGTACGAAAAAGAGATGATCGAAAATATCTGTCTCCAGAATCGGAATCGAACTTTGATGGGTGGGTTTATAGGTGTATTTTGTCCCGCTGATTTCAAAAATCCAACCTTTGTTACACGAAAACACACCTGGAACGAAGTAATTTCGCATGGTACGAAAAAGAGATGATCGAAAATATTTTTTTTCAGAATCAAAATCGGACTTTGATGGGTGAGTTTCTAGGTGTATTCCAACCCGCTGAATCTGAAAATCCAACCTTTGATGACCAAAAATATGCTTAGAAAAAAGGTATTTCGCATGGTACGAAAAAGAGATGATCGAAAATCTCTGTCTCCAGAATCGAAATCGAACTTTGATGGGTGGGTTTATAGGTGTATTTTGTCCCGCTGAATCCAAAAATCCAACCTTTGTTACACGAAAATACACCTGGAAAGAAGTTATTTCGCAGGGTACGAAAAAGAGATGATCGAAAATATTTTTTTTCAGAATCAAAATCGGACTTTGATGGGTGAGTTTCTAGGTGTATTCCGACCCGCTGAATCCGAAAATCCGAACTTTGATGACCAAAAATATGCTTGGAAAAGAGTTATTTCGCATGGTACGAAAATGAGATGATCGGAAATATCTGTCTCCAGAATCGGAATCGAACTTTGATGGGTGGGTTTATGGGTGTATTTTGACCCGCTGAATCCAAGAATCCAACCTTTGTTACACGAAAATACACCTGGAAAGAAGTTATTCCGCATGGTACGAAAAAGAGATGATCGAAAATATTTTTTTTCAGAATCGGAATCGGACTTTGAAGGGTGAGTTTCTAGGTGTATTCCGACCCGCTGGATCTGAAAATCCAACCTTTGATGACCAAAAATATGCTTAGAAAAAAGTTATTTCGCATGGTACGAAAAAGAGATGATCGAAAATATCTGTCTCCAGAATCGGAATCGAACTTTGATGGGTGGGTTTATAGGTGTATTTTGTCCCGCTGATTTCAAAAATCCAACCTTTGTTACACGAAAACACACCTGGAACGAAGTAATTTCGCATGGTACGAAAAAGAGATGATCGAAAATATTTTTTTTCAGAATCAAAATCGGACTTTGATGGGTGAGTTTCTAGGTGTATTCCAACCCGCTGAATCTGAAAATCCAACCTTTGATGACCAAAAATATGCTTAGAAAAAAGGTATTTCGCATGGTACGAAAAAGAGATGATCGAAAATCTCTGTCTCCAGAATCGAAATCGAACTTTGATGGGTGGGTTTATAGGTGTATTTTGTCCCGCTGAATCCAAAAATCCAACCTTTGTTACACGAAAATACACCTGGAAAGAAGTTATTTCGCAGGGTACGAAAAAGAGATGATCGAAAATATTTTTTTTCAGAATCAATATCGGACTTTAATGGGTGAGTTTCTAGGTGTACTCCGACCCGCTGAATCCGGAAATCCAACCTCTGATGACCAAAAATGTGCTTGGAAAAAAGTTATTTCGCATGGTACGAAAAAGAGATGATCGTAAATATTTTTTTTCAGAATCAAAATCGGACTTTGATGGGTGAGTTTCTAGGTGTATTTCGACCCGCTGAATCCGAAAATCCGAACTTTGATGACCAAAAATATGCTTGGAAAAGAGTTATTTCGCATGGTACGAAAATGAGATGATCGGAAATATCTGTCTCCAGAATCGGAATCGAACTTTGATGGGTGGGTTTATAGGTGTATTTTGACCCGCTGAATCCAAAAATCCAACCTTTGTTACACGAAAATACACCTGGAAAGAAGTTATTCCGCATGGTACGAAAAAGAGATGATCGAAAATATTTTTTTTCAGAATCGGAATCGGACTTTGAAGGGTGAGTTTCTAGGTGTATTCCGACCCGCTGAATCTGAAAATCCAACCTTTGATGACCAAAAATATGCTTAGAAAAAAGGTATTTCGCATGGTACGAAAAAGAGATGATGGAAAATATCTGTCTCCAGAATCGAATTCGAACTTTGATGGGTGGGTTTATAGGTGTATTTTGTCCCGCTGAATCCAAAAATCCAAACTTTGTTACACGAAAATACACCTGGAAAGAAGTTATTTCGCAGGGTACGAAAAAGAGATGATCGAAAATATTTTTTTTCAGAATCAATATCGGACTTTAATGGGTGAGTTTCTAGGTGTACTCCGACCCGCTGAATCCGGAAATCCAACCTCTGATGACCACAAATGTGCTTGGAAAAAAGTTATTTCGCATGGTACGAAAAAGAGATGATCGTAAATATTTTTTTTCAGAATCAAAATCGGACTTTGATGCGTGAGTTTCTAGGTGTATTTCGACCCGCTGAATCCGAAAATCCAAACTTTGAGGACCAAAAATATGCTTGGAAAAAAGTTATTTCGCATGGTACGAAAAAGAGATGATCGAAAATATCTGTCTCCCGAATCGAAATCGAACTTTGATGGGTGGGTTTATAGGTGTATTTTGACCCGCTGAATCGAAAAATCGAACCCTTGTTACACGAAAATACACCTGGAAAGAAGTTATTTCGCATGGCACGAAAAAGAGATGATCGAAAATATTTTGTTTCAGAATCAAAATCGGACTTTAATGGGTGAGTTTCTAGGTGTATTTCGACCCGCTGAATCCGAAAATCCAACCTCTGATGCTCAAAAATATGCTTGGACAAAAGTTATTTCGCACGGTACGAAAAAGAGATGATCGAAAATATTTTTTTTCAGAATCAAAATCGGACTTTGATGGGTGAGTTTCTAGGTGTATTTCGACCCGCTAAATCCGAAAATCCAACCTTTGATGACCAAAAATATGCTTGGAAAAAAGTTATTTCGCATGGTACGAAAAAGAGATGATCGAAAATATCTGTCTCCAGAATCGAATTCGAACTTTGATGGGTGGGTTTATAGGTGTATTTTGTCCCGCTGAATCCAAAAATCCAACCTTTGTTACACGAAAATACACCTGGAAAGAAGTTATTTCGCAGGGTACGAAAAAGAGATGATCGAAAATATTTTTTTTCAGAATCAATATCGGACTTTAATGGGTGAGTTTCTAGGTGTACTCCGACCCGCTGAATCCGGAAATCCAACCTCTGATGACCAAAAATGTGCTTGGAAAAAAGTTATTTCGCATGGTACGAAAAAGAGATGATCGTAAATATTTTTTTTCAGAATCAAAATCGGACTTTGATGCGTGAGTTTCTAGGTGTATTTCGACCCGCTGAATCCGAAAATCCAAACTTTGAGGACCAAAAATATGCTTGGAAAAAAGTTATTTCGCATGGTACGAAAAAGAGATGATCGAAAATATCTGTCTCCCGAATCGAAATCGAACTTTGATGGGTGGGTTTATAGGTGTATTTTGACCCGCTGAATCGAAAAATCGAACCCTTGTTACACGAAAATACACCTGGAAAGAAGTTATTTCGCATGGCACGAAAAAGAGATGATCGAAAATATTTTGTTTCAGAATCAAAATCGGACTTTAATGGGTGAGTTTCTAGGTGTATTTCGACCCGCTGAATCCGAAAATCCAACCTCTGATGCCCAAAAATATGCTTGGACAAAAGTTATTTCGCACGGTACGAAAAAGAGATGATCGAAAATATTTTTTTTCAGAATCAAAATCGGACTTTGATGGGTGAGTTTCTAGGTGTATTTCGACCCGCTAAATCCGAAAATCCAACCTTTGATGACCAAAAATATGCTTGGAAAAAAGTTATTTCGCATGGTACGAAAAAGAGATGATCGAAAATATCTGTCTCTAGAATCGGAATCGAACTTTGATGGGTGGGTTCATAGGTGTATTTTGACCTGCTGAATCCAAAAATCCAACCTTTGTTACACGAAAATACACCTGGAAAGAAGTTATTCCGCATGGTACGGAAAAAAAAATGATCGAAAATATTTTTTTTCAGAATCAAAATCGGACTTTGATGGGTGAGTTTCTAGGTGTATTTCGACCCGCTAAATCCGAAAATCCAACCTTTGATGACCAAAAATATGCTTGGAAAAAAGTTATTTCGCATGGTACGAAAAAGAGATGATCGAAAATATCTGTCTCTAGAATCGGAATCGAACTTTGATGGGTGGGTTCATAGGTGTATTTTGACCCGCTGAATCCAAAAATCCAACCTTTGTTACACGAAAATACACCTGGAAAGAAGTTATTCCGCATGGTACGAAAAAGAGATGATCGAAAATATTTTTTTTCAGAATCAAAATCGGACTTTGATGGGTGAGTTTCTAGGTGTATTTCGACCCGCTGAATCCGAAAATCGGAACTTTGATGACCAAAAATATGCTTGGAAAAAAGTTATTTCGCATGGTACGAGAAAGAGATGATCGAAAATATCTGTCTCCAGAATCGAAATCGAACTCCGATGGGTGGGTTTATAGGTGTATTTTGACCCGCTGAATCCGAAAATCCAACCTTTGATGACCAAAAATATGCTTGGAAAAAAGTTATTTCGCATGGTACGAAAAAGAGATGATCGCAAATATCTGTCTCCAGAATCAAAATCGAACTTTGATGGGTGGGTTCATAGCTGTATTTTGACCCGCTAAATCCAAAAATCCAACCTTTGTTACACGAAAATACACCTGGAAAGAAGTTATTCCGCATGGTACGAAAAAGAGATGATCGAAAATATTTTTTTTCAGAATCAAAATTGGACTTTGATGGGTGAGTTTCTAGGTGTATTCCGACCCGCTGAATCCGAAAATCCGAACTTTGATGACCAAAAATATGCTTGGAAAAGAGTTATTTCGCATGGTACGAAAATGAGATGATCGGAAATATCTGTCTCCAGAATCGGAATCGAACTTTGATGGGTGGGTTTATGGGTGTATTTTGACCCGCTGAATCCAAGAATCCAACCTTTGTTACACGAAAATACACCTGGAAAGAAGTTATTCCGCATGGTACGAAAAAGAGATGATCGAAAATATTTTTTTTCAGAATCGGAATCGGACTTTGAAGGGTGAGTTTCTAGGTGTATTCCGACCCGCTGGATCTGAAAATCCAACCTTTGATGACCAAAAATATGCTTAGAAAAAAGTTATTTCGCATGGTACGAAAAAGAGATGATCGAAAATATCTGTCTCCAGAATCGGAATCGAACTTTGATGGGTGGGTTTATAGGTGTATTTTGTCCCGCTGATTTCAAAAATCCAACCTTTGTTACACGAAAACACACCTGGAACGAAGTAATTTCGCATGGTACGAAAAAGAGATGATCGAAAATATTTTTTTTCAGAATCAAAATCGGACTTTGATGGGTGAGTTTCTAGGTGTATTCCAACCCGCTGAATCTGAAAATCCAACCTTTGATGACCAAAAATATGCTTAGAAAAAAGGTATTTCGCATGGTACGAAAAAGAGATGATCGAAAATCTCTGTCTCCAGAATCGAAATCGAACTTTGATGGGTGGGTTTATAGGTGTATTTTGTCCCGCTGAATCCAAAAATCCAACCTTTGTTACACGAAAATACACCTGGAAAGAAGTTATTTCGCAGGGTACGAAAAAGAGATGATCGAAAATATTTTTTTTCAGAATCAATATCGGACTTTAATGGGTGAGTTTCTAGGTGTACTCCGACCCGCTGAATCCGGAAATCCAACCTCTGATGACCAAAAATGTGCTTGGAAAAAAGTTATTTCGCATGGTACGAAAAAGAGATGATCGTAAATATTTTTTTTCAGAATCAAAATCGGACTTTGATGGGTGAGTTTCTAGGTGTATTCCGACCCGCTGAATCCGAAAATCCGAACTTTGATGACCAAAAATATGCTTGGAAAAGAGTTATTTCGCATGGTACGAAAATGAGATGATCGGAAATATCTGTCTCCAGAATCGGAATCGAACTTTGATGGGTGGGTTTATAGGTGTATTTTGACCCGCTGAATCCAAAAATCCAACCTTTGTTACACGAAAATACACCTGGAAAGAAGTTATTCCGCATGGTACGAAAAAGAGATGATCGAAAATATTTTTTTTCAGAATCGGAATCGGACTTTGAAGGGTGAGTTTCTAGGTGTATTCCGACCCGCTGAATCTGAAAATCCAACCTTTGATGACCAAAAATATGCTTAGAAAAAAGGTATTTCGCATGGTACGAAAAAGAGATGATGGAAAATATCTGTCTCCAGAATCGAATTCGAACTTTGATGGGTGGGTTTATAGGTGTATTTTGTCCCGCTGAATCCAAAAATCCAACCTTTGTTACACGAAAATACACCTGGAAAGAAGTTATTTCGCAGGTTACGAAAAAGAGATGATCGAAAATATTTTTTTTCAGAATCAATATCGGACTTTAATGGGTGAGTTTCTAGGTGTACTCCGACCCGCTGAATCCGGAAATCCAACCTCTGATGACCACAAATGTGCTTGGAAAAAAGTTATTTCGCATGGTACGAAAAAGAGATGATCGTGAATATTTTTTTTCAGAATCAAAATCGGACTTTGATGCGTGAGTTTCTAGGTGTATTTCGACCCGCTGAATCCGAAAATCCAAACTTTGAGGACCAAAAATATGCTTGGAAAAAAGTTATTTCGCATGGTACGAAAAAGAGATGATCGAAAATATCTGTCTCCCGAATCGAAATCGAACTTTGATGGGTGGGTTTATAGGTGTATTTTGACCCGCTGAATCGAAAAATCGAACCCTTGTTACACGAAAATACACCTGGAAAGAAGTTATTTCGCATGGCACGAAAAAGAGATGATCGAAAATATTTTGTTTCAGAATCAAAATCGGACTTTAATGGGTGAGTTTCTAGGTGTATTTCGACCCGCTGAATCCGAAAATCCAACCTCTGATGCTCAAAAATATGCTTGGACAAAAGTTATTTCGCACGGTACGAAAAAGAGATGATCGAAAATATTTTTTTTCAGAATCAAAATCGGACTTTGATGGGTGAGTTTCTAGGTGTATTTCGACCCGCTAAATCCGAAAATCCAACCTTTGATGACCAAAAATATGCTTGGAAAAAAGTTATTTCGCATGGTACGAAAAAGAGATGATCGAAAATATCTGTCTCCAGAATCGAATTCGAACTTTGATGGGTGGGTTTATAGGTGTATTTTGTCCCGCTGAATCCAAAAATCCAACCTTTGTCACACGAAAATACACCTGGAAAGAAGTTATTTCGCAGGGTACGAAAAAGAGATGATCGAAAATATTTTTTTTCAGAATCAATATCGGACTTTAATGGGTGAGTTTCTAGGTGTACTCCGACCCGCTGAATCCGGAAATCCAACCTCTGATGACCAAAAATGTGCTTGGAAAAAAGTTATTTCGCATGGCACGAAAAAGAGATGATCGAAAATATTTTTTTTCAGAATCAAAATCGGACTTTGATGGGTGAGTTTCTAGGTGTATTTCGACCCGCTGAATCCGAAAATCGGAACTTTGATGACCAAAAATATGCTTGGAAAAAAGTTATTTCGCATGGTACGAAAAAGAGATGATCGAAAATATCTGTCTCCAGAATCGAAATCGAACTCCGATGGGTGGGTTTATAGGTGTATTTTGACCCGCTGAATCCGAAAATCCAACCTTTGATGACCAAAAATATGCTTGGAAAAAAGTTATTTCGCATGGTACGAAAAAGAGATGATCGCAAATATCTGTCTCCAGAATCAAAATCGAACTTTGATGGGTGGGTTCATAGCTGTATTTTGACCCGCTGAATCCAAAAATCCAACTTTTGTTACACGAAAATACACCTGGAAAGAAGTTATTCCGCATGGTACGAAAAAGAGATGATCGAAAATATTTTTTTTCAGAATCAAAATCGGACTTTGATGGGTGAGTTTCTAGGTGTATTCCGACCCGCTGAATCCGAAAATCCGAACTTTGATGACCAAAAATATGCTCGGAAAAGAGTTATTTCGCATGGTACGAAAATGAGATGATCGGAAATATCTGTCTCCAGAATCGGAATCGAACTTTGATGGGTGGGTTTATGGGTGTATTTTGACCCGCTGAATCCAAGAATCCAACCTTTGTTACACGAAAATACACCTGGAAAGAAGTTATTCCGCATGGTACGAAAAAGAGATGATCGAAAATATTTTTTTTCAGAATCGGAATCGGACTTTGAAGGGTGAGTTTCTAGGTGTATTCCGACCCGCTGGATCTGAAAATCCAACCTTTGATGACCAAAAATATGCTTAGAAAAAAGTTATTTCGCATGGTACGAAAAAGAGATGATCGAAAATATCTGTCTCCAGAATCGGAATCGAACTTTGATGGGTGGGTTTATAGGTGTATTTTGTCCCGCTGATTTCAAAAATCCAACCTTTGTTACACGAAAACATACCTGGAACGAAGTAATTTCGCATGGTACGAAAAAGAGATGATCGAAAATATTTTTTTTCAGAATCAAAATCGGACTTTGATGGGTGAGTTTCTAGGTGTATTCGAACCCGCTGAATCTGAAAATCCAACCTTTGATGACCAAAAATATGCTTAGAAAAAAGGTATTTCGCATGGTACGAAAAAGAGATGATCGAAAATCTCTGTCTCCAGAATCGAAATCGAACTTTGATGGGTGGGTTTATAGGTGTATTTTGTCCCGCTGAATCCAAAAATCCAACCTTTGTTACACGAAAATACACCTGGAAAGAAGTTATTTCGCAGGGTACGAAAAAGAGATGATCGAAAATATTTTTTTTCAGAATCAATATCAGACTTTACCGGGTGAGTTTCTAGGTGTACTCCGACCCGCTGAATCCGGAAATCCAACCTCTGATGACCAAAAATGTGCTTGGAAAAAAGTTATTTCGCATGGTACGAAAAAGAGATGATCGTAAATATTTTTTTTCAGAATCAAAATCGGACTTTGATGGGTGAGTTTCTAGGTGTATTCCGACCCGCTGAATCCGAAAATCCGAACTTTGATGACCAAAAATATGCTTGGAAAAGAGTTATTTCGCATGGTACGAAAATGAGATGATCGGAAATATCTGTCTCCAGAATCGGAATCGAACTTTGATGGGTGGGTTTATAGGTGTATTTTGACCCGCTGAATCCAAAAATCCAACCTTTGTTACACGAAAATACACCTGGAAAGAAGTTATTTCGCAGGGTACGAAAAAGAGATGATCGAAAATATTTTTATTCAGAATCAATATCGGACTTTAATGGGTGAGTTTCTAGGTGTACTCCGACCCGCTGAATCCGGAAATCCAACCTCTGATGACCAAAAATGTGCTTGGAAAAAAGTTATTTCGCATGGTACGAAAAAGAGATGATCGTAAATATTTTTTTTCAGAATCAAAATCGGACTTTGATGCGTGAGTTTCTAGGTGTATTTCGACCCGCTGAATCCGAAAATCCAAACTTTGAGGACCAAAAATATGCTTGGAAAAAAGTTATTTCGCATGGGACGAAAAAGAGATGATCGAAAATATCTGTCTCCCGAATCGAAATCGAACTTTGATGGGTGGGTTTATAGGTGTATTTTGACCCGCTGAATCGAAAAATCGAACCCTTGTTACACGAAAATACACCTGGAAAGAAGTTATTTCGCATGGCACGAAAAAGAGATGATCGAAAATATTTTGTTTCAGAATCAAAATCGGACTTTAATGGGTGAGTTTCTAGGTGTATTTCGACCCGCTGAATCCGAAAATCCAACCTCTGATGCCCAAAAATATGCTTGGACAAAAGTTATTTCGCACGGTACGAAAAAGAGATGATCGAAAATATTTTTTTTCAGAATCAAAATCGGACTTTGATGGGTGAGTTTCTAGGTGTATTTCGACCCGCTAAATCCGAAAATCCAACCTTTGATGACCAAAAATATGCTTGGAAAAAAGTTATTTCGCATGGTACGCAAAAGAGATGATCGAAAATATCTGTCTCTAGAATCGGAATCGAACTTTGATGGGTGGGTTCATAGGTGTATTTTGACCTGCTGAATCCAAAAATCCAACCTTTGTTACACGAAAATACACCTGGAAAGAAGTTATTCCGCATGGTACGGAAAAAAAAATGATCGAAAATATTTTTTTTCAGAATCAAAATCGGACTTTGATGGGTGTGTTTCTAGGCTAATTCCGACCCGCTGAATCCGAAAATCCGAACTTTGATGGCCAAAAATATGCTTGGAAAAAAGTTATTTCGCATGGTACGACAAAGAGATGATCGGAAATATCTGTCTCCAGAATCGGAATCAAACTTCGATGGGTGGGTTTATAGGTGTATTTTGACCCGCTGAATCCGAAAATCCAACCTTTGATGACCAAAAATATGCTTGGAAAAAAGTTATTTCGCATGGTACGAAAAAGAGATGATCGCAAATATCTGTCTCCAGAATCAAAATCGAACTTTGATGGGTGGGTTCATAGGTGTATTTTGACCCGCTGAATTCAAAAATCCAACCTTTGTTACACGAAAATACACCTGGAAAGAAGTTATTCCGCATGGTACGAAAAAGAGATGATCGAAAATATTTTTTTTCAGAATCAAAATCGGACTTTGATGGGTGAGTTTCTAGGTGTATTCCGACCCGCTGAATCCGAAAATCCGAACTTTGATGACCAAAAATATGCTTGGAAAAGAGTTATTTCGCATGGTACGAAAATAAGATGATCGGAAATATCTGTCTCCAGAATCGGAATCGAACTTTGATGGGTGGGTTTATAGGTGTATTTTGACCCGCTGAATCCAAAAATCCAAACTTTGTTACACGAAAATACACCTGGAAAGAAGTTATTTCGCATGGTACGAAAAAGAGATGATCGCAAATATCTGTCTCCAGAATCAAAATCGAACTTTGATGGGTGGGTTCATAGCTGTATTTTGACCCGCTGAATCCAAAAATCCAACCTTTGTTACACGAAAATACACCTGGAAAGAAGTTATTCCGCATGGTACGAAAAAGAGATGATCGAAAATATTTTTTTTCAGAATCAAAATCGGACTTTGATGGGTGAGTTTCTAGGTGTATTCCGACCCGCTGAATCCGAAAATCCGAACTTTGATGACCAAAAATATGCTTGGAAAAGAGTTATTTCGCATGGTACGAAAATGAGATGATCGGAAATATCTGTCTCCAGAATCGGAATCGAACTTTGATGGGTGGGTTTATGGGTGTATTTTGACCCGCTGAATCCAAGAATCCAACCTTTGTTACACGAAAATACACCTGGAAAGAAGTTATTCCGCATGGTACGAAAAAGAGATGATCGAAAATATTTTTTTTCAGAATCGGAATCGGACTTTGAAGGGTGAGTTTCTAGGTGTATTCCGACCCGCTGGATCTGAAAATCCAACCTTTGATGACCAAAAATATGCTTAGAAAAAAGTTATTTCGCATGGTACGAAAAAGAGATGATCGAAAATATCTGTCTCCAGAATCGGAATCGAACTTTAATGGGTGAGTTTCTAGGTGTATTTTGACCCGCTGAATCCGAAAATCCAACCTCTGATGACCAAAAATATGCTTGGACAAAAGTTATTTCGCACGGTACGAAAAAGAGATGATCGAAAATATTTTTTTTCAGAATCAAAATCGGACTTTGATGGGTGAGTTTCTAGGTGTATTTCGACCCGCTAAATCCGAAAATCCAACCTTTGATGGCCAAAAATATGCTTGGAAAAAAGTTATTCCGCATGGTACGAAAAAGAGATGATCGAAAATATCTGTCTCTAGAATCGGAATCGAACTTTGATGGGTGGGTTCATAGGTGTATTTTGACCCGCTGAATCCAAAAATCCAACCTTTGTTACACGAAAATACACCTGGAAAGAAGTTATTCCGCATGGTACGAAAAAGAGATGATCGAAAATATTTTTTTTCAGAATCAAAATCGGACTTTGATAGGTGAGTTTCTAGGTGTATTTCGACCCGCTGAATCCGAAAATCGGAACTTTGATGACCAAAAATATGCTTGGAAAAAAGTTATTTCGCATGGTACGAAAAAGAGATGATCGAAAATATCTGTCTCCAGAATCGAAATCGAACTCCGATGGGTGGGTTTATAGGTGTATTTTGACCCGCTGAATCCGAAAATCCAACCTTTGATGACCAAAAATATGCTTGGAAAAAAGTTATTTCGCATGGTACGAAAAAGAGATGATCGCAAATATCTGTCTCCAGAATCAAAATCGATTTTTGATGGGTGGGTTCATAGCTGTATTTTGACCCGCTGAATCCAAAAATCCAACCTTTGTTACACGAAAATACACCTGGAAAGAAGTTATTCCGCATGGTACGAAAAAGAGATGATCGAAAATATTTTTTTTCAGAATCAAAATCGGACTTTGATGGGTGAGTTTCTAGGTGTATTCCGACCCGCTGAATCCGAAAATCCGAACTTTGATGACCAAAAATATGCTTGGAAAAGAGTTATTTCGCATGGTACGAAAATGAGATGATCGGAAATATCTGTCTCCAGAATCGGAATCGAACTTTGATGGGTGGGTTTATGGGTGTATTTTGACCCGCTGAATCCAAGAATCCAACCTTTGTTACACGAAAATACACCTGGAAAGAAGTTATTCCGCATGGTACGAAAAAGAGATGATCGAAAATATTTTTTTTCAGAATCGGAATCGGACTTTGAAGGGTGAGTTTCTAGGTGTATTTCGACCCGCTGAATCCGAAAATCCAACCTTTGATGACCGAAAATATGCTTGGAAAAAAGTTATTTCGCATGGTACGAAAAAGAGATGATCGCAAATATCTGTCTCCAGAATCAAAATCGAACTTTGATGGGTGGGTTCATAGCTGTATTTTGACCCGCTGAATCCAAAAATCCAACCTTTGTTACACGAAAATACACCTGGAAAGAAGTTATTCCGCATGGTACGAAAAAGAGATGATTGAGAATATTTTTTTTCAGAATCGGAATCGGACTTTGATGGGTGAGTTTCTAGGTGTATTTCGACCCGCTAAATCCGAAAATCCAACCTTTGATGACCAAAAATATGCTTGGAAAAAAGTTATTTCGCATGGTACGAAAAAGAGATGATCGAAAATATCTGTCTCTAGAATCGGAATCGAACTTTGATGGGTGGGTTCATAGGTGTATTTTGACCCGCTGAATCCAAAAATCCAACCTTTGTTACACGAAAATACACCTGGAAAGAAGTTATTCCGCATGGTACGAAAAAAAAAATGATCGAAAATATTTTTTTTCAGAATCAAAATCGGACTTTGATGGGTGTGTTTCTAGGTGAATTCCGACCCGCTGAATCCGAAAATCCGAACTTTGATGGCCAAAAATATGCTTGGAAAAAAGTTATTTCGCATGGTACGACAAAGAGATGATCGGAAATATCTGTCTCCAGAATCGGAATCAAACTTTGATGGGTGGGTTTATAGGTGTATTTTAACCCGCTGAATCCAGAAATCCAACCTTTGTTACACGAAAATACACCTGGAAAGAATTTATTCCGCATGGTACGAAAAAGAGATGATCGAAAATATTTTCTTTCAGAATCGGAATCGGACTGTGATGGGTGAGTTTCTAGGTGTATTTCAACCCGCTGAATCCGAAAATCCAACCTTTGATGACCAAAAATATGCTTGGAAAAAAGTTATTTCGCATGGTACGAAAAAGAGATGATCGAAAATATCTGTCTCTAGAATCGGAATCGAACTTTGATGGGTGGGTTTATAGGTGTATTTTGACCCGCTGAATCCAAAAATCCAACCTTTGTTACACGAAAATACACCTAGAAAGAAGTTATTCCGCATGGTACGAAAAAGAGATGATCGAAAATATTTTTTTTCAGAATCGGAATCGGACTTTGATGGGTGAGTTTCTAGGTGTATTTCGACCCGCTGAATCCGAAAATCCAACCTTTGATGACCAAAAATATGCTTAGAAAAAAGTTATTTCGCATGGTACGAAAAAGAGATGATCGAAAATATCTGTCTCCAGAATCGAAATCGAACTCTGATGGGTGGGTTTATAGGTGTATTTTGTCCCGCTGAATCCAAAAATCCAACTTTTGTTACACGAAAATACACCTGGAAAGAAGTTATTTCGCAGGGTACGAAAAAGAGATGATCGAAAATATTTTTTTTCAGAATCAAAATCGGACTTTAATGGGTGAGTTTCTAGGTGTATTTCGACCCGCTGAATCCGAAAATCCAACCTCTGATGCCCAAAAATATGCTTGGACAAAAGTTATTTCGCACGGTACGAAAAAGAGATGATCGAAAATATTTTTTTTCAGAATCAAAATCGGACTTTGATGGGTGAGTTTCTAGGTGTATTACGACCCGCTAAATCCGAAAATACAACCTTTGATGACCAAAAATATGCTTGGAAAAAAGTTATTTCGCATGGTACGAAAAAGAGATGATCGAAAATATCTGTCTCTAGAATCGGAATCGAACTTTGATGGGTGGGTTCATAGGTGTATTTTGACCCGCTGAATCCAAAAATCCAACCTTTGTTACACGAAAATACACCTGGAAAGAAGTTATTCCGCATGGTACGGAAAAAAAAATGATCGAAAATATTTGTTTTCAGAATCAAAATCGGACTTTGATATGTGTGTTTCTAGGTGAATTCCGACCCGCTGAATCCGAAAATCCGAACTTTGATGGCCAAAAATATGCTTGGAAAAAAGTTATTTCGCATGGTACGACAAAGAGATGATCGGAAATATCTGTCTCCAGAATCGGAATCAAACTTTGATGGGTGGGTTTATAGGTGTATTTTAACCCGCTGAATCCAGAAATCCAACCTTTGTTACACGAAAATACACCTGGAAAGAATTTATTCCGCATGGTACGAAAAAGAGATGATCGAAAATATTTTTTTTCAGAATCGGAATCGGACTGTGATGGGTGAGTTTCTAGGTGTATTTCGACCCGCTGAATCCGAAAATCCAACCTTTGATGACCAAAAATATGCTTGGAAAAAAGTTATTTCGCATGGTACGAAAAAGAGATGATCGAAAATATCTGTCTCTAGAATCGGAATCGAACTTTGATGGGTGGGTTTATAGGTGTATTTTGACCCGCTGAATCCAAAAATCCAACCTTTGTTACACGAAAATACACCTGGAAAGAAGTTATTCCGCATGGTACGAAAAAGAGATGATCGAAAATATTTTTTTTCAGAATCGGAATCGGACTTTGATGGGTGAGTTTCTAGGTGTATTTCGACCCGCTGAATCCGAAAATCCAACCTTTGATGACCGAAAATATGCTTGGAAAAAAGTTATTTCGCATGGTACGAAAAAGAGATGATCCCAAATATCTGTCTCCAGAATCAAAATCGAACTTTGATGGGTGGGTTCATAGCTGTATTTTGACCCGCTGAATCCAAAAATCCAACCTTTGTTACACGAAAATACACCTGGAAAGAAGTTATTCCGCATGGTACGAAAAAGAGATGATTGAAAATATTTTTTTTCAGAATCGGAATCGGACTTTGATGGGTGAGTTTCTAGGTGTATTCCGACCCGCTGAATCCGAAAATCGGAACTTTGATGACCAAAAATATGCTTGGAAAAAAGTTATTTCGCATGGTACGAAAAAGAGATGATCGAAAATATCTGTCTCCAGAATCGAAATCGAACTTCGATGGGTGGGTTTATAGGTGTATTTTGACCCGCTGAATCCGAAAATCCAACCTTTGATGACCAAAAATATGCTTGGAAAAAAGTTATTTCGCATGGTACGAAAAAGAGATGATCGCAAATATCTGTCTCCAGAATCAAAATCGAAGTTTGATGGGTGGGTTCATAGGTGTATTTTGACCCGCTGAATCCAAAAATCCAACCTTCGTTACATGAAAATACACCTGGAAAAAAGTTATTCCGCATGGTACGAAAAAGAGATGATCGAAAATATTTTTTTTCAGAATCAAAATCGGACTTTGATGGGTGAGTTTCTAGGTGTATTCCGACCCGCTGAATCCGAAAATCCGATCTTTGATGACCAAAAATATGCTTGGAAAAGAGTTATTTCGCATGGTACGAAAATGAGATGATCGGAAATATCTGTCTCCAGAATCGGAATCGAACTTTGATGGGTGGGTTTATAGGTGTATTTTGACCCGCTGAATCCAAAAATCCAACCATTGTTACACGAAAATACACCTGGAAAGAAGTTATTCCGCATGGTACGAAAAAGAGATGATCGAAAATATTTTTTTTCAGAATCGGAATCGGACTTTGATGGGTGAGTTTCTAGGTGTATTTCGACCCGCTGAATCCGAAAATCCAACCTTTGATGACCGAAAATATGCTTGGAAAAAAGTTATTTCGCATGGTACGAAAAAGAGATGATCGAAAATATCTGTCTCCAGAATCGAAATCGAACTTCGATGGGTGGGTTTATAGGTGTATTTTGACCCGCTGAATCCGAAAATCCAACCTTTGATGACCAAAAATATGCTTGGAAAAAAGTTATTTCGCATGGTACGAAAAAGAGATGATCGAAAATATCTGTCTCTGGAATCGGAATCGAACTTTGATGGGTGGGTTCATAGGTGTATTTTGACCCGCTGAATCCAAAAATCCAACCTTTGTTACACGAAAATACACCTGGAAAGAAGTTATTCCGCATGGTACGAAAAAGAGATGATCGAAAATATTTTTTTTCAGAATCGGAATCGGACTTTGATGGGTGAGTTTCTAGGTGTATTTCGACCCGCTGAATCCGAAAATCCAACCTTTGATGACCAAAAATATGCTTAGAAAAAAGTTATTTCGCATGGTACGAAAAAGAGATGATCGAAAATATCTGTCTCCAGAATCGAAATCGAACTCTGATGGGTGGGTTTATAGGTGTATTTTGTCCCGCTGAATCCAAAAATCCAACCTTTGTTACACGAAAATACACCTGGAAAGAAGTTATTTCGCAGGGTACGAAAAAGAGATGATCGAAAATATTTTTTTTCAGAATCAATATCGGACTTTAATGGGTGAGTTTCTAGGTGTACTCCGACCCGCTGAATCCGGAAATCCAACCTCTGATGACCAAAAATCTGCTTGGAAAAAAGTTATTTCGCATGGTACGAAAAAGAGATGATCGTAAATATTTTTTTTCAGAATCAAAATCGGACTTTGATGCGTGAGTTTCTAGGTGTATTTCGACCCGCTGAATCCGAAAATCCAAACTTTGTGGACCAAAAATATGCTTGGAAAAAAGTTATTTCGCATGGTACGAAAAAGAGATGATCGAAAATATCTGTCTCCCGAATCGAAATCGAACTTTGATGGGTGGGTTTATAGGTGTATTTTGACCCGCTGAATCCAAAAATCGAACCTTTGTTACACGAAAATACACCTGGAAAGAAGTTATTTCGCATGGCACGAAAAAGAGATGATCGAAAATATTTTGTTTCAGAATCAAAATCGGACTTTAATGGGTGAGTTTCTAGGTGTATTTCGACCCGCTGAATCCGAAAATCCAACCTCTGATGCCCAAAAATATGCTTGGACAAAAGTTATTTCGCACGGTACGAAAAAGAGATGATCGAAAATATTTTTTTTCAGAATCAAAATCGGACTTTGATGGGTGAGTTTCTAGGTGTATTACGACCCGCTAAATCCGAAAATCCAACCTTTGATGACCAAAAATATGCTTGGAAAAAAGTTATTTCGCATGGTACGAAAAAGAGATGATCGAAAATATCTGTCTCTAGAATCGGAATCGAACTTTGATGGGTGGGTTCATAGGTGTATTTTGACCCGCTGAATCCAAAAATCCAACCTTTGTTACACGAAAATACACCTGGAAAGAAGTTATTCCGCATGGTACAGAAAAAAAAATGATCGAAAATATTTTTTTTCAGAATCAAAATCGGACTTTGATATGTGTGTTTCTAGGTGAATTCCGACCCGCTGAATCCGAAAATCCGAACTTTGATGGCCAAAAATATGCTTGGAAAAAAGTTATTTCGCATGGTACGACAAAGAGATGATCGGAAATATCTGTCTCCAGAATCGGAATCAAACTTTGATGGGTGGGTTTATAGGTGTATTTTGACCCGCTGAATCCAAAAATCCAACCATTGTTACACGAAAATACACCTGGAAAGAAGTTATTCCGCATGGTACGAAAAAGAGATGATCGAAAATATTTTTTTTCAGAATCGGAATCGGACGTTGATGGGTGAGTTTCTAGGTGTATTTCGACCCGCTGAATCCGAAAATCCAACCTTTGATGACTGAAAATATGCTTGGAAAAAAGTTATTTCGCATGGTACGAAAAAGAGATGATCGCAAATATCTGTCTCCAGAATCAAAATCGAACTTTGATGGGTGGGTTCATAGCTGTATTTTGACCCGCTGAATCCAAAAATCCAACCTTTGTTACACGAAAATACACCTGGAAAGAAGTTATTCCGCATGGTACGAAAAAGAGATGATTGAAAATATTTTTTTTCAGAATCGGAATCGGACTTTGATGGGTGAGTTTCTAGGTGTATTTCGACCCGCTAAATCCGAAAATCCAACCTTTGATGACCAAAAATATGCTTGGAAAAAAGTTATTTCGCATGGTACGAAAAAGAGATGATCGAAAATATCTGTCTCTAGAATCGGAATCGAACTTTGATGGGTGGGTTCATAGGTGTATTTTGACCCGCTGAATCCAAAAATCCAACCTTTGTTACACGAAAATACACCTGGAAAGAAGTTATTCCGCATGGTACGAAAAAGAGATGATCGAAAATATTTTTTTTCAGAATCGGAATCGGACTTTGATGGGTGAGTTTCTAGGTGTATTTCGACCCGCTGAATCCGAAAATCCAACCTTTGATGACCAAAAATATGCTTAGAAAAAAGTTATTTCGCATGGTACGAAAAAGAGATGATCGAAAATATCTGTCTCCAGAATCGAAATCGAACTCCGATGGGTGGGTTTATAGGTGTATTTTGTCCCGCTGAATCCAAAAATCCAACCTTTGTTACACGAAAATACACCTGGAAAGAAGTTATTTCGCAGGGTACGAAAAAGAGATGATCGAAAATATTTTTTTTCAGAATCAATATCGGACTTTAATGGGTGAGTTTCTAGGTGTACTCCGACCCGCTGAATCCGGAAATCCAACCTCTGATGACCAAAAATCTGCTTGGAAAAAAGTTATTTCGCATGGTACGAAAAAGAGATGATCGTAAATATTTTTTTTCAGAATCAAAATCGGACTTTGATGCGTGAGTTTCTAGGTGTATTTCGACCCGCTGAATCCGAAAATCCAAACTTTGTGGACCAAAAATATGCTTGGAAAAAAGTTATTTCGCATGGTACGAAAAAGAGATGATCGAAAATATCTGTCTCCCGAATCGAAATCGAACTTTGATGGGTGGGTTTATAGGTGTATTTTGACCCGCTGAATCCAAAAATCGAACCTTTGTGACACGAAAATACACCTGGAAAGAAGTTATTTCGCATGGCACGAAAAAGAGATGATCGAAAATATTTTGTTTCAGAATCAAAATCGGACTTTAATGGGTGAGTTTCTAGGTGTATTTCGACCCGCTGAATCCGAAAATCCAACCTCTGATGCCCAAAAATATGCTTGGACAAAAGTTATTTCGCACGGTACGAAAAAGAGATGATCGAAAATATTTTTTTTCAGAATCAAAATCGGACTTTGATGGGTGAGTTTCTAGGTGTATTACGACCCGCTAAATCCGAAAATCCAACCTTTGATGACCAAAAATATGCTTGGAAAAAAGTTATTTCGCATGGTACGAAAAAGAGATGATCGAAAATATCTGTCTCTAGAATCGGAATCGAACTTTGATGGGTGGGTTCATAGGTGTATTTTGACCCGCTGAATCCAAAAATCCAACCTTTGTTACACGAAAATACACCTGGAAAGAAGTTATTCCGCATGGTACAGAAAAAAAAATGATCGAAAATATTTCTTTTCAGAATCAGAATCGGACTTTGATATGTGTGTTTCTAGGTGAATTCCGACCCGCTGAATCCGAAAATCCGAACTTTGATGGCCAAAAATATGCTTGGAAAAAAGTTATTTCGCATGGTACGACAAAGAGATGATCGGAAATATCTGTCTCCAGAATCGGAATCAAACTTTGATGGGTGGGTTTATAGGTGTATTTTAACCCGCTGAATCCAGAAATCCAACCTTTGTTACACGAAAATACACCTGGAAAGAATTTATTCCGCATGGTACGAAAAAGAGATGATCGAAAATATTTTTTTTCAGAATCGGAATCGGACTGTGATGGGTGAGTTTCTAGGTGTATTTCGACCCGCTGAATCCGAAAATCCAACCTTTGATGACCAAAAATATGCTTAGAAAAAAGTTATTTCGCATGGTACGAAAAAGAGATGATCGAAAATATCTGTCTCCAGAATCGAAATCGAACTCTGATGGGTGGGTTTATAGGTGTATTTTGTCCCGCTGAATCCAAAAATCCAACCTTTGTTACACGAAAATACACCTGGAAAGAAGTTATTTCGCAGGGTACGAAAAAGAGATGATCGAAAATATTTTTTTTCAGAATCAATATCGGACTTTAATGGGTGAGTTTCTAGGTGTACTCCGACCCGCTGAATCCGGAAATCCAACCTCTGATGACCAAAAATCTGCTTGGAAAAAAGTTATTTCGCATGGTACGAAAAAGAGATGATCGTAAATATTTTTTTTCAGAATCAAAATCGGACTTTGATGCGTGAGTTTCTAGGTGTATTTCGACCCGCTGAATCCGAAAATCCAAACTTTGTGGACCAAAAATATGCTTGGAAAAAAGTTATTTCGCATGGTACGAAAAAGAGATGATCGAAAATATCTGTCTCCCGAATCGAAATCGAACTTTGATGGGTGGGTTTATAGGTGTATTTTGACCCGCTGAATCCAAAAATCGAACCTTTGTGACACGAAAATACACCTGGAAAGAAGTTATTTCGCATGGCACGAAAAAGAGATGATCGAAAATATTTTGTTTCAGAATCAAAATCGGACTTTAATGGGTGAGTTTCTAGGTGTATTTCGACCCGCTGAATCCGAAAATCCAACCTCTGATGCCCAAAAATATGCTTGGACAAAAGTTATTTCGCACGGTACGAAAAAGAGATGATCGAAAATATTTTTTTTCAGAATCAAAATCGGACTTTGATGGGTGAGTTTCTAGGTGTATTACGACCCGCTAAATCCGAAAATCCAACCTTTGATGACCAAAAATATGCTTGGAAAAAAGTTATTTCGCATGGTACGAAAAAGAGATGATCGAAAATATCTGTCTCTCGAATCGGAATCGAACTTTGATGGGTGGGTTCATAGGTGTATTTTGACCCGCTGAATCCAAAAATCCAACCTTTGTTACACGAAAATACACCTGGAAAGAAGTTATTCCGCATGGTACAGAAAAAAAAATGATCGAAAATATTTTTTTTCAGAATCAGAATCGGACTTTGATATGTGTGTTTCTAGGTGAATTCCGACCCGCTGAATCCGAAAATCCGAACTTTGATGGCCAAAAATATGCTTGGAAAAAAGTTATTTCGCATGGAACGACAAAGAGATGATCGGAAATATCTGTCTCCAGAATCGGAATCAAACTTTGATGGGTGGGTTTATAGGTGTATTTTAACCCGCTGAATCCAGAAATCCAACCTTTGTTACACGAAAATACACCTGGAAAGAATTTATTCCGCATGGTACGAAAAAGAGATGATCGAAAATATTTTTTTTCAGAATCGGAATCGGACTGTGATGGGTGAGTTTCTAGGTGTATTTCGACCCGCTGAATCCGAAAATCCAACCTTTGATGACCAAAAATATGCTTGGAAAAAAGTTATTTCGCATGGTACGAAAAAGAGATGATCGAAAATATCTGTCTCTAGAATCGGAATCGAACTTTGATGGGTGGGTTTATAGGTGTATTTTGACCCGCTGAATCCAAAAATCCAACCTTTGTTACACGAAAATACACCTGGAAAGAAGTTATTCCGCATGGTACGAAAAAGAGATGATCGAAAATATTTTTTTTCAGAATCGGAATCGGACTTTGATGGGTGAGTTTCTAGGTGTATTTCGACCCGCTGAATCCGAAAATCCAACCTTTAATGACCGAAAATATGCTTGGAAAAAAGTTATTTCGCATGGTACGAAAAAGAGATGATCGCAAATATCTGTCTCCAGAATCAAAATCGAACTTTGATGGGTGGGTTCATAGCTGTATTTTGACCCGCTGAATCCAAAAATCCAACCTTCGTTACACGAAAATACACCTGGAAAGAAGTTATTCCGCATGGTACGAAAAAGAGATGATTGAAAATATTTTTTTTCAGAATCGGAATCGGACTTTGATGGGTGAGTTTCTAGGTGTATTCCGACCCGCTGAATCCGAAAATCGGAACTTTGATGACCAAAAATATGCTTGGAAAAAAGTTATTTCGCATGGTACGCAAAAGAGATGATCGAAAATATTCCTTTTCAGAATCAAAATCGGACTTTGATGGGTGAGTTTCTAGGTGTATTTCGACTCGCTGAATCCGGAAATCCAACCTTTGATGACCAAAAATATGCTTGGAAAAAAGTTATTTCGCATGGTACGAAAAAGAGATGATCGAAAATATCTGTCTCCAGAATCGAAATCGAACTTCGATGGGTGGGTTTATAGGTGTATTTTGACCCGCTGAATCCGAAAATCCAACCTTTGATGACCAAAAATATGCTTGGAAAAAAGTTATTTCGCATGGTACGAAAAAGAGATGATCGCAAATATCTGTCTCCAGAATCAAAATCGAACTTTGATGGGTGGGTTCATAGGTGTATTTTGACCCGCTGAATCCAAAAATCCAACCTTTGTTACATGAAAATACACCTGGAAAGAAGTTATTCCGCATGGTACGAAAAAGAGATGATCGAAAATATTTTTTTTCAGAATCAAAATCGGACTTTGATGGGTGAGTTTCTAGGTGTATTCCGACCCGCTGAATCCGAAAATCCGAACTTTGATGACCAAAAATATGCTTGGAAAAGAGTTATTTCGCATGGTACGAAAATGAGATGATCGGAAATATCTGTCTCCAGAATCGGAATCGAACTTTGATGGGTGGGTTTATGGGTGTATTTTGACCCGCTGAATCCAAAAATCCAACCTTTGTTACACGAAAATACACCTGGAAAGAAGTTATTCCGCATGGTACGAAAAAGAGATGATCGAAAATATTTTTTTTCAGAATCGGAATCGGACTTTGAAGGGTGAGTTTATAGGTGTATTCCGACCCGCTGGATCTGAAAATCCAACCTTTGATGACCAAAAATATGCTTAGAAAAAAGTTATTCCGCATGGTACGAAAAAGAGATGATCGAAAATATCTGTCTCCAGAATCGGAATCGAACTTTGATGGGTGGGTTTATAGGTGTATTTTGTCCCGCTGAATCCAGAAATCCAACCTTTGTTACACGAAAATACACCTGGAAAGAAGTTATTTCGCAGGGTACGAAAAAGAGATGATCGAAAATATTTTTTTTCAGAATCAATATCGGACTTTAATGGGCGAGTTTCTAGGTGTACTCCGACCCGCTGAATCCGGAAATCCAACCTCTGATGACCAAAAATATGCTTGGAAAAAAGTTATTTCGCATGGTACGAAAAAGAGATGATCGTAAATATTTTTTTTCAGAATCAAAATCGGACTTTGATGCGTGAGTTTCTAGGTGTATTTCGACCCGCTGAATCCGAAAATCCAAACTTTGAGGACCAAAAATATGCTTGGAAAAAAGTTATTTCGCATGGTACGAAAAAAAGATGATCGAAAATATCTGTCTCTAGAATCGGAATCGAACTTTGATGGGTGGGTTCATAGGTGTATTTTGACCCGCTGAATCCAAAAATCCAACCTTTGTTACACGGAAATACACCTGGAAAGAAGTTATTCCGCATGGTACGGAAAAAAAAATGATCGAAAATATTTTTTTTCAGAATCAAAATCGGACTTTGATGGGTGTGTTTCTAGGTGAATTCCGACCCGCTGAATCCGAAAATCCGAACTTTGATGGCCAAAAATATGCTTGGAAAAAAGTTATTTCGCATGGTACGACAAAGAGATGATCGGAAATATCTGTCTCCAGAATCGGAATCAAACTTTGATGGGTGGGTTTATAGGTGTATTTTAACCCGCTGAATCCAGAAATCCAACCTTTGTTACACGAAAATACACCTGGAAAGAATTTATTCCGCATGGTACGAAAAAGAGATGATCGAAAATATTTTCTTTCAGAATCGGAATCGGACTGTGATGGGTGAGTTTCTAGGTGTATTTCGACCCGCTGAATCCGAAAATCCAACCTTTGATGACCAAAAATATGCTTGGAAAAAAGTTATTTCGCATGGTACGAAAAAGAGATGATCGAAAATATCTGTCTCTAGAATCGGAATCGAACTTTGATGGGTGGGTTTATAGGTGTATTTTGACCCGCTGAATCCAAAAATCCAACCTTTGTTACACGAAAATACACCTGGAAAGAAGTTATTCCGCATGGTACGAAAAAGAGATGATCGAAAATATTTTTTTTCAGAATCAAAATCGGACTTTGATGGGTCAGTTTCTAGGTGTATTCCGACCCGCTGAATCCGAAAATCCGAACTTTGATGACCAAAAATATGCTTGGAAAAGAGTTATTTCGCATGGTACGAAACTGAGATGATCGGAAATATCTGTCTCCAGAATCGGAATCGAACTTTGATGGGTGGGCTTATGGGTGTATTTTGACCCGCTGAATCCAAAAATCCAACCTTTGTTACACGAAAATACACCTGGAAAGAAGTTATTCCGCATGGTACGAAAAAGAGATGATCGAAAATATTTTTTTTCAGAATCGGAATCGGACTTTGAAGGGTGAGTTTCTAGGTGTATTCCGACCCGCTGGATCTGAAAATCCAACCTTTGATGACCAAAAATATGCTTAGAAAAAAGTTATTCCGCATGGTACGAAAAAAAGATGATCGAAAATATCTGTCTCCAGAATCGGAATCGAACTTTGATGGGTGGGTTTATAGGTGTATTTTGTCCCGCTGAATCCAAAAATCCAACCTTTGTTACACGAAAATACACCTGGAAAGAAGTTATTTCGCAGGGTACGAAAAAGAGATGATCGAAAATATTTTTTTTCAGAATCAATATCGGACTATAATGGGCGAGTTTCTAGGTGTACTCCGACCCGCTGAATCCGGAAATCCAACCTCTGATGACCAAAAATATGCTTGGAAAAAAGTTATTTCGCATGGTACGAAAAAGAGATGATCGTAAATATTTTTTTTCAGAATCAAAATCGGACTTTGATGCGTGAGTTTCTAGGTGTATTTCGACCCGCTGAATCCGAAAATCCAAACTTTGAGGACCAAAAATATGCTTGGAAAAAAGTTATTTCGCATGGTACGAAAAAAAGATGATCGAAAATATCTGTCTCCCGAATCGAAATCGAACTTTGATGGGTGGGTTTATAGGTGTATTTTGACCCGCTGAATCCAAAAATCGAACCTTTGTTACACGAAAATACACCTGGAAAGAAGTTATTTCGCATGGTACGAAAAAGAGATGATCGAAAATATTTTGTTTCAGAATCAAAATCGGACTTCAATGGGTGAGTTTCTAGGTGTATTTCGACCCGCTGAATCCGAAAATCCAACCTCTGATGACCAAAAATATGCTTGGACAAAAGTTATTTCGCGCGGTACGAAAAAGAGATGATCGAAAATATTTTTTTTCAGAATCAAAATCGGACTTTGATGGGTGAGTTTCTAGGTGTATTTCGACCCGCTAAATCCGAAAATCCAACCTTTGATGACCAAAAATATGCTTGGAAAAAAGTTATTTCGCATGGTACGAAAAAGAGATGATCGAAAATATCTGTCTCTAGAATCGGAATCGAACTTTGATGGGTCGGTTCATAGGTGTATTTTGACCCGCTGAATCCAAAAATCCAACCTTTCTTACACGGAAATACACCTGGAAAGAAGTTATTCCGCATGGTACGGAAAAAAAAATGATCGAAAATATTTTTTTTCAGAATCAAAATCGGACTTTGATGGGTGTGTTTCTAGGTGAATTCCGACCCGCTGAATCCGGAAATCCGAACTTTGATGGCCAAAAATATGCTTGGAAAAAAGTTATTTCGCATGGTACGACAAAGAGATGATCGGAAATATCTGTCTCCAGAATCGGAATCAAACTTTGATGGGTGGGTTTATAGGTGTATTTTAACCCGCTGAATCCAGAAATCCAACCTTTGTTACACGAAAATACACCTGGAAAGAATTTATTCCGCATGGTACGAAAAAGAGATGATCGAAAATATTTTCTTTCAGAATCGGAATCGGACTGTGATGGGTGAGTTTCTAGGTGTATTTCGACCCGCTGAATCCGAAAATCCAACCTTTGATGACCAAAAATATGCTTGGAAAAAAGTTATTTCGCATGGTACGAAAAAGAGGTGATCGAAAATATCTGTCTCTAGAATCGGAATCGAACTTTGATGGGTGGGTTCATAGGTGTATTTTGACCCGCTGAATCCAAAAATCCAACCTTTGTTACACGAAAATACACCTGGAAAGAAGTTATTCCGCATGGTACGAAAAAAAAAATGATCGAAAATATTTTTTTTCAGAATCAAAATCGGACTTTGATGGGTGTGTTTCTAGGTGAATTCCGACCCGCTGAATCCGAAAATCCGAACTTTGATGGTCAAAAATATGCTTGGAAAAAAGTTATCTCGCATGGTACGACAAAGAGATGATCGGAAATATCTGTCTCCAGAATCGGAATCAAACTTTGATGGGTGGGTTTATAGGTGTATTTTAACCCGCTGAATCCAGAAATCCAACCTTTGTTACACGAAAATACACCTGGAAAGAATTTATTCCGCATGGTACGAAAAAGAGATGATCGAAAATATTTTTTTTCAGAATCGGAATCGGACTGTGATGGGTGAGTTTCTAGGTGTATTTCGACCCGCTGAATCCGAAAATCCAACCTTTGATGACCAAAAATATGCTTGGAAAAAAGTTATTTCGCATGGTACGAAAAAGAGATGATTGAAAATATCTGTCTCTAGAATCGGAATCGAACTTTGATGGGTGGGTTTATAGGTGTATTTTGACCCGCTGAATCCAAAAATCCAACCTTTGTTACACGAAAATACACCTGGAAAGAAGTTATTCCGCATGGTACGAAAAAGAGATGATCGTAAATATTTTTTTTCAGAATCAAAATCGGACTTTGATGCGTGAGTTTCTAGGTGTATTTCGACCCGCTGAATCCGAAAATCCAAACTTTGTGGACCAAAAATATGCTTGGAAAAAACTTATTTCGCATGGTACGAAAAAGAGATGATCGAAAATATCTGTCTCCCGAATCGAAATCGAACTTTGATGGGTGGGTTTATAGGTGTATTTTGACCCGCTGAATCTAAAAATCGAACCTTTGTTACACGAAAATACACCTGGAAAGAAGTTATTTCGCATGGCACGAAAAAGAGATGATCGAAAATATTTTGTTTCAGAATCAAAATCGGACTTTAATGGGTGAGTTTCTAGGTGTATTTCGACCCGCTGAATCCGAAAATCCAACCTCTGATGCCCAAAAATATGCTTGGACAAAAGTTATTTCGCACGGTACGAAAAAGAGATGATCGAAAATATTTTTTTTCAGAATCAAAATCGGACTTTGATGGGTGAGTTTCTAGGTGTATTTCGACCCGCTAAATCCGAAAATCCAACCTTTGATGACCAAAAATATGCTTGGAAAAAAGTTATTTCGCATGGTACGAAAAAGAGATGATCGAAAATATCTGTCTCTAGAATCGGAATCGAACTTTGATGGGTGGGTTCATAGGTGTATTTTGACCCGCTGAATCCAAAAATCCAACCTTTGTTACACGAAAATACACCTGGAAAGAAGTTATTCCGCATGGTACGGAAAAAAAAATGATCGAAAATATTTTTTTTCAGAATCAAAATCGGACTTTGATATGTGTGTTTCTAGGTGAATTCCGACCCGCTGAATCCGAAAATCCGAACTTTGATGGCCAAAAATATGCTTGGAAAAAAGTTATTTCGCATGGTACGACAAAGAGATGATCGGAAATATCTGTCTCCAGAATCGGAATCAAACTTTGATGGGTGGGTTTATAGGTGTATTTTAACCCGCTGAATCCAGAAATCCAACCTTTGTTACACGAAAATACACCTGGAAAGAATTTATTCCGCATGGTACGAAAAAGAGATGATCGAAAATATTTTTTTTCAGAATCGGAATCGGACTGTGATGGGTGAGTTTCTAGGTGTATTTCGACCCGCTGAATCCGAAAATCCAACCTTTGATGACCAAAAATATGCTTGGAAAAAAGTTATTTCGCATGGTACGAAAAAGAGATGATCGAAAATATCTGTCTCTAGAATCGGAATCGAACTTTGATGGGTGGGTTTATAGGTGTATTTTGACCCGCTGAATCCAAAAATCCAACCATTGTTACACGAAAATACACCTGGAAAGAAGTTATTCCGCATGGTACGAAAAAGAGATGATCGAAAATATTTTTTTTCAGAATCGGAATCGGACTTTGATGGGTGAGTTTCTAGGTGTATTTCGACCCGCTGAATCCGAAAATCCAACCTTTGATGACCGAAAATATGCTTGGAAAAAAGTTATTTCGCATGGTACGAAAAAGAGATGATCGCAAATATCTGTCTCCAGAATCAAAATCGAACTTTGATGGGTGGGTTCATAGCTGTATTTTGACCCGCTGAATCCAAAAATCCAACCTTTGTTACACGAAAATACACCTGGAAAGAAGTTATTCCGCATGGTACGAAAAAGAGATGATTGAAAATATTTTTTTTCAGAATCGGAATCGGACTTTGATGGGTGAGTTTCTAGGTGTATTTCGACCCGCTAAATCCGAAAATCCAACCTTTGATGACCAAAAATATGCTTGGAAAAAAGTTATTTCGCATGGTACGAAAAAGAGATGATCGAAAATATCTGTCTCTAGAATCGGAATCGAACTTTGATGGGTGGGTTCATAGGTGTATTTTGACCCGCTGAATCCAAAAATCCAACCTTTGTTACACGAAAATACACCTGGAAAGAAGTTATTCCGCATGGTACGAAAAAAAAAATGATCGAAAATATTTTTTTTCAGAATCAAAATCGGACTTTGATGGGTGTGTTTCTAGGTGAATTCCGACCCGCTGAATCCGAAAATCCGAACTTTGATGGCCAAAAATATGCTTGGAAAAAAGTTATTTCGCATGGTACGACAAAGAGATGATCGGAAATATCTGTCTCCAGAATCGGAATCAAACTTTGATGGGTGGGTTTATAGGTGTATTTTAACCCGCTGAATCCAGAAATCCAACCTTTGTTACACGAAAATACACCTGGAAAGAATTTATTCCGCATGGTACGAAAAAGAGATGATCGAAAATATTTTTTTTCAGAATCGGAATCGGACTTTGATGGGTGAGTTTCTAGGTGTATTTCGACCCGCTGAATCCGAAAATCCAACCTTTAATGACCGAAAATATGCTTGGAAAAAAGTTATTTCGCATGGTACGAAAAAGAGATGATCGCAAATATCTGTCTCCAGAATCAAAATCGAACTTTGATGGGTGGGTTCATAGCTGTATTTTGACCCGCTGAATCCAAAAATCCAACCGTCGTTACACGAAAATACACCTGGAAAGAAGTTATTCCGCATGGTACGAAAAAGAGATGATTGAAAATATTTTTTTTCAGAATCGGAATCGGACTTTGATGGGTGAGTTTCTAGGTGTATTCCGACCCGCTGAATCCGAAAATCGGAACTTTGATGACCAAAAATATGCTTGGAAAAAAGTTATTTCGCATGGTACGCAAAAGAGATGATCGAAAATATTCGTTTTCAGAATCAAAATCGGACTTTGATGGGTGAGTTTCTAGGTGTATTTCGACTCGCTGAATCCGGAAATCCAACCTTTGATGACCAAAAATATGCTTGGAACAAAGTTATTTCGCATGGTACGAAAAAGAGATGATCGAAAATATCTGTCTCCAGAATCGAAATCGAACTTCGATGGGTGGGTTTATAGGTGTATTTTGACCCGCTGAATCCGAAAATCCAACCTTTGATGACCAAAAATATGCTTGGAAAAAAGTTATTTCGCATGGTACGAAAAAGAGATGATCGCAAATATCTGTCTCCAGAATCAAAATCGAACTTTGATGGGTGGGTTCATAGGTGTATTTTGACCCGCTGAATCCAAAAATCCAACCTTTGTTACATGAAAATACACCTGGAAAGAAGTTATTCCGCATGGTACGAAAAAGAGATGATCGAAAATATTTTTTTTCAGAATCAAAATCGGACTTTGATGGGTGAGTTTCTAGGTGTATTCCGACCCGCTGAATCCGAAAATCCGAACTTTGATGACCAAAAATATGCTTGGAAAAGAGTTATTTCGCATGGTACGAAAATGAGATGATCGGAAATATCTGTCTCCAGAATCGGAATCGAACTTTGATGGGTGGGTTTATGGGTGTATTTTGACCCGCTGAATCCAAAAATCCAACCTTTGTTACACGAAAATACACCTGGAAAGAAGTTATTCCGCATGGTACGAAAAAGAGATGATCGAAAATATTTTTTTTCAGAATCGGAATCGGACTTTGAAGGGTGAGTTTATAGGTGTATTCCGACCCGCTGGATCTGAAAATCCAACCTTTGATGACCAAAAATATGCTTAGAAAAAAGTTATTCCGCATGGTACGAAAAAGAGATGATCGAAAATATCTGTCTCCAGAATCGGAATCGAACTTTGATGGGTGGGTTTATAGGTGTATTTTGTCCCGCTGAATCCAGAAATCCAACCTTTGTTACACGAAAATACACCTGGAAAGAAGTTATTTCGCAGGGTACGAAAAAGAGATGATCGAAAATATTTTTTTTCAGAATCAATATCGGACTTTAATGGGCGAGTTTCTAGGTGTACTCCGACCCGCTGAATCCGGAAATCCAACCTCTGATGACCAAAAATATGCTTGGAAAAAAGTTATTTCGCATGGTACGAAAAAGAGATGATCGTAAATATTTTTTTGAAGAATCAAAATCGGACTTTGATGCGTGAGTTTATAGGTGTATTTCGACCCGCTGAATCCGAAAATCCAAACTTTGAGGACCAAAAATATGCTTGGAAAAAAGTTATTTCGCATGGTACGAAAAAAAGATGATCGAAAATATCTGTCTCCCGAATCGAAATCGAACTTTGATGGGTGGGTTTATAGGTGTATTTTGACCCGCTGAATCCAAAAATCGAACGTTTGTTACACGAAAATACACCTGGAAAGAAGTTATTTCGCATAGTACGAAAAAGAGATGATCGAAAATATTTTGTTTCAGAATCAAAATCGGACTTTAATGGGTGAGTTTCTAGGTGTATTTCGACCCGCTGAATCCGAAAATCCAACCTCTGATGACCAAAAATATGCTTGGACAAAAGTTATTTCGCGCGGTACGAAAAAGAGGTGATCGAAAATATTTTTTTTCAGAATCAAAATCGGACTTTGATGGGTGAGTTTCTAGGTGTATTTCGACCCGCTAAATCCGAAAATCCAACCTTTGATGACCAAAAATATGCTTGGAAAAAAGTTATTTCGCATGGTACGAAAAAGAGATGATCGAAAATATCTGTCTCTAGAATCGGAATCGAACTTTGATGGGTGGGTTCATAGGTGTATTTTGACCCGCTGAATCCAAAAATCCAACCTTTGTTACACGGAAATACACCTGGAAAGAAGTTATTCCGCATGGTACGGAAAAAAAAATGATCGAAAATATTTTTTTTCAGAATCAAAATCGGACTTTGATGGGTGTGTTTCTAGGTGAATTCCGACCCGCTGAATCCGAAAATCCGAACTTTGATGGCCAAAAATATGCTTGGAAAAAAGTTATTTCGCATGGTACGACAAAGAGATGATCGGAAATATCTGTCTCCAGAATCGGAATCAAACTTTGATGGGTGGGTTTATAGGTGTATTTTAACCCGCTGAATCCAGAAATCCAACCTTTGTTACACGAAAATACACCTGGAAAGAATTTATTCCGCATGGTACGAAAAAGAGATGATCGAAAATATTTTCTTTCAGAATCGGAATCGGACTGTGATGGGTGAGTTTCTAGGTGTATTTCGACCCGCTGAATCCGAAAATCCAACCTTTGATGACCAAAAATATGCTTGGAAAAAAGTTATTTCGCATGGTACGAAAAAGAGATGATCGAAAATATCTGTCTCTAGAATCGGAATCGAACTTTGATGGGTGGGTTTATAGGTGTATTTTGACCCGCTGAATCCAAAAATCCAACCTTTGTTACACGAAAATACACCTGGAAAGAAGTTATTCCGCATGGTACGAAAAAGAGATGATCGAAAATATTTTTTTTCAGAATCAAAATCGGACTTTGATGGGTCAGTTTCTAGGTGTATTCCGACCCGCTGAATCCGAAAATCCGAACTTTGATGACCAAAAATATGCTTGGAAAAGAGTTATTTCGCATGGTACGAAAATGAGATGATCGGAAATATCTGTCTCCAGAATCGGAATCGAACTTTGATGGGTGGGCTTATGGGTGTATTTTGACCCGCTGAATCCAAAAATCCAACCTTTGTTACACGAAAATACACCTGGAAAGAAGTTATTCCGCATGGTACGAAAAAGAGATGATCGAAAATATTTTTTTCAAGAATCGGAATCGGACTTTGAAGGGTGAGTTTCTAGGTGTATTCCGACCCGCTGGATCTGAAAATCCAACCTTTGATGACCAAAAATATGCTTAGAAAAAAGTTATTCCGCATGGTACGAAAAAAAGATGATCGAAAATATCTGTCTCCAGAATCGGAATCGAACTTTGATGGGTGGGTTTATAGGTGTATTTTGTCCCGCTGAATCCAAAAATCCAACCTTTGTTACACGAAAATACACCTGGAAAGAAGTTATTTCGCAGGGTACGAAAAAGAGATGATCGAAAATATTTTTTTTCAGAATCAATATCGGACTTTAATGGGCGAGTTTCTAGGTGTACTCCGACCCGCTGAATCCGGAAATCCAACCTCTGATGACCAAAAATATGCTTGGAAAAAAGTTATTTCGCATGGTACGAAAAAGAGATGATCGTAAATATTTTTTTTCAGAATCAAAATCGGACTTTGATGCGTGAGTTTCTAGGTGTATTTCGACCCGCTGAATCCGAAAATCCAAACTTTGAGGACCAAAAATATGCTTGGAAAAAAGTTATTTCGCATGGTACGAAAAAAAGATGATCGAAAATATCTGTCTCCCGAATCGAAATCGAACTTTGATGGGTGGGTTTATAGGTGTATTTTGACCCGCTGAATCCAAAAATCGAACCTTTGTTACACGAAAATACACCTGGAAAGAAGTTATTTCGCATGGTACGAAAAAGAGATGATCGAAAATATTTTGTTTCAGAATCAAAATCGGACTTCAATGGGTGAGTTTCTAGGTGTATTTCGACCCGCTGAATCCGAAAATCCAACCTCTGATGACCAAAAATATGCTTGGACAAAAGTTATTTCGCGCGGTACGAAAAAGAGATGATCGAAAATATTTTTTTTCAGAATCAAAATCGGACTTTGATGGGTGAGTTTCTAGGTGTATTTCGACCCGCTAAATCCGAAAATCCAACCTTTGATGACCAAAAATATGCTTGGAAAAAAGTTATTTCGCATGGTACGAAAAAGAGATGATCGAAAATATCTGTCTCTAGAATCGGAATGGAACTTTGATGGGTGGGTTCATAGGTGTATTTTGACCCGCTGAATCCAAAAATCCAACCTTTGTTACACGAAAATACACCTGGAAGGAATTTATTCCGCATGGTACGAAAAAGAGATGATCGAAAATATTTTCTTTCAGAATCGGAATCGGACTGTGATGGGTGAGTTTCTAGGTGTATTTCGACCCGCTGAATCCGAAAATCCAACCTTTGATGACCAAAAATATGCTTGGAAAAAAGTTATTTCGCATGGTACGAAAAAGAGATGATCAAAAATATCTGTCTCTAGAATCGGAATCGAACTTTGATGGGTGGGTTTATAGGTGTATTTTGACCCGCTGAATCCAAAAATCCAACCTTTGTTACACGAAAATACACCTGGAAAGAAGTTATTCCGCATGGTACGAAAAAGAGATGATCGAAAATATTTTTTTTCAGAATCGGAATCGGACTTTGATGGGTGAGTTTCTAGGTGTATTTCGACCCGCTGAATCCGAAAATCCAACCTTTGATGACCAAAAATGTGCTTGGAAAAAAGTTATTCCGCATGGTACGAAAAAGAGATGATCGTAAATATTTTTTTTCAGAATCAAAATCGGACTTTGATGCGTGAGTTTCTAGGTGTATTTCGACCCGCTGAATCCGAAAATCCAAACTTTGTGGACCAAAAATATGCTTGGAAAAAAGTTATTTCGCATGGTACGAAAAAGAGATGATCGAAAATATCTGTCTCCCGAATCGAAATCGAACTTTGATGGGTGGGTTTATAGGTGTATTTTGACCCGCTGAATCCGAAAATCGAACCTTTGTTACACGAAAATACACCTGGAAAGAAGTTATTTCGCATGGCACGAAAAAGAGATGATCGAAAATATTTTGTTTCAGAATCAAAATCGGACTTCAATGGGTGAGTTTCTAGGTGTATTTCGACCCGCTGAATCCGAAAATCCAACCTCTGATGCCCAAAAATATGCTTGGACAAAAGTTATTTCGCACGGTACGAAAAAGAGATGATCGAAAATATTTTTTTTCAGAATCAAAATCGGACTTCGATGGGTGAGTTTCTAGGTGTATTTCGACCCGCTAAATCCGAAAATCCAACCTTTGATGACCAAAAATATGCTTGGAAAAAAGTTATTTCGCATGGTACGAAAAAGAGATGATCGAAAATATCTGTCTCTAGATTCGGAATCGAACTTTGATGGGTGGGTTCATAGGTGTATTTTGACCCGCTGAATCCAAAAATCCAACCTTTGTTACACGAAAATACACCTGGAAAGAAGTTATTCCGCATGGTACGGAAAAAAAAATGATCGAAAATATTTTTTTTCAGAATCAAAATCGGACTTTGATATGTGTGTTTCTAGGTGAATTCCGACCCGCTGAATCCGAAAATCCGAACTTTGATGGCCAAAAATATGCTTGGAAAAAAGTTATTTCGCATGGTACGACAAAGAGATGATCGGAAATATCTGTCTCCAGAATCGGAATCAAACTTTGATGGGTGGGTTTATAGGTGTATTTTAACCCGCTGAATCCAGAAATCCAACCTTTGTTACACGAAAATACACCTGGAAAGAATTTATTCCGCATGGTACGAAAAAGAGATGATCGAAAATATTTTTTTTCAGAATCGGAATCGGACTGTGATGGGTGAGTTTCTAGGTGTATTTCGACCCGCTGAATCCGAAAATCCAACCTTTGATGACCAAAAATATGCTTGGAAAAAAGTTATTTCGCATGGTACGAAAAAGAGATGATCGAAAATATCTGTCTCTAGAATCGGAATCGAACTTTGATGGGTGGGTTTATAGGTGTATTTTGACCCGCTGAATCCAAAAATCCAACCATTGTTACACGAAAATACACCTGGAAAGAAGTTATTCCGCATGGTACGAAAAAGAGATGATCGAAAATATTTTTTTTCAGAATCGGAATCGGACTTTGATGGGTGAGTTTCTAGGTGTATTTTGACCCGCTGAATCCGAAAATCCAACCTTTGATGACCGAAAATATGCTTGGAAAAAAGTTATTTCGCATGGTACGAAAAAGAGATGATCGCAAATATCTGTCTCCAGAATCAAAATCGAACTTTGATGGGTGGGTTCATAGCTGTATTTTGACCCGCTGAATCCAAAAATCCAACCTTTGTTACACGAAAATACACCTGGAAAGAAGTTATTCCGCATGGTACGAAAAAGAGATGATTGAAAATATTTTTGTTCAGAATCGGAATCGGACTTTGATGGGTGAGTTTCTAGGTGTATTTCGACCCGCTAAATCCGAAAATCCAACCTTTGATGACCAAAAATATGCTTGGAAAAAAGTTATTTCGCATGGTACGAAAAAGAGATGATCGAAAATATCTGTCTCTAGAATCGGAATCGAACTTTGATGGGTGGGTTCATAGGTGTATTTTGACCCGCTGAATCCAAAAATCCAACCTTTGTTACACGAAAATACACCTGGAAAGAAGTTATTCCGCATGGTACGAAAAAAAAAATGATCGAAAATATTTTTTTTCAGAATCAAAATCGGACTTTGATGGGTGTGTTTCTAGGTGAATTCCGACCCGCTGAATCCGAAAATCCGAACTTTGATGGCCAAAAATATGCTTGGAAAAAAGTTATTTCGCATGGTACGACAAAGAGATGATCGGAAATATCTGTCTCCAGAATCGGAATCAAACTTTGATGGGTGGGTTTATAGGTGTATTTTAACCCGCTGAATCCAGAAATCCAACCTTTGTTACACGAAAATACACCTGGAAAGAATTTATTCCGCATGGTACGAAAAAGAGATGATCGAAAATATTTTTTTTCAGAATCGGAATCGGACTGTGATGGGTGAGTTTCTAGGTGTATTTCGACCCGCTGAATCCGAAAATCCAACCTTTGATGACCAAAAATATGCTTGGAAAAAAGTTATTTCGCATGGTACGAAAAAGAGATGATCGAAAATATCTGTCTCTAGAATCGGAATCGAACTTTGATGGGTGGGTTTATAGGTGTATTTTGACCCGCTGAATCCAAAAATCCAACCGTTGTTACACGAAAATACACCTGGAAAGAAGTTATTCCGCATGGTACGAAAAAGAGATGATCGAAAATATTTTTTTTCAGAATCGGAATCGGACTTTGATGTGTGAGTTTCTAGGTGTATTTCGACCCGCTGAATCCGAAAATCCAACCTTTGATGACCAAAAATATGCTTAGAAAAAAGTTATTTCGCATGGTACGAAAAAGAGATGATCGAAAATATCTGTCTCCAGAATCGAAATCGAACTCTGATGGGTGGGTTTATAGGTGTATTTTGTCCCGCTGAATCCAAAAATCCAACCTATGTTACACGAAAATACACCTGGAAAGAAGTTATATCGCAGGGTACGAAAAAGAGATGATCGAAAATATTTTTTTTCAGAATCAATATCGGACTTTAATGGGTGAGTTTCTAGGTGTACTCCGACCCGCTGAATCCGAAAATCCAACCTCTGATGACCAAAAATCTGCTTGGAAAAAAGTTATTTCGCATGGTACGAAAAAGAGATGATCGTAAATATTTTTTTTCAGAATCAAAATCGGACTTTGATGCGTGAGTTTCTAGGTGTATTTCGACCCGCTGAATCCGAAAATCCAAACTTTGTGGACCAAAAATATGCTTGGAAAAAAGTTATTTCGCATGGTATGAAAAAGAGATGATCGAAAATATCTGTCTCCCGAATCGAAGTCGAACTTTGATGGGTGGGTTTATAGGTGTATTTTGACCCGCTGAATCCAAAAATCGAACCTTTGTTACACGAAAATACACCCGGAAAGAAGTTATTTCGCATGGCACGAAAAAGAGATGATCGAAAATATTTTGTTTCAGAATCAAAATCGGACTTTAATGGGTGAGTTTCTAGGTGTATTTCGACCCGCTGAATCCGAAAATCCAACCTCTGATGCCCAAAAATATGCTTGGACAAAAGTTATTTCGCACGGTACGAAAAAGAGATGATCGAAAATATTTTTTTTCAGAATCAAAATCGGACTTTGATGGGTGAGTTTCTAGGTGTATTACGACCCGCTAAATCCGAAAATCCAACCTTTGATGACCAAAAATATGCTTGGAAAAAAGTTATTTCGCATGGTACGAAAAAGAGATGATCGAAAATATCTGTCTCTAGAATCGGAATCGAACTTTGATGGGTGGGTTCATAGGTGTATTTTGACCCGCTGAATCCAAAAATCCAACCTTTGTTACACGAAAATACACCTGGAAAGAAGTTATTCCGCATGGTACGGAAAAAAAAATGATCGAAAATATTTGTTTTCAGAATCAAAATCGGACTTTGATATGTGTGTTTCTAGGTGAATTCCGACCCGCTGAATCCGAAAATCCGAACTTTGATGGCCAAAAATATGCTTGGAAAAAAGTTATTTCGCATGGTACGACAAAGAGATGATCGGAAATATCTGTCTCCAGAATCGGAATCAAACTTTGATGGGTGGGTTTATAGGTGTATTTTAACCCGCTGAATCCAGAAATCCAACCTTTGTTACACGAAAATACACCTGGAAAGAATTTATTCCGCATGGTACGAAAAAGAGATGATCGAAAATATTTTTTTTCAGAATCGGAATCGGACTGTGATGGGTGAGTTTCTAGGTGTATTTCGACCCGCTGAATCCGAAAATCCAACCTTTGATGACCAAAAATATGCTTGGAAAAAAGTTATTTCGCATGGTACGAAAAAGAGATGATCGAAAATATCTGTCTCCAGAATCGGAATCGAACTTTGATGGGTGGGTTTATAGGTGTATTTTGACCCGCTGAATCCAAAAATCCAACCATTGTTACACGAAAATACACCTGGAAAGAAGTTATTCCGCATGGTACGAAAAAGAGATGATCGAAAATATTTTTTTTCAGAATCGGAATCGGACTTTGATGGGTGAGTTTCTAGGTGTATTTCGACCCGCTGAATCCGAAAATCCAACCTTTGATGACCGAAAATATGCTTGGAAAAAAGTTATTTCGCATGGTACGAAAAAGAGATGATCGCAAATATCTGTCTCCAGAATCAAAATCGAACTTTGATGGGTGGGTTCATAGCTGTATTTTGACCCGCTGAATCCAAAAATCCAACCTTTGTTACACGAAAATACACCTGGAAAGAAGTTATTCCGCATGGTACGAAAAAGAGATGATTGAAAATATTTTTTTTCAGAATCGGAATCGGACTTTGATGGGTGAGTTTCTAGGTGTATTTCGACCCGCTAAATCCGAAAATCCAACCTTTGATGACCAAAAATATGCTTGGAAAAAAGTTATTTCGCATGGTACGAAAAAGAGATGATCGAAAATATCTGTCTCTAGAATCGGAATCGAACTTTGATGGGTGGGTTCATAGGTGTATTTTGACCCGCTGAATCCAAAAATCCAACCTTTGTTACACGAAAATACACCTGGAAAGAAGTTATTCCGCATGGTACGAAAAAAAAAATGATCGAAAATATTTTTTTTCAGAATCAAAATCGGACTTTGATGGGTGTGTTTCTAGGTGAATTCCGACCCGCTGAATCCGAAAATCCGAACTTTGATGGCCAAAAATATGCTTGGAAAAAAGTTATTTCGCATGGTACGACAAAGAGATGATCGGAAATATCTGTCTCCAGAATCGGAATCAAACTTTGATGGGTGGGTTTATAGGTGTATTTTAACCCGCTGAATCCAGAAATCCAACCTTTGTTACACGAAAATACACCTGGAAAGAATTTATTCCGCATGGTACGAAAAAGAGATGATCGAAAATATTTTTTTTCAGAATCGGAATCGGACTGTGATGGGTGAGTTTCTAGGTGTATTTCGACCCGCTGAATCCGAAAATCCAACCTTTGATGACCAAAAATATGCTTGGAAAAAAGTTATTTCGCATGGTACGAAAAAGAGATGATCGAAAATATCTGTCTCTAGAATCGGAATCGAACTTTGATGGGTGGGTTTATAGGTGTATTTTGACCCGCTGAATCCAAAAATCCAACCGTTGTTACACGAAAATACACCTGGAAAGAAGTTATTCCGCATGGTACGAAAAAGAGATGATCGAAAATATTTTTTTTCGGAATCGGAATCGGACTTTGATGGGTGAGTTTCTAGGTGTATTTCGACCCGCTGAATCCGAAAATCCAACCTTTGATGACCAAAAATATGCTTAGAAAAAAGTTATTTCGCATGGTACGAAAAAGAGATGATCGAAAATATCTGTCTCCAGAATCGAAATCGAACTCTGATGGGTGGGTTTATAGGTGTATTTTGTCCCGCTGAATCCAAAAATCCAACCTATGTTACACGAAAATACACCTGGAAAGAAGTTATATCGCAGGGTACGAAAAAGAGATGATCGAAAATATTTTTTTTCAGAATCAATATCGGACTTTAATGGGTGAGTTTCTAGGTGTACTCCGACCCGCTGAATCCGAAAATCCAACCTCTGATGACCAAAAATCTGCTTGGAAAAAAGTTATTTCGCATGGTACGAAAAAGAGATGATCGTAAATATTTTTTTTCAGAATCAAAATCGGACTTTGATGCGTGAGTTTCTAGGTGTATTTCGACCCGCTGAATCCGAAAATCCAAACTTTGTGGACCAAAAATATGCTTGGAAAAAAGTTATTTCGCATGGTATGAAAAAGAGATGATCGAAAATATCTGTCTCCCGAATCGGAATCGAACTTTGATGGGTGGGTTTATAGGTGTATTTTGACCCGCTGAATCCAAAAATCCAACCTATGTTACACGAAAATACACCTGGAAAGAAGTTATATCGCAGGGTACGAAAAAGAGATGATCGAAAATATTTTTTTTCAGAATCAATATCGGACTTTAATGGGTGAGTTTCTAGGTGTACTCCGACCCGCTGAATCCGGAAATCCAACCTCTGATGACCAAAAATCTGCTTGGAAAAAAGTTATTTCGCATGGTACGAAAAAGAGATGATCGTAAATATTTTTTTTCAGAATCAAAATCGGACTTTGATGCGTGAGTTTCTAGGTGTATTTCGACCCGCTGAATCCGAAAATCCAAACTTTGTGGACCAAAAATATGCTTGGAAAAAAGGTATTTCGCATGGTACGAAAAAGAGATGATCGAAAATATCTGTCTCCCGAATCGAAATCGAACTTTGATGGGTGGGTTTATAGGTGTATTTTGACCCGCTGAATCCAAAAATCGAACCTTTGTTACACGAAAATACACCTGGAAAGAAGTTATTTCGCATGGCACGAAAAAGAGATGATCGAAAATATTTTGTTTCAGAATCAAAATCGGACTTTAATGGGTGAGTTTCTAGGTGTATTTCGACCCGCTGAATCCGAAAATCCAACCTCTGATGCCCAAAAATATGCTTGGACAAAAGTTATTTCGCACGGTACGAAAAAGAGATGATCGAAAATATTTTTTTTCAGAATCAAAATCGGACTTTGATGGGTGAGTTTCTAGGTGTATTTCGACCCGCTAAATCCGAAAATCCAACCTTTGATGACCAAAAATATGCTTGGAAAAAAGTTATTTCGCATGGTACGAAAAAGAGATGATCGAAAATATCTGTCTCTAGAATCGGAATCGAACTTTGATGGGTGGGTTCATAGGTGTATTTTGACCCGCTGAATCCAAAAATCCAACCTTTGTTACACGAAAATACACCTGGAAAGAAGTTATTCCGCATGGTACGGAAAAAAAAATGATCGAAAATATTTTTTTTCAGAATCAAAATCGGACTTTGATATGTGTGTTTCTAGGTGAATTCCGACCCGCTGAATCCGAAAATCCGAACTTTGATGGCCAAAAATATGCTTGGAAAAAAGTTATTTCGCATGGTACGACAAAGAGATGATCGGAAATATCTGTCTCCAGAATCGGAATCAAACTTTGATGGGTGGGTTTATAGGTGTATTTTAACCCGCTGAATCCAGAAATCCAACCTTTGTTACACGAAAATACACCTGGAAAGAATTTATTCCGCATGGTACGAAAAAGAGATGATCGAAAATATTTTTTTTCAGAATCGGAATCGGACTGTGATGGATGAGTTTCTAGGTGTATTTCGACCCGCTGAATCCGAAAATCCAACCTTTGATGACCAAAAATATGCTTGGAAAAAAGTTATTTCGCATGGTACGAAAAAGAGATGATCGAAAATATCTGTCTCTAGAATCGGAATCGAACTTTGATGGGTGGGTTTATAGGTGTATTTTGACCCGCTGAATCCAAAAATCCAACCATTGTTACACGAAAATACACCTGGAAAGAAGTTATTCCGCATGGTACGAAAAAGAGATGATCGAAAATATTTTTTTTCAGAATCGGAATCGGACTTTGATGGGTGAGTTTCTAGGTGTATTTCGACCCGCTGAATCCGAAAATCCAACCTTTGATGACCGAAAATATGCTTGGAAAAAAGTTATTTCGCATGGTACGAAAAAGAGATGATCGCAAATATCTGTCTCCAGAATCAAAATCGAACTTTGATGGGTGGGTTCATAGCTGTATTTTGACCCGCTGAATCCAAAAATCGAACCTTTGTTACACGAAAATACACCTGGAAAGAAGTTATTCCGCATGGTACGAAAAAGAGATGATTGAAAATATTTTTTTTCAGAATCGGAATCGGACTTTGATGGGTGAGTTTCTAGGTGTATTTCGACCCGCTAAATCCGAAAATCCAACCTTTGATGACCAAAAATATGCTTGGAAAAAAGTTATTTCGCATGGTACGAAAAAGAGATGATCGAAAATATCTGTCTCTAGAATCGGAATCGAACTTTGATGGGTGGGTTCATAGGTGTATTTTGACCCGCTGAATCCAAAAATCCAACCTTTGTTACACGAAAATACACCTGGAAAGAAGTTATTCCGCATGGTACGAAAAAAAAAATGATCGAAAATATTTTTTTTCAGAATCAAAATCGGACTTTGATGGGTGTGTTTCTAGGTGAATTCCGACCCGCTGAATCCGAAAATCCGAACTTTGATGGCCAAAAATATGCTTGGAAAAAAGTTATTTCGCATGGTACGACAAAGAGATGATCGGAAATATCTGTCTCCAGAATCGGAATCAAACTTTGATGGGTGGGTTTATAGGTGTATTTTAACCCGCTGAATCCAGAAATCCAACCTTTGTTACACGAAAATACACCTGGAAAGAATTTATTCCGCATGGTACGAAAAAGAGATGATCGAAAATATTTTTTTTCAGAATCGGAATCGGACTGTGATGGGTGAGTTTCTAGGTGTATTTCGACCCGCTGAATCCGAAAATCCAACCTTTGATGACCAAAAATATGCTTGGAAAAAAGTTATTTCGCATGGTACGAAAAAGAGATGATCGAAAATATCTGTCTCTAGAATCGGAATCGAACTTTGATGGGTGGGTTTATAGGTGTATTTTGACCCGCTGAATCCAAAAATCCAACCGTTGTTACACGAAAATACACCTGGAAAGAAGTTATTCCGCATGGTACGAAAAAGAGATGATCGAAAATATTTTTTTTCAGAATCGGAATCGGACTTTGATGTGTGAGTTTCTAGGTGTATTTCGACCCGCTGAATCCGAAAATCCAACCTTTGATGACCAAAAATATGCTTAGAAAAAAGTTATTTCGCATGGTACGAAAAAGAGATGATCGAAAATATCTGTCTCCAGAATCGAAATCGAACTCTGATGGGTGGGTTTATAGGTGTATTTTGTCCCGCTGAATCCAAAAATCCAACCTATGTTACACGAAAATACACCTGGAAAGAAGTTATATCGCAGGGTACGAAAAAGAGATGATCGAAAATATTTTTTTTCAGAATCAATATCGGACTTTAATGGGTGAGTTTCTAGGTGTACTCCGACCCGCTGAATCCGAAAATCCAACCTCTGATGACCAAAAATCTGCTTGGAAAAAAGTTATTTCGCATGGTACGAAAAAGAGATGATCGTAAATATTTTTTTTCAGAATCAAAATCGGACTTTGATGCGTGAGTTTCTAGGTGTATTTCGACCCGCTGAATCCGAAAATCCAAACTTTGTGGACCAAAAATATGCTTGGAAAAAAGTTATTTCGCATGGTATGAAAAAGAGATGATCGAAAATATCTGTCTCCCGAATCGAAGTCGAACTTTGATGGGTGGGTTTATAGGTGTATTTTGACCCGCTGAATCCAAAAATCGAACCTTTGTTACACGAAAATACACCTGGAAAGAAGTTATTTCGCATGGCACGAAAAAGAGATGATCGAAAATATTTTGTTTCAGAATCAAAATCGGACTTTAATGGGTGAGTTTCTAGGTGTATTTCGACCCGCTGAATCCGAAAATCCAACCTCTGATGCCCAAAAATATGCTTGGACAAAAGTTATTTCGCACGGTACGAAAAAGAGATGATCGAAAATATTTTTTTTCAGAATCAAAATCGGACTTTGATGGGTGAGTTTCTAGGTGTATTACGACCCGCTAAATCCGAAAATCCAACCTTTGATGACCAAAAATATGCTTGGAAAAAAGTTATTTCGCATGGTACGAAAAAGAGATGATCGAAAATATCTGTCTCTAGAATCGGAATCGAACTTTGATGGGTGGGTTCATAGGTGTATTTTGACCCGCTGAATCCAAAAATCCAACCTTTGTTACACGAAAATACACCTGGAAAGAAGTTATTCCGCATGGTACGGAAAAAAAAATGATCGAAAATATTTTTTTTCAGAATCAAAATCGGACTTTGATATGTGTGTTTCTAGGTGAATTCCGACCCGCTGAATCCGAAAATCCGAACTTTGATGGCCAAAAATATGCTTGGAAAAAAGTTATTTCGCATGGTACGACAAAGAGATGATCGGAAATATCTGTCTCCAGAATCGGAATCAAACTTTGATGGGTGGGTTTATAGGTGTATTTTAACCCGCTGAATCCAGAAATCCAACCTTTGTTACACGAAAATACACCTGGAAAGAATTTATTCCGCATGGTACGAAAAAGAGATGATCGAAAATATTTTTTTTCAGAATCGGAATCGGACTGTGATGGGTGAGTTTCTAGGTGTATTTCGACCCGCTGAATCCGAAAATCCAACCTTTGATGACCAAAAATATGCTTGGAAAAAAGTTATTTCGCATGGTACGAAAAAGAGATGATCGAAAATATCTGTCTCCAGAATCGGAATCGAACTTTGATGGGTGGGTTTATAGGTGTATTTTGACCCGCTGAATCCAAAAATCCAACCATTGTTACACGAAAATACACCTGGAAAGAAGTTATTCCGCATGGTACGAAAAAGAGATGATCGAAAATATTTTTTTTCAGAATCGGAATCGGACTTTGATGGGTGAGTTTCTAGGTGTATTTCGACCCGCTGAATCCGAAAATCCAACCTTTGATGACCGAAAATATGCTTGGAAAAAAGTTATTTCGCATGGTACGAAAAAGAGATGATCGCAAATATCTGTCTCCAGAATCAAAATCGAACTTTGATGGGTGGGTTCATAGCTGTATTTTGACCCGCTGAATCCAAAAATCCAACCTTTGTTACACGAAAATACACCTGGAAAGAAGTTATTCCGCATGGTACGAAAAAGAGATGATTGAAAATATTTTTTTTCAGAATCGGAATCGGACTTTGATGGGTGAGTTTCTAGGTGTATTTCGACCCGCTAAATCCGAAAATCCAACCTTTGATGACCAAAAATATGCTTGGAAAAAAGTTATTTCGCATGGTATGAAAAAGAGATGATCGAAAATATCTGTCTCTAGAATCGGAATCGAACTTTGATGGGTGGGTTCATAGGTGTATTTTGACCCGCTGAATCCAAAAATCCAACCTTTGTTACACGAAAATACACCTGGAAAGAAGTTATTCCGCATGGTACGAAAAAAAAAATGATCGAAAATATTTTTTTTCAGAATCAAAATCGGACTTTGATGGGTGTGTTTCTAGGTGAATTCCGACCCGCTGAATCCGAAAATCCGAACTTTGATGGCCAAAAATATGCTTGGAAAAAAGTTATTTCGCATGGTACGACAAAGAGATGATCGGAAATATCTGTCTCCAGAATCGGAATCAAACTTTGATGGGTGGGTTTATAGGTGTATTTTAACCCGCTGAATCCAGAAATCCAACCTTTGTTACACGAAAATACACCTGGAAAGAATTTATTCCGCATGGTACGAAAAAGAGATGATCGAAAATATTTTTTTTCAGAATCGGAATCGGACTGTGATGGGTGAGTTTCTAGGTGTATTTCGACCCGCTGAATCCGAAAATCCAACCTTTGATGACCAAAAATATGCTTGGAAAAAAGTTATTTCGCATGGTACGAAAAAGAGATGATCGAAAATATCTGTCTCTAGAATCGGAATCGAACTTTGATGGGTGGGTTTATAGGTGTATTTTGACCCGCTGAATCCAAAAATCCAACCGTTGTTACACGAAAATACACCTGGAAAGAAGTTATTCCGCATGGTACGAAAAAGAGATGATCGAAAATATTTTTTTTCGGAATCGGAATCGGACTTTGATGGGTGAGTTTCTAGGTGTATTTCGACCCGCTGAATCCGAAAATCCAACCTTTGATGACCAAAAATATGCTTAGAAAAAAGTTATTTCGCATGGTACGAAAAAGAGATGATCGAAAATATCTGTCTCCAGAATCGAAATCGAACTCTGATGGGTGGGTTTATAGGTGTATTTTGTCCCGCTGAATCCAAAAATCCAACCTATGTTACACGAAAATACACCTGGAAAGAAGTTATATCGCAGGGTACGAAAAAGAGATGATCGAAAATATTTTTTTTCAGAATCAATATCGGACTTTAATGGGTGAGTTTCTAGGTGTACTCCGACCCGCTGAATCCGAAAATCCAACCTCTGATGACCAAAAATCTGCTTGGAAAAAAGTTATTTCGCATGGTACGAAAAAGAGATGATCGTAAATATTTTTTTTCAGAATCAAAATCGGACTTTGATGCGTGAGTTTCTAGGTGTATTTCGACCCGCTGAATCCGAAAATCCAAACTTTGTGGACCAAAAATATGCTTGGAAAAAAGTTATTTCGCATGGTATGAAAAAGAGATGATCGAAAATATCTGTCTCCCGAATCGGAATCGAACTTTGATGGGTGGGTTTATAGGTGTATTTTGACCCGCTGAATCCAAAAATCCAACCTATGTTACACGAAAATACACCTGGAAAGAAGTTATATCGCAGGGTACGAAAAAGAGATGATCGAAAATATTTTTTTTCAGAATCAATATCGGACTTTAATGGGTGAGTTTCTAGGTGTACTCCGACCCGCTGAATCCGGAAATCCAACCTCTGATGACCAAAAATCTGCTTGGAAAAAAGTTATTTCGCATGGTACGAAAAAGAGATGATCGTAAATATTTTTTTTCAGAATCAAAATCGGACTTTGATGCGTGAGTTTCTAGGTGTATTTCGACCCGCTGAATCCGAAAATCCAAACTTTGTGGACCAAAAATATGCTTGGAAAAAAGGTATTTCGCATGGTACGAAAAAGAGATGATCGAAAATATCTGTCTCCCGAATCGAAATCGAACTTTGATGGGTGGGTTTATAGGTGTATTTTGACCCGCTGAATCCAAAAATCGAACCTTTGTTACACGAAAATACACCTGGAAAGAAGTTATTTCGCATGGCACGAAAAAGAGATGATCGAAAATATTTTGTTTCAGAATCAAAATCGGACTTTAATGGGTGAGTTTCTAGGTGTATTTCGACCCGCTGAATCCGAAAATCCAACCTCTGATGCCCAAAAATATGCTTGGACAAAAGTTATTTCGCACGGTACGAAAAAGAGATGATCGAAAATATTTTTTTTCAGAATCAAAATCGGACTTTGATGGGTGAGTTTCTAGGTGTATTACGACCCGCTAAATCCGAAAATCCAACCTTTGATGACCAAAAATATGCTTGGAAAAAAGTTATTTCGCATGGTACGAAAAAGAGATGATCGAAAATATCTGTCTCTAGAATCGGAATCGAACTTTGATGGGTGGGTTCATAGGTGTATTTTGACCCGCTGAATCCAAAAATCCAACCTTTGTTACACGAAAATACACCTGGAAAGAAGTTATTCCGCATGGTACGGAAAAAAAAATGATCGAAAATATTTTTTTTCAGAATCAAAATCGGACTTTGATATGTGTGTTTCTAGGTGAATTCCGACCCGCTGAATCCGAAAATCCGAACTTTGATGGCCAAAAATATGCTTGGAAAAAAGTTATTTCGCATGGTACGACAAAGAGATGATCGGAAATATCTGTCTCCAGAATCGGAATCAAACTTTGATGGGTGGGTTTATAGGTGTATTTTAACCCGCTGAATCCAGAAATCCAACCTTTGTTACACGAAAATACACCTGGAAAGAATTTATTCCGCATGGTACGAAAAAGAGATGATCGAAAATATTTTTTTTCAGAATCGGAATCGGACTGTGATGGGTGAGTTTCTAGGTGTATTTCGACCCGCTGAATCCGAAAATCCAACCTTTGATGACCAAAAATATGCTTGGAAAAAAGTTATTTCGCATGGTACGAAAAAGAGATGATCGAAAATATCTGTCTCCAGAATCGGAATCGAACTTTGATGGGTGGGTTTATAGGTGTATTTTGACCCGCTGAATCCAAAAATCCAACCATTGTTACACGAAAATACACCTGGAAAGAAGTTATTCCGCATGGTACGAAAAAGAGATGATCGAAAATATTTTTTTTCAGAATCGGAATCGGACTTTGATGGGTGAGTTTCTAGGTGTATTTCGACCCGCTGAATCCGAAAATCCAACCTTTGATGACCGAAAATATGCTTGGAAAAAAGTTATTTCGCATGGTACGAAAAAGAGATGATCGCAAATATCTGTCTCCAGAATCAAAATCGAACTTTGATGGGTGGGTTCATAGCTGTATTTTGACCCGCTGAATCCAAAAATCCAACCTTTGTTACACGAAAATACACCTGGAAAGAAGTTATTCCGCATGGTACGAAAAAGAGATGATTGAAAATATTTTTTTTCAGAATCGGAATCGGACTTTGATGGGTGAGTTTCTAGGTGTATTTCGACCCGCTAAATCCGAAAATCCAACCTTTGATGACCAAAAATATGCTTGGAAAAAAGTTATTTCGCATGGTACGAAAAAGAGATGATCGAAAATATCTGTCTCTAGAATCGAAATCGAACTTTGATGGGTGGGTTCATAGGTGTATTTTGACCCGCTGAATCCAAAAATCCAACCTTTGTTACACGAAAATACACCTGGAAAGAAGTTATTCCGCATGGTACGAAAAAAAAAATGATCGAAAATATTTTTTTTCAGAATCAAAATCGGACTTTGATGGGTGTGTTTCTAGGTGAATTCCGACCCGCTGAATCCGAAAATCCGAACTTTGATGGCCAAAAATATGCTTGGAAAAAAGTTATTTCGCATGGTACGACAAAGAGATGATCGGAAATATCTGTCTCCAGAATCGGAATCAAACTTTGATGGGTGGGTTTATAGGTGTATTTTAACCCGCTGAATCCAGAAATCCAACCTTTGTTACACGAAAATACACCTGGAAAGAATTTATTTTGCATGGTACGAAAAAGAGATGATCGAAAATATTTTTTTTCAGAATCGGAATCGGACTGTGATGGGTGAGTTTCTAGGTGTATTTCGACCCGCTGAATCCGAAAATCCAACCTTTGATGACCAAAAATATGCTTGGAAAAAAGTTATTTCGCATGGTACGAAAAAGAGATGATCGAAAATATCTGTCTCTAGAATCGGAATCGAACTTTGATGGGTGGGTTTATAGGTGTATTTTGACCCGCTGAATCCAAAAATCCAACCGTTGTTACACGAAAATACACCTGGAAAGAAGTTATTCCGCATGGTACGAAAAAGAGATGATCGAAAATATTTTTTTTCAGAATCCGAATCGGACTTTGATGGGTGAGTTTCTAGGTGTATTTCGACCCGCTGAATCCGAAAATCCAACCTTTGATGACCAAAAATATGCTTAGAAAAAAGTTATTTCGCATGGTACGAAAAAGAGATGATCGAAAATATCTGTCTCCAGAATCGGAATCGAACTCTGATGGGTGGGTTTATAGGTGTATTTTGTCCCGCTGAATCCAAAAATCCAACCTATGTTACACGAAAATACACCTGGAAAGAAGTTATATCGCAGGGTACGAAAAAGAGATGATCGAAAATATTTTTTTTCAGAATCAATATCGGACTTTAATGGGTGAGTTTCTAGGTGTACTCCGACCCGCTGAATCCGGAAATCCAACCTCTGATGACCAAAAATCTGCTTGGAAAAAAGTTATTTCGCATGGTACGAAAAAGAGATGATCGTAAATATTTTTTTTCAGAATCAAAATCGGACTTTGATGCGTGAGTTTCTAGGTGTATTTCGACCCGCTGAATCCGAAAATCCAAACTTTGTGGACCAAAAATATGCTTGGAAAAAAGTTATTTCGCATGGTACGAAAAAGAGATGATCGAAAATATCTGTCTCCCGAATCGAAATCGAACTTTGATGGGTGGGTTTATAGGTGTATTTTGACCCGCTGAATCCAAAAATCGAACCTTTGTTACACGAAAATACACCTGGAAAGAAGTTATTTCGCATGGCACGAAAAAGAGATGATCGAAAATATTTTGTTTCAGAATCAAAATCGGACTTTAATGGGTGAGTTTCTAGGTGTATTTCGACCCGCTGAATCCGAAAATCCAACCTCTGATGCCCAAAAATATGCTTGGACAAAAGTTATTTCGCACGGTACGAAAAAGAGATGATCGAAAATATTTTTTTTCAGAATCAAAATCGGACTTTGATGGGTGAGTTTCTAGGTGTATTACGACCCGCTAAATCCGAAAATCCAACCTTTGATGACCAAAAATATGCTTGGAAAAAAGTTATTTCGCATGGTACGAAAAAGAGATGATCGAAAATATCTGTCTCTAGAATCGGAATCGAACTTTGATGGGTGGGTTCATAGGTGTATTTTGACCCGCTGAATCCAAAAATCCAACCTTTGTTACACGAAAATACACCTGGAAAAAAGTTATTCCGCATGGTACGGAAAAAAAAATGATCGAAAATATTTGTTTTCAGAATCAAAATCGGACTTTGATATGTGTGTTTCTAGGTGAATTCCGACCCGCTGAATCCGAAAATCCGAACTTTGATGGCCAAAAATATGCTTGGAAAAAAGTTATTTCGCATGGTACGACAAAGAGATGATCGAAAATATTTGTTTTCAGAATCAAAATCGGACTTTGATGGGTGAGTTTCTAGGTGTATTTCGACCCGCTGAATCCGAAAATCCAACCTTTGATGACCGAAAATATGCTTGGAAAAAAGTTATTTTTCATGGTACGAAAAAGAGATGATCGCAAATATCTGTCTCCAGAATCAAAATCGAACTTTGATGGGTGGGTTCATAGCTGTATTTTGACCCGCTGAATCCAAAAATCCAACCTTTGTTACACGAAAATACACCTGGAAAGAAGTTATTCCGCATGGTACGAAAAAGAGATGATTGAAAATATTTTTTTTCAGAATCGGAATCGGACTTTGATGGGTGAGTTTCTAGGTGTATTCCGACCCGCTGAATCCGAAAATCGGAACTTTGATGACCAAAAATATGCTTGGAAAAAAGTTATTTCGCATGGTACGCAAAAGAGATGATCGAAAATATTCCTTTTCAGAATCAAAATCGGACTTTGATGGGTGAGTTTCTAGGTGTATTTCGACTCGCTGAATCCGGAAATCCAACCTTTGATGACCAAAAATATGCTTGGAAAAAAGTTATTTCGCATGGTACGAAAAAGAGATGATCGAAAATATCTGTCTCCAGAATCGAAATCGAACTTCGATGGGTGGGTTTATAGGTGTATTTTGACCCGCTGAATCCGAAAATCCAACCTTTGATGACCAAAAATATGCTTGGAAAAAAGTTATTTCGCATGGTACGAAAAAGAGATGATCGCAAATATCTGTCTCCAGAATCAAAATCGAACTTTGATGGGTGGGTTTATAGGTGTATTTTGACCCGCTGAATCCAAAAATCCAACCTTTGTTACATGAAAATACACCTGGAAAGAAGTTATTCCGCATGGTACGAAAAAGAGATGATCGAAAATATTTTTTTTCAGAATCAAAATCGGACTTTGATGGGTGAGTTTCTAGGTGTATTCCGACCCGCTGAATCCGAAAATCCGAACTTTGATGACCAAAAATATGCTTGGAAAAGAGTTATTTCGCATGGTACGAAAATGAGATGATCGGAAATATCTGTCTCCAGAATCGGAATCGAACTTTGATGGGTGGGTTTATGGGTGTATTTTGACCCGCTGAATCCAAAAATCCAACCTTTCTTACACGAAACTACACCTAGAAAGAAGTTATTCCGCATGGTACGAAAAAGAGATGATCGAAAATATTTTTTTTCAGAATCGGAATCGGACTTTGAAGGGTGAGTTTATAGGTGTATTCCGACCCGCTGGATCTGAAAATCCAACCTTTGATGACCAAAAATATGCTTAGAAAAAAGTTATTCCGCATGGTACGAAAAAGAGATGATCGAAAATATCTGTCTCCAGAATCGGAATCGAACTTTGATGGGTGGGTTTATAGGTGTATTTTGTCCCGCTGAATCCAAAAATCCAACCTTTGTTACACGAAAATACACCTGGAAAGAAGTTATTTCGCAGGGTACGTAAAAGAGATGATCGAAAATATTTTTTTTCAGAATCAATATCGGACTTTAATGGGCGAGTTTCTAGGTGTACTCCGACCCGCTGAATCCGGAAATCCAACCTCTGATGACCAAAAATATGCTTGGAAAAAAGTTATTTCGCATGGTACGAAAAAGAGATGATCGTAAATATTTTTGTTCAGAATCAAAATCGGACTTTGATGCGTGAGTTTCTAGGTGTATTTCGACCCGCTGAATCCGAAAATCCAAACTTTGAGGACCAAAAATATGCTTGGAAAAAAGTTATTTCGCATGGTACGAAAAAAAGATGATCGAAAATATCTGTCTCCCGAATCGAAATCGAACTTTGATGGGTGGGTTTATAGGTGTATTTTGACCCGCTGAATCCAAAAATCGAACGTTTGTTACACGAAAATACACCTGGAAAGAAGTTATTTCGCATGGTACGAAAAAGAGATGATCGAAAATATTTTGTTTCAGAATCAAAATCGGACTTTAATGGGTGAGTTTCTAGGTGTATTTCGACCCGCTGAATCCGAAAATCCAACCTCTGATGACCAAAAATATGCTTGGACAAAAGTTATTTCGCGCGGTACGAAAAAGAGATGATCGAAAATATTTTTTTTCAGAATCAAAATCGGACTTTGATGGGTGAGTTTCTAGGTGTATTTCGACCCGCTAAATCCGAAAATCCAACCTTTGATGACCAAAAATATGCTTGGAAAAAAGTTATTTCGCATGGTACGAAAAAGAGATGATCGAAAATATCTGTCTCTAGAATCGGAATCGAACTTTGATGGGTGGCCTCATAGGTGTATTTTGACCCGCTGAATCCAAAAATCCAACCTTTGTTACACGGAAATACACCTGGAAAGAAGTTATTCCGCATGGTACGGAAAAAAAAATGATCGAAAATATTTTTTTTCAGAATCAAAATCGGACTTTGATGGGTGTGTTTCTAGGTGAATTCCGACCCGCTGAATCCGAAAATCCGAACTTTGATGGCCAAAAATATGCTTGGAAAAAAGTTATTTCGCATGGTACGACAAAGAGATGATCGGAAATTTCTGTCTCCAGAATCGGAATCAAACTTTGATGGGTGGGTTTATAGGTGTATTTTAACCCGCTGAATCCAGAAATCCAACCTTTGTTACACGAAAATACACCTGGAAAGAATTTATTCCGCATGGTACGAAAAAGAGATGATCGCGAATATTTTCTTTCAGAATCGGAATCGGACTGTGATGGGTGAGTTTCTAGGTGTATTTCGACCCGCTGAATCCGAAAATCCAACCTTTGATGACCAAAAATATGCTTGGAAAAAAGTTATTTCGCATGGTACGAAAAAGAGATGATCGAAAATATCTGTCTCTAGAATCGGAATCGAACTTTGATGGGTGGGTTTATAGGTGTATTTTGACCCGCTGAATCCAAAAATCCAACCTTTGTTACACGAAAATACACCTGGAAAGAAGTTATTCCGCATGGTACGAAAAAGAGATGATCGAAAATATTTTTTTTCAGAATCAAAATCGGACTTTGATGGGTCAGTTTCTAGGTGTATTCCGACCCGCTGAATCCGAAAATCCGAACTTTGATGACCAAAAATATGCTTGGAAAAGAGTTATTTCGCATGGTACGAAAATGAGATGATCGGAAATATCTGTCTCCAGAATCGGAATCGAACTTTGATGGGTGGGCTTATGGGTGTATTTTGACCCGCTGAATCCAAAAATCCAACCTTTGTTACACGAAAATACACCTGGAAAGAAGTTATTCCGCATGGTACGAAAAAGAGATGATCGAAAATATTTTTTTTCAGAATCGGAATCGGACTTTGAAGGGTGAGTTTCTAGGTGTATTCCGACCCGCTGGATCTGAAAATCCAACCTTTGATGACCAAAAATATGCTTAGAAAAAAGTTATTCCGCATGGTACGAAAAAGAGATGATCGAAAATATCTGTCTCCAGAATTGGAATCGAACTTTGATGGGTGGGTTTATAGGTGTATTTTGTCCCGCTGAATCCAAAAATCCAACCTTTGTTACACGAAAATACACCTGGAAAGAAGTTATTTCGCAGGGTACGAAAAAGAGATGATCGAAAATATTTTTTTTCAGAATCAATATCGGACTTTAATGGGCGAGTTTCTAGGTGTACTCCGACCCGCTGAATCCGGAAATCCAACCTCTGATGACCAAAAATATGCTTGGAAAAAAGTTATTTCGCATGGTACGAAAAAGAGATGATCGTAAATATTTTTTTTCAGAATCAAAATCGGACTTTGATGCGTGAGTTTCTAGGTGTATTTCGACCCGCTGAATCCGAAAATCCAAACTTTGAGGACCAAAAATATGCTTGGAAAAAAGTTATTTCGCATGGTACGAAAAAAAGATGATCGAAAATATCTGTCTCCCGAATCGAAATCGAACTTTGATGGGTGGGTTTATAGGTGTATTTTGACCCGCTGAATCCAAAAATCGAACCTTTGTTACACGAAAATACACCTGGAAAGAAGTTATTTCGCATGGTACGAAAAAGAGATGATCGAAAATATTTTGTTTCAGAATCAAAATCGGACTTTAATGGGTGAGTTTCTAGGTGTATTTCGACCCGCTGAATCCGAAAATCCAACCTCTGATGACCAAAAATATGCTTGGACAAAAGTTATTTCGCGCGGTACGAAAAAGAGATGATCGAAAATATTTTTTTTCAGAATCAAAATCGGACTTTGATGGGTGAGTTTCTAGGTGTATTTCGACCCGCTAAATCCGAAAATCCAACCTTTGATGACCAAAAATATGCTTGGAAAAAAGTTATTTCGCATGGTACGAAAAAGAGATGATCGAAAATATCTGTCTCTAGAATCGGAATCGAACTTTGATGGGTGGGTTCATAGGTGTATTTTGACCCGCTGAATCCAAAAATCCAACCTTTGTTACACGGAAATACACCTGGAAAGAAGTTATTCCGCATGGTACGGAAAAAAAAATGATCGAAAATATTTTTTTTCAGAATCAAAATCGGACTTTGATGGGTGTGTTTCTAGGTGAATTTCGACCCGCTGAATCCGAAAATCCGAACTTTGATGGCCAAAAATATGCTTGGAAAAAAGTTATTTCGCATGGTACGACAAAGAGATGATCGGAAATATCTGTCTCCAGAATCGGAATCAAACTTTGATGGGTGGGTTTATAGGTGTATTTTAACCCGCTGAATCCAGAAATCCAACCTTTGTTACACGAAAATACACCTGGAAAGAATTTATTCCGCATGGTACGAAAAAGAGATGATCGAAAATATTTTCTTTCAGAATCGGAATCGGACTGTGATGGGTGAGTTTCTAGGTGTATTTCGACCCGCTGAATCCGAAAATCCAACCTTTGATGACCAAAAATATGCTTGGAAAAAAGTTATTTCGCATGGTACGAAAAAGAGGTGATCGAAAATATCTGTCTCTAGAATCGGAATCGAACTTTGATGGGTGGGTTCATAGGTGTATTTTGACCCGCTGAATCCAAAAATCCAACCTTTGTTACACGAAAATACACCTGGAAAGAAGTTATTCCGCATGGTACGAAAAAAAAAATGATCGAAAATATTTTTTTGAAGAATCAAAATCGGACTTTGATGGGTGTGTTTCTAGGTGAATTCCGACCCGCTGAATCCGAAAATCCGAACTTTGATGGTCAAAAATATGCTTGGAAAAAAGTTATTTCGCATGGTACGACAAAGAGATGATCGGAAATATCTGTCTCCAGAATCGGAATCAAACTTTGATGGGTGGGTTTATAGGTGTACTTTAACCCGCTGAATCCAGAAATCCAACCTTTGTTACACGAAAATACACCTGGAAAGAATTTATTCCGCATGGTACGAAAAAGAGATGATCGAAAATATTTTTTTTCAGAATCGGAATCGGACTGTGATGGGTGAGTTTCTAGGTGTATTTCGACCCGCTGAATCCGAAAATCCAACCTTTGATGACCAAAAATATGCTTGGAAAAAAGTTATTTCGCATGGTACGAAAAAGAGATGATCGAAAACATCTGTCTCTAGAATCGGAATCGAACTTTGATGGGTGGGTTTATAGGTGTATTTTGACCCGCTGAATCCAAAAATCCAACCTTTGTTACACGGAAATACACCTGGAAAGAAGTTATTCCGCATGGTACGGAAAAAAAAATGATCGAAAATATTTTTTTTCAGAATCAAAATCGGACTTTGATGGGTGTGTTTCTAGGTGAATTCCGACCCGCTGAATCCGAAAATCCGAACTTTGATGGCCAAAAATATGCTTGGAAAAAAGTTATTTCGCATGGTACGACAAAGAGATGATCGGAAATTTCTGTCTCCAGAATCGGAATCAAACTTTGATGGGTGGGTTTATAGGTGTATTTTAACCCGCTGAATCCAGAAATCCAACCTTTGTTACACGAAAATACACCTGGAAAGAATTTATTCCGCATGGTACGAAAAAGAGATGATCGCGAATATTTTCTTTCAGAATCGGAATCGGACTGTGATGGGTGAGTTTCTAGGTGTATTTCGACCCGCTGAATCCGAAAATCCAACCTTTGATGACCAAAAATATGCTTGGAAAAAAGTTATTTCGCATGGTACGAAAAAGAGATGATCGAAAATATCTGTCTCTAGAATCGGAATCGAACTTTGATGGGTGGGTTTATAGGTGTATTTTGACCCGCTGAATCCAAAAATCCAACCTTTGTTACACGAAAATACACCTGGAAAGAAGTTATTCCGCATGGTACGAAAAAGAGATGATCGAAAATATTTTTTTTCAGAATCAAAATCGGACTTTGATGGGTCAGTTTCTAGGTGTATTCCGACCCGCTGAATCCGAAAATCCGAACTTTGATGACCAAAAATATGCTTGGAAAAGAGTTATTTCGCATGGTACGAAAATGAGATGATCGGAAATATCTGTCTCCAGAATCGGAATCGAACTTTGATGGGTGGGCTTATGGGTGTATTTTGACCCGCTGAATCCAAAAATCCAACCTTTGTTACACGAAAATACACCTGGAAAGAAGTTATTCCGCATGGTACGAAAAAGAGATGATCGAAAATATTTTTTTTCAGAATCGGAATCGGACTTTGAAGGGTGAGTTTCTAGGTGTATTCCGACCCGCTGGATCTGAAAATCCAACCTTTGATGACCAAAAATATGCTTAGAAAAAAGTTATTCCGCATGGTACGAAAAAGAGATGATCGAAAATATCTGTCTCCAGAATTGGAATCGAACTTTGATGGGTGGGTTTATAGGTGTATTTTGTCCCGCTGAATCCAAAAATCCAACCTTTGTTACACGAAAATACACCTGGAAAGAAGTTATTTCGCAGGGTACGAAAAAGAGATGATCGAAAATATTTTTTTTCAGAATCAATATCGGACTTTAATGGGCGAGTTTCTAGGTGTACTCCGACCCGCTGAATCCGGAAATCCAACCTCTGATGACCAAAAATATGCTTGGAAAAAAGTTATTTCGCATGGTACGAAAAAGAGATGATCGTAAATATTTTTTTTCAGAATCAAAATCGGACTTTGATGCGTGAGTTTCTAGGTGTATTTCGACCCGCTGAATCCGAAAATCCAAACTTTGAGGACCAAAAATATGCTTGGAAAAAAGTTATTTCGCATGGTACGAAAAAAAGATGATCGAAAATATCTGTCTCCCGAATCGAAATCGAACTTTGATGGGTGGGTTTATAGGTGTATTTTGACCCGCTGAATCCAAAAATCGAACCTTTGTTACACGAAAATACACCTGGAAAGAAGTTATTTCGCATGGTACGAAAAAGAGATGATCGAAAATATTTTGTTTCAGAATCAAAATCGGACTTTAATGGGTGAGTTTCTAGGTGTATTTCGACCCGCTGAATCCGAAAATCCAACCTCTGATGACCAAAAATATGCTTGGACAAAAGTTATTTCGCGCGGTACGAAAAAGAGATGATCGAAAATATTTTTTTTCAGAATCAAAATCGGACTTTGATGGGTGAGTTTCTAGGTGTATTTCGACCCGCTAAATCCGAAAATCCAACCTTTGATGACCAAAAATATGCTTGGAAAAAAGTTATTTCGCATGGTACGAAAAAGAGATGATCGAAAATATCTGTCTCTAGAATCGGAATCGAACTTTGATGGGTGGGTTCATAGGTGTATTTTGACCCGCTGAATCCAAAAATCCAACCTTTGTTACACGGAAATACACCTGGAAAGAAGTTATTCCGCATGGTACGGAAAAAAAAATGATCGAAAATATTTTTTTTCAGAATCAAAATCGGACTTTGATGGGTGTGTTTCTAGGTGAATTTCGACCCGCTGAATCCGAAAATCCGAACTTTGATGGCCAAAAATATGCTTGGAAAAAAGTTATTTCGCATGGTACGACAAAGAGATGATCGGAAATATCTGTCTCCAGAATCGGAATCAAACTTTGATGGGTGGGTTTATAGGTGTATTTTAACCCGCTGAATCCAGAAATCCAACCTTTGTTACACGAAAATACACCTGGAAAGAATTTATTCCGCATGGTACGAAAAAGAGATGATCGAAAATATTTTCTTTCAGAATCGGAATCGGACTGTGATGGGTGAGTTTCTAGGTGTATTTCGACCCGCTGAATCCGAAAATCCAACCTTTGATGACCAAAAATATGCTTGGAAAAAAGTTATTTCGCATGGTACGAAAAAGAGGTGATCGAAAATATCTGTCTCTAGAATCGGAATCGAACTTTGATGGGTGGGTTCATAGGTGTATTTTGACCCGCTGAATCCAAAAATCCAACCTTTGTTACACGAAAATACACCTGGAAAGAAGTTATTCCGCATGGTACGAAAAAAAAAATGATCGAAAATATTTTTTTGAAGAATCAAAATCGGACTTTGATGGGTGTGTTTCTAGGTGAATTCCGACCCGCTGAATCCGAAAATCCGAACTTTGATGGTCAAAAATATGCTTGGAAAAAAGTTATTTCGCATGGTACGACAAAGAGATGATCGAAAATATTTTGTTTCAGAATCAAAATCGGACTTTAATGGGTGAGTTTCTAGGTGTATTTCGACCCGCTGAATCCGAAAATCCAACCTCTGATGCCCAAAAATATGCTTGGACAAAAGTTATTTCGCACGGTACGAAAAAGAGATGATCGAAAATATTTTTTTTCAGAATCAAAATCGGACTTTGATGGGTGAGTTTCTAGGTGTATTTCGACCCGCTAAATCCGAAAATCCAACCTTTGATGACCAAAAATATGCTTGGAAAAAAGTTATTTCGCATGGTACGAAAAAGAGATGATCGAAAATATCTGTCTCTAGAATCGGAATCGAACTTTGATGGGTGGGTTCGTAGGTGTATTTTGACCCGCTGAATCCAAAAATCCAACCTTTGTTACACGAAAATACACCTGGAAAGAAGTTATTCCGCATGGTACGGAAAAAAAAATGATCGAAAATATTTTTTTTCAGAATCAAAATCGGACTTTGATATGTGTGTTTCTAGGTGAATTCCGACCCGCTGAATCCGAAAATCCGAACTTTGATGGCCAAAAATATGCTTGGAAAAAAGTTATTTCGCATGGTACGACAAAGAGATGATCGGAAATATCTGTCTCCAGAATCGGAATCAAACTTTGATGGGTGGGTTTATAGGTGTATTTTAACCCGCTGAATCCAGAAATCCAACCTTTGTTACACGAAAATACACCTGGAAAGAATTTATTCCGCATGGTACGAAAAAGAGATGATCGAAAATATTTTTTTTCAGAATCGGAATCGGACTGTGATGGGTGAGTTTCTAGGTGTATTTCGACCCGCTGAATCCGAAAATCCAACCTTTGATGACCAAAAATATGCTTGGAAAAAAGTTATTTCGCATGGTACGAAAAAGAGATGATCGAAAATATCTGTCTCTAGAATCGGAATCGAACTTTGATGGGTGGGTTTATAGGTGTATTTTGACCCGCTGAATCCAAAAATCCAACCATTGTTACACGAAAATACACCTGGAAAAAAGTTATTTCGCATGGTACGAAAAAGAGGTGATCGAAAATATCTGTCTCTAGAATCGGAATCGAACTTTGATGGGTGGGTTCATAGGTGTATTTTGACCCGCTGAATCCAAAAATCCAACCTTTGTTACACGAAAATACACCTGGAAAGAAGTTATTCCGCATGGTACGAAAAAAAAAATGATCGAAAATATTTTTTTTCAGAATCAAAATCGGACTTTGATGGGTGTGTTTCTAGGTGAATTCCGACCCGCTGAATCCGAAAATCCGAACTTTGATGGACAAAAATATGCTTGGAAAAAAGTTATTTCGCATGGTACGACAAAGAGATGATCGGAAATATCTGTCTCCAGAATCGGAATCAAACTTTGATGGGTGGGTTTATAGGTGTATTTTAACCCGCTGAATCCAGAAATCCAACCTTTGTTTCACGAAAATACACCTGGAAAGAATTTATTCCGCATGGTACGAAAAAGAGATGATCGAAAATATTTTTTTTCAGAATCGGAATCGGACTGTGATGGGTGAGTTTCTAGGTGTATTTCGACCCGCTGAATCCGAAAATCCAACCTTTGATGACCAAAAATATGCTTGGAAAAAAGTTCTTTCGCATGGTACGAAAAAGAGATGATCGAAAACATCTGTCTCTAGAATCGGAATCGAACTTTGATGGGTGGGTTTATAGGTGTATTTTGACCCGCTGAATCCAAAAATCCAACCTTTGTCACACGAAAATACACCTGGAAAGAAGTTATTCCGCATGGTACGAAAAAGAGATGATCGAAAATATTTTTTTTCAGAATCGGAATCGGACTTTGATGGGTGAGTTTCTAGGTGTATTTCGACCCGCTGAATCCGAAAATCCAACCTTTGATACCAAAAATATGCTTAGAAAAAAGTTATTTCGCATGGTACGAAAAGAGATGATCGAAAATATCTGTCTCCAGAATCGAAATCGAACTTTGATGGGTGGGTTTATAGGTGTATTTTGTCCCGCTGAATCCAAAAATCCAACCTTTGTTACACGAAAATACACCTGGAAAGAAGTTATTTCGCAGGGTACGAAAAAGAGATGATCGAAAATATTTTTTTTCAGAATCAATATCGGACTTCAATGGGTGAGTTTCTAGGTGTACTCCGACCCGCTGAATCCGGAAATCCAACCTCTGATGACCAAAAATGTGCTTGGAAAAAAGTTATTTCGCATGGTACGAAAAAGAGATGATCGTAAATATTTTTTTTCAGAATCAAAATCGGACTTTGATGCGTGAGTTTCTAGGTGTATTTCGACCCGCTGAATCCGAAAATCCAAACTTTGTGGACCAAAAATATGCTTGGAAAAAAGTTATTTCGCATGGTACGAAAAAGAGATGATCGAAAATATCTGTCTCCCGAATCGAAATCGAACTTTGATGGGTGGGTTTATAGGTGTATTTTGACCCGCTGAATCCAAAAATCGAACCTTTGTTACACGAAAATACACCTGGAAAGAAGTTATTTCGCATGGCACGAAAAAGAGATGATCGAAAATATTTTGTTTCAGAATCAAAATCGGACTTTAATGGGTGAGTTTCTAGGTGTATTTCGACCCGCTGAATCCGAAAATCCAACCTCTGATGCCCAAAAATATGCTTGGACAAAAGTTATTTCGCACGGTACGAAAAAGAGATGATCGAAAATATTTTTTTTCAGAATCAAAATCGGACTTTGATGGGTGAGTTTCTAGGTGTATTTCGACCCGCTAAATCCGAAAATCCAACCTTTGATGACCAAAAATATGCTTGGAAAAAAGTTATTTCGCATGGTACGAAAAAGAGATGATCGAAAATATCTGTCTCTAGAATCGGAATCGAACTTTGATGGGTGGGTTCATAGGTGTATTTTGACCCGCTGAATCCAAAAATCCAACCTTTGTTACACGAAAATACACCTGGAAAGAAGTTATTCCGCATGGTACGGACAAAAAAATGATCGAAAATATTTTTTTTCAGAATCAAAATCGGACTTTGATATGTGTGTTTCTAGGTGAATTCCGACCCGCTGAATCCGAAAATCCGAACTTTGATGGCCAAAAATATGCTTGGAAAAAAGTTATTTCGCATGGTACGACAAAGAGATGATCGGAAATATCTGTCTCCAGAATCGGAATCAAACTTTGATGGGTGGGTTTATAGGTGTATTTTAACCCGCTGAATCCAGAAATCCAACCTTTGTTACACGAAAATACACCTGGAAAGAATTTATTCCGCATGGTACGAAAAAGAGATGATCGAAAATATTTTTTTTCAGAATCGGAATCGGACTGTGATGGGTGAGTTTCTAGGTGTATTTCGACCCGCTGAATCCGAAAATCCAACCTTTGATGACCAAAAATATGCTTGGAAAAAAGTTATTTCGCATGGTACGAAAAAGAGATGATCGAAAATATCTGTCTCTAGAATCGGAATCGAACTTTGATGGGTGGGTTTATAGGTGTATTTTGACCCGCTGAATCCAAAAATCCAACCATTGTTACACGAAAATACACCTGGAAAGAAGTTATTCCGCATGGTACGAAAAAGAGATGATCGAAAATATTTTTTTTCAGAATCGGAATCGGACTTTGATGGGTGAGTTTCTAGGTGTATTTCGACCCGCTGAATCCGAAAATCCAACCTTTGATGACCGAAAATATGCTTGGAAAAAAGTTATTTCGCATGGTACGAAAAAGAGATGATCGCAAATATCTGTCTCCAGAATCAAAATCGAACTTTGATGGGTGGGTTCATAGCTGTATTTTGACCCGCTGAATCCAAAAATCCAACCTTTGTTACACGAAAATACACCTGGAAAGAAGTTATTCCGCATGGTACGAAAAAGAGATGATTGAAAATATTTTTTTTCAGAATCGGAATCGGACTTTGATGGGTGAGTTTCTAGGTGTATTTCGACCCGCTAAATCCGAAAATCCAACCTTTGATGACCAAAAATATGCTTGGAAAAAAGTTATTTCGCATGGTACGAAAAAGAGGTGATCGGAAATATCTGTCTCTAGAATCGGAATCGAACTTTGATGGGTGGGTTCATAGGTGTATTTTGACCCGCTGAATCCAAAAATCCAACCTTTGTTACACGAAAATACACCTGGAAAGAAGTTATTCCGCATGGTACGAAAAAAAAAATGATCGAAAATATTTTTTTTCAGAATCAAAATCGGACTTTGATGGGTGTGTTTCTATGTGAATTCCGACCCGCTGAATCCGAAAATCCGAACTTTGATGGTCAAAAATATGCTTGGAAAAAAGTTATTTCGCATGGTACGACAAAGAGATGATCGGAAATATCTGTCTCCAGAATCGGAATCAAACTTTGATGGGTGGGGTTATAGGTGTATTTTAACCCGCTGAATCCAGAAATCCAACCTTTGTTACACGAAAATACACCTGGAAAGAATTTATTCCGCATGGTACGAAAAAGAGATGATCGAAAATATTTTTTTTCAGAATCGGAATCGGACTGTGATGGGTGAGTTTCTAGGTGTACTTCGACCCGCTGAATCCGAAAATCCAACCTTTGATGACCAAAAATATGCTTGGAAAAAAGATATTTTGCATGGTACGAAAAAGAGATGATCGAAAATATCTGTCTCTAGAATCGGAATCGAACTTTGATGGGTGGGCTTATAGGTGTATTTTGACCCGCTGAATCCAAAAATCCAACCTTTGTTACACGAAAATACACCTGGAACGAAGTTATTCCGCATGGTACGAAAAAGAGATGATCGAAAATATTTTTTTTCAGAATCGGAATCGGACTTTGATGGGTGAGTTTCTAGGTGTATTTCGACCCGCTGAATCCGAAAATCCAACCTTTGATGACCAAAAATATGCTTAGAAAAAAGTTATTTCGCATGGTACGAAAAAGAGATGATCGAAAATATCTGTCTCCAGAATCGAAATCGAACTTTGATGGGTGGGTTTATAGGTGTATTTTGTCCCGCTGAATCCAAAAATCCAACCTTTGTTACACGAAAATACACCTGGAAAGAAGTTATTTCGCAGGGTACGAAAAAGAGATGATCGAAAATATTTTTTTTCAGAATCAATATCGGACTTTAATGGGTGAGTTTCTAGGTGTACTCCGACCCGCTGAATCCGGAAATCCAACCTCTGATGACCAAAAATGTGCTTGGAAAAAAGTTATTTCGCATGGTACGAAAAAGAGATGATCGTAAATATTTTTTTTCAGAATCAAAATCGGACTTTGATGCGTGAGTTTCTAGGTGTATTTCGACCCGCTGAATCCGAAAATCCAAACTTTGTGGACCAAAAATATGCTTGGAAAAAAGTTATTTCGCATGGTACGAAAAAGAGATGATCGAAAATATCTGTCTCCCGAATCGAAATCGAACTTTGATGGGTGGGTTTATAGGTGTATTTTGACCCGCTGAATCCAAAAATCGAACCTTTGTTACACGAAAATACACCTGGAAAGAAGTTATTTCGCATGGCACGAAAAAGAGATGATCGAAAATATTTTGTTTCAGAATCAAAATCGGACTTTAATGGGTGAGTTTCTAGGTGTATTTCGACCCGCTGAATCCGAAAATCCAACCTCTGATGCCCAAAAATATGCTTGGACAAAAGTTATTTCGCACGGTACGAAAAAGAGATGATCGAAAATATTTTTTTTCAGAATCAAAATCGGACTTTGATGGGTGAGTTTCTAGGTGTATTTCGACCCGCTAAATCCGAAAATCCAACCTTTGATGACCAAAAATATGCTTGGAAAAAAGTTATTTCGCATGGTACGAAAAAGAGATGATCGAAAATATCTGTCTCTAGAATCGGAATCGAACTTTGATGGGTGGGTTCATAGGTGTATTTTGACCCGCTGAATCCAAAAATCCAACCTTTGTTACACGAAAATACACCTGGAAAGAAGTTATTCCGCATGGTACGGAAAAAAAAATGATCGAAAATATTTTTTTTCAGAATCAAAATCGGACTTTGATATGTGTGTTTCTAGGTGAATTCCGACCCGCTGAATCCGAAAATCCGAACTTTGATGGCCAAAAATATGCTTGGAAAAAAGTTATTTCGCATGGTACGACAAAGAGATGATCGGAAATATCTGTCTCCAGAATCGGAATCAAACTTTGATGGGTGGGTTTATAGGTGTATTTTAACCCGCTGATTCCAGAAATCCAACCTTTGTTACACGAAAATACACCTGGAAAGAATTTATTCCGCATGGTACGAAAAAGAGATGATCGAAAATATTTTTTTCCAGAATCGGAATCGGACTGTGATGGGTGAGTTTCTAGGTGTATTTCGACCCGCTGAATCCGAAAATCCAACCTTTGATGACCAAAAATATGCTTGGAAAAAAGTTATTTCGCATGGTACGAAAAAGAGATGATCGAAAATATCTGTCTCTAGAATCGGAATCGAACTTTGATGGGTGGGTTTATAGGTGTATTTTGACCCTTTAGATCCAAAAATCCAACCATTGTTACACGAAAATACACCTGGAAAGAAGTTATTCCGCATGGTACGAAAAAGAGATGATCGAAAATATTTTTTTTCAGAATCGGAATCGGACTTTGATGGGTGAGTTTCTAGGTGTATTTCGACCCGCTGAATCCGCAAATCCAACCTTTGATGACCGAAAATATGCTTGGAAAAAAGTTATTTCGCATGGTACGAAAAAGAGATGATCGCAAATATCTGTCTCCAGAATCAAAATCGAACTTTGATGGGTGGGTTCATAGCTGTATTTTGACCCGCTGAATCCAAAAATCCAACCTTTGTTACACGAAAATACACCTGGAAAGAAGTTAATCCGCATGGTACGAAAAAGAGATGATTGAAAATATTTTTTTTCAGAATCGGAATCGGACTTTGATGGGTGAGTTTCTAGGTGTATTTCGACCCGCTAAATCCGAAAATCCAACCTTTGATGACCAAAAATATGCTTGGAAAAAAGTTATTTCGCATGGTACGAAAAAGAGATGATCGAAAATATCTGTCTCTAGAATCGGAATCGAACTTTGATGGGTGGGTTCATAGGTGTATTTTGACCCGCTGAATCCAAAAATCCAACCTTTGTTACACGAAAATACACCTGGAAAGAAGTTATTCCGCATGGTACGAAAAAAAAAATGATCGAAAATATTTTTTTTCAGAATCAAAATCGGACTTTGATGGGTGTGTTTCTAGGTGAATTCCGACCCGCTGAATCCGAAAATCCGAACTTTGATGGCCAAAAATATGCTTGGAAAAAAGTTATTTCGCATGGTACGACAAAGAGATGATCGGAAATATCTGTCTCCAGAATCGGAATCAAACTTTGATGGGTGGGTTTATAGGTGTATTTTAACCCGCTGAATCCAGAAATCCAACCTTTGTTACACGAAAATACACCTGGAAAGAATTTATTCCGCATGGTACGAAAAAGAGATGATCGAAAATATTTTTTTTCAGAATCCGAATCGGACTGTGATGGGTGAGTTTCTAGGTGTATTTCGACCCGCTGAATCCGAAAATCCAACCTTTGATGACCAAAAATATGCTTGGAAAAAAGTTATTTCGCATGGTACGAAAAAGAGATGATCGAAAATATCTGTCTCTAGAATCGGAATCGAACTTTGATGGGTGGGTTTATAGGTGTATTTTGACCCGCTGAATCCAAAAATCCAACCTTTGTTACACGAAAATACACCTGGAAAAAAGTTATTCCGCATGGTACGAAAAAGAGATGATCGAAAATATTTTGTTTCAGAATCGGAATCGGACTTTGATGGGTGAGTTTCTAGGTGTATTTCGACCCGCTGAATCCGAAAATCCAACCTTTGATGACCAAAAATATGCTTAGAAAAAAGTTATTTCGCATGGTACGAAAAAGAGATGATCGAAAATATCTGTCTCCAGAATCGAAATCGAACTCTGATGGGTGGGTTTATAGGTGTATTTTGTCCCGCTGAATCCAAAAATCCAACCTTTGTTACACGAAAATACACCTGGAAAGAAGTTATTTCGCAGGGTACGAAAAAGAGATGATCGAAAATATTTTTTTTCAGAATCAATATCGGACTTCAATGGGTGAGTTTCTAGGTGTACTCCGACCCGCTGAATCCGGAAATCCAACCTCTGATGACCAAAAATCTGCTTGGAAAAAAGTTATTTCGCATGGTACGAAAAAGAGATGATCGTAAATATTTTTTTTCAGAATCAAAATCGGACTTTGATGCGTGAGTTTCTAGGTGTATTTCGACCCGCTGAATCCGAAAATCCAAACTTTGTGGACCAAAAATATGCTTGGAAAAAAGTTATTTCGCATGGTACGAAAAAGAGATGATCGAAAATATCTGTCTCCCGAATCGAAATCGAACTTTGATGGGTGGGTTTATAGGTGTATTTTGACCCGCTGAATCCAAAAATCGAACCTTTGTTACACGAAAATACACCTGGAAAGAAGTTATTTCGCATGGCACGAAAAAGAGATGATCGAAAATATTTTGTTTCAGAATCAAAATCGGACTTTAATGGGTGAGTTTCTAGGTGTATTTCGACCCGCTGAATCCGAAAATCCAACCTCTGATGCCCAAAAATATGCTTGGACAAAAGTTATTTCGCACGGTACGAAAAAGAGATGATCGAAAATATTTTTTTTCAGAATCAAAATCGGACTTTGATGGGTGAGTTTCTAGGTGTATTACGACCCGCTAAATCCGAAAATCCAACCTTTGATGACCAAAAATATGCTTGGAAAAAAGTTATTTCGCATGGTACGAAAAAGAGATGATCGAAAATATCTGTCTCTAGAATCGGAATCGAACTTTGATGGGTGGGTTCATAGGTGTATTTTGACCCGCTGAATCCAAAAATCCAACCTTTGTTACACGAAAATACACCTGGAAAGAAGTTATTCCGCATGGTACGGAAAAAAAAATGATCGAAAATATTTGTTTTCAGAATCAAAATCGGACTTTGATATGTGTGTTTCTAGGTGAATTCCGACCCGCTGAATCCGAAAATCCGAACTTTGATGGCCAAAAATATGCTTGGAAAAAAGTTATTTCGCATGGTACGACAAAGAGATGATCGGAAATATCTGTCTCCAGAATCGGAATCAAACTTTGATGGGTGGGTTTATAGGTGTATTTTAACCCGCTGAATCCAGAAATCCAACCTTTGTTACACGAAAATACACCTGGAAAGAATTTATTCCGCATGGTACGAAAAAGAGATGATCGAAAATATTTTTTTTCAGAATCGGAATCGGACTGTGATGGGTGAGTTTCTAGGTGTATTTCGACCCGCTGAATCCGAAAATCCAACCTTTGATGACCAAAAATATGCTTGGAAAAAAGTTATTTCGCATGGTACGAAAAAGAGATGATCGAAAATATCTGTCTCTAGAATCGGAATCGAACTTTGATGGGTGGGTTTATAGGTGTATTTTGACCCGCTGAATCCAAAAATCCAACCTTTGTTACACGAAAATACACCTGGAAAAAAGTTATTCCGCATGGTACGAAAAAGAGATGATCGAAAATATTTTTTTTCAGAATCGGAATCGGACTTTGATGGGTGAGTTTCTAGGTGTATTTCGACCCGCTGAATCCGAAAATCCAACCTTTGATGACCAAAAATATGCTTAGAAAAAAGTTATTTCGCATGGTACGAAAAAGAGATGATCGAAAATATCTGTCTCCCGAATCGAAATCGAACTTTGATGGGTGGGTTCATAGGTGTATTTTGACCCGCTGAATCCAAAAATCGAACCTTTGTTACACGAAAATACACCTGGAAAGAAGTTATTTCGCATGGCACGAAAAAGAGATGATCGAAAATATTTTGTTTCAGAATCAAAATCGGACTTTAATGGGTGAGTTTCTAGGTGTATTTCGACCCGCTGAATCCGAAAATCCAACCTCTGATGCCCAAAAATATGCTTGGACAAAAGTTATTTCGCACGGTACGAAAAAGAGATGATCGAAAATATTTTTTTTCAGAATCAAAATCGGACTTTGATGGGTGAGTTTCTAGGTGTATTACGACCCGCTAAATCCGAAAATCCAACCTTTGATGACCAAAAATATGCTTGGAAAAAAGTTATTTCGCATGGTACGAAAAAGAGATGATCGAAAATATCTGTCTCTAGAATCGGAATCGAACTTTGATGGGTGGGTTCATAGGTGTATTTTGACCCGCTGAATCCAAAAATCCAACCTTTGTTACACGAAAATACACCTGGAAAGAAGTTATTCCGCATGGTACGGAAAAAAAAATGATCGAAAATATTTGTTTTCAGAATCAAAATCGGACTTTGATATGTGTGTTTCTAGGTGAATTCCGACCCGCTGAATCCGAAAATCCGAACTTTGATGGCCAAAAATATGCTTGGAAAAAAGTTATTTCGCATGGTACGACAAAGAGATGATCGGAAATATCTGTCTCCAGAATCGGAATCAAACTTTGATGGGTGGGTTTATAGGTGTATTTTAACCCGCTGAATCCAGAAATCCAACCTTTGTTACACGAAAATACACCTGGAAAGAATTTATTCCGCATGGTACGAAAAAGAGATGATCGAAAATATTTTTTTTCAGAATCGGAATCGGACTGTGATGGGTGAGTTTCTAGGTGTATTTCGACCCGCTGAATCCGAAAATCCAACCTTTGATGACCAAAAATATGCTTGGAAAAAAGTTATTTCGCATGGTACGAAAAAGAGATGATCGAAAATATCTGTCTCTAGAATCGGAATCGAACTTTGATGGGTGGGTTTATAGGTGTATTTTGACCCGCTGAATCCAAAAATCCAACCTTTGTTACACGAAAATACACCTGGAAAGAAGTTATTCCGCATGGTACGAAAAAGAGATGATCGAAAATATTTTTTTTCAGAATCGGAATCGGACTTTGATGGGTGAGTTTCTAGGTGTATTTCGACCCGCTGAATCCGAAAATCCAACCTTTGATGACCGAAAATATGCTTGGAAAAAAGTTATTTCGCATGGTACGAAAAAGAGATGATCGCAAATATCTGTCTCCAGAATCAAAATCGAACTTTGATGGGTGGGTTCATAGCTGTATTTTGACCCGCTGAATCCAAAAATCCAACCTTTGTTACACGAAAATACACCTGGAAAGAAGTTATTCCGCATGGTACGAAAAAGAGATGATTGAAAATATTTTTTTTCAGAATCGGAATCGGACTTTGATGGGTGAGTTTCTAGGTGTATTCCGACCCGCTGAATCCGAAAATCGGAACTTTGATGACCAAAAATATGCTTGGAAAAAAGTTATTTCGCATGGTACGCAAAAGAGATGATCGAAAATATTCCTTTTCAGAATCAAAATCGGACTTTGATGGGTGAGTTTCTAGGTGTATTTCGACTCGCTGAATCCGGAAATCCAACCTTTGATGACCAAAAATATGCTTGGAAAAAAGTTATTTCGCATGGTACGAAAAAGAGATGATCGAAAATATCTGTCTCCAGAATCGAAATCGAACTTCGATGGGTGGGTTTATAGGTGTATTTTGACCCGCTGAATCCGAAAATCCAACCTTTGATGACCAAAAATATGCTTGGAAAAAAGTTATTTCGCATGGTACGAAAAAGAGATGATCGCAAATATCTGTCTCCAGAATCAAAATCGAACTTTGATGGGTGGGTTTATAGGTGTATTTTGACCAGCTGAATCCAAAAATCCAACCTTTGTTACATGAAAATACACCTGGAAAGAAGTTATTCCGCATGGTACGAAAAAGAGATGATCGAAAATATTTTTTTTCAGAATCAAAATCGGACTTTGATGGGTGAGTTTCTAGGTGTATTCCGACCCGCTGAATCCGAAAATCCGAACTTTGATGACCAAAAATATGCTTGGAAAAGAGTTATTTCGCATGGTACGAAAATGAGATGATCGGAAATATCTGTCTCCAGAATCGGCATCGAACTTTGATGGGTGGGTTTATGGGTGTATTTTGACCCGCTGAATCCAAAAATCCAACCTTTGTTACACGAAAATACACCTGGAAAGAAGTTATTCCGCATGGTACGAAAAAGAGATGATCGAAAATATTTTTTTTCAGAATCGGAATCGGACTTTGAAGGGTGAGTTTATAGGTGTATTTCGACCCGCTGGATCTGAAAATCCAACCTTTGATGACCAAAAATATGCTTAGAACAAAGTTATTCCGCATGGTACGAAAAAGAGATGATCGAAAATATCTGTCTCCAGAATCGGAATCGAACTTTGATGGGTGGGTTTATAGGTGTATTTTGTCCCGCTGAATCCAAAAATCCAACCTTTGTTACACGAAAATACACCTGGAAAGAAGTTATTTCGCAGGGTACGAAAAAGAGATGATAGAAAATATTTTGTTTCATAATCAATATCGGACTTTAATGGGCGAGTTTCTAGGTGTACTCCGACCCGCTGAATCCGGAAATCCAACCTCTGATGACCAAAAATATGCTTGGAAAAAAGTTATTTCGCATGGTACGAAAAAGAGATGATCGTAAATATTTTTTTTCAGAATCAAAATCGGACTTTGATGCGTGAGTTTCTAGGTGTATTTCGACCCGCTGAATCCGAAAATCCAAACTTTGAGGACCAAAAATATGCTTGGAAAAAAGTTATTTCGCATGGTACGAAAAAAAGATGATCGAAAATATCTGTCTCCCGAATCGAAATCGAACTTTGATGGGTGGGTTTATAGGTGTATTTTGACCCGCTGAATCCAAAAATCGAACGTTTGTTACACGAAAATACACCTGGAAAGAAGTTATTTCGCATGGTACGAAAAAGAGATGATCGAAAATATTTTGTTTCAGAATCAAAATCGGACTTTAATGGGTGAGTTTCTAGGTGTATTTCGACCCGCTGAATCCGAAAATCCAACCTCTGATGACCAAAAATATGCTTGGACAAAAGTTATTTCGCGCGGTACGAAAAAGAGATGATCGAAAATATTTTTTTTCAGAATCAAAATCGCACTTTGATGGGTGAGTTTCTAGGTGTATTTCGGCCCGCTAAATCCGAAAATCCAACCTTTGATGACCAAAAATATGCTTGGAAAAAAGTTATTTCGCATGGTACGAAAAAGAGATGATCGAAAATATCTGTCTCTAGAATCGGAATCGAACTTTGATGGGTGGGTTCATAGGTGTATTTTGACCCGCTGAATCCAAAAATCCAACCTTTGTTACACGGAAATACACCTGGAAAGAAGTTATTCCGCATGGTACGGAAAAAAAAATGATCGAAAATATTTTTTTTCAGAATCAAAATCGGACTTTGATGGGTGTGTTTCTAGGTGAATTCCGACCCGCTGAATCCAAAAATCCGAACTTTGATGGCCAAAAATATGCTTGGAAAAAAGTTATTTCGCATGGTACGACAAAGAGATGATCGGAAATATCTGTCTCCAGAATCGGAATCAAACTTTGATGGGTGGGTTTATAGGTGTATTTTAACCCGCTGAATCCAGAAATCCAACCTTTGTTACACGAAAATACACCTGGAAAGAATTTATTCCGCATGGTACGAAAAAGAGATGATCGAAAATATCTTCTTTCAGAATCGGAATCGGACTGTGATGGGTGAGTTTCTAGGTGTATTTCGACCCGCTGAATCCGAAAATCCAACCTTTGATGACCAAAAATATGCTTGGAAAAAAGTTATTTCGCATGGTACGAAAAAGAGATGATCGAAAATATCTGTCTCTAGAATCGGAATCGAACTTTGATGGGTGGGTTTATAGGTGTATTTTGACCCGCTGAATCCAAAAATCCAACCTTTGTTACACGAAAATACACCTGGAAAGAAGTTATTCCGCATGGTACGAAAAAGAGATGATCGAAAATATTTTTTTTCAGAATCAAAATCGGACTTTGATGGGTCAGTTTCTAGGTGTATTCCGACCCGCTGAATCCGAAAATCCGAACTTTGATGACCAAAAATTCGCTTGGAAAAGAGTTATTTCGCATGGTACGAAAATGAGATGATCGGAAATATCTGTCTCCAGAATCGGAATCGAACTTTGATGGGTGGGCTTATGGGTGTATTTTGACCCGCTGAATCCAAAAATCCAACCTTTGTTACACGAAAATACACCTGGAAAGAAGTTATTCCGCATGGTACGAAAAAGAGATGATCTAAAATATCTGTCTCCAGAATCGGAATCGAACTTTGATGGGTGGGTTTATAGGTGTATTTTGTCCCGCTGAATCCAAAAAACCAACCTTTGTTACACGAAAATACACCTGGAAAGAAGTTATTTCGCAGGGTACGAAAAAGAGATGATCGAAAATATTTTTTTTCAGAATCAATATCGGACTTTAATGGGCGAGTTTCTAGGTGTACTCCGACCCGCTGAATCCGGAAATCCAACCTCTGATGACCAAAAATATGCTTGGAAAAAAGTTATTTCGCATGGTACGAAAAAGAGATGATCGTAAATATTTTTTTTCAGAATCGGAATCGGACTTTGAAGGGTGAGTTTCTAGGTGTATTCCGACCCGCTGGATCTGAAAATCCAACCTTTGATGACCAAAAATATGCTTAGAAAAAAGTTATTCCGCATGGTACGAAAAAGAGATGATCGAAAATATCTGTCTCCAGAATCGGAATCGAACTTTGATGGGTGGGTTTATAGGTGTATTTTGTCCCGCTGAATCCAAAAATCCAACCTTTGTTACACGAAAATACACCTGGAAAGAAGTTATTTCGCAGGGTACGAAAAAGAGATGATCGAAAATATTTTTTTTCAGAATCAATATCGGACTTTAATGGGCGAGTTTCTAGGTGTACTCCGACCCGCTGAATCCGGAAATCCAACCTCTGATGACCGAAAATATGCTTGGAAAAAAGTTATTTCGCATGGTACGAAAAAGAGATGATCGTAAATATTTTTTTTCAGAATCAAAATCGGACTTTGATGCGTGAGTTTCTAGGTGTATTTCGACCCGCTGAATCCGAAAATCCAAACTTTGAGGACCAAAAATATGCTTGGAAAAAAGTTATTTCGCATGGTACGAAAAAAAGATGATCGAAAATATCTGTCTCCCGAATCGAAATCGAACTTTGATGGGTGGGTTTATAGGTGTATTTTGACCCGCTGAATCCAAAAATCGAACCTTTGTTACACGAAAATACACCTGGAAAGAAGTTATTTCGCATGGTACGAAAAAGAGATGATCGAAAATATTTTGTTTCAGAATCAAAATCGGACTTTAATGGGTGAGTTTCTAGGTGAATTTCGACCCGCTGAATCCAAAAATCCGACCTTTGTTACACGGAAATACACCTGGAAAGAAGTTATTCCGCATGGTACGGAAAAAAAAATGATCGAAAATATTTTTTTTCAGAATCAAAATCGGACTTTGATGGGTGTGTTTCTAGGTGAATTCCGACCCGCTGAATCCGAAAATCCGAACTTTGATGGCCAAAAATATGCTTGGAAAAAAGTTATTTCGCATGGTACGACAAAGAGATGATCGGAAATATCTGTCTCCAGAATCGGAATCAAACTTTGATGGGTGGGTTTATAGGTGTATTTTAACCCGCTGAATCCAGAAATCCAACCTTTGTTACACGAAAATACACCTGGAAAGAATTTATTCCGCATGGTACGAAAAAGAGATGATCGAAAATATTTTTTTTCAGAATCGGAATCGGACTGTGATGGGTGAGTTTCTAGGTGTATTTCGACCCGCTGAATCCGAAAATCCAACCTTTGATGACCAAAAATATGCTTGGAAAAAAGTTATTTCGCATGGTACGAAAAAGAGATGATCGAAAATATCTGTCTCTAGAATCGGAATCGAACTTTGATGGGTGGGTTCATAGGTGTATTTTGACCCGCTGAATCCAAAAATCCAACCTTTGTTACACGAAAATACACCTGGAAAGAAGTTATTCCGCATGGTACGGAAAAAAAAATGATCGAAAATATTTTTTTTCAGAATCAAAATCGGACTTTGATATGTGTGTTTCTAGGTGAATTCCGACCCGCTGAATCCGAAAATCCGAACTTTGATGGCCAAAAATATGCTTGGAAAAAAGTTATTTCGCATGGTACGACAAAGAGATGATCGGAAATATCTGTCTCTAGAATCGGAATCAAACTTTGATGGGTGGGTTTATAGGTGTATTTTAACCCGCTGATTCCAGAAATCCAACCTTTGTTACACGAAAATACACCTGGAAAGAATTTATTCCGCATGGTACGAAAAAGAGATGATCGAAAATATTTTTTTCCAGAATCGGAATCGGACTGTGATGGGTGAGTTTCTAGGTGTATTTCGACCCGCTGAATCCGAAAATCCAACCTTTGATGACCAAAAATATGCTTGGAAAAAAGTTATTTCGCATGGTACGAAAAAGAGATGATCGAAAATATCTGTCTCTAGAATCGGAATCGAACTTTGATGGGTGGGTTTATAGGTGTATTTTGACCCTTTGAATCCAAAAATCCAACCATTGTTACACGAAAATACACCTGGAAAGAAGTTATTCCGCATGGTACGAAAAAGAGATGATCGAAAATATTTTTTTTCAGAATCGGAATCGGACTTTGATGGGTGAGTTTCTAGGTGTATTTCGACCCGCTGAATCCGCAAATCCAACCTTTGATGACCGAAAATATGCTTGGAAAAAAGTTATTTCGCATGGTACGAAAAAGAGATGATCGCAAATATCTGTCTCCAGAATCAAAATCGAACTTTGATGGGTGGGTTCATAGCTGTATTTTGACCCGCTGAATCCAAAAATCCAACCTTTGTTACACGAAAATACACCTGGAAAGAAGTTATTCCGCATGGTACGAAAAAGAGATGATTGAAAATATTTTTTTTCAGAATCGGAATCGGACTTTGATGGGTGAGTTTCTAGGTGTATTTCGACCCGCTAAATCCGAAAATCCAACCTTTGATGACCAAAAATATGCTTGGAAAAAAGTTATTTCGCATGGTACGAAAAAGAGATGATCGAAAATATCTGTCTCTAGAATCGGAATCGAACTGTGATGGGTGGGTTCATAGGTGTATTTTGACCCGCTGAATCCAAAAATCCAACCTTTGTTACACGAAAATACACCTGGAAAGAAGTTATTCCGCATGGTACGAAAAAAAAAATGATCGAAAATATTTTTTTTCAGAATCAAAATCGGACTTTGATGGGTGTGTTTCTAGGTGAATTCCGACCCGCTGAATCCGAAAATCCGAACTTTGATGGCCAAAAATATGCTTGGAAAAAAGTTATTTCGCATGGTACGACAAAGAGATGATCGGAAATATCTGTCTCCAGAATCGGAATCAAACTTTGATGGGTGGGTTTATAGGTGTATTTTAACCCGCTGAATCCAGAAATCCAACCTTTGTTACACGAAAATACACCTGGAAAGAATTTATTCCGCATGGTACGAAAAAGAGATGATCGAAAATATTTTGTTTCAGAATCGGAATCGGACTGTGATGGGTGAGTTTCTAGGTGTATTTCGACCCGCTGAATCCGAAAATCCAACCTTTGATGACCAAAAATATGCTTGGAAAAAAGTTATTTCGCATGGTACGAAAAAGAGATGATCGAAAATATCTGTCTCTAGAATCGGAATCGAACTTTGATGGGTGGGTTTATAGGTGTATTTTGACCCGCTGAATCCAGAAATCCAACCTTTGTTACACGAAAATACACCTGGAAAAAAGTTATTCCGCATGGTACGAAAAAGAGATGATCGAAAATATTTTTTTTCAGAATCGGAATCGGACTTTGATGGGTGAGTTTCTAGGTGTATTTCGACCCGCTGAATCCGCAAATCCAACCTTTGATGACCGAAAATATGCTTGGAAAAAAGTTATTTCGCATGGTACGAAAAAGAGATGATCGCAAATATCTGTCTCCAGAATCAAAATCGAACTTTGATGGGTGGGTTCATAGCTGTATTTTGACCCGCTGAATCCAAAAATCCAACCTTTGTTACACGAAAATACACCTGGAAAGAAGTTATTCCGCATGGTACGAAAAAGAGATGATTGAAAATATTTTTTTTCAGAATCGGAATCGGACTTTGATGGGTGAGTTTCTAGGTGTATTTCGACCCGCTAAATCCGAAAATCCAACCTTTGATGACCAAAAATATGCTTGGAAAAAAGTTATTTCGCATGGTACGAAAAAGAGATGATCGAAAATATCTGTCTCTAGAATCGGAATCGAACTTTGATGGGTGGGTTCATAGGTGTATTTTGACCCGCTGAATCCAAAAATCCAACCTTTGTTACACGAAAATACACCTGGAAAGAAGTTATTCCGCATGGTACGAAAAAAAAAATGATCGAAAATATTTTTTTTCAGAATCAAAATCGGACTTTGATGGGTGTGTTTCTAGGTGAATTCCGACCCGCTGAATCCGAAAATCCGAACTTTGATGGCCAAAAATATGCTTGGAAAAAAGTTATTTCGCATGGTACGACAAAGAGATGATCGGAAATATCTGTCTCCAGAATCGGAATCAAACTTTGATGGGTGGGTTTATAGGTGTATTTTAACCCGCTGAATCCAGAAATCCAACCTTTGTTACACGAAAATACACCTGGAAAGAATTTATTCCGCATGGCACGAAAAAGAGATGATCGAAAATATTTTGTTTCAGAATCAAAATCGGACTTTAATGGGTGAGTTTCTAGGTGTATTTCGACCCGCTGAATCCGAAAATCCAACCTCTGATGCCCAAAAATATGCTTGGACAAAAGTTATTTCGCACGGTACGAAAAAGAGATGATCGAAAATATTTTTTTTCAGAATCAAAATCGGACTTTGATGGGTGAGTTTCTAGGTGTATTACGACCCGCTAAATCCGAAAATCCAACCTTTGATGACCAAAAATATGCTTGGAAAAAAGTTATTTCGCATGGTACGAAAAAGAGATGATCGAAAATATCTGTCTCTAGAATCGGAATCGAACTTTGATGGGTGGGTTCATAGGTGTATTTTGACCCGCTGAATCCAAAAATCCAACCTTCGTTACACGAAAATACACCTGGAAAGAAGTTATTCCGCATGGTACGGAAAAAAAAATGATCGAAAATATTTGTTTTCAGAATCAAAATCGGACTTTGATATGTGTGTTTCTAGGTGAATTCCGACCCGCTGAATCCGAAAATCCGAACTTTGATGGCCAAAAATATGCTTGGAAAAAAGTTATTTCGCATGGTACGACAAAGAGATGATCGGAAATATCTGTCTCCAGAATCGGAATCAAACTTTGATGGGTGGGTTTATAGGTGTATTTTAACCCGCTGAATCCAGAAATCCAACCTTTGTTACACGAAAATACACCTGGAAAGAATTTATTCCGCATGGTACGAAAAAGAGATGATCGAAAATATTTTTTTTCAGAATCGGAATCGGACTGTGATGGGTGAGTTTCTAGGTGTATTTCGACCCGCTGAATCCGAAAATCCAACCTTTGATGACCAAAAATATGCTTGGAAAAAAGTTATTTCGCATGGTACGAAAAAGAGATGATCGAAAATATCTGTCTCTAGAATCGGAATCGAACTTTGATGGGTGGGTTTATAGGTGTATTTTGACCCGCTGAATCCAAAAATCCAACCTTTGTTACACGAAAATACACCTGGAAAGAAGTTATTCCGCATGGTACGAAAAAGAGATGATCGAAAATATTTTTTTTCAGAATCGGAATCGGACTTTGATGGGTGAGTTTCTAGGTGTATTTCGACCCGCTGAATCCGAAAATCCAACCTTTGATGACCGAAAATATGCTTGGAAAAAAGTTATTTCGCATGGTACGAAAAAGAGATGATCGCAAATATCTGTCTCCAGAATCAAAATCGAACTTTGATGGGTGGGTTCATAGCTGTATTTTGACCCGCTGAATCCAAAAATCCAACCTTTGTTACACGAAAATACACCTGGAAAGAAGTTATTCCGCATGGTACGAAAAAGAGATGATTGAAAATATTTTTTTTCAGAATCGGAATCGGACTTTGATGGGTGAGTTTCTAGGTGTATTCCGACCCGCTGAATCCGAAAATCGGAACTTTGATGACCAAAAATATGCTTGGAAAAAAGTTATTTCGCATGGTACGCAAAAGAGATGATCGAAAATATTCCTTTTCAGAATCAAAATCGGACTTTGATGGGTGAGTTTCTAGGTGTATTTCGACTCGCTGAATCCGGAAATCCAACCTTTGATGACCAAAAATATGCTTGGAAAAAAGTTATTTCGCATGGTACGAAAAAGAGATGATCGAAAATATCTGTCTCCAGAATCGAAATCGAACTTCGATGGGTGGGTTTATAGGTGTATTTTGACCCGCTGAATCCGAAAATCCAACCTTTGATGACCAAAAATATGCTTGGAAAAAAGTTATTTCGCATGGTACGAAAAAGAGATGATCGCAAATATCTGTCTCCAGAATCAAAATCGAACTTTGATGGGTGGGTTCATAGGTGTATTTTGACCCGCTGAATCCAAAAATCCAACCTTTGTTACATGAAAATACACCTGGAAAGAAGTTATTCCGCATGGTACGAAAAAGAGATGATCGAAAATATTTTTTTTCAGAATCAAAATCGGACTTTGATGGGTGAGTTTCTAGGGGTATTCCGACCCGCTGAATCCGAAAATCCGAACTTTGATGACCAAAAATATGCTTGGAAAAGAGTTATTTCGCATGGTACGAAAATGAGATGATCGGAAATATCTGTCTCCAGAATCGGCATCGAACTTTGATGGGTGGGTTTATGGGTGTATTTTGACCCGCTGAATCCAAAAATCCAACCTTTGTTACACGAAAATACACCTGGAAAGAAGTTATTCCGCATGGTACGAAAAAGAGATGATCGAAAATATTTTTTTTCAGAATCGGAATCGGACTTTGAAGGGTGAGTTTATAGGTGTATTTCGACCCGCTGGATCTGAAAATCCAACCTTTGATGACCAAAAATATGCTTAGAACAAAGTTATTCCGCATGGTACGAAAAAGAGATGATCGAAAATATCTGTCTCCAGAATCGGAATCGAACTTTGATGGGTGGGTTTATAGGTGTATTTTGTCCCGCTGAATCCAAAAATCCAACCTTTGTTACACGAAAATACACCTGGAAAGAAGTTATTTCGCAGGGTACGAAAAAGAGATGATCGAAAATATTTTTTTTCATAATCAATATCGGACTTTAATGGGCGAGTTTCTAGGTGTACTCCGACCCGCTGAATCCGGAAATCCAACCTCTGATGACCAAAAATATGCTTGGAAAAAAGTTATTTCGCATGGTACGAAAAAGAGATGATCGTAAATATTTTTTTTCAGAATCAAAATCGGACTTTGATGCGTGAGTTTCTAGGTGTATTTCGACCCGCTGAATCCGAAAATCCAAACTTTGAGGACCAAAAATATGCTTGGAAAAAAGTTATTTCGCATGGTACGAAAAAAAGATGATCGAAAATATCTGTCTCCCGAATCGAAATCGAACTTTGATGGGTGGGTTTATAGGTGTATTTTGACCCGCTGAATCCAAAAATCGAACGTTTGTTACACGAAAATACACCTGGAAAGAAGTTATTTCGCATGGTACGAAAAAGAGATGATCGAAAATATTTTGTTTCAGAATCAAAATCGGACTTTAATGGGTGAGTTTCTAGGTGTATTTCGACCCGCTGAATCCGAAAATCCAACCTCTGATGACCAAAAATATGCTTGGACAAAAGTTATTTCGCGCGGTACGAAAAAGAGATGATCGAAAATATTTTTTTTCAGAATCAAAATCGCACTTTGATGGGTGAGTTTCTAGGTGTATTTCGGCCCGCTAAATCCGAAAATCCAACCTTTGATGACCAAAAATATGCTTGGAAAAAAGTTATTTCGCATGGTACGAAAAAGAGATGATCGAAAATATCTGTCTCTAGAATCGGAATCGAACTTTGATGGGTGGGTTCATAGGTGTATTTTGACCCGCTGAATCCAAAAATCCAACCTTTGTTACACGGAAATACACCTGGAAAGAAGTTATTCCGCATGGTACGGAAAAAAAAATGATCGAAAATATTTTTTTTCAGAATCAAAATCGGACTTTGATGGGTGTGTTTCTAGGTGAATTCCGACCCGCTGAATCCAAAAATCCGAACTTTGATGGCCAAAAATATGCTTGGAAAAAAGTTATTTCGCATGGTACGACAAAGAGATGATCGGAAATATCTGTCTCCAGAATCGGAATCAAACTTTGATGGGTGGGTTTATAGGTGTATTTTAACCCGCTGAATCCAGAAATCCAACCTTTGTTACACGAAAATACACCTGGAAAGAATTTATTCCGCATGGTACGAAAAAGAGATGATCGAAAATATTTTTTTTCAGAATCGGAATCGGACTGTGATGGGTGAGTTTCTAGGTGTATTTCGACCCGCTGAATCCGAAAATCCAACCTTTGATGACCAAAAATATGCTTGGAAAAAAGTTATTTCGCATGGTACGAAAAAGAGATGATCGAAAATATCTGTCTCTAGAATCGGAATCGAACTTTGATGGGTGGGTTTATAGGTGTATTTTGACCCGCTGAATCCAAAAATCCAACCTTTGTTACACGAAAATACACCTGGAAAGAAGTTATTCCGCATGGTACGAAAAAGAGATGATCGAAAATATTTTTTTTCAGAATCGGAATCGGACTTTGATGGGTGAGTTTCTAGGTGTATTTCGACCCGCTGAATCCGAAAATCCAACCTTTGATGACCGAAAATATGCTTGGAAAAAAGTTATTTCGCATGGTACGAAAAAGAGATGATCGCAAATATCTGTCTCCAGAATCAAAATCGAACTTTGATGGGTGGGTTCATAGCTGTATTTTGACCCGCTGAATCCAAAAATCCAACCTTTGTTACACGAAAATACACCTGGAAAGAAGTTATTCCGCATGGTACGAAAAAGAGATGATTGAAAATATTTTTTTTCAGAATCGGAATCGGACTTTGATGGGTGAGTTTCTAGGTGTATTCCGACCCGCTGAATCCGAAAATCGGAACTTTGATGACCAAAAATATGCTTGGAAAAAAGTTATTTCGCATGGTACGCAAAAGAGATGATCGAAAATATTCCTTTTCAGAATCAAAATCGGACTTTGATGGGTGAGTTTCTAGGTGTATTTCGACTCGCTGAATCCGGAAATCCAACCTTTGATGACCAAAAATATGCTTGGAAAAAAGTTATTTCGCATGGTACGAAAAAGAGATGATCGAAAATATCTGTCTCCAGAATCGAAATCGAACTTCGATGGGTGGGTTTATAGGTGTATTTTGACCCGCTGAATCCGAAAATCCAACCTTTGATGACCAAAAATATGCTTGGAAAAAAGTTATTTCGCATGGTACGAAAAAGAGATGATCGAAAATATCTGTCTCTAGAATCGGAATCGAACTTTGATGGGTGGGTTTATAGGTGTATTTTGACCCGCTGAATCCAAAAATCCAACCTTTGTTACACGAAAATACACCTGGAAAGAAGTTATTCCGCATGGTACGAAAAAGAGATGATCGAAAATATTTTTTTTCAGAATCAAAATCGGACTTTGATGGGTCAGTTTCTAGGTGTATTCCGACCCGCTGAATCCGAAAATCCGAACTTTGATGACCAAAAATATGCTTGGAAAAGAGTTATTTCGCATGGTACGAAAATGAGATGATCGGAAATATCTGTCTCCAGAATCGGAATCGAACTTTGATGGGTGGGCTTATGGGTGTATTTTGAGCCGCTGAATCCAAAAATCCAACCTTTGTTACACGAAAATACACCTGGAAAGAAGTTATTCCGCATGGTACGAAAAAGAGATGATCGAAAATATTTTTTTTCAGAATCGGAATCGGACTTTGAAGGGTGAGTTTCTAGGTGTATTCCGACCCGCTGGATCTGAAAATCCAACCTTTGATGACCAAAAATATGCTTAGAAAAAAGTTATTCCGCATGGTACGAAAAAGAGATGATCGAAAATATCTGTCTCCAGAATCGGAATCGAACTTTGATGGGTGGGTTTATAGGTGTATTTTGTCCCGCTGAATCCAAAAATCCAACCTTTGTTACACGAAAATACACCTGGAAAGAAGTTATTTCGCAGGGTACGAAAAAGAGATGATCGAAAATATTTTTTTTCAGAATCAATATCGGACTTTAATGGGCGAGTTTCTAGGTGTACTCCGACCCGCTGAATCCGGAAATCCAACCTCTGATGACCAAAAATATGCTTGGAAAAAAGTTATTTCGCATGGTACGAAAAAGAGATGATCGTAAATATTTTTTTTCAGAATCAAAATCGGACTTTGATGCGTGAGTTTCTAGGTGTATTTCGACCCGCTGAATCCGAAAATCCAAACTTTGAGGACCAAAAATATGCTTGGAAAAAAGTTATTTCGCATGGTACGAAAAAAAGATGATCGAAAATATCTGTCTCCCGAATCGAAATCGAACTTTGATGGGTGGGTTTATAGGTGTATTTTGACCCGCTGAATCCAAAAATCGAACCTTTGTTACACGAAAATACACCTGGAAAGAAGTTATTTCGCATGGTACGAAAAAGAGATGATCGAAAATATTTTGTTTCAGAATCAAAATCGGACTTCAATGGGTGAGTTTCTAGGTGTATTTCGACCCGCTGAATCCGAAAATCCAACCTCTGATGACCAAAAATATGCTTGGACAAAAGTTATTTCGCGCGGTACGAAAAAGAGATGATCGAAAATATTTTTTTTCAGAATCAAAATCGGACTTTGATGGGTGAGTTTCTAGGTGTATTTCGACCCGCTAAATCCGAAAATCCAACCTTTGATGACCAAAAATATGCTTGGAAAAAAGTTATTTCGCATGGTACGAAAAAGAGATGATCGAAAATATCTGTCTCTAGAATCGGAATCGAACTTTGATGGGTGGGTTCATAGGTGTATTTTGACCCGCTGAATCCAAAAATCCAACCTTTGTTACACGGAAATACACCTGGAAAGAAGTTATTCCGCATGGTACGGAAAAAAAAATGATCGAAAATATTTGTTTTCAGAATCAAAATCGGACTTTGATGGGTGAGTTTCTAGGTGTATTTCGACTCGCTGAATCCGGAAATCCAATCTTTGATGACCAAAAATATGCTTGGAAAAAAGTTATTTCGCATGGTACGAAAAAGAGATGATCGAAAATATCTGTCTCCAGAATCGAAATCGAACTTCGATGGGTGGGTTTATAGGTGTATTTTGACCCGCTGAATCCGAAAATCCAACCTTTGATGACCAAAAATATGCTTGGAAAAAAGTTATTTCGCATGGTACGAAAAAGAGATGATCGCAAATATCTGTCTCCAGAATCAAAATCGAACTTTGATGGGTGGGTTCATAGGTGTATTTTGACCCGCTGAATCCAAAAATCCAACCTTTGTTACATGAAAATACACCTGGAAAGAAGTTATTCCGCATGGTACGAAAAAGAGATGATCGAAAATATTTTTTTTCAGAATCAAAATCGGACTTTGATGGGTGAGTTTCTAGGGGTATTCCGACCCGCTGAATCCGAAAATCCGAACTTTGATGACCAAAAATATGCTTGGAAAAGAGTTATTTCGCATGGTACGAAAATGAGATGATCGGAAATATCTGTCTCCAGAATCGGCATCGAACTTTGATGGGTGGGTTTATGGGTGTATTTTGACCCGCTGAATCCAAAAATCCAACCTTTGTTACACGAAAATACACCTGGAAAGAAGTTATTCCGCATGGTACGAAAAAGAGATGATCGAAAATATTTTTTTTCAGAATCGGAATCGGACTTTGAAGGGTGAGTTTATAGGTGTATTTCGACCCGCTGGATCTGAAAATCCAACCTTTGATGACCAAAAATATGCTTAGAACAAAGTTATTCCGCATGGTACGAAAAAGAGATGATCGAAAATATCTGTCTCCAGAATCGGAATCGAACTTTGATGGGTGGGTTTATAGGTGTATTTTGTCCCGCTGAATCCAAAAATCCAACCTTTGTTACACGAAAATACACCTGGAAAGAAGTTATTTCGCAGGGTACGAAAAAGAGATGATCGAAAATATTTTTTTTCATAATCAATATCGGACTTTAATGGGCGAGTTTCTAGGTGTACTCCGACCCGCTGAATCCGGAAATCCAACCTCTGATGACCAAAAATATGCTTGGAAAAAAGTTATTTCGCATGGTACGAAAAAGAGATGATCGTAAATATTTTTTTTCAGAATCAAAATCGGACTTTGATGCGTGAGTTTCTAGGTGTATTTCGACCCGCTGAATCCGAAAATCCAAACTTTGAGGACCAAAAATATGCTTGGAAAAAAGTTATTTCGCATGGTACGAAAAAAAGATGATCGAAAATATCTGTCTCCCGAATCGAAATCGAACTTTGATGGGTGGGTTTATAGGTGTATTTTGACCCGCTGAATCCAAAAATCGAACGTTTGTTACACGAAAATACACCTGGAAAGAAGTTATTTCGCATGGTACGAAAAAGAGATGATCGAAAATATTTTGTTTCAGAATCAAAATCGGACTTTAATGGGTGAGTTTCTAGGTGTATTTCGACCCGCTGAATCCGAAAATCCAACCTCTGATGACCAAAAATATGCTTGGACAAAAGTTATTTCGCGCGGTACGAAAAAGAGATGATCGAAAATATTTTTTTTCAGAATCAAAATCGCACTTTGATGGGTGAGTTTCTAGGTGTATTTCGGCCCGCTAAATCCGAAAATCCAACCTTTGATGACCAAAAATATGCTTGGAAAAAAGTTATTTCGCATGGTACGAAAAAGAGATGATCGAAAATATCTGTCTCTAGAATCGGAATCGAACTTTGATGGGTGGGTTCATAGGTGTATTTTGACCCGCTGAATCCAAAAATCCAACCTTTGTTACACGGAAATACACCTGGAAAGAAGTTATTCCGCATGGTACGGAAAAAAAAATGATCGAAAATATTTTTTTTCAGAATCAAAATCGGACTTTGATGGGTGTGTTTCTAGGTGAATTCCGACCCGCTGAATCCAAAAATCCGAACTTTGATGGCCAAAAATATGCTTGGAAAAAAGTTATTTCGCATGGTACGACAAAGAGATGATCGGAAATATCTGTCTCCAGAATCGGAATCAAACTTTGATGGGTGGGTTTATAGGTGTATTTTAACCCGCTGAATCCAGAAATCCAACCTTTGTTACACGAAAATACACCTGGAAAGAATTTATTCCGCATGGTACGAAAAAGAGATGATCGAAAATATTTTTTTTCAGAATCGGAATCGGACTGTGATGGGTGAGTTTCTAGGTGTATTTCGACCCGCTGAATCCGAAAATCCAACCTTTGATGACCAAAAATATGCTTGGAAAAAAGTTATTTCGCATGGTACGAAAAAGAGATGATCGAAAATATCTGTCTCTAGAATCGGAATCGAACTTTGATGGGTGGGTTTATAGGTGTATTTTGACCCGCTGAATCCAAAAATCCAACCTTTGTTACACGAAAATACACCTGGAAAGAAGTTATTCCGCATGGTACGAAAAAGAGATGATCGAAAATATTTTTTTTCAGAATCGGAATCGGACTTTGATGGGTGAGTTTCTAGGTGTATTTCGACCCGCTGAATCCGAAAATCCAACCTTTGATGACCGAAAATATGCTTGGAAAAAAGTTATTTCGCATGGTACGAAAAAGAGATGATCGCAAATATCTGTCTCCAGAATCAAAATCGAACTTTGATGGGTGGGTTCATAGCTGTATTTTGACCCGCTGAATCCAAAAATCCAACCTTTGTTACACGAAAATACACCTGGAAAGAAGTTATTCCGCATGGTACGAAAAAGAGATGATTGAAAATATTTTTTTTCAGAATCGGAATCGGACTTTGATGGGTGAGTTTCTAGGTGTATTCCGACCCGCTGAATCCGAAAATCGGAACTTTGATGACCAAAAATATGCTTGGAAAAAAGTTATTTCGCATGGTACGCAAAAGAGATGATCGAAAATATTCCTTTTCAGAATCAAAATCGGACTTTGATGGGTGAGTTTCTAGGTGTATTTCGACTCGCTGAATCCGGAAATCCAACCTTTGATGACCAAAAATATGCTTGGAAAAAAGTTATTTCGCATGGTACGAAAAAGAGATGATCGAAAATATCTGTCTCCAGAATCGAAATCGAACTTCGATGGGTGGGTTTATAGGTGTATTTTGACCCGCTGAATCCGAAAATCCAACCTTTGATGACCAAAAATATGCTTGGAAAAAAGTTATTTCGCATGGTACGAAAAAGAGATGATCGAAAATATCTGTCTCTAGAATCGGAATCGAACTTTGATGGGTGGGTTTATAGGTGTATTTTGACCCGCTGAATCCAAAAATCCAACCTTTGTTACACGAAAATACACCTGGAAAGAAGTTATTCCGCATGGTACGAAAAAGAGATGATCGAAAATATTTTTTTTCAGAATCAAAATCGGACTTTGATGGGTCAGTTTCTAGGTGTATTCCGACCCGCTGAATCCGAAAATCCGAACTTTGATGACCAAAAATATGCTTGGAAAAGAGTTATTTCGCATGGTACGAAAATGAGATGATCGGAAATATCTGTCTCCAGAATCGGAATCGAACTTTGATGGGTGGGCTTATGGGTGTATTTTGACCCGCTGAATCCAAAAATCCAACCTTTGTTACACGAAAATACACCTGGAAAGAAGTTATTCCGCATGGTACGAAAAAGAGATGATCGAAAATATTTTTTTTCAGAATCGGAATCGGACTTTGAAGGGTGAGTTTCTAGGTGTATTCCGACCCGCTGGATCTGAAAATCCAACCTTTGATGACCAAAAATATGCTTAGAAAAAAGTTATTCCGCATGGTACGAAAAAGAGATGATCGAAAATATCTGTCTCCAGAATCGGAATCGAACTTTGATGGGTGGGTTTATAGGTGTATTTTGTCCCGCTGAATCCAAAAATCCAACCTTTGTTACACGAAAATACACCTGGAAAGAAGTTATTTCGCAGGGTACGAAAAAGAGATGATCGAAAATATTTTTTTTCAGAATCAATATCGGACTTTAATGGGCGAGTTTCTAGGTGTACTCCGACCCGCTGAATCCGGAAATCCAACCTCTGATGACCAAAAATATTCTTGGAAAAAAGTTATTTCGCATGGTACGAAAAAGAGATGATCGTAAATATTTTTTTTCAGAATCAAAATCGGACTTTGATGCGTGAGTTTCTAGGTGTATTTCGACCCGCTGAATCCGAAAATCCAAACTTTGAGGACCAAAAATATGCTTGGAAAAAAGTTATTTCGCATGGTACGAAAAAAAGATGATCGAAAATATCTGTCTCCCGAATCGAAATCGAACTTTGATGGGTGGGTTTATAGGTGTATTTTGACCCGCTGAATCCAAAAATCGAACCTTTGTTACACGAAAATACACCTGGAAAGAAGTTATTTCGCATGGTACGAAAAAGAGATGATCGAAAATATTTTGTTTCAGAATCAAAATCGGACTTCAATGGGTGAGTTTCTAGGTGTATTTCGACCCGCTGAATCCGAAAATCCAACCTCTGATGACCAAAAATATGCTTGGACAAAAGTTATTTCGCGCGGTACGAAAAAGAGATGATCGAAAATATTTTTTTTCAGAATCAAAATCGGACTTTGATGGGTGAGTTTCTAGGTGTATTTCGACCCGCTAAATCCGAAAATCCAACCTTTGATGACCAAAAATATGCTTGGAAAAAAGTTATTTCGCATGGTACGAAAAAGAGATGATCGAAAATATCTGTCTCTAGAATCGGAATCGAACTTTGATGGGTGGGTTCATAGGTGTATTTTGACCCGCTGAATCCAAAAATCCAACCTTTGTTACACGGAAATACACCTGGAAAGAAGTTATTCCGCATGGTACGGAAAAAAAAATGATCGAAAATATTTTTTTTCAGAATCAAAATCGGACTTTGATGGGTGTGTTTCTAGGTGAATTCCGACCCGCTGAATCCGAAAATCCGAACTTTGATGGCCAAAAATATGCTTGGAAAAAAGTTATTTCGCATGGTACGACAAAGAGATGATCGGAAATATCTGTCTCCAGAATCGGAATCAAACTGTGATGGGTGGGTTTATAGGTGTATTTTAACCCGCTGAATCCAGAAATCCAACCTTTGTTACACGAAAATACACCTGGAAAGAATTTATTCCGCATGGTACGAAAAAGAGATGATCGAAAATATTTTTTTTCAGAATCGGAATCGGACTGTGATGGGTGAGTTTCTAGGTGTATTTCGACCCGCTGAATCCGAAAATCCAACCTTTGATGACCAAAAATATGCTTGGAAAAAAGTTATTTCGCATGGTACGAAAAAGAGATGATCGAAAATATCTGTCTCTAGAATCGGAATCGAACTTTGATGGGTGGGTTTATAGGTGTATTTTGACCCGCTGAATCCAAAAATCCAACCTTTGTTACACGAAAATACACCTGGAAAGAAGTTATTCCGCATGGTACGAAAAAGAGATGATCGAAAATATTTTTTTTCAGAATCGGAATCGGACTTTGATGGGTGAGTTTCTAGGTGTATTTCGACCCGCTGAATCCGAAAATCCAACCTTTGATGACCGAAAATATGCTTGGAAAAAAGTTATTTCGCATGGTACGAAAAAGAGATGATCGCAAATATCTGTCTCCAGAATCAAAATCGAACTTTGATGGGTGGGTTCATAGCTGTATTTTGACCCGCTGAATCCAGAAATCCAACCTTTGTTACACGAAAATACACCTGGAAAGAATTTATTCCGCATGGTACGAAAAAGAGATGATCGAAAATATTTTTTTTCAGAATCGGAATCGGACTGTGATGGGTGAGTTTCTAGGTGTATTTCGACCCGCTGAATCCGAAAATCCAACCTTTGATGACCAAAAATATGCTTGGAAAAAAGTTATTTCGCATGGTACGAAAAAGAGATGATCGAAAATATCTGTCTCTAGAATCGGAATCGAACTTTGATGGGTGGGTTTATAGGTGTATTTTGACCCGCTGAATCCAAAAATCCAACCTTCGTTACGCGAAAATACACCTGGAAGGAAGTGAATCCGCATGGTACGAAAAAGAGATGATCGAAAATATTTTTTTTCAGAATCGGAATCGGACTTTGATGGGTGAGTTTCTAGGTGTATTTCGACCCGCTGAATCCGAAAATCCAACCTTTGATGACCAAAAATATGCTTGGAAAAAAGTTATTTCGCATGGTACGAAAAAGAGATGATCGCAAATATCTGTCTCCAGAATCAAAATCGAACTTTGATGGGTGGGTTCATAGCTGTATTTTGACCCGCTGAATCCAAAAATCCAACCTTTGTTACACGAAAATACACCTGGAAAGAAGTTATTCCGCATGGTACGAAAAATAGATGATCGAAAATATTTTTTTTCAGAATCGGAATCGGACTTTGATGGGTGAGTTTCTAGGTGTATTCCGACCCGCTGAATCCGAAAATCGGAACTTTGATGACCAAAAATATGCTTGGAAAAAAGTTATTTCGCATGGTACGCAAAAGAGATGATCGAAAATATTCCTTTTCAGAATCAAAATCGGACTTTGATGGGTGAGTTTCTAGGTGTATTTCGACTCGCTGAATCCGGAAATCCAACCTTTGATGACCAAAAATATGCTTGGAAAAAAGTTATTTCGCATGGTACGAAAAAGAGATGATCGAAAATATCTGTCTCCAGAATCGAAATCGAACTTCGATGGGTGGGTTTATAGGTGTATTTTGACCCGCTGAATCCGAAAATCCAACCTTTGATGACCAAAAATATGCTTGGAAAAAAGTTATTTCGCATGGTACGAAAAAGAGATGATCGCAAATATCTGTCTCCAGAATCAAAATCGAACTTTGATGGGTGGGTTCATAGGTGTATTTTGACCCGCTGAATCCAAAAATCCAACCTTTGTTACATGAAAATACACCTGGAAAGAAGTTATTCCGCATGGTACGAAAAAGACATGATCGAAAATATTTTTTTTCAGAATCAAAATCGGACTTTGATGGGTGAGTTTCTAGGGGTATTCCGACCCGCTGAATCCGAAAATCCGAACTTTGATGACCAAAAATATGCTTGGAAAAGAGTTATTTCGCATGGTACGAAAATGAGATGATCGGAAATATCTGTCTCCAGAATCGGCATCGAACTTTGATGGGTGGGTTTATGGGTGTATTTTGACCCGCTGAATCCAAAAATCCAACCTTTGTTACACGAAAATACACCTGGAAAGAAGTTATTCCGCATGGTACGAAAAAGAGATGATCGAAAATATTTTTTTTCAGAATCGGAATCGGACTTTGAAGGGTGAGTTTATAGGTGTATTTCGACCCGCTGGATCTGAAAATCCAACCTTTGATGACCAAAAATATGCTTAGAACAAAGTTATTCCGCATGGTACGAAAAAGAGATGATCGAAAATATCTGTCTCCAGAATCGGAATCGAACTTTGATGGGTGGGTTTATAGGTGTATTTTGTCCCGCTGAATCCAAAAATCCAACCTTTGTTACACGAAAATACACCTGGAAAGAAGTTATTTCGCAGGGTACGAAAAAGAGATGATCGAAAATATTTTTTTTCATAATCAATATCGGACTTTAATGGGCGAGTTTCTAGGTGTACTCCGACCCGCTGAATCCGGAAATCCAACCTCTGATGACCAAAAATATGCTTGGAAAAAAGTTATTTCGCATGGTACGAAAAAGAGATGATCGTAAATATTTTTTTTCAGAATCAAAATCGGACTTTGATGCGTGAGTTTCTAGGTGTATTTCGACCCGCTGAATCCGAAAATCCAAACTTTGAGGACCAAAAATATGCTTGGAAAAAAGTTATTTCGCATGGTACGAAAAAAAGATGATCGAAAATATCTGTCTCCCGAATCGAAATCGAACTTTGATGGGTGGGTTTATAGGTGTATTTTGACCCGCTGAATCCAAAAATCGAACGTTTGTTACACGAAAATACACCTGGAAAGAAGTTATTTCGCATGGTACGAAAAAGAGATGATCGAAAATATTTTGTTTCAGAATCAAAATCGGACTTTAATGGGTGAGTTTCTAGGTGTATTTCGACCCGCTGAATCCGAAAATCCAACCTCTGATGACCAAAAATATGCTTGGACAAAAGTTATTTCGCGCGGTACGAAAAAGAGATGATCGAAAATATTTTTTTTCAGAATCAAAATCGCACTTTGATGGGTGAGTTTCTAGGTGTATTTCGGCCCGCTAAATCCGAAAATCCAACCTTTGATGACCAAAAATATGCTTGGAAAAAAGTTATTTCGCATGGTACGAAAAAGAGATGATCGAAAATATCTGTCTCTAGAATCGGAATCGAACTTTGATGGGTGGGTTCATAGGTGTATTTTGACCCGCTGAATCCAAAAATCCAACCTTTGTTACACGGAAATACACCTGGAAAGAAGTTATTCCGCATGGTACGGAAAAAAAAATGATCGAAAATATTTTTTTTCAGAATCAAAATCGGACTTTGATGGGTGTGTTTCTAGGTGAATTCCGACCCGCTGAATCCAAAAATCCGAACTTTGATGGCCAAAAATATGCTTGGAAAAAAGTTATTTCGCATGGTACGACAAAGAGATGATCGGAAATATCTGTCTCCAGAATCGGAATCAAACTTTGATGGGTGGGTTTATAGGTGTATTTTAACCCGCTGAATCCAGAAATCCAACCTTTGTTACACGAAAATACACCTGGAAAGAATTTATTCCGCATGGTACGAAAAAGAGATGATCGAAAATATTTTTTTTCAGAATCGGAATCGGACTGTGATGGGTGAGTTTCTAGGTGTATTTCGACCCGCTGAATCCGAAAATCCAACCTTTGATGACCAAAAATATGCTTGGAAAAAAGTTATTTCGCATGGTACGAAAAAGAGATGATCGAAAATATCTGTCTCTAGAATCGGAATCGAACTTTGATGGGTGGGTTTATAGGTGTATTTTGACCCGCTGAATCCAAAAATCCAACCTTTGTTACACGAAAATACACCTGGAAAGAAGTTATTCCGCATGGTACGAAAAAGAGATGATCGAAAATATTTTTTTTCAGAATCGGAATCGGACTTTGATGGGTGAGTTTCTAGGTGTATTTCGACCCGCTGAATCCGAAAATCCAACCTTTGATGACCGAAAATATGCTTGGAAAAAAGTTATTTCGCATGGTACGAAAAAGAGATGATCGCAAATATCTGTCTCCAGAATCAAAATCGAACTTTGATGGGTGGGTTCATAGCTGTATTTTGACCCGCTGAATCCAAAAATCCAACCTTTGTTACACGAAAATACACCTGGAAAGAAGTTATTCCGCATGGTACGAAAAAGAGATGATTGAAAATATTTTTTTTCAGAATCGGAATCGGACTTTGATGGGTGAGTTTCTAGGTGTATTCCGACCCGCTGAATCCGAAAATCGGAACTTTGATGACCAAAAATATGCTTGGAAAAAAGTTATTTCGCATGGTACGCAAAAGAGATGATCGAAAATATTCCTTTTCAGAATCAAAATCGGACTTTGATGGGTGAGTTTCTAGGTGTATTTCGACTCGCTGAATCCGGAAATCCAACCTTTGATGACCAAAAATATGCTTGGAAAAAAGTTATTTCGCATGGTACGAAAAAGAGATGATCGAAAATATCTGTCTCCAGAATCGAAATCGAACTTCGATGGGTGGGTTTATAGGTGTATTTTGACCCGCTGAATCCGAAAATCCAACCTTTGATGACCAAAAATATGCTTGGAAAAAAGTTATTTCGCATGGTACGAAAAAGAGATGATCGAAAATATCTGTCTCTAGAATCGGAATCGAACTTTGATGGGTGGGTTTATAGGTGTATTTTGACCCGCTGAATCCAAAAATCCAACCTTTGTTACACGAAAATACACCTGGAAAGAAGTTATTCCGCATGGTACGAAAAAGAGATGATCGAAAATATTTTTTTTCAGAATCGGAATCGGACTTTGAAGGGTGAGTTTCTAGGTGTATTCCGACCCGCTGGATCTGAAAATCCAACCTTTGATGACCAAAAATATGCTTAGAAAAAAGTTATTCCGCATGGTACGAAAAAGAGATGATCGAAAATATCTGTCTCCAGAATCGGAATCGAACTTTGATGGGTGGGTTTATAGGTGTATTTTGTCCCGCTGAATCCAAAAATCCAACCTTTGTTACACGAAAATACACCTGGAAAGAAGTTATTTCGCAGGGTACGAAAAAGAGATGATCGAAAATATTTTTTTTCAGAATCAATATCGGACTTTAATGGGCGAGTTTCTAGGTGTACTCCGACCCGCTGAATCCGGAAATCCAACCTCTGATGACCAAAAATATGCTTGGAAAAAAGTTATTTCGCATGGTACGAAAAAGAGATGATCGTAAATATTTTTTTTCAGAATCAAAATCGGACTTTGATGCGTGAGTTTCTAGGTGTATTTCGACCCGCTGAATCCGAAAATCCAAACTTTGAGGACCAAAAATATGCTTGGAAAAAAGTTATTTCGCATGGTACGAAAAAAAGATGATCGAAAATATCTGTCTCCCGAATCGAAATCGAACTTTGATGGGTGGGTTTATAGGTGTATTTTGACCCGCTGAATCCAAAAATCGAACCTTTGTTACACGAAAATACACCTGGAAAGAAGTTATTTCGCATGGTACGAAAAAGAGATGATCGAAAATATTTTGTTTCAGAATCAAAATCGGACTTCAATGGGTGAGTTTCTAGGTGTATTTCGACCCGCTGAATCCGAAAATCCAACCTCTGATGACCAAAAATATGCTTGGACAAAAGTTATTTCGCGCGGTACGAAAAAGAGATGATCGAAAATATTTTTTTTCAGAATCAAAATCGGACTTTGATGGGTGAGTTTCTAGGTGTATTTCGACCCGCTAAATCCGAAAATCCAACCTTTGATGACCAAAAATATGCTTGGAAAAAAGTTATTTCGCATGGTACGAAAAAGAGATGATCGAAAATATCTGTCTCTAGAATCGGAATCGAACTTTGATGGGTGGGTTCATAGGTGTATTTTGACCCGCTGAATCCAAAAATCCAACCTTTGTTACACGGAAATACACCTGGAAAGAAGTTATTCCGCATGGTACGGAAAAAAAAATGATCGAAAATATTTTTTTTCAGAATCAAAATCGGACTTTGATGGGTGTGTTTCTAGGTGAATTCCGACCCGCTGAATCCGAAAATCCGAACTTTGATGGCCAAAAATATGCTTGGAAAAAAGTTATTTCGCATGGTACGACAAAGAGATGATCGGAAATATCTGTCTCCAGAATCGGAATCAAACTTTGATGGGTGGGTTTATAGGTGTATTTTAACCCGCTGAATCCAGAAATCCAACCTTTGTTACACGAAAATACACCTGGAAAGAATTTATTCCGCATGGTACGAAAAAGAGATGATCGAAAATATTTTTTTTCAGAATCGGAATCGGACTGTGATGGGTGAGTTTCTAGGTGTATTTCGACCCGCTGAATCCGAAAATCCAACCTTTGATGACCAAAAATATGCTTGGAAAAAAGTTATTTCGCATGGTACGAAAAAGAGATGATCGAAAATATCTGTCTCTAGAATCGGAATCGAACTTTGATGGGTGGGTTTATAGGTGTATTTTGACCCGCTGAATCCAGAAATCCAACCTTTGTTACACGAAAATACACCTGGAAAAAAGTTATTCCGCATGGTACGAAAAAGAGATGATCGAAAATATTTTTTTTCAGAATCGGAATCGGACTTTGATGGGTGAGTTTCTAGGTGTATTTCGACCCGCTGAATCCGCAAATCCAACCTTTGATGACCGAAAATATGCTTGGAAAAAAGTTATTTCGCATGGTACGAAAAAGAGATGATCGCAAATATCTGTCTCCAGAATCAAAATCGAACTTTGATGGGTGGGTTCATAGCTGTATTTTGACCCGCTGAATCCAAAAATCCAACCTTTGTTACACGAAAATACACCTGGAAAGAAGTTATTCCGCATGGTACGAAAAAGAGATGATTGAAAATATTTTTTTTCAGAATCGGAATCGGACTTTGATGGGTGAGTTTCTAGGTGTATTTCGACCCGCTAAATCCGAAAATCCAACCTTTGATGACCAAAAATATGCTTGGAAAAAAGTTATTTCGCATGGTACGAAAAAGAGATGATCGAAAATATCTGTCTCTAGAATCGGAATCGAACTTTGATGGGTGGGTTCATAGGTGTATTTTGACCCGCTGAATCCAAAAATCCAACCTTTGTTACACGAAAATACACCTGGAAAGAAGTTATTCCGCATGGTACGAAAAAAAAAATGATCGAAAATATTTTTTTTCAGAATCAAAATCGGACTTTGATGGGTGTGTTTCTAGGTGAATTCCGACCCGCTGAATCCGAAAATCCGAACTTTGATGGCCAAAAATATGCTTGGAAAAAAGTTATTTCGCATGGTACGACAAAGAGATGATCGGAAATATCTGTCTCCAGAATCGGAATCAAACTTTGATGGGTGGGTTTATAGGTGTATTTTAACCCGCTGAATCCAGAAATCCAACCTTTGTTACACGAAAATACACCTGGAAAGAATTTATTCCGCATGGCACGAAAAAGAGATGATCGAAAATATTTTGTTTCAGAATCAAAATCGGACTTTAATGGGTGAGTTTCTAGGTGTATTTCGACCCGCTGAATCCGAAAATCCAACCTCTGATGCCCAAAAATATGCTTGGACAAAAGTTATTTCGCACGGTACGAAAAAGAGATGATCGAAAATATTTTTTTTCAGAATCAAAATCGGACTTTGATGGGTGAGTTTCTAGGTGTATTACGACCCGCTAAATCCGAAAATCCAACCTTTGATGACCAAAAATATGCTTGGAAAAAAGTTATTTCGCATGGTACGAAAAAGAGATGATCGAAAATATCTGTCTCTAGAATCGGAATCGAACTTTGATGGGTGGGTTCATAGGTGTATTTTGACCCGCTGAATCCAAAAATCCAACCTTTGTTACACGAAAATACACCTGGAAAGAAGTTATTCCGCATGGTACGGAAAAAAAAATGATCGAAAATATTTGTTTTCAGAATCAAAATCGGACTTTGATATGTGTGTTTCTAGGTGAATTCCGACCCGCTGAATCCGAAAATCCGAACTTTGATGGCCAAAAATATGCTTGGAAAAAAGTTATTTCGCATGGTACGACAAAGAGATGATCGGAAATATCTGTCTCCAGAATCGGAATCAAACTTTGATGGGTGGGTTTATAGGTGTATTTTAACCCGCTGAATCCAGAAATCCAACCTTTGTTACACGAAAATACACCTGGAAAGAATTTATTCCGCATGGTACGAAAAAGAGATGATCGAAAATATTTTTTTTCAGAATCGGAATCGGACTGTGATGGGTGAGTTTCTAGGTGTATTTCGACCCGCTGAATCCGAAAATCCAACCTTTGATGACCAAAAATATGCTTGGAAAAAAGTTATTTCGCATGGTACGAAAAAGAGATGATCGAAAATATCTGTCTCTAGAATCGGAATCGAACTTTGATGGGTGGGTTTATAGGTGTATTTTGACCCGCTGAATCCAAAAATCCAACCTTTGTTACACGAAAATACACCTGGAAAGAAGTTATTCCGCATGGTACGAAAAAGAGATGATCGAAAATATTTTTTTTCAGAATCGGAATCGGACTTTGATGGGTGAGTTTCTAGGTGTATTTCGACCCGCTGAATCCGAAAATCCAACCTTTGATGACCGAAAATATGCTTGGAAAAAAGTTATTTCGCATGGTACGAAAAAGAGATGATCGCAAATATCTGTCTCCAGAATCAAAATCGAACTTTGATGGGTGGGTTCATAGCTGTATTTTGACCCGCTGAATCCAAAAATCCAACCTTTGTTACACGAAAATACACCTGGAAAGAAGTTATTCCGCATGGTACGAAAAAGAGATGATTGAAAATATTTTTTTTCAGAATCGGAATCGGACTTTGATGGGTGAGTTTCTAGGTGTATTCCGACCCGCTGAATCCGAAAATCGGAACTTTGATGACCAAAAATATGCTTGGAAAAAAGTTATTTCGCATGGTACGCAAAAGAGATGATCGAAAATATTCCTTTTCAGAATCAAAATCGGACTTTGATGGGTGAGTTTCTAGGTGTATTTCGACTCGCTGAATCCGGAAATCCAACCTTTGATGACCAAAAATATGCTTGGAAAAAAGTTATTTCGCATGGTACGAAAAAGAGATGATCGAAAATATCTGTCTCCAGAATCGAAATCGAACTTCGATGGGTGGGTTTATAGGTGTATTTTGACCCGCTGAATCCGAAAATCCAACCTTTGATGACCAAAAATATGCTTGGAAAAAAGTTATTTCGCATGGTACGAAAAAGAGATGATCGCAAATATCTGTCTCCAGAATCAAAATCGAACTTTGATGGGTGGGTTCATAGGTGTATTTTGACCCGCTGAATCCAAAAATCCAACCTTTGTTACATGAAAATACACCTGGAAAGAAGTTATTCCGCATGGTACGAAAAAGAGATGATCGAAAATATTTTTTTTCAGAATCAAAATCGGACTTTGATGGGTGAGTTTCTAGGTGTATTCCGACCCGCTGAATCCGAAAATCCGAACTTTGATGACCAAAAATATGCTTGGAAAAGAGTTATTTCGCATGGTACGAAAATGAGATGATCGGAAATATCTGTCTCCAGAATCGGCATCGAACTTTGATGGGTGGGTTTATGGGTGTATTTTGACCCGCTGAATCCAAAAATCCAACCTTTGTTACACGAAAATACACCTGGAAAGAAGTTATTCCGCATGGTACGAAAAAGAGATGATCGAAAATATTTTTTTTCAGAATCGGAATCGGACTTTGAAGGGTGAGTTTATAGGTGTATTTCGACCCGCTGGATCTGAAAATCCAACCTTTGATGACCAAAAATATGCTTAGAACAAAGTTATTCCGCATGGTACGAAAAAGAGATGATCGAAAATATCTGTCTCCAGAATCGGAATCGAACTTTGATGGGTGGGTTTATAGGTGTATTTTGTCCCGCTGAATCCAAAAATCCAACCTTTGTTACACGAAAATACACCTGGAAAGAAGTTATTTCGCAGGGTACGAAAAAGAGATGATCGAAAATATTTTTTTTCATAATCAATATCGGACTTTAATGGGCGAGTTTCTAGGTGTACTCCGACCCGCTGAATCCGGAAATCCAACCTCTGATGACCAAAAATATGCTTGGAAAAAAGTTATTTCGCATGGTACGAAAAAGAGATGATCGTAAATATTTTTTTTCAGAATCAAAATCGGACTTTGATGCGTGAGTTTCTAGGTGTATTTCGACCCGCTGAATCCGAAAATCCAAACTTTGAGGACCAAAAATATGCTTGGAAAAAAGTTATTTCGCATGGTACGAAAAAAAGATGATCGAAAATATCTGTCTCCCGAATCGAAATCGAACTTTGATGGGTGGGTTTATAGGTGTATTTTGACCCGCTGAATCCAAAAATCGAACGTTTGTTACACGAAAATACACCTGGAAAGAAGTTATTTCGCATGGTACGAAAAAGAGATGATCGAAAATATTTTGTTTCAGAATCAAAATCGGACTTTAATGGGTGAGTTTCTAGGTGTATTTCGACCCGCTGAATCCGAAAATCCAACCTCTGATGACCAAAAATATGCTTGGACAAAAGTTATTTCGCGCGGTACGAAAAAGAGATGATCGAAAATATTTTTTTTCAGAATCAAAATCGCACTTTGATGGGTGAGTTTCTAGGTGTATTTCGGCCCGATAAATCCGAAAATCCAACCTTTGATGACCAAAAATATGCTTGGAAAAAAGTTATTTCGCATGGTACGAAAAAGAGATGATCGAAAATATCTGTCTCTAGAATCGGAATCGAACTTTGATGGGTGGGTTCATAGGTGTATTTTGACCCGCTGAATCCAAAAATCCAACCTTTGTTACACGGAAATACACCTGGAAAGAAGTTATTCCGCATGGTACGGAAAAAAAAATGATCGAAAATATTTTTTTTCAGAATCAAAATCGGACTTTGATGGGTGTGTTTCTAGGTGAATTCCGACCCGCTGAATCCAAAAATCCGAACTTTGATGGCCAAAAATATGCTTGGAAAAAAGTTATTTCGCATGGTACGACAAAGAGATGATCGGAAATATCTGTCTCCAGAATCGGAATCAAACTTTGATGGGTGGGTTTATAGGTGTATTTTAACCCGCTGAATCCAGAAATCCAACCTTTGTTACACGAAAATACACCTGGAAAGAATTTATTCCGCATGGTACGAAAAAGAGATGATCGAAAATATCTTCTTTCAGAATCGGAATCGGACTGTGATGGGTGAGTTTCTAGGTGTATTTCGACCCGCTGAATCCGAAAATCCAACCTTTGATGACCAAAAATATGCTTGGAAAAAAGTTATTTCGCATGGTACGAAAAAGAGATGATCGAAAATATCTGTCTCTAGAATCGGAATCGAACTTTGATGGGTGGGTTTATAGGTGTATTTTGACCCGCTGAATCCAAAAATCCAACCTTTGTTACACGAAAATACACCTGGAAAGAAGTTATTCCGCATGGTACGAAAAAGAGATGATCGAAAATATTTTTTTTCAGAATCAAAATCGGACTTTGATGGGTCAGTTTCTAGGTGTATTCCGACCCGCTGAATCCGAAAATCCGAACTTTGATGACCAAAAATTCGCTTGGAAAAGAGTTATTTCGCATGGTACGAAAATGAGATGATCGGAAATATCTGTCTCCAGAATCGGAATCGAACTTTGATGGGTGGGCTTATGGGTGTATTTTGACCCGCTGAATCCAAAAATCCAACCTTTGTTACACGAAAATACACCTGGAAAGAAGTTATTCCGCATGGTACGAAAAAGAGATGATCGAAAATATTTTTTTTCAGAATCGGAATCGGACTTTGAAGGGTGAGTTTCTAGGTGTATTCCGACCCGCTGGATCTGAAAATCCAACCTCTGATGACCAAAAATATGCTTAGAAAAAAGTTATTCCGCATGGTACGAAAAAGAGATGATCTAAAATATCTGTCTCCAGAATCGGAATCGAACTTTGATGGGTGGGTTTATAGGTGTATTTTGTCCCGCTGAATCCAAAAATCCAACCTTTGTTACACGAAAATACACCTGGAAAGAAGTTATTTCGCAGGGTACGAAAAAGAGATGATCGAAAATATTTTTTTTCATAATCAATATCGGACTTTAATGGGCGAGTTTCTAGGTGTACTCCGACCCGCTGAATCCGGAAATCCAACCTCTGATGACCAAAAATATGCTTGGAAAAAAGTTATTTCGCATGGTACGAAAAAGAGATGATCGTAAATATTTTTTTTCAGAATCAAAATCGGACTTTGATGCGTGAGTTTCTAGGTGTATTTCGACCCGCTGAATCCGAAAATCCAAACTTTGAGGACCAAAAATATGCTTGGAAAAAAGTTATTTCGCATGGTACGAAAAAAAGATGATCGAAAATATCTGTCTCCCGAATCGAAATCGAACTTTGATGGGTGGGTTTATAGGTGTATTTTGACCCGCTGAATCCAAAAATCGAACGTTTGTTACACGAAAATACACCTGGAAAGAAGTTATTTCGCATGGTACGAAAAAGAGATGATCGAAAATATTTTGTTTCAGAATCAAAATCGGACTTTAATGGGTGAGTTTCTAGGTGTATTTCGACCCGCTGAATCCGAAAATCCAACCTCTGATGACCAAAAATATGCTTGGACAAAAGTTATTTCGCGCGGTACGAAAAAGAGATGATCGAAAATATTTTTTTTCAGAATCAAAATCGCACTTTGATGGGTGAGTTTCTAGGTGTATTTCGGCCCGCTAAATCCGAAAATCCAACCTTTGATGACCAAAAATATGCTTGGAAAAAAGTTATTTCGCATGGTACGAAAAAGAGATGATCGAAAATATCTGTCTCTAGAATCGGAATCGAACTTTGATGGGTGGGTTCATAGGTGTATTTTGACCCGCTGAATCCAAAAATCCAACCTTTGTTACACGGAAATACACCTGGAAAGAAGTTATTCCGCATGGTACGGAAAAAAAAATGATCGAAAATATTTTTTTTCAGAATCAAAATCGGACTTTGATGGGTGTGTTTCTAGGTGAATTCCGACCCGCTGAATCCAAAAATCCGAACTTTGATGGCCAAAAATATGCTTGGAAAAAAGTTATTTCGCATGGTACGACAAAGAGATGATCGGAAATATCTGTCTCCAGAATCGGAATCAAACTTTGATGGGTGGGTTTATAGGTGTATTTTAACCCGCTGAATCCAGAAATCCAACCTTTGTTACACGAAAATACACCTGGAAAGAATTTATTCCGCATGGTACGAAAAAGAGATGATCGAAAATATTTTTTTTCAGAATCGGAATCGGACTGTGATGGGTGAGTTTCTAGGTGTATTTCGACCCGCTGAATCCGAAAATCCAACCTTTGATGACCAAAAATATGCTTGGAAAAAAGTTATTTCGCATGGTACGAAAAAGAGATGATCGAAAATATCTGTCTCTAGAATCGGAATCGAACTTTGATGGGTGGGTTTATAGGTGTATTTTGACCCGCTGAATCCAAAAATCCAACCTTTGTTACACGAAAATACACCTGGAAAGAAGTTATTCCGCATGGTACGAAAAAGAGATGATCGAAAATATTTTTTTTCAGAATCGGAATCGGACTTTGATGGGTGAGTTTCTAGGTGTATTTCGACCCGCTGAATCCGAAAATCCAACCTTTGATGACCGAAAATATGCTTGGAAAAAAGTTATTTCGCATGGTACGAAAAAGAGATGATCGCAAATATCTGTCTCCAGAATCAAAATCGAACTTTGATGGGTGGGTTCATAGCTGTATTTTGACCCGCTGAATCCAAAAATCCAACCTTTGTTACACGAAAATACACCTGGAAAGAAGTTATTCCGCATGGTACGAAAAAGAGATGATTGAAAATATTTTTTTTCAGAATCGGAATCGGACTTTGATGGGTGAGTTTCTAGGTGTATTCCGACCCGCTGAATCCGAAAATCGGAACTTTGATGACCAAAAATATGCTTGGAAAAAAGTTATTTCGCATGGTACGCAAAAGAGATGATCGAAAATATTCCTTTTCAGAATCAAAATCGGACTTTGATGGGTGAGTTTCTAGGTGTATTTCGACTCGCTGAATCCGGAAATCCAACCTTTGATGACCAAAAATATGCTTGGAAAAAAGTTATTTCGCATGGTACGAAAAAGAGATGATCGAAAATATCTGTCTCCAGAATCGAAATCGAACTTCGATGGGTGGGTTTATAGGTGTATTTTGACCCGCTGAATCCGAAAATCCAACCTTTGATGACCAAAAATATGCTTGGAAAAAAGTTATTTCGCATGGTACGAAAAAGAGATGATCGAAAATATCTGTCTCTAGAATCGGAATCGAACTTTGATGGGTGGGTTTATAGGTGTATTTTGACCCGCTGAATCCAAAAATCCAACCTTTGTTACACGAAAATACACCTGGAAAGAAGTTATTCCGCATGGTACGAAAAAGAGATGATCGAAAATATTTTTTTTCAGAATCAAAATCGGACTTTGATGGGTCAGTTTCTAGGTGTATTCCGACCCGCTGAATCCGAAAATCCGAACTTTGATGACCAAAAATATGCTTGGAAAAGAGTTATTTCGCATGGTACGAAAATGAGATGATCGGAAATATCTGTCTCCAGAATCGGAATCGAACTTTGATGGGTGGGCTTATGGGTGTATTTTGACCCGCTGAATCCAAAAATCCAACCTTTGTTACACGAAAATACACCTGGAAAGAAGTTATTCCGCATGGTACGAAAAAGAGATGATCGAAAATATTTTTTTTCAGAATCGGAATCGGACTTTGAAGGGTGAGTTTCTAGGTGTATTCCGACCCGCTGGATCTGAAAATCCAACCTTTGATGACCAAAAATATGCTTAGAAAAAAGTTATTCCGCATGGTACGAAAAAGAGATGATCGAAAATATCTGTCTCCAGAATCGGAATCGAACTTTGATGGGTGGGTTTATAGGTGTATTTTGTCCCGCTGAATCCAAAAATCCAACCTTTGTTACACGAAAATACACCTGGAAAGAAGTTATTTCGCAGGGTACGAAAAAGAGATGATCGAAAATATTTTTTTTCAGAATCAATATCGGACTTTAATGGGCGAGTTTCTAGGTGTACTCCGACCCGCTGAATCCGGAAATCCAACCTCTGATGACCAAAAATATGCTTGGAAAAAAGTTATTTCGCATGGTACGAAAAAGAGATGATCGTAAATATTTTTTTTCAGAATCAAAATCGGACTTTGATGCGTGAGTTTCTAGGTGTATTTCGACCCGCTGAATCCGAAAATCCAAACTTTGAGGACCAAAAATATGCTTGGAAAAAAGTTATTTCGCATGGTACGAAAAAAAGATGATCGAAAATATCTGTCTCCCGAATCGAAATCGAACTTTGATGGGTGGGTTTATAGGTGTATTTTGACCCGCTGAATCCAAAAATCGAACCTTTGTTACACGAAAATACACCTGGAAAGAAGTTATTTCGCATGGTACGAAAAAGAGATGATCGAAAATATTTTGTTTCAGAATCAAAATCGGACTTCAATGGGTGAGTTTCTAGGTGTATTTCGACCCGCTGAATCCGAAAATCCAACCTCTGATGACCAAAAATATGCTTGGACAAAAGTTATTTCGCGCGGTACGAAAAAGAGATGATCGAAAATATTTTTTTTCAGAATCAAAATCGGACTTTGATGGGTGAGTTTCTAGGTGTATTTCGACCCGCTAAATCCGAAAATCCAACCTTTGATGACCAAAAATATGCTTGGAAAAAAGTTATTTCGCATGGTACGAAAAAGAGATGATCGAAAATATCTGTCTCTAGAATCGGAATCGAACTTTGATGGGTGGGTTCATAGGTGTATTTTGACCCGCTGAATCCAAAAATCCAACCTTTGTTACACGGAAATACACCTGGAAAGAAGTTATTCCGCATGGTACGGAAAAAAAAATGATCGAAAATATTTTTTTTCAGAATCAAAATCGGACTTTGATGGGTGTGTTTCTAGGTGAATTCCGACCCGCTGAATCCGAAAATCCGAACTTTGATGGCCAAAAATATGCTTGGAAAAAAGTTATTTCGCATGGTACGACAAAGAGATGATCGGAAATATCTGTCTCCAGAATCGGAATCAAACTTTGATGGGTGGGTTTATAGGTGTATTTTAACCCGCTGAATCCAGAAATCCAACCTTTGTTACACGAAAATACACCTGGAAAGAATTTATTCCGCATGGTACGAAAAAGAGATGATCGAAAATATTTTTTTTCAGAATCGGAATCGGACTGTGATGGGTGAGTTTCTAGGTGTATTTCGACCCGCTGAATCCGAAAATCCAACCTTTGATGACCAAAAATATGCTTGGAAAAAAGTTATTTCGCATGGTACGAAAAAGAGATGATCGAAAATATCTGTCTCTAGAATCGGAATCGAACTTTGATGGGTGGGTTTATAGGTGTATTTTGACCCGCTGAATCCAGAAATCCAACCTTTGTTACACGAAAATACACCTGGAAAAAAGTTATTCCGCATGGTACGAAAAAGAGATGATCGAAAATATTTTTTTTCAGAATCGGAATCGGACTTTGATGGGTGAGTTTCTAGGTGTATTTCGACCCGCTGAATCCGCAAATCCAACCTTTGATGACCGAAAATATGCTTGGAAAAAAGTTATTTCGCATGGTACGAAAAAGAGATGATCGCAAATATCTGTCTCCAGAATCAAAATCGAACTTTGATGGGTGGGTTCATAGCTGTATTTTGACCCGCTGAATCCAAAAATCCAACCTTTGTTACACGAAAATACACCTGGAAAGAAGTTATTCCGCATGGTACGAAAAAGAGATGATTGAAAATATTTTTTTTCAGAATCGGAATCGGACTTTGATGGGTGAGTTTCTAGGTGTATTTCGACCCGCTAAATCCGAAAATCCAACCTTTGATGACCAAAAATATGCTTGGAAAAAAGTTATTTCGCATGGTACGAAAAAGAGATGATCGAAAATATCTGTCTCTAGAATCGGAATCGAACTTTGATGGGTGGGTTCATAGGTGTATTTTGACCCGCTGAATCCAAAAATCCAACCTTTGTTACACGAAAATACACCTGGAAAGAAGTTATTCCGCATGGTACGAAAAAAAAAATGATCGAAAATATTTTTTTTCAGAATCAAAATCGGACTTTGATGGGTGTGTTTCTAGGTGAATTCCGACCCGCTGAATCCGAAAATCCGAACTTTGATGGCCAAAAATATGCTTGGAAAAAAGTTATTTCGCATGGTACGACAAAGAGATGATCGGAAATATCTGTCTCCAGAATCGGAATCAAACTTTGATGGGTGGGTTTATAGGTGTATTTTAACCCGCTGAATCCAGAAATCCAACCTTTGTTACACGAAAATACACCTGGAAAGAATTTATTCCGCATGGCACGAAAAAGAGATGATCGAAAATATTTTGTTTCAGAATCAAAATCGGACTTTAATGGGTGAGTTTCTAGGTGTATTTCGACCCGCTGAATCCGAAAATCCAACCTCTGATGCCCAAAAATATGCTTGGACAAAAGTTATTTCGCACGGTACGAAAAAGAGATGATCGAAAATATTTTTTTTCAGAATCAAAATCGGACTTTGATGGGTGAGTTTCTAGGTGTATTACGACCCGCTAAATCCGAAAATCCAACCTTTGATGACCAAAAATATGCTTGGAAAAAAGTTATTTCGCATGGTACGAAAAAGAGATGATCGAAAATATCTGTCTCTAGAATCGGAATCGAACTTTGATGGGTGGGTTCATAGGTGTATTTTGACCCGCTGAATCCAAAAATCCAACCTTTGTTACACGAAAATACACCTGGAAAGAAGTTATTCCGCATGGTACGGAAAAAAAAATGATCGAAAATATTTGTTTTCAGAATCAAAATCGGACTTTGATATGTGTGTTTCTAGGTGAATTCCGACCCGCTGAATCCGAAAATCCGAACTTTGATGGCCAAAAATATGCTTGGAAAAAAGTTATTTCGCATGGTACGACAAAGAGATGATCGGAAATATCTGTCTCCAGAATCGGAATCAAACTTTGATGGGTGGGTTTATAGGTGTATTTTAACCCGCTGAATCCAGAAATCCAACCTTTGTTACACGAAAATACACCTGGAAAGAATTTATTCCGCATGGTACGAAAAAGAGATGATCGAAAATATTTTTTTTCAGAATCGGAATCGGACTGTGATGGGTGAGTTTCTAGGTGTATTTCGACCCGCTGAATCCGAAAATCCAACCTTTGATGACCAAAAATATGCTTGGAAAAAAGTTATTTCGCATGGTACGAAAAAGAGATGATCGAAAATATCTGTCTCTAGAATCGGAATCGAACTTTGATGGGTGGGTTTATAGGTGTATTTTGACCCGCTGAATCCAAAAATCCAACCTTTGTTACACGAAAATACACCTGGAAAGAAGTTATTCCGCATGGTACGAAAAAGAGATGATCGAAAATATTTTTTTTCAGAATCGGAATCGGACTTTGATGGGTGAGTTTCTAGGTGTATTTCGACCCGCTGAATCCGAAAATCCAACCTTTGATGACCGAAAATATGCTTGGAAAAAAGTTATTTCGCATGGTACGAAAAAGAGATGATCGCAAATATCTGTCTCCAGAATCAAAATCGAACTTTGATGGGTGGGTTCATAGCTGTATTTTGACCCGCTGAATCCAAAAATCCAACCTTTGTTACACGAAAATACACCTGGAAAGAAGTTATTCCGCATGGTACGAAAAAGAGATGATTGAAAATATTTTTTTTCAGAATCGGAATCGGACTTTGATGGGTGAGTTTCTAGGTGTATTCCGACCCGCTGAATCCGAAAATCGGAACTTTGATGACCAAAAATATGCTTGGAAAAAAGTTATTTCGCATGGTACGCAAAAGAGATGATCGAAAATATTCCTTTTCAGAATCAAAATCGGACTTTGATGGGTGAGTTTCTAGGTGTATTTCGACTCGCTGAATCCGGAAATCCAACCTTTGATGACCAAAAATATGCTTGGAAAAAAGTTATTTCGCATGGTACGAAAAAGAGATGATCGAAAATATCTGTCTCCAGAATCGAAATCGAACTTCGATGGGTGGGTTTATAGGTGTATTTTGACCCGCTGAATCCGAAAATCCAACCTTTGATGACCAAAAATATGCTTGGAAAAAAGTTATTTCGCATGGTACGAAAAAGAGATGATCGCAAATATCTGTCTCCAGAATCAAAATCGAACTTTGATGGGTGGGTTCATAGGTGTATTTTGACCCGCTGAATCCAAAAATCCAACCTTTGTTACATGAAAATACACCTGGAAAGAAGTTATTCCGCATGGTACGAAAAAGAGATGATCGAAAATATTTTTTTTCAGAATCAAAATCGGACTTTGATGGGTGAGTTTCTAGGTGTATTCCGACCCGCTGAATCCGAAAATCCGAACTTTGATGACCAAAAATATGCTTGGAAAAGAGTTATTTCGCATGGTACGAAAATGAGATGATCGGAAATATCTGTCTCCAGAATCGGCATCGAACTTTGATGGGTGGGTTTATGGGTGTATTTTGACCCGCTGAATCCAAAAATCCAACCTTTGTTACACGAAAATACACCTGGAAAGAAGTTATTCCGCATGGTACGAAAAAGAGATGATCGAAAATATTTTTTTTCAGAATCGGAATCGGACTTTGAAGGGTGAGTTTATAGGTGTATTTCGACCCGCTGGATCTGAAAATCCAACCTTTGATGACCAAAAATATGCTTAGAACAAAGTTATTCCGCATGGTACGAAAAAGAGATGATCGAAAATATCTGTCTCCAGAATCGGAATCGAACTTTGATGGGTGGGTTTATAGGTGTATTTTGTCCCGCTGAATCCAAAAATCCAACCTTTGTTACACGAAAATACACCTGGAAAGAAGTTATTTCGCAGGGTACGAAAAAGAGATGATCGAAAATATTTTTTTTCATAATCAATATCGGACTTTAATGGGCGAGTTTCTAGGTGTACTCCGACCCGCTGAATCCGGAAATCCAACCTCTGATGACCAAAAATATGCTTGGAAAAAAGTTATTTCGCATGGTACGAAAAAGAGATGATCGTAAATATTTTTTTTCAGAATCAAAATCGGACTTTGATGCGTGAGTTTCTAGGTGTATTTCGACCCGCTGAATCCGAAAATCCAAACTTTGAGGACCAAAAATATGCTTGGAAAAAAGTTATTTCGCATGGTACGAAAAAAAGATGATCGAAAATATCTGTCTCCCGAATCGAAATCGAACTTTGATGGGTGGGTTTATAGGTGTATTTTGACCCGCTGAATCCAAAAATCGAACGTTTGTTACACGAAAATACACCTGGAAAGAAGTTATTTCGCATGGTACGAAAAAGAGATGATCGAAAATATTTTGTTTCAGAATCAAAATCGGACTTTAATGGGTGAGTTTCTAGGTGTATTTCGACCCGCTGAATCCGAAAATCCAACCTCTGATGACCAAAAATATGCTTGGACAAAAGTTATTTCGCGCGGTACGAAAAAGAGATGATCGAAAATATTTTTTTTCAGAATCAAAATCGCACTTTGATGGGTGAGTTTCTAGGTGTATTTCGGCCCGATAAATCCGAAAATCCAACCTTTGATGACCAAAAATATGCTTGGAAAAAAGTTATTTCGCATGGTACGAAAAAGAGATGATCGAAAATATCTGTCTCTAGAATCGGAATCGAACTTTGATGGGTGGGTTCATAGGTGTATTTTGACCCGCTGAATCCAAAAATCCAACCTTTGTTACACGGAAATACACCTGGAAAGAAGTTATTCCGCATGGTACGGAAAAAAAAATGATCGAAAATATTTTTTTTCAGAATCAAAATCGGACTTTGATGGGTGTGTTTCTAGGTGAATTCCGACCCGCTGAATCCAAAAATCCGAACTTTGATGGCCAAAAATATGCTTGGAAAAAAGTTATTTCGCATGGTACGACAAAGAGATGATCGGAAATATCTGTCTCCAGAATCGGAATCAAACTTTGATGGGTGGGTTTATAGGTGTATTTTAACCCGCTGAATCCAGAAATCCAACCTTTGTTACACGAAAATACACCTGGAAAGAATTTATTCCGCATGGTACGAAAAAGAGATGATCGAAAATATCTTCTTTCAGAATCGGAATCGGACTGTGATGGGTGAGTTTCTAGGTGTATTTCGACCCGCTGAATCCGAAAATCCAACCTTTGATGACCAAAAATATGCTTGGAAAAAAGTTATTTCGCATGGTACGAAAAAGAGATGATCGAAAATATCTGTCTCTAGAATCGGAATCGAACTTTGATGGGTGGGTTTATAGGTGTATTTTGACCCGCTGAATCCAAAAATCCAACCTTTGTTACACGAAAATACACCTGGAAAGAAGTTATTCCGCATGGTACGAAAAAGAGATGATCGAAAATATTTTTTTTCAGAATCAAAATCGGACTTTGATGGGTCAGTTTCTAGGTGTATTCCGACCCGCTGAATCCGAAAATCCGAACTTTGATGACCAAAAATTCGCTTGGAAAAGAGTTATTTCGCATGGTACGAAAATGAGATGATCGGAAATATCTGTCTCCAGAATCGGAATCGAACTTTGATGGGTGGGCTTATGGGTGTATTTTGACCCGCTGAATCCAAAAATCCAACCTTTGTTACACGAAAATACACCTGGAAAGAAGTTATTCCGCATGGTACGAAAAAGAGATGATCGAAAATATTTTTTTTCAGAATCGGAATCGGACTTTGAAGGGTGAGTTTCTAGGTGTATTCCGACCCGCTGGATCTGAAAATCCAACCTCTGATGACCAAAAATATGCTTAGAAAAAAGTTATTCCGCATGGTACGAAAAAGAGATGATCTAAAATATCTGTCTCCAGAATCGGAATCGAACTTTGATGGGTGGGTTTATAGGTGTATTTTGTCCCGCTGAATCCAAAAATCCAACCTTTGTTACACGAAAATACACCTGGAAAGAAGTTATTTCGCAGGGTACGAAAAAGAGATGATCGAAAATATTTTTTTTCAGAATCAATATCGGACTTTAATGGGCGAGTTTCTAGGTGTACTCCGACCCGCTGAATCCGGAAATCCAACCTCTGATGACCAAAAATATGCTTGGAAAAAAGTTATTTCGCATGGTACGAAAAAGAGATGATCGTAAATATTTTTTTTCAGAATCGGAATCGGACTTCGAAGGGTGAGTTTCTAGGTGTATTCCGACCCGCTGGATCTGAAAATCCAACCTTTGATGACCAAAAATATGCTTAGAAAAAAGTTATTCCGCATGGTACGAAAAAGAGATGATCGAAAATATCTGTCTCCAGAATCGGAATCGAACTTTGATGGGTGGGTTTATAGGTGTATTTTGTCCCGCTGAATCCAAAAATCCAACCTTTGTTACACGAAAATACACCTGGAAAGAAGTTATTTCGCAGGGTACGAAAAAGAGATGATCGAAAATATTTTTTTTCAGAATCAATATCGGACTTTAATGGGCGAGTTTCTAGGTGTACTCCGACCCGCTGAATCCGGAAATCCAACCTCTGATGACCGAAAATATGCTTGGAAAAAAGTTATTTCGCATGGTACGAAAAAGAGATGATCGTAAATATTTTTTTTCAGAATCAAAATCGGACTTTGATGCGTGAGTTTCTAGGTGTATTTCGACCCGCTGAATCCGAAAATCCAAACTTTGAGGACCAAAAATATGCTTGGAAAAAAGTTATTTCGCATGGTACGAAAAAAAGATGATCGAAAATATCTGTCTCCCGAATCGAAATCGAACTTTGATGGGTGGGTTTATAGGTGTATTTTGACCCGCTGAATCCAAAAATCGAACCTTTGTTACACGAAAATACACCTGGAAAGAAGTTATTTCGCATGGTACGAAAAAGAGATGATCGAAAATATTTTGTTTCAGAATCAAAATCGGACTTTAATGGGTGAGTTTCTAGGTGTATTTCGACCCGCTGAATCCAAAAATCCAACCTTTGTTACACGGAAATACACCTGGAAAGAAGTTATTCCGCATGGTACGGAAAAAAAAATGATCGAAAATATTTTTTTTCAGAATCAAAATCGGACTTTGATGGGTGTGTTTCTAGGTGAATTCCGACCCGCTGAATCCGAAAATCCGAACTTTGATGGCCAAAAATATGCTTGGAAAAAAGTTATTTCGCATGGTACGACAAAGAGATGATCGGAAATATCTGTCTCCAGAATCGGAATCAAACTTTGATGGGTGGGTTTATAGGTGTATTTTAACCCGCTGAATCCAGAAATCCAACCTTTGTTACACGAAAATACACCTGGAAAGAATTTATTCCGCATGGTACGAAAAAGAGATGATCGAAAATATTTTTTTTCAGAATCGGAATCGGACTGTGATGGGTGAGTTTCTAGGTGTATTTCGACCCGCTGAATCCGAAAATCCAACCTTTGATGACCAAAAATATGCTTGGAAAAAAGTTATTTCGCATGGTACGAAAAAGAGATGATCGAAAATATCTGTCTCTAGAATCGGAATCGAACTTTGATGGGTGGGTTCATAGGTGTATTTTGACCCGCTGAATCCAAAAATCCAACCTTTGTTACACGAAAATACACCTGGAAAGAAGTTATTCCGCATGGTACGGAAAAAAAAATGATCGAAAATATTTTTTTTCAGAATCAAAATCGGACTTTGATATGTGTGTTTCTAGGTGAATTCCGACCCGCTGAATCCGAAAATCCAACCTTTGATGACCGAAAATATGCTTGGAAAAAAGTTATTTCGCATGGTACGAAAAAGAGATGATCGAAAATATCTGTCTCTAGAATCGGAATCGAACTTTGATGGGTGGGTTCATAGGTGTATTTTGACCCGCTGAATCCAGAAATCCAACCTTTGTTACACGAAAATACACCTGGAAAAAAGTTATTCCGCATGGTACGAAAAAGAGATGATCGAAAATATTTTTTTTCAGAATCGGAATCGGACTTTGATGGGTGAGTTTCTAGGTGTATTTCGACCCGCTGAATCCGCAAATCCAACCTTTGATGACCGAAAATATGCTTGGAAAAAAGTTATTTCGCATGTTACGAAAAAGAGATGATCGCAAATATCTGTCTCCAGAATCAAAATCGAACTTTGATGGGTGGGTTCATAGCTGTATTTTGACCCGCTGAATCCAAAAATCCAACCTTTGTTACACGAAAATACACCTGGAAAGAAGTTATTCCGCATGGTACGAAAAAGAGATGATTGAAAATATTTTTTTTCAGAATCGGAATCGGACTTTGATGGGTGAGTTTCTAGGTGTATTTCGACCCGCTAAATCCGAAAATCCAACCTTTGATGACCAAAAATATGCTTGGAAAAAAGTTATTTCGCATGGTACGAAAAAGAGATGATCGAAAATATCTGTCTCTAGAATCGGAATCGAACTTTGATGGGTGGGTTCATAGGTGTATTTTGACCCGCTGAATCCAAAAATCCAACCTTTGTTACACGAAAATACACCTGGAAAGAAGTTATTCCGCATGGTACGAAAAAAAAAATGATCGAAAATATTTTTTTTCAGAATCAAAATCGGACTTTGATGGGTGTGTTTCTAGGTGAATTCCGACCCGCTGAATCCGAAAATCCGAACTTTGATGGCCAAAAATATGCTTGGAAAAAAGTTATTTCGCATGGTACGACAAAGAGATGATCGGAAATATCTGTCTCCAGAATCGGAATCAAACTTTGATGGGTGGGTTTATAGGTGTATTTTAACCCGCTGAATCCAGAAATCCAACCTTTGTTACACGAAAATACACCTGGAAAGAATTTATTCCGCATGGTACGAAAAAGAGATGATCGAAAATATTTTTTTTCAGAATCGGAATCGGACTGTGATGGGTGAGTTTCTAGGTGTATTTCGACCCGCTGAATCCGAAAATCCAACCTTTGATGACCAAAAATATGCTTGGAAAAAAGTTATTTCGCATGGTACGAAAACGAGATGATCGAAAATATCTGTCTCTAGAATCGGAATCGAACTTTGATGGGTGGGTTTATAGGTGTATTTTGACCCGCTGAATCCAAAAATCCAACCTTTGTTACACGAAAATACACCTGGAAAAAAGTTATTCCGCATGGTACGAAAAAGAGATGATCGAAAATATTTTTTTTCAGAATCGGAATCGGACTTTGATGGGTGAGTTTCTAGGTGTATTTCGACCCGCTGAATCCGAAAATCCAACCTTTGATGACCAAAAATATGCTTAGAAAAAAGTTATTTCGCATGGTACGAAAAAGAGATGATCGAAAATATCTGTCTCCAGAATCGAAATCGAACTCTGATGGGTGGGTTTATAGGTGTATTTTGTCCCGCTGAATCCAAAAATCCAACCTTTGTTACACGAAAATACACCTGGAAAGAAGTTATTTCGCAGGGTACGAAAAAGAGATGATCGAAAATATTTTTTTTCAGAATCAATATCGGACTTCAATGGGTGAGTTTCTAGGTGTACTCCGACCCGCTGAATCCGGAAATCCAACCTCTGATGACCAAAAATCTGCTTGGAAAAAAGTTATTTCGCATGGTACGAAAAAGAGATGATCGTAAATATTTTTTTTCAGAATCAAAATCGGACTTTGATGCGTGAGTTTCTAGGTGTATTTCGACCCGCTGAATCCGAAAATCCAACCTTTGATGACCAAAAATATGCTTGGAAAAAAGTTATTTCGCATGGTACGAAAAAGAGATGATCGAAAATATCTGTCTCCCGAATCGAAATCGAACTTTGATGGGTGGGTTTATAGGTGTATTTTGACCCGCTGAATCCAAAAATCGAACCTTTGTTACACGAAAATACACCTGGAAAGAAGTTATTTCGCATGGCACGAAAAAGAGATGATCGAAAATATTTTGTTTCAGAATCAAAATCGGACTTTAATGGGTGAGTTTCTAGGTGTATTTCGACCCGCTGAATCCGAAAATCCAACCTCTGATGCCCAAAAATATGCTTGGACAAAAGTTATTTCGCACGGTACGAAAAAGAGATGATCGAAAATATTTTTTTTCAGAATCAAAATCGGACTTTGATGGGTGAGTTTCTAGGTGTATTACGACCCGCTAAATCCGAAAATCCAACCTTTGATGACCAAAAATATGCTTGGAAAAAAGTTATTTCGCATGGTACGAAAAAGAGATGATCGAAAATATCTGTCTCTAGAATCGGAATCGAACTTTGATGGGTGGGTTCATAGGTGTATTTTGACCCGCTGAATCCAAAAATCCAACCTTTGTTACACGAAAATACACCTGGAAAGAAGTTATTCCGCATGGTACGGAAAAAAAAATGATCGAAAATATTTGTTTTCAGAATCAAAATCGGACTTTGATATGTGTGTTTCTAGGTAAATTCCGACCCGCTGAATCCGAAAATCCGAACTTTGATGGCCAAAAATATGCTTGGAAAAAAGTTATTTCGCATGGTACGACAAAGAGATGATCGGAAATATCTGTCTCCAGAATCGGAATCAAACTTTGATGGGTGGGTTTATAGGTGTATTTTAACCCGCTGAATCCAGAAATCCAACCTTTGTTACACGAAAATACACCTGGAAAGAATTTATTCCGCATGGTACGAAAAAGAGATGATCGAAAATATTTTTTTTCAGAATCGGAATCGGACTGTGATGGGTGAGTTTCTAGGTGTATTTCGACCCGCTGAATCCGAAAATCCAACCTTTGATGACCAAAAATATGCTTGGAAAAAAGTTATTTCGCATGGTACGAAAAAGAGATGATCGAAAATATCTGTCTCTAGAATCGGAATCGAACTTTGATGGGTGGGTTTATAGGTGTATTTTGACCCGCTGAATCCAAAAATCCAACCTTTGTTACACGAAAATACACCTGGAAAGAAGTTATTCCGCATGGTACGAAAAAGAGATGATCGAAAATATTTTTTTTCAGAATCGGAATCGGACTTTGATGGGTGAGTTTCTAGGTGTATTTCGACCCGCTGAATCCGAAAATCCAACCTGTGATGACCGAAAATATGCTTGGAAAAAAGTTATTTCGCATGGTACGAAAAAGAGATGATCGCAAATATCTGTCTCCAGAATCAAAATCGAACTTTGATGGGTGGGTTCATAGCTGTATTTTGACCCGCTGAATCCAAAAATCCAACCTTTGTTACACGAAAATACACCTGGAAAGAAGTTATTCCGCATGGTACGAAAAAGAGATGATTGAAAATATTTTTTTTCAGAATCGGAATCGGACTTTGATGGGTGAGTTTCTAGGTGTATTCCGACCCGCTGAATCCGAAAATCGGAACTTTGATGACCAAAAATATGCTTGGAAAAAAGTTATTTCGCATGGTACGCAAAAGAGATGATCGAAAATATTCCTTTTCAGAATCAAAATCGGACTTTGATGGGTGAGTTTCTAGGTGTATTTCGACTCGCTGAATCCGGAAATCCAACCTTTGATGACCAAAAATATGCTTGGAAAAAAGTTATTTCGCATGGTACGAAAAAGAGATGATCGAAAATATCTGTCTCCAGAATCGAAATCGTACTTCGATGGGTGGGTTTATAGGTGTATTTTGACCCGCTGAATCCGAAAATCCAACCTTTGATGACCAAAAATATGCTTGGAAAAAAGTTATTTCGCATGGTACGAAAAAGAGATGATCGCAAATATCTGTCTCCAGAATCAAAATCGAACTTTGATGGGTGGGTTCATAGGTGTATTTTGACCCGCTGAATCCAAAAATCCAACCTTTGTTACATGAAAATACACCTGGAAAGAAGTTATTCCGCATGGTACGAAAAAGAGATGATCGAAAATATTTTTTTTCAGAATCAAAATCGGACTTTGATGGGTGAGTTTCTAGGTGTATTCCGACCCGCTGAATCCGAAAATCCGAACTCTGATGACCAAAAATATGCTTGGAAAAGAGTTATTTCGCATGGTACGAAAATGAGATGATCGGAAATATCTGTCTCCAGAATCGGAATCGAACTTTGATGGGTGGGTTTATGGGTGTATTTTGACCCGCTGAATCCAAAAATCCAACCTTTGTTACACGAAAATACACCTGGAAAGAAGTTATTCCGCATGGTACGAAAAAGAGATGATCGAAAATATTTTTTTTCAGAATCGGAATCGGACTTTGAAGGGTGAGTTTCTAGGTGTATTCCGACCCGCTGGATCTGAAAATCCAACCTTTGATGACCAAAAATATGCTTAGAAAAAAGTTATTTCGCATGGTACGAAAAAGAGATGATCGAAAATATCTGTCTCCAGAATCGGAATCGAACTTTGATGGGTGGGTTTATAGGTGTATTTTGTCCCGCTGAATCCAAAAATCCAACCTTTGTTACACGAAAATACACCTGGAAAGAAGTTATTTCGCAGGGTACGAAAAAGAGATGATCGAAAATATTTTTTTTCAGAATCAATATCGGACTTTAATGGGCGAGTTTCTAGGTGTACTCCGACCCGCTGAATCCGGAAATCCAACCTCTGATGACCAAAAATATGCTTGGAAAAAAGTTATTTCGCATGGTACGAAAAAGAGATGATCGTAAATATTTTTTTTCAGAATCAAAATCGGACTTTGATGCGTGAGTTTCTAGGTGTATTTCGACCCGCTGAATCCGAAAATCCAAACTTTGAGGACCAAAAACATGCTTGGAAAAAAGTTATTTCGCATGGTACGAAAAAAAGATGATCGAAAATATCTGTCTCCCGAATCGAAATCGAACTTTGATGGGTGGGTTTATAGGTGTATTTTGACCCGCTGAATCCAAAAATCGAACCTGTGTTACACGAAAATACACCTGGAAAGAAGTTATTTCGCATGGCACGAAAAAGAGATGATCGAAAATATTTTGTTTCAGAATCAAAATCGGACTTTAATGGGTGAGTTTCTAGGTGTATTTCGACCCGCTGAATCCGAAAATCCAACCTCTGATGCCCAAAAATATGCTTGGACAAAAGTTATTTCGCACGGTACGAAAAAGAGATGATCGAAAATATTTTTTTTCAGAATCAAAATCGGACTTTGATGGGTGAGTTTCTAGGTGTATTACGACCCGCTAAATCCGAAAATCCAACCTTTGATGACCAAAAATATGCTTGGAAAAAAGTTATTTCGCATGGTACGAAAAAGAGATGATCGAAAATATCTGTCTCTAGAATCGGAATCGAACTTTGATGGGTGGGTTCATAGGTGTATTTTGACCCGCTGAATCCAAAAATCCAACCTTTGTTACACGAAAATACACCTGGAAAGAAGTTATTCCGCATGGTACGGAAAAAAAAATGATCGAAAATATTTTTTTTCAGAATCAAAATCGGACTTTGATATGTGTGTTTCTAGGTGAATTCCGACCCGCTGAATCCGAAAATCCGAACTTTGATGGCCAAAAATATGCTTGGAAAAAAGTTATTTCGCATGGTACGACAAAGAGATGATCGGAAATATCTGTCTCCAGAATCGGAATCAAACTTTGATGGGTGGGTTTATAGGTGTATTTTAACCCGCTGAATCCAGAAATCCAACCTTTGTTACAAGAAAATACACCTGGAAAGAATTTATTCCGCATGGTACGAAAAAGAGATGATCGAAAATATTTTTTTTCAGAATCGGAATCGGACTGTGATGGGTGAGTTTCTAGGTGTATTTCGACCCGCTGAATCCGAAAATCCAACCTTTGATGACCAAAAATATGCTTGGAAAAAAGTTATTTCGCATGGTACGAAAAAGAGATGATCGAAAATATCTGTCTCTAGAATCGGAATCGAACTTTGATGGGTGGGTTTATAGGTGTATTTTGACCCGCTGAATCCAAAAATCCAACCTTTGTTACACGAAAATACACCTGGAAAGAAGTTATTCCGCATGGTACGAAAAAGAGATGATCGAAAATATTTTTTTTCAGAATCGGAATCGGACTTTGATGGGTGAGTTTCTAGGTGTATTTCGACCCGCTGAATCCGAAAATCCAACCTTTGATGACCGAAAATATGCTTGGAAAAAAGTTATTTCGCATGGTACGAAAAAGAGATGATCGCAAATATCTGTCTCCAGAATCAAAATCGAACTTTGATGGGTGGGTTCATAGCTGTATTTTGACCCGCTGAATCCAAAAATCCAACCTTTGTTACACGAAAATACACCTGGAAAGAAGTTATTCCGCATGGTACGAAAAAGAGATGATTGAAAATATTTTTTTTCAGAATCGGAATCGGACTTTGATGGGTGAGTTTCTAGGTGTATTCCGACCCGATGAATCCGAAAATCGGAACTTTGATGACCAAAAATATGCTTGGAAAAAAGTTATTTCGCATGGTACGCAAAAGAGATGATCGAAAATATTCCTTTTCAGAATCAAAATCGGACTTTGATGGGTGAGTTTCTAGGTGTATTTCGACTCGCTGAATCCGGAAATCCAACCTTTGATGACCAAAAATATGCTTGGAAAAAAGTTATTTCGCATGGTACGAAAAAGAGATGATCGAAAATATCTGTCTCCAGAATCGAAATCGTACTTCGATGGGTGGGTTTATAGGTGTATTTTGACCCGCTGAATCCGAAAATCCAACCTTTGATGACCAAAAATATGCTTGGAAAAAAGTTATTTCGCATGGTACGAAAAAGAGATGATCGCAAATATCTGTCTCCAGAATCAAAATCGAACTTTGATGGGTGGGTTCATAGGTGTATTTTGACCCGCTGAATCCAAAAATCCAACCTTTGTTACATGAAAATACACCTGGAAAGAAGTTATTCCGCATGGTACGAAAAAGAGATGATCGAAAATATTTTTTTTCAGAATCAAAATCGGACTTTGATGGGTGAGTTTCTAGGTGTATTCCGACCCGCTGAATCCGAAAATCCGAACTTTGATGACCAAAAATATGCTTGGAAAAGAGTTATTTCGCATGGTACGAAAATGAGATGATCGGAAATATCTGTCTCCAGAATCGGAATCGAACTTTGATGGGTGGGTTTATGGGTGTATTTTGACCCGCTGAATCCAAAAATCCAACCTTTGTTACACGAAAATACACCTGGAAAGAAGTTATTCCGCATGGTACGAAAAAGAGATGATCGAAAATATTTTTTTTCAGAATCGGAATCGGACTTTGAAGGGTGAGTTTCTAGGTGTATTCCGACCCGCTGGATCTGAAAATCCAACCTTTGATGACCAAAAATATGCTTAGAAAAAAGTTATTTCGCATGGTACGAAAAAGAGATGATCGAAAATATCTGTCTCCAGAATCGGAATCGAACTTTGATGGGTGGGTTTATAGGTGTATTTTGTCCCGCTGAATCCAAAAATCCAACCTTTGTTACACGAAAATACACCTGGAAAGAAGTTATTTCGCAGGGTACGAAAAAGAGATGATCGAGAATATTTTTTTTCAGAATCAATATCGGACTTTAATGGGCGAGTTTCTAGGTGTACTCCGACCCGCTGAATCCGGAAATCCAACCTCTGATGACCAAAAATATGCTTGGAAAAAAGTTATTTCGCATGGTACGAAAAAGAGATGATCGTAAATATTTTTTTTCAGAATCAAAATCGGACTTTGATGCGTGAGTTTCTAGGTGTATTTCGACCCGCTGAATCCGAAAATCCAAACTTTGAGGACCAAAAATATGCTTGGAAAAAAGTTATTTCGCATGGTACGAAAAAAAGATGATCGAAAATATCTGTCTCCCGAATCGAAATCGAACTTTGATGGGTGGGTTTATAGGTGTATTTTGACCCGCTGAATCCAAAAATCGAACCTTGGTTACACGAAAATACACCTGGAAAGAAGTTATTTCGCATGGTACGAAAAAGAGATGATCGAAAATATTTTGTTTCAGAATCAAAATCGGACTTTAATGGGTGAGTTTCTAGGTGTATTTCGACCCGCTGAATCCGAAAATCCAACCTCTGATGACCAAAAATATGCTTGGACAAAAGTTATTTCGCACGGTACGAAAAAGAGATGATCGAATATATTTTTTTTCAGAATCAAAATCGGACTTTGATGGGTGAGTTTCTAGGTGTATTTCGACCCGCTAAATCCGAAAATCCAACCTTTGATGACCAAAAATATGCTTGGAAAAAAGTTATTTCGCATGGTACGAAAAAGAGATGATCGAAAATATCTGTCTCTAGAATCGGAATCGAACTTTGATGGGTGGGTTCATAGGTGTATTTTGACCCGCTGAATCCAAAAATCCAACCTTTGTTACACGAAAATACACCTGGAAAGAAGTTATTCCGCATGGTACGGAAAAAAAAATGATCGAAAATATTTTTTTTCAGAATCAAAATCGGACTTTGATGGGTGTGTTTCTAGGTGAATTCCGACCCGCTGAATCCGAAAATCCGAACTTTGATGGCCAAAAATATGCTTGGATAAAAGTTATTTCGCATGGTACGACAAAGAGATGATCGGAAATATCTGTCTCCAGAATCGGAATCAAACTTTGATGGGTGGGTTTATAGGTGTATTTTAACCCGCTGAATCCAGAAATCCAACCTTTGTTACACGAAAATACACCTGGAAAGAAGTTATTTCGCATGGTACGAAAAAGAGATGATCGAAAATATTTTGTTTCAGAATCAAAATCGGACTTTAATGGGTGAGTTTCTAGGTGTATTTCGACCCGCTGAATCCGAAAATCCAACCTCTGATGACCAAAAATATGCTTGGACAAAAGTTATTTCGCGCGGTACGAAAGAGAGATGATCGAAAATATTTTTTTTCAGAATCAAAATCGGACTTTGATGGGTGAGTTTCTAGGTGTATTTCGACCCGCTAAATCCGAAAATCCAACCTTTGATGACCAAAAATATGCTTGGAAAAAAGTTATTTCGCATGGTACGAAAAAGAGATGATCGAAAATATCTGTCTCTAGAATCGGAATCGAACTTTGATGGGTGGGTTCATAGGTGTATTTTGACCCGCTGAATCCAAAAATCCAACCTTTGTTACACGGAAATACACCTGGAAAGAAGTTATTCCGCATGGTACGGAAAAAAAAATGATCGAAAATATTTTTTTTCAGAATCAAAATCGGACTTTGATGGGTGTGTTTCTAGGTGAATTCCGACCCGCTGAATCCGAAAATCCGAACTTTGATGGCCAAAAATATGCTTGGAAAAAAGTTATTTCGCATGGTACGACAAAGAGATGATCGGAAATATCTGTCTCCAGAATCGGAATCAAACTTTGATGGGTGGGTTTATAGGTGTATTTTAACCCGCTGAATCCAGAAATCCAACCTTTGTTACACGAAAATACACCTGGAAAGAATTTATTCCGCATGGTACGAAAAAGAGATGATCGAAAATATTTTCTTTCAGAATCGGAATCGGACTGTGATGGGTGAGTTTCTAGGTGTATTTCGACCCGCTGAATCCGAAAATCCAACCTTTGATGACCAAAAATATGCTTGGAAAAAAGTTATTTCGCATGGTACGAAAAAGAGATGATCGAAAATATCTGTCTCTAGAATCGGAATCGAACTTTGATGGGTGGGTTTATAGGTGTATTTTGACCCGCTGAATCCAAAAATCCAACCTTTGTTACACGAAAATACACCTGGAAAGAAGTTATTCCGCATGGTACGAAAAAGAGATGATCGAAAATATTTTTTTTCAGAATCAAAATCGGACTTTGATGGGTCAGTTTCTAGGTGTATTCCGACCCGCTGAATCCGAAAATCCGAACTTTGATGACCAAAAATATGCTTGGAAAAGAGTTATTTCGCATGGTACGAAAATGAGATGATCGGAAATATCTGTCTCCAGAATCGGAATCGAACTTTGATGGGTGGGCTTATGGGTGTATTTTGACCCGCTGAATCCAAAAATCCAACCTTTGTTACACGAAAATACACCTGGAAAGAAGTTATTCCGCATGGTACGAAAAAGAGATGATCGAAAATATTTTTTTTCAGAATCGGAATCGGACTTTGAAGGGTGAGTTTCTAGGTGTATTCCGACCCGCTGGATCTGAAAATCCAACCTTTGATGACCAAAAATATGCTTAGAAAAAAGTTATTCCGCATGGTACGAAAAAGAGATGATCGAAAATATCTGTCTCCAGAATCGGAATCGAACTTTGATGGGTGGGTTTATAGGTGTATTTTGTCCCGCTGAATCCAAAAATCCAACCTTTGTTACACGAAAATACACCTGGAAAGAAGTTATTTCGCAGGGTACGAAAAAGAGATGATCGAAAATATTTTTTTTCAGAATCAATATCGGACTTTAATGGGCGAGTTTCTAGGTGTACTCCGACCCGCTGAATCCGGAAATCCAACCTCTGATGACCAAAAATATGCTTGGAAAAAAGTTATTTCGCATGGTACGAAAAAGAGATGATCGTAAATATTTTTTTTCAGAATCAAAATCGGACTTTGATGCGTGAGTTTCTAGGTGTATTTCGACCCGCTGAATCCGAAAATCCAAACTTTGAGGACCAAAAATATGCTTGGAAAAAAGTTATTTCGCATGGTACGAAAAAAAGATGATCGAAAATATCTGTCTCCCGAATCGAAATCGAACTTTGATGGGTGGGTTTATAGGTGTATTTTGACCCGCTGAATCCAAAAATCGAACCTTTGTTACACGAAAATACACCTGGAAAGAAGTTATTTCGCATGGTACGAAAAAGAGATGATCGAAAATATTTTGTTTCAGAATCAAAATCGGACTTTGATGGGTGTGTTTCTAGGTGAATTCCGACCCGCTGAATCCGAAAATCCGAACTTTGATTGCCAAAAATATGCTTGGAAAAAAGTTATTTCGCATGGTACGACAAAGAGATGATCGGAAATATCTGTCTCCAGAATCGGAATCAAACTTTGATGGGTGGGTTTATAGGTGTATTTTAACCCGCTGAATCCAGAAATCCAACCTTTGTTACACGAAAATACACCTGGAAAGAATTTATTCCGCATGGTACAAAAAAGAGATTATCGAAAATATTTTTTTTCAGAATCGGAATCGGACTGTGATGGGTGAGTTTCTAGGTGTATTTCGACCCGCTGAATCCGAAAATCCAACCTTTGATGACCAAAAATATGCTTGGAAAAAAGTTATTTCGCATGGTACGAAAAAGAGATGATCGAAAATATCTGTCTCTAGAATCGGAATCGAACTTTGATGGGTGGGTTTATAGGTGTATTTTGACCCGCTGAATCCAAAAATCCAACCTTTGTTACACGGAAATACACCTGGAAAGAAGTTAATCCGCATGGTACGAAAAAGAGATGATCGAAAATATTTTTTTTCAGAATCGGAATCGGACTTTGATGGGTGAGTTTCTAGGTGTATTTCGACCCGCTGAATCCAAAAATCCAACCTTTGATGACCAAAAATATGCTTGGAAGAAAGTTATTTCGCATGGCACGAAAAAGAGTTGATCGAAAATATCTGTCTCCCGAATCGAAATCGAACTTTGATGGGTGGGTTTATAGGTGTATTTTGACCCGCTGAATCCGAAAATCGAACCTTTGTTACACGAAAACACACCTGGAACGAAGTAATTTCGCATGGTACGAAAAAGAGATGATCGAAAATATCTGTCTCCAGAATCGAAATCGAACTTCGATGGGTGGGTTTATAGGTGTATTTTGACCCGCTGAATCCGGAAATCCAACCTCTGATGACCAAAAATGTGCTTGGAAAAAAGTTATTTCGCATGGTACGAAAAAGAGATGATCGTGAATATTTTTTTTCAGAATCAAAATCGGACTTTGATGCGTGAGTTTCTAAGTGTATTTCGACCCGCTGAATCCGAAAATCCAAACTTTGAGGACCAAAAATATGCTTGGAAAAAAGTTATTTCGCATGGTACGAAAAAGAGATGATCGAAAATATCTGTCTCCCGAATCGAAATCGAACTTTGATGGGTGGGTTTATAGGTGTATTTTGACCCGCTGAATCCAAAAATCGAACCTTTGTTACACGAAAATACACCTGGAAAGAAGTTATTTCGCATGGCACGAAAAAGAGATGATCGAAAATATTTTGTTTCAGAATCAAAATCGGACTTTAATGGGTGAGTTTCTAGGTGTGTTTCGACCCGCTGAATCCGAAAATCCAACCTCTGATGCCCAAAAATATGCTTGGACAAAAGTTATTTCGCACGGTACGAAAAAGAGATGATCGAAAATATTTTTTTTCAGAATCAAAATCGGACTTTGATGGGTGAGTTTCTAGGTGTATTTCGACCCGCTAAATCCGAAAATCCAACCTTTGATGACCAAAAATATGCTTGGAAAAAAGTTATTTCGCATGGTACGAAAAAGAGATGATCGAAAATATCTGTCTCTAGAATCGGAATCGAACTTTGATGGGTGGGTTCATAGGTGTATTTTGACCCGCTGAATCCAAAAATCCAACCTTTGTTACACGAAAATACACCTGGAAAGAAGTTATTCCGCATGGTACGGAAAAAAAAATGATCGAAAATATTTTTTTTCAGAATCAAAATCGGACTTTGATGGGTGTGTTTCTAGGTGAATTCCGACCCGCTGAATCCGAAAATCCGAACTTTGATGGCCAGAAATATGCTTGGAAAAAAGTTATTTCGCATGGTACGACAAAGAGATGATCGGAAATATCTGTCTCCAGAATCGGAATCAAACTTTGATGGGTGGGTTTATAGGTGTATTTTAACCCGCTGAATCCAGAAATCCAACCTTTGTTACACGAAAATACACCTGGAAAGAATTTATTCCGCATGGTACGAAAAAGAGATGATCGAAAATATTTTTTTTCAGAATCGGAATCGGACTGTGATGGGTGAGTTTCTAGGTGTATTTCGACCCGCTGAATTCGAAAATCCAACCTTTGATGACCAAAAATATGCTTGGAAAAAAGTTATTTCGCATGGTACGAAAAAGAGATGATCGAAAATATTTTTTTTCAGAATCAAAATCGGACTTTGATGGGTGAGTTTCTAGGTGTATTTCGACCCGCTAAATCCGAAAATCCATCCGTTGATTACCAAAAATATGCTTGGAAAAAAGTTATTTCGCATGGTACGAAAAAGAGATGATCGAAAATATCTGTCTCCAGAATCGGAATCGAACTTTGATGGGTTGGTTTATAGGTGTATTTTGACCCGCTGAATCCGAAAATCCAACCTTTGTTACACGAAAATACACCTGGAAAGAATTTATTCCGCATGGTACGAAAAAGAGATGATCGAAAATATTTTTTTTCAGAATCGGAATCGGACTGTGATGGGTGAGTTTCTAGGTGTATTTCGACCCGCTGAATCCGAAAATCCAACCTTTGATGACCAAAAATATGCTTGGAAACAAGTTATTTCGCATGGTACGACAAAGAGATGATCGGAAATATTTGTCTCTAGAATCGGAATCGAACTTTGATGGGTGGGTTTATAGGTGTATTTTGACCCGCTGAATCCAAAAATCCAACCTTTGTTACACGGAAATACACCTGGAAAGAAGTTAATCCGCATGGTACGAAAAAGAGATGATCGAAAATATTTTTTTTCAGAATCGGAATCGGACTTTGATGGGTGAGTTTCTAGGTGTATTTCGACCCGCTGAATCCAAAAATCCAACCTTTGATGACCAAAAATATGCTTGGAAGAAAGTTATTTCGCATGGCACGAAAAAGAGTTGATCGAAAATATCTGTCTCCCGAATCGAAATCGAACTTTGATGGGTGGGTTTATAGGTGTATTTTGACCCGCTGAATCCGAAAATCGAACCTTTGTTACACGAAAACACACCTGGAACGAAGTAATTTCGCATGGTACGAAAAAGAGATGATCGAAAATATCTGTCTCCAGAATCGAAATCGAACTTCGATGGGTGGGTTTATAGGTGTATTTTGACCCGCTGAATCCGGAAATCCAACCTCTGATGACCAAAAATGTGCTTGGAAAAAAGTTATTTCGCATGGTACGAAAAAGAGATGATCGTAAATATTTTTTTTCAGAATCAAAATCGGACTTTGATGCGTGAGTTTCTAAGTGTATTTCGACCCGCTGAATCCGAAAATCCAAACTTTGAGGACCAAAAATATGCTTGGAAAAAAGTTATTTCGCATGGTACGAAAAAGAGATGATCGAAAATATCTGTCTCCCGAATCGAAATCGAACTTTGATGGGTGGGTTTATAGGTGTATTTTGACCCGCTGAATCCAAAAATCGAACCTTTGTTACACGAAAATACACCTGGAAAGAAGTTATTTCGCATGGCACGAAAAAGAGATGATCGAAAATATTTTGTTTCAGAATCAAAATCGGACTTTAATGGGTGAGTTTCTAGGTGTGTTTCGACCCGCTGAATCCGAAAATCCAACCTCTGATGCCCAAAAATATGCTTGGACAAAAGTTATTTCGCACGGTACGAAAAAGAGATGATCGAAAATATTTTTTTTCAGAATCAAAATCGGACTTTGATGGGTGAGTTTCTAGGTGTATTTCGACCCGCTAAATCCGAAAATCCAACCTTTGATGACCAAAAATATGCTTGGAAAAAAGTTATTTCGCATGGTACGAAAAAGAGATGATCGAAAATATCTGTCTCTAGAATCGGAATCGAACTTTGATGGGTGGGTTCATAGGTGTATTTTGACCCGCTGAATCCAAAAATCCAACCTTTGTTACACGAAAATACACCTGGAAAGAAGTTATTCCGCATGGTACGGAAAAAAAAATGATCGAAAATATTTTTTTTCAGAATCAAAATCGGACTTTGATGGGTGTGTTTCTAGGTGAATTCCGACCCGCTGAATCCGAAAATCCGAACTTTGATGGCCAGAAATATGCTTGGAAAAAAGTTATTTCGCATGGTACGACAAAGAGATGATCGGAAATATCTGTCTCCAGAATCGGAATCAAACTTTGATGGGTGGGTTTATAGGTGTATTTTAACCCGCTGAATCCAGAAATCCAACCTTTGTTACACGAAAATACACCTGGAAAGAATTTATTCCGCATGGTACGAAAAAGAGATGATCGAAAATATTTTTTTTCAGAATCGGAATCGGACTGTGATGGGTGAGTTTCTAGGTGTATTTCGACCCGCTGAATTCGAAAATCCAACCTTTGATGACCAAAAATATGCTTGGAAAAAAGTTATTTCGCATGGTACGAAAAAGAGATGATCGAAAATATTTTTTTTCAGAATCAAAATCGGACTTTGATGGGTGAGTTTCTAGGTGTATTTCGACCCGCTAAATCCGAAAATCCATCCGTTGATGACCAAAAATATGCTTGGAAAAAAGTTATTTCGCATGGTACGAAAAAGAGATGATCGAAAATATCTGTCTCCAGAATCGGAATCGAACTTTGATGGGTTGGTTTATAGGTGTATTTTGACCCGCTGAATCCGAAAATCCAACCTTTGTTACACGAAAATACACCTGGAAAGAATTTATTCCGCATGGTACGAAAAAGAGATGATCGAAAATATTTTTTTTCAGAATCGGAATCGGACTGTGATGGGTGAGTTTCTAGGTGTATTTCGACCCGCTGAATCCGAAAATCCAACCTTTGATGACCAAAAATATGCTTGGAAACAAGTTATTTCGCATGGTACGACAAAGAGATGATCGGAAATATTTGTCTCTAGAATCGGAATCGAACTTTGATGGGTGGGTTTATAGGTGTATTTTGACCCGATGAATCCTAAAATCCAACCTTTGTTACACGAAAATACACCTGGAAAGAAGTTATTCCGCATGGTACGAAAAAGAGATGATCGAAAATATTTTTTTTCAGAATCGAAATCGGACTTTGATGGGTGAGTTTCTAGGTGTATTTCGACCCGCTGATACCGAAAATCCAACCTTTGATGACCAAAAATATGCTTGGAAAAAAGTTATTTCGCATGGTACGAAAAAGAGATGATCGCAAATATCTGTCTCCAGAATCAAAATCGAACTTTGATGGGTGGGTTCATAGGGGTATTTTGACCCGCTGAATCCAAAAATCCAACCTTTGTTACACGAAAATACACCTGGAAAGAAGTTATTCTGCATGGTACGAAAAAGAGATGATCGAAAATATTTTTTTTCAGAATCGGAATCGGACTTTGATGGGTGAGTTTCTAGGTGTATTCCGACCCGCTGAATCCGAAAATCGGAACTTTGATGACCAAAAATATGCTTGGAAAAAAGTTATTTCGCATGGTACGCAAAAGAGATGATCGAAAATATTCCTTTTCAGAATCAAAATCGGACTTTGATGGGTGAGTTTCTAGGTGTATTTCGACTCGCTGAATTCGGAAATCCAACCTTTGATGACCAAAAATATTCTTGGAAAAAAGTTATTTCGCATGGTACGAAAAAGAGATGATCGAAAATATCTGTCTCCAGAATCGGAATCGGACTTTGATGGGTGAGTTTCTAGGTGTATACCGACCCGCTGAATCCGAAAATCCAGCCTTTGATGACCATAAATATGCTTGGAAAAAAGGTATTTCGCATGGTACGAAAAAGAGATGATCGAAAATATTTTTTTTCAGAATCAAATTCGGACTTTGATGGGTGAGTTTCTAGGTGTATTTCGACTTGCTGAATCCAAAAATCCAACCTTCGATGACCAAAAATATGCTTGGAAAAAAGTTATTTCGCATGGTACGAAAAAGAGATGATCGAAAATATCTGTCTCTAGAATCGGAATCGAACTTTGATGGGTGGGTTCATAGGTGTATTTTGACCCGCTGAATCCAAAAATCCAACCTTTGTTACACGAAAATACACCTGGAAAGAAGTTATTCCGCATGGTACGGAAAAAAAAATGATCGAAAATATTTTTTTTCAGAATCAAAATCGGACTTTGATGGGTGTGTTTCTAGGTGAATTCCGACCCGCTGAATCCGAAAATCCGTACTTTGATGGCCAAAAATATGCTTGGAAAAAAGTTATTTCGCATGGTACGACAAAGAGATGATCGGAAATATCTGTCTCCAGAATCGGAATCAAACTTTGATGAGTGGGTTTATAGGTGTATTTTGACCCGCTGAATCCAGAAATCCAACCTTAGTTACACGAATATACACCTGGAAAGAATTTATTCCGCATGGTACGAAAAAGAGATGATCGAAAGAATTTTTTTTCAGAATCGGAATCGGACTGTGATGGGTGAGTTTCTAGGTGTATTCCGACCCGCTGAATCCGAAAATCCAACCTTTGATGACCAAAAATATGCTTGGAAAAAAGTTATTTCGCATGGTACGAAAAAGAGATGATCGAAAATACCTGTCTCCAGAATCGGAATCGAACTTTGATGGGTGGGATTATAGGTGTATTTTGACCCGCTGAATCCAAAAATCCAACCTTTGTTACACGAAAATACACCTGGAAAGAAGTTATTCCGCATGGTACGAAAAAGAGATGATCGGAAATATCTTTCTCCAGAATCGAAAGCGAACTTTGATGGGTGGGTTCATAGGTGTATTTTGACCCGCTGAATCCAAAAATCCAACTTTTGTTCGACGAAAATACACCTAGAAAGAAGTTATTCCGCATGGTACGAAAAAGAGATGATCGAAAATATTTTTTTTCAGAATCAAAATCGGACTTTGATGGGTGAGTTTCTAGGTGTATTTCGACCCGCTGAATCCGAAAATCGGAACTTTGATGACCAAAAATATGCTTGGAAAAAAGTTATTACGCATGGTACGAAAAAGAGATGATCGCAAATATCTTTCTCCAGAATCGAAAGCGAACTTTGATGGGTGGGTTCATAGGTGTATTTTGACCCGCTGAATCCAAAAATCCAACCTTTGTTACACGAAAATACACCTGGAAAGAATTTATTCCGCATGGTACGAAAAAGAGATGATCGAAAGAATTTTTTGTCAGAATCAAAATCGGACTTTGATGGGTGAGTTTCTAGGTGTATTTCGACCCGCTGAATCCGAAAATCCAACCTTTGATGACCAAAAATATGCTTGGAAAAAAGTTATTTCGCATGCTACGCAAAAGAGATGATCGAAAATATTTCTTTTCAGAATCAAAATCGGACTTTGATGGGTGAGTTTCTAGGTGTATTTCGACCCGCTGAATCCGAAAATCGGAACTTTGATGACCAAAAATATGCTTGGAAAAAAGTTATTTCGCATGGTACGAAAAAGAGATGATCGAAAATATCTGTCTCCAGAATCGAAATCGAACTTTGATGGGTGGGTTTATAGGTGTATTTTGACCCGCTGAATCCAAAAATCCAACCTTTGTTACACGAAAATACACCTGGAAAGAAGTTATTCCGCATGGTACGAAAAAGAGATGATCGAAAATATTTTTTTTCAGAATCGGAATCGGACTTTGATGGGTGAGTTTCTAGGTGTATACCGACCCGCTGAATCCGAAAATCCAACCTTTGATGACCATAAATATGCTTGGAAAAAAGTTATTTCGCATGGTACGAAAAAGAGATGATCGAAAATATTTTTTTTCAGAATCAAAATCGGACTTTGATGGGTGAGTTTCTAGGTGTATTTCGACTCGCTGAATCCGAAAATCCAACCTTTGATGACCACAAATATGCTTGGAAAAAAGTTATTTCGCATGGTACGAAAAAGAGATGATCGAAAATATCTGTCTCTAGAATCGGAATCGAACTTTGATGGGTGGGTTCATAGGTGTATTTTGACCCGCTGAATCCAAAAATCCAACCTTTGTTACACGAAAATACACCTGGAGAGAAGTTATTCCGCATGGTGCGGAAAAAAAAATGATCGAAAATATTTTTTTTCAGAATCAAAATCGGACTTTGATGGGTGTGCTTCTAGGTGAATTCCGACCCGCTGAATCCGAAAATCCGAACTTTGATGGCCAAAAATATGCTTGGAAAAAAGTTATTTCGCATGGTACGACAAAGAGATGATCGGAAATATCTGTCTCCAGAATCGAAATCAAACTTTGATGGGTGGGTTTATAGGTGTATTTTGACCCGCTGAATTCAGAAATCCAACCTTTGTTACACGAAAATACACCTGGAAAGAATTTATTCCGCATGGTACGAAAAAGAGATGATCGAAAATATTTTTTTTCAGAATCGGAATCGGACTTTGATGGGTGAGTTTCTAGGTGTATTTCGACCCGCTGAATCCGAAAATCCAACCTTTGATGACCAAAAATATGCTTGGAAAAAAGTTATTTCGCATGGTACGAAAAAGAGATGATCGCAAATATCTGTCTCCAGAATCAAAATCGAACTTTGATGGGTGGGTTCATAGCTGTATTTTGACCCGCTGAATCCAAAAATCCAACCTTTGTTGCACGAAAATACACCTGGAAAGAAGTTATTCCGCATGGTACGAAAAAGAGATGATCGAAAATATTTTTTTTCAGAATCGGAATCGGACTTTGATGGGTGAGTTTCTAGGTGTATTCCGACCCGCTGAATCCGAAAATCAGAACTTTGATGACCAAAAATATGCTTGGAAAAAAGTTATTTCGCATGGTACGCAAAAGAGATGATCGAAAATATTCCTTTTCAGAATCAAAATCGGACTTTGATGGGTGAGTTTCTAGGTGTATTTCGACTCGCTGAATTCGGAAATCCAACCTTTGATGACCAACAATATTCTTGGAAAAAAGTTATTTCGCATGGTACGAAAAAGAGATGATCGAAAATATCTGTCTCCAGAATCGAAATCGAACTTCGATGGGTGGGTTTATAGGTGTATTTTGACCCGCTGAATCCGAAAATCCAACCTTTGATGACCAAAAATATGCTTGGAAAAAAGTTATTTCGCATGGTACGAAAAAGAGATGATCGAAAATATTTTGTTTCAGAATCAAAATCGGACTTTGATGGGTGGGTTCATAGCTGTATTTTGACCCGCTGAATCCAAAAATCCAACCTTTGTTACACGAAAATACACCTGGAAAGAAGTTATTCCGCATGGTACGAAAAAGAGATGATCGAAAATATTTTTTTTCAGAATCGGAATCGGACTTTGATGGGTGAGTTTCTAGGTGTATACCGACCCGCTGAATCCGAAAATCCAACCTTTACTGACCATAAATATGCTTGGAAAAAAGGTATTTCGCATGGTACGAAACAGAGATGATCGAAAATATTTTTTTTCAGAATCAAAATCGGACTTTGATGGGTGAGTTTCTAGGTGTATTTCGACTTGCTGAATCCAAAAATCCAACCTTCGATGACCAAAAATATTCTTGGAAAAAAGTTATTTCGCATGGTACGAAAAAGAGATGATCGAAAATATCTGTCTCTAGAATCGGAATCGAACTTTGATGGGTGGGTTCATAGGTGTATTTTGACCCGCTGAATCCAAAAATCCAACCTTTGTTACACGAAAATACACCTGGAAAGAAGTTATTCCGCATGGTACGGAAAAAAAAATGATCGAAAATATTTTTTTTCAGAATCAAAATCGGACTTTGATGGGTGTGTTTCTAGGTGAATTCCGACCCGCTGAATCCGAAAATCCGTACTTTGATGGCCAAAAATATGCTTGGAAAAAAGTTATTTCGCATGGTACGACAAAGAGATGATCGGAAATATCTGTCTCCAGAATCGGAATCAAACTTTGATGGGTGGGTTTATAGGTGTATTTTGACCCGCTGAATCCAGAAATCCAACCTTTGGTACACGAATATACACCTGGAAAGAATTTATTCCGCATGGTACGAAAAAGAGATGATCGAAAGAATTTTTTTTCAGAATCGGAATCGGACTGTGATGGGTGAGTTTCTAGGTGTATTTCGACCCGCTGAATCCGAAAATCCAACCTTTGATGACCAAAAATATGCTTGGAAAAAAGTTATTTCGCATGGTACGAAAAAGAGATGATCGAAAATACCTGTCTCCAGAATCGGAATCGAACTTTGATGGGTGGGATTATAGGTGTATTTTGACCCGCTGAATCCAAAAATCCAACCTTTGTTACACGAAAATACACCTGGAAAGAAGTTATTCCGCATGGTACGAAAAAGAGATGATCGGAAATATCTTTCTCCAGAATCGAAAGCGAACTTTGATGGGTGGGTTCATAGGTGTATTTTGACCCGCTGAATCCAAAAATCCAACTTTTGTTAGACGAAAATACACCTAGAAAGAAGTTATTCCGCATGGTACGAAAAAGAGATCATCGAAAATATTTTTTTTCAGAATCAAAATCGGACTTTGATGGGTGAGTTTCTAGGTGTATTTCGACCCGCTGAATCCGAAAATCGGAACTTTGATGACCAAAAATATGCTTGGAAAAAAGTTATTTCGCATGGTACGAAAAAGAGATGATCGCAAATATCTGTCTCCAGAATCAAAATTGAACTTTGATGGGTGGGTTCATAGCTGTATTTTGACCCGCTGAATCCAAAAATCCAACCTTTGTTGCACGAAAATACACCTGGAAAGAAGTTATTCCGCATGGTACGAAAAAGAGATGATCGAAAATATTTTTTTTCAGAATCGGAATCGGACTTTGATGGGTGAGTTTCTAGGTGTATACCGACCCGCTGAATCCGAAAATCCAACCTTTGATGACCATAAATATGCTTGGAAAAAAGTTATTTCGCATGGTACGAAAAAGAGATGATCGAAAATATTTTTTTTCAGAATCAAAATCGGACTTTGATGGGTGAGTTTCTAGGTGTATTTCGACTCGCTGAATCCTAAAATCCAACCTTTGATGACCACAAATATGCTTGGAAAAAAGTTATTTCGCATGGTACGAAAAAGAGATGATCGAAAATATCTGTCTCTAGAATCGGAATCGAACTTTGATGGGTGGGTTCATAGGTGTATTTTGACCCGCTGAATAAAAAATCCAACCTTTGTTACACGAAAATACACCTGGAGAGAAGTTATTCCGCATGGTGCGGAAAAAAAAATGATCGAAAATATTTTTTTTCAGAATCAAAATCGGACTTTGATGGGTGTGTTTCTAGGTGAATTCCGACCCGCTGAATCCGAAAATCCGAACTTTGATGGCAAAAAATATGCTTGGAAAAAAGTTATTTCGCATGGTACGACAAAGAGATGATCGGAAATATCTGTCTCCAGAATCGGAATCAAACTTTGATGGGTGGGTTTATACGTGTATTTTGACCCGCTGAATTCAGAAATCCAACCTTTGTTACACGAAAATACACCTGGAAAGAATTACTTCCGCATGGTACGAAAAAGAGATGATCGAAAATATTTTTTTTCAGAATCGGAATCGGACTTTGATGGGTGAGTTTCTAGGTGTATTTCGACCCGCTGAATTCGAAAATCCAACCTTTGATGAACAAAAATATGCTTGGAAAAAAGTTATTTCGCATGGTACGAAAAAGAGATGATCGCAAATATCTGTCTCCGGAATCAAAATCGAACTTTGATGGGTGGGTTCATAGCTGTATTTTGACCCGCTGAATCCAAAAATCCAACCTTTGTTGCACGAAAATACACCTGGAAAGAAGTTATTCCGCATGGTACGAAAAAGAGATGATCGAAAATATTTTTTTTCAGAATCGGAATCGGACTTTGATGGGTGAGTTTCTAGGTGTATTCCGACCCGCTGAATCCGAAAATCGGAACTTTGATGACCAAAAATATGCTTGGAAAAAAGTTATTTCGCATGGTACGCAAAAGAGATGATCGAAAATATTCCTTTTCAGAATCAAAATCGGACTTTGATGGGTGAGTTTCTAGGTGTATTTCGACTCGCTGAATTCGGAAATCCAACCTTTGATGACCAAAAATATTCTTGGAAAAAAGTTATTTCGCATGGTACGAAAAAGAGATGATCGAAAATATCTGTCTCCAGAATCGAAATCGAACTTCGATGGGTGGGTTTATAGGTGTATTTTGACCCGCTGAATCCGAAAATCCAACCTTTGATGACCAAAAATATGCTTGGAAAAAAGTTATTTCGCATGGTACGAAAAAGAGATGATCGAAAATATTTTGTTTCAGAATCAAAATCGGACTTTGATGGGTGGGTTCATAGCTGTATTTTGACCCGCTGAATCCAAAAATCCAACCTTTGTTACACGAAAATACACCTGGAAAGAAGTTATTCCGCATGGTACGAAAAAGAGATGATCGAAAATATTTTTTTTCAGAATCGGAATCGGACTTTGATGGGTGAGTTTCTAGGTGTATACCGACCCGCTGAATCCGAAAATCCAACCTTTGCTGACCATAAATATGCTTGGAAAAAAGGTATTTCGCATGGTACGAAAAAGAGATGATCGAAAATATTTTTTTTCAGAATCAAAATCGGACTTTGATGGGTGAGTTTCTAGGTGTATTTCGACTTGCTGAATCCAAAAATCCAACCTTCGATGACCAAAAATATGCTTGGAAAAAAGTTATTTCGCATGGTACGAAAAAGAGATGATCGAAAATATCTGTCTCTAGAATCGGAATCGAACTTTGATGGGTGGGTTCATAGGTGTATTTTGACCCGCTGAATCCAAAAATCCAACCTTTGTTACACGAAAATACACCTGGAAAGAAGTTATTCCGCATGGTACGGAAAAAAAAATGATCGAAAATATTTTTTTTCAGAATCAAAATCGGACTTAGATGGGTGTGTTTCTAGGTGAATTCCGACCCGCTGAATCCGAAAATCCGTACTTTGATGGCCAAAAATATGCTTGGAAAAAAGTTATTTCGCATGGTACGACAAAGAGATGATCGGAAATATCTGTCTCCAGAATCGGAATCAAACTTTGATGGGTGGGTTTATAGGTGTATTTTGACCCGCTGAATCCAGAAATCCAACCTTTGTTACACGAATATACACCTGGAAAGAATTTATTCCGCATGGTACGAAAAAGAGATGATCGAAAGAATTTTTTTTCAGAATCGGAATCGGACTGTGATGGGTGAGTTTCTAGGTGTATTTCGACCCGCTGAATCCGAAAATCCAACCTTTGATGACCAAAAATATGCTTGGAAAAAAGTTATTTCGCATGGTACGAAAAAGAGATGATCGAAAATACCTGTCTCCAGAATCGGAATCGAACTTTGATGGGTGGGATTATAGGTGTATTTTGACCCGCTGAATCCAAAAATCCAACCTTTGTTACACGAAAATACACCTGGAAAGAAGTTATTCCGCATGGTACGAAAAAGAGATGATCGGAAATATCTTTCTCCAGAATCGAAAGCGAACTTTGATGGGTGGGTTCATAGGTGTATTTTGACCCGCTGAATCCAAAAATCCAACTTTTGTTAGACGAAAATACACCTAGAAAGAAGTTATTCCGCATGGTACGAAAAAGAGATGATCGAAAATATTTTTTTTCAGAATCAAAATCGGACTTTGATGGGTGAGTTTCTAGGTGTATTTCGACCCGCTGAATCCGAAAATCGGAACTTTGATGACCAAAAATATGCTTGGAAAAAAGTTATTTCGCATGGTACGAAAAAGAGATGATCGAAAATATCTGTCTCCAGAATCGAAATCGAACTTCGATGGGTGGGTTTATAGGTGTAATTTGACCCGCTGAATCCGAAAATCCAACCTTTGATGACCAAAAATATGCTTGGAAAAAAGTTATTTCGCATGGTACGAAAAAGAGATGATCGCAAATATCTTTCTCCAGAATCGAAAGCGAACTTTGATGGGTGGGTTCATAGGTGTATTTTGACCCGCTGAATCCACAAATCCAACCTTTGTTACACGAAAATACACCTGGAAAGAATTTATTCCGCATGGTACGAAAAAGAGATGATCGAAAGAATTTTTTGTCAGAATCAAAATCGGACTTTGATGAGTGAGTTTCTAGGTGTATTTCGACCCGCTGAATCCGAAAATCCAACCTTTGATGACCAAAAATATGCTTGGAAAAAAGTTATTTCGCATGGTACGCAAAAGAGATGATCGAAAATATTTCTTTTCAGAATCAAAATCGGACTTTGATGGGTGAGTTTCTAGGTGTATTTCGACCCGCTGAATCCGAAAATCGGAACTTTGATGACCAAAAATATGCTTGGAAAAAAGTTATTTCGCATGGTACGAAAAAGAGATGATCGAAAATATCTGTCTCCAGAATCGAAATCGAACTTTGATGGGTGGGTTTATAGGTGTATTTTGACCCGCTGAATCCAAAAATCCAACCTTTGTTATACGAAAATACACCTGGAAAGAAGTTATTCCGCATGGTACGAAAAAGAGATGATCGAAAATATTTTTTTTCAGAATCGGAATCGGACTTTGATGGGTGAGTTTCTAGGTGTATACCGACCCGCTGAATCCGAAAATCCAACCTTTGATGACCATAAATATGCTTGGAAAAAAGTTATTTCGCATGGTACGAAAAAGAGATGATCGAAAATATTTTTTTTCAGAATCAAAATCGGACTTTGATGGGTGAGTTTCTAGGTGTATTTCGACTCGCTGAATCCGAAAATCCAACCTTTGATGACCACAAATATGCTTGGAAAAAAGTTATTTCGCATGGTACGAAAAAGAGATGATCGAAAATATCTGTCTCTAGAATCGGAATCGAACTTTGATGGGTGGGTTCATAGGTGTATTTTGACCCGCTGAATCCAAAAATCCAACCTTTGTTACACGAAAATACACCTGGAGAGAAGTTATTCCGCATGGTGCGGAAAAAAAAATGATCGAAAATATTTTTTTTCAGAATCAAAATCGGACCTTGATGGGTGTGTTTCTAGGTGAATTCCGACCCGCTGAATCCGAAAATCCGAACTTTGATGGCCAAAAATATGCTTGGAAAAAAGTTATTTCGCATGGTACGACAAAGAGATGATCGGAAATATCTGTCTCCAGAATCGGAATCAAACTTTGATGGGTGGGTTTATAGGTGTATTTTGACCCGCTGAATTCAGAAATCCAACCTTTGTTACACGAAAATACACCTGGAAAGAATTTATTCCGCATGGTACGAAAAAGAGATGATCGAAAATATCTGTCTCCAGAATCGAAATCGAACTTTGATGGGTGGGTTTATAGGTGTATTTTGACCCGCTGAATCCAAAAATCCAACCTTTGTTATACGAAAATACACCTGGAAAGAAGTTATTCCGCATGGTACGAAAAAGAGATGATCGAAAATATTTTTTTTCAGAATCGGAATCGGACTTTGATGGATGAGTTTCTAGGTGTATACCGACCCGCTGAATCCGAAAATCCAACCTTTGATGACCATAAATATGCTTGGAAAAAAGTTATTTCGCATGGTACGAAAAAGAGATGATCGAAAATATTTTTTTTCAGAATCAAAATCGGACTTTGATGGGTGAGTTTCTAGGTGTATTTCGACTCGCTGAATCCGAAAATCCAACCTTTGGTGACCACAAATATGCTTGGAAAAAAGTTATTTCGCATGGTACGAAAAAGAGATGATCGAAAATATCTGTCTCTAGAATCGGAATCGAACTTTGATGGGTGGGTTCATAGGTGTATTTTGACCCGCTGAATCCAAAAATCCAACCTTTGTTACACGAAAATACACCTGGAGAGAAGTTATTCCGCATGGTGCGGAAAAAAAAATGATCGAAAATATTTTTTTTCAGAATCAAAATCGGACTTCGATGGGTGTGTTTCTAGGTGAATTCCGACCCGCTGAATCCGAAAATCCGAACTTTGATGGCCAAAAATATGCTTGGAAAAAAGTTATTTCGCATGGTACGACAAAGAGATGATCGGAAATATCTGTCTCCAGAATCGGAATCAAACTTTGATGGGTGGGTTTATAGGTGTATTTTGACCCGCTGAATTCAGAAATCCAACCTTTGTTACACGAAAATACACCTGGAAAGAATTTATTCCGCATGGTACGAAAAAGAGATGATCGAAAATATTTTTTTTCAGAATCGGAATCGGACTTTGATGGGTGAGTTTCTAGGTGTATTTCGACCCGCTGAATCCGAAAATCCAACCTTTGATGACCAAAAATATGCTTGGAAAAAAGTTATTTCGCATGGTACGAAAAAGAGATGATCGCAAATATCTGTCTCCAGAATCAAAATCGAACTTTGATGGGTGGGTTCATAGCTGTATTTTGACCCGCTGAATCCAAAAATCCAACCTTTGTTACACGAAAATACACCTGGAAAGAAGTTATTCCGCATGGTACGAAAAAGAGATGATCGAAAATATTTTTTTTCAGAATCGGAATCGGACTTTGATGGGTGAGTTTCTAGGTGTATACCGACCCGCTGAATCCGAAAATCCAACCTTTGATGACCAAAAATATTCTTGGAAAAAAGTTATTTCGCATGGTACGAAAAAGAGATGATCGAAAATATCTGTCTCCAGAATCGAAATCGAACTTCGATGGGTGGGTTTATAGGTGTATTTTGACCCGCTGAATCCGAAAATCCAACCTTTGATGACCAAAAATATGCTTGGAAAAAAGTTATTTCGCATGGTACGAAAAAGAGATGATCGGAAATATTTTGTTTCAGAATCAAGATCGGACTTTGATGGGTGGGTTCATAGCTGTATTTTGACCCGCTGAATCCAAAAATCCAACCTTTGTTACACGAAAATACACCTGGAAAGAAGTTATTCCGCATGGTACGAAAAAGAGATGATCGAAAATATTTTTTTTCAGAATCGGAATCGGACTTTGATGGGTGAGTTTCTAGGTGTATACCGACCCGCTGAATCCGAAAACCCAACCTTTGATTACCATAAATATGCTTGGAAAAAAGGTATTTCGCATGGTACGAAAAAGAGATGATCGAAAATATTTTTTTTCCGAATCAAAATCGGACTTTGATGGGTGAGTTTCTAGGTGTATTTCGACTTGCTGAATCCAAAAATCCAACCTTCGATGACCAAAAATATGCTTGGAAAAAAGTTATTTCGCATGGTACGAAAAAGAGATGATCGAAAATATCTGTCTCTAGAATCGGAATCGAACTTTGATGGGTGGGTTCATAGGTGTATTTTGACCCGCTGAATCCAAAAATCCAACCTTTGTTACACGAAAATACACCTGGAAAGAAGTTATTCCGCATGGTACGGAAAAAAAAATGATCGAAAATATTTTTTTTCAGAATCAAAATCGGACTTTGATGGGTGTGTTTCTAGGTGAATTCCGACCCGCTGAATCCGAAAATCCGTACTTTGATGGCCAAAAATATGCTTGGAAAAAAGTTATTTCGCATGGTACGACAAAGAGATGATCGGAAATATCTGTCTCCAGAATCGGAATCAAACTTTGATGGGTGGGTTTATAGGTGTATTTTGACCCGCTGAATCCGAAAATCCGTACTTTGATGGCCAAAAATATGCTTGGAAAAAAGTTATTTCGCATGGTACGAAAAAGAGATGATCGAAAATATCTGTCTCCAGAATCGAAATCGAACTTTGATGGGTGGGTTTATAGGTGTATTTTGACCCGCTGAATCCAAAAATCCAACCTTTGTTATACGAAAATACACCTGGAAAGAAGTTATTCCGCATGGTACGAAAAAGAGATGATCGAAAATATTTTTTTTCAGAATCGGAATCGGACTTTGATGGGTGAGTTTCTAGGTGTATACCGACCCGCTGAATCCGAAAATCCAACCTTTGATGACCATAAATATGCTTGGAAAAAAGTTATTTCGCATGGTACGAAAAAGAGATGATCGAAAATATTTTTTTTCAGAATCAAAATCGGACTTTGATGGGTGAGTTTCTAGGTGTATTTCGACTCGCTGAATCCGAAAATCCAACCTTTGATGACCACAAATATGCTTGGAAAAAAGTTATTTCGCATGGTACGAAAAAGAGATGATCGAAAATATCTGTCTCTAGAATCGGAATCGAACTTTGATGGGTGGGTTCATAGGTGTATTTTGACCCGCTGAATCCAAAAATCCAACCTTTGTTACACGAAAATACACCTGGAGAGAAGTTATTCCGCATGGTGCGGAAAAAAAAATGATCGAAAATATTTTTTTTCAGAATCAAAATCGGACCTTGATGGGTGTGTTTCTAGGTGAATTCCGACCCGCTGAATCCGAAAATCCGAACTTTGATGGCCAAAAATATGCTTGGAAAAAAGTTATTTCGCATGGTACGACAAAGAGATGATCGGAAATATCTGTCTCCAGAATCGGAATCAAACTTTGATGGGTGGGTTTATAGGTGTATTTTGACCCGCTGAATTCAGAAATCCAACCTTTGTTACACGAAAATACACCTGGAAAGAATTTATTCCGCATGGTACGAAAAAGAGATGATCGAAAATATCTGTCTCCAGAATCGAAATCGAACTTTGATGGGTGGGTTTATAGGTGTATTTTGACCCGCTGAATCCAAAAATCCAACCTTTGTTATACGAAAATACACCTGGAAAGAAGTTATTCCGCATGGTACGAAAAAGAGATGATCGAAAATATTTTTTTTCAGAATCGGAATCGGACTTTGATGGATGAGTTTCTAGGTGTATACCGACCCGCTGAATCCGAAAATCCAACCTTTGATGACCATAAATATGCTTGGAAAAAAGTTATTTCGCATGGTACGAAAAAGAGATGATCGAAAATATTTTTTTTCAGAATCAAAATCGGACTTTGATGGGTGAGTTTCTAGGTGTATTTCGACTCGCTGAATCCGAAAATCCAACCTTTGATGACCACAAATATGCTTGGAAAAAAGTTATTTCGCATGGTACGAAAAAGAGATGATCGAAAATATCTGTCTCTAGAATCGGAATCGAACTTTGATGGGTGGGTTCATAGGTGTATTTTGACCCGCTGAATCCAAAAATCCAACCTTTGTTACACGAAAATACACCTGGAGAGAAGTTATTCCGCATGGTGCGGAAAAAAAAATGATCGAAAATATTTTTTTTCAGAATCAAAATCGGACTTCGATGGGTGTGTTTCTAGGTGAATTCCGACCCGCTGAATCCGAAAATCCGAACTTTGATGGCCAAAAATATGCTTGGAAAAAAGTTATTTCGCATGGTACGACAAAGAGATGATCGGAAATATCTGTCTCCAGAATCGGAATCAAACTTTGATGGGTGGGTTTATAGGTGTATTTTGACCCGCTGAATTCAGAAATCCAACCTTTGTTACACGAAAATACACCTGGAAAGAATTTATTCCGCATGGTACGAAAAAGAGATGATCGAAAATATTTTTTTTCAGAATCGGAATCGGACTTTGATGGGTGAGTTTCTAGGTGTATTTCGACCCGCTGAATCCGAAAATCCAACCTTTGATGACCAAAAATATGCTTGGAAAAAAGTTATTTCGCATGGTACGAAAAAGAGATGATCGCAAATATCTGTCTCCAGAATCAAAATCGAACTTTGATGGGTGGGTTCATAGCTGTATTTTGACCCGCTGAATCCAAAAATCCAACCTTTGTTACACGAAAATACACCTGGAAAGAAGTTATTCCGCATGGTACGAAAAAGAGATGATCGAAAATATTTTTTTTCAGAATCGGAATCGGACTTTGATGGGTGAGTTTCTAGGTGTATACCGACCCGCTGAATCCGAAAATCCAACCTTTGATGACCAAAAATATTCTTGGAAAAAAGTTATTTCGCATGGTACGAAAAAGAGATGATCGAAAATATCTGTCTCCAGAATCGAAATCGAACTTCGATGGGTGGGTTTATAGGTGTATTTTGACCCGCTGAATCCGAAAATCCAACCTTTGATGACCAAAAATATGCTTGGAAAAAAGTTATTTCGCATGGTACGAAAAAGAGATGATCGGAAATATTTTGTTTCAGAATCAAGATCGGACTTTGATGGGTGGGTTCATAGCTGTATTTTGACCCGCTGAATCCAAAAATCCAACCTTTGTTACACGAAAATACACCTGGAAAGAAGTTATTCCGCATGGTACGAAAAAGAGATGATCGAAAATATTTTTTTTCAGAATCGGAATCGGACTTTGATGGGTGAGTTTCTAGGTGTATACCGACCCGCTGAATCCGAAAACCCAACCTTTGATTACCATAAATATGCTTGGAAAAAAGGTATTTCGCATGGTACGAAAAAGAGATGATCGAAAATATTTTTTTTCCGAATCAAAATCGGACTTTGATGGGTGAGTTTCTAGGTGTATTTCGACTTGCTGAATCCAAAAATCCAACCTTCGATGACCAAAAATATGCTTGGAAAAAAGTTATTTCGCATGGTACGAAAAAGAGATGATCGAAAATATCTGTCTCTAGAATCGGAATCGAACTTTGATGGGTGGGTTCATAGGTGTATTTTGACCCGCTGAATCCAAAAATCCAACCTTTGTTACACGAAAATACACCTGGAAAGAAGTTATTCCGCATGGTACGGAAAAAAAAATGATCGAAAATATTTTTTTTCAGAATCAAAATCGGACTTTGATGGGTGTGTTTCTAGGTGAATTCCGACCCGCTGAATCCGAAAATCCGTACTTTGATGGCCAAAAATATGCTTGGAAAAAAGTTATTTCGCATGGTACGACAAAGAGATGATCGGAAATATCTGTCTCCAGAATCGGAATCAAACTTTGATGGGTGGGTTTATAGGTGTATTTTGACCCGCTGAACTCAGAAATCCAACCTTTGTTACACGAATATACACCTGGAAAGAAGTTATTCCGCATGGTACGAAAAAGAGATGATCGAAAATATTTTTTTTCAGAATCGGAATCGGACTTTGATGGGTGAGTTTCTAGGTGTATACCGACCCGCTGAATCCGAATATCCAACCTTTGATGACCATAAATATGCTTGGAAAAAAGTTATTTCGCATGGTACGAAAAAGAGATGATCGAAAATATTTTTTTTCAGAATCGGAATCGGACTTTGATGGGTGAGTTTCTAGGTGTATTTCGACTCGCTGAATCCGAAAATCCAACCTTTGATGACCACAAATATGCTTGGAAAAAAGTTATTTCGCATGGTACGAAAAAGAGATGATCGAAAATATCTGTCTCTAGAATCGGAATCGAACTTTGATGCGTGGGTTCATAGGTGTATTTTGACCCGCTGAATCCAAAAATCCAACCTTTGTTACACGAAAATACACCTGGAGAGAAGTTATTCCGCATGGTGCGGAAAAAAAAATGATCGAAAATATTTTTTTTCAGAATCAAAATCGGACTTTGATGGGTGTGTTTCTAGGTGAATTCCGACCCGCTGAATCCGAAAATCCGAACTTTGATGGCCAAAAATATGCTTGGAAAAAAGTTATTTCGCATGGTACGACAAAGAGATGATCGGAAATATCTGTCTCCAGAATCGGAATCAAACTTTGATGGTTGGGTTTATAGGTGTATTTTGACCCGCTGAATCCAGAAATCCAACCTTTGTTACACGAAAATACACCTGGAACGAATTTATTCCGCATGGTACGAAAAAGAGATGATCGAAAATATTTTTTTTCAGAATCGGAATCGGACTTTGATGGGTGAGTTTCTAGGTGTATTTCGACCCGCTGAATCCGAAAATCCTACCTTTGATGACCAAAAATATGCTTGGAAAAGAGTTATTTCGCATGGTACGAAAAAGAGATGATCGCGAATATCTGTCTCCAGAATCAAAATCGAACTTTGATGGGTGGGTTCATAGCTGTATTTTGACCCGCTGAATCCAAAAATCCAACCTTTGTTACACGAAAATTCACCTGGAAAGAAGTTATTCCGCATGGTACGACAAAGAGATGATCGAAAATATTTTTTTTCAGAATCGGAATCGGACTTTGATGGGTGAGTTTCTAGGTGTATTCCGACCCGCTGAATCCGAAAATCGGAACTTTGATGACCAAAAATATGCTTGGAAAAAAGTTATTTCGCATGGTACGCAAAAGAGATGATCGAAAATATTCCTTTTCAGAATCAAAATCGGACTTTGATGGGTGAGTTTCTAGGTGTATTTCGACTCGCTGAATCCGAAAATCCAACCTTTGATGACCAAAAATATGCTTGGAAAAAAGTTATTTCGCATGGTACGAAAAAGAGATGATCGAAAATATTTTGTTTCAGAATCAAAATCGGACTTTGATGGGTGGGTTCATAGCTGTATTTTGACCCGCTGAATCCAAAAATCGAAACTTTGTTACACGAAAATACACCTGGAAAGAAGTTATTCCGCATGGTACGAAAAAGAGATGATCGAAAATATTTTTTTTCAGAATCGGAATCGGACTTTGATGGGTGAGTTTCTAGGTGTATACCGACCCGCTGAATCCGAAAATCCAACCTTTGATGACCATGAATGTGCTTGGAAAAAAGGTATTTCGCATGGTACGAAAAAGAGATGATCGAAAATATTTTTTTTCAGAATCAAAATCGGACTTTGATGGGTGAGTTTCTAGGTGTATTTCGACTTGCTGAATCCAAAAAACCAACCTTCGATGACCAAAAATATGCTTGGAAAAAAGTTATTTCGCATGGTACGAAAAAGAGATGATCGAAAATATCTGTCTCTAGAATCGGAATCGAACTTTGATGGGTGGGTTCATAGGTGTATTTTGACCCGCTGAATCCAAAAATCCAACCTTTGTTACACGAAAATACACCTGGAAAGAAGTTATTCCGCATGGTACGGAAAAAAAAATGATCGAAAATATTTTTTTTCAGAATCAAAATCGGACTTTGATGGGTGTGTTTCTAGGTGAATTCCGACCCGCTGAATCCGAAAATCCGTACTTTGATGGCCAAAAATATGCTTGGAAAAAAGTTATTTCGCATGGTACGACAAAGAGATGATCGGAAATATCTGTCTCCAGAATCGGAATCAAACTTTGATGGGTGGGTTTATAGGTGTATTTTGACCCGCTGAATCCAGAAATCCAACCTTTGTTACACGAATATACACCTGGAAAGAATTTATTCCGCATGGTACGAAAAAGAGATGATCGAAAGAATTTTTTTTCAGAATCGGAATCGGACTGTGATGGGTGAGTTTCTAGGTGTATTTTGACCCGCTGAATCCGAAAATCCAACCTTTGATGACCAAAAATATGCTTGGAAAAAAGTTATTTCGCATGGTACGAAAAAGAAATGATCGAAAATACCTGTCTCCAGAATCGGAATCGAACTTTGATGGGTGGGTTTATAGGTGTATTTTGACCCGCTGAATCCAAAAATCCAACCTTTGTTACACGAAAATACACCTGGAAAGAAGTTATTCCGCATGGTACGAAAAAGAGATGATCGGAAATATCTTTCTCCAGAATCGGAAGCGAACTTTGATGGGTGGGTTCATAGGTGTATTTTGACCCGCTGAATCCAAAAATCCAACTTTTGTTAGACGAAAATACACCTAGAAAGAAGTTATTCCGCATGGTACGAAAAAGAGATGATCGAAAATATTTTTTTTCAGAATCAAAATCGGACTTTGATGGGTGAGTTTCTAGGTGTATTTCGACCCGCTGAATCCGAAAATCGGAACTTTGATGACCAAAAATATGCTTGGAAAAAAGTTATTTCGCATGGTACGAAAAAGAGATGATCGAAAATATCTGTCTCCAGAATCGAAATCGAACTTCGATGGGTGGGTTTATAGGTGTATTTTGACCCGCTGAATCCGAAAATCCAACCTTTGATGACCAAAAATATGCTTGGAAAAAAGTTATTTCGCATGGTACGAAAAAGAGATGATCGCAAATATCTTTCTCCAGAATCGAAAGCGAACTTTGATGGGTGGGTTCATAGGTGTATTTTGACCCGCTGAATCCAAAAATCCAACTTTTGTTACACGAAAATACACCTGGAAAGAAGTTATTCCGCATGGTACGAAAAAGAGATGATCGAAAATATTTTTTTTCAGAATCGGAATCGGACTTTGAAGGGTGAGTTTCTAGGTGTATTCCGACCCGCTGGATCTGAAAATCCAACCTTTGATGACCAAAAATATGCTTAGAAAAAAGTTGTTTCGCATGGTACGAAAAAGAGATGATCGAAAATATCTGTCTCCAGAATCGGAATCGAACTTTGATGGGTGGGTTTATAGGTGTATTTTGTCCCGCTGAATCCAGAAATCCAACCTTTGTTACACGAAAATACACCTGGAAAGAATTTATTCCGCATGGTACGAAAAAGAGATGATCGAAAGAATTTTTTGTCAGAATCAAAATCGGACTTTGATGAGTGAGTTTCTAGGTGTATTTCGACCCGCTGAATCCGAGAATCCAACCTTTGATGACCAAAAATATGCTTGGAAAAAAGTTATTTCGCATGGTACGCAAAAGAGATGATCGAAAATATTTCTTTTCAGAATCAAAATCGGACTTTGATGGGTGAGTTTCTAGGTGTATTTCGACCCGCTGAATCCGAAAATCGGAACTTTGATGACCAAAAATATGCTTGGAAAAAAGTTATTTCGCATGGTACGAAAAAGAGATGATCGAAAATATCTGTCTCCAGAATCGAAATCGAACTTTGATGGGTGGGTTTAAAGGTGTATTTTGACCCGTTGAATCCAAAAATCCAACCTTTGTTATACGAAAATACACCTGGAAAGAAGTTATTCCGCATGGTACGAAAAAGAGATGATCGAAAATATTTTTTTTCAGAATCGGAATCGGACTTTGATGGGTGAGTTTCTAGGTGTATACCGACCCGCTGAATCCGAAAATCCAACCTTTGATGACCATAAATATGCTTGGAAAAAAGTTATTTCGCATGGTACGAAAAAGAGATGATCGAAAATATTTTTTTTCAGAATCAAATTCGGACTTTGATGGGTGAGTTTCTAGGTGTATTTCGACTTGCTGAATCCAAAAATCCAACCTTCGATGACCAAAAATATGCTTGGAAAAAAGTTATTTCGCATGGTACGAAAAAGAGATGATCGAAAATATCTGTCTCTAGAATCGGAATCGAACTTTGATGGGTGGGTTCATAGGTGTATTTTGACCCGCTGAATCCAAAAATCCAACCTTTGTTACACGAAAATACACCTGGAAAGAAGTTATTCCGCATGGTACGAAAAAGAGATGATCGAAAATATTTTTTTTCAGAATCAAAATCGGACTTTGATGGGTGAGTTTCTAGGTGTATTTCGACCCGCTGAATCCGAAAATCGGAACTTTGATGACCAAAAATATGCTTGGAAAAAAGTTATTTCGCATGGTACGAAACAGAGATGATCGAAAATATCTGTCTCCAGAATCGAAATCGAACTTCGATGGGTGGGTTTATAGGTGTATTTTGACCCGCTGAATCCGAAAATCCAACCTTTGATGACCAAAAATATGCTTGGAAAAAAGTTATTTCGCATGGTACGAAAAAGAGATGATCGCAAATATCTTTCTCCAGAATCGAAAGCGAACTTTGATGGGTGGGTTGATAGGTGTATTTTGACCCGCTGAATCCAAAAATCCAACTTTTGTTACACGAAAATACACCTGGAAAGAAGTTATTCCGCATGGTACGAAAAAGAGATGATCGAAAATATTTTTTTTCAGAATCGGAATCGGACTTTGAAGGGTGAGTTTCTAGGTGTATTCCGACCCGCTGGATCTGAAAATCCAACCTTTGATGACCAAAAATATGCTTAGAAAAAAGTTATTTCGCATGGTACGAAAAAGAGATGATCGAAAATATCTGTCTCCAGAATCGGAATCGAACTTTGATGGGTGGGTTTATAGGTGTATTTTGTCCCGCTGAATCCAGAAATCCAACCTTTGTTACACGAAAATACACCTGGAAAGAATTTATTCCGCATGGTACGAAAAAGAGATGATCGAAAGAATTTTTTGTCAGAATCAAAATCGGACTTTGATGAGTGAGTTTCTAGGTGTATTTCGACCCGCTGAATCCGAAAATCCAACCTTTGATGACCAAAAATATGCTTGGAAAAAAGTTATTTCGCATGGTACGCAAAAGAGATGATCGAAAATATTTCTTTTCAGAATCAAAATCGGACTTTGATGGGTGAGTTTCTAGGTGTATTTCGACCCGCTGAATCCGAAAATCGGAACTTTGATGACCAAAAATATGCTTGGAAAAAAGTTATTTCGCATGGTACGAAAAAGAGATGATCGAAAATATCTGTCTCCAGAATCGAAATCGAACGTTGATGGGTGGGTTTATAGGTGTATTTTGACCCGTTGAATCCAAAAATCCAACCTTTGTTATACGAAAATACACCTGGAAAGAAGTTATTCCGCATGGTACGAAAAAGAGATGATCGAAAATATTTTTTTTCAGAATCGGAATCGGACTTTGATGGGTGAGTTTCTAGGTGTATACCGACCCGCTGAATCCGAAAATCCAACCTTTGATGACCATAAATATGCTTGGAAAAAAGTTATTTCGCATGGTACGAAAAAGAGATGATCGAAAATATTTTTTTTCAGAATCAAAATCGGACTTTGATGGGTGAGTTTCTAGGTGTATTTCGACTCGCTGAATCTGAAAATCCAACCTATGATGACCACAAATATGCTTGGAAAAAAGTTATTTCGCATGGTACGAAAAAGAGATGATCGAAAATATCTGTCTCTAGAATCGGAATCGAACTTTGATGGGTGGGTTCATAGGTGTATTTTGACCCGCTGAATCCAAAAATCCAACCTTTGTTACACGAAAATACACCTCGAGAGAAGTTATTCCGCATGGTGCGGAAGAAAAAAAGGATCGAAAATATTTTTTTTCAGAATCAAAATCGGAATTTGATGGGTGTGTTTCTAGGTAAATTCCGACCCGCTGAATCCGAAAATCCGAACTTTGATGGCCAAAAATATGCTTGGAAGAAAGTTATTTCGCATGGTACGACAAAGAGATGATCGGAAATATCTGTCTCCAGAATCGGAATCAAACTTTGATGGGTGGGTTTATAGGTGTATTTTGACCCGCTGAATCCAGAAATCCAACCTTTGTTACACGAAAATACACCTGGAAAGAATTTATTCCGCATGGTACGAAAAAGAGATGATCGAAAATATTTTTTTTCAGAATCAAAATCGGACTTTGATGCGTGAGTTTCTAGGTGTATTTCGACCCGCTGAATCCGAAAATCCAACCTTTGGTGACCAAAAATATGCTTGGAAAAAAGTTATTACGCATGGTACGAAAAAGAGATGATCGCAAATATCTGTCTCCAAAAACAAAATCGAACTTTGATGGGTAGGTTCATAGCTGTATTTTGACCCGCTGAATCCAAAAATCCAACCTTTGTTATACGAAAATACACCTGGAAAGAAGTTATTCCGCATGGTACGAAAAAGAGATGATCGAAAATATTTTTTTTCAGAATCGGAATCGGACTTTGATGGGTGAGTTTCTAGGTGTATACCGACCCGCTGAATCCGAAAATCCAACCTTTGATGACCATAAATATGCTTGGAAAAAAGTTATTTCCCATGGTACGAAAAAGAGATGATCGAAAATATTTTTTTTCAGAATCAAAATCGGACTTTGATGGGTGAGTTTCTAGGTGTATTTCGACTTGCTGAATCCAAAAATCCAACCTTCGATAACCAAAAATATGCTTGGAAAACAGTTATTTCGCATGGTACGAAAAAGAGATGATCGAAAATATCTGTCTCTAGAATCGGAATCGAACTTTGATGGGTGGGTTCATAGGTGTATTTTGACCCGCTGAATCCAAAAATCCAACCTTTGCTACACGAAAATACACCTGGAAAGAAGTTATTCCGCATGGTACGGAAAAAAAAATGATCGAAAATATTTTTTTTCAGAATCAAAATCGGACTTTGATGGGTGTGTTTCTAGGTGAATTCCGACCCGCTGAATCCGAAAACCCGAACTTTGATGGCCAAAAATATGCTTGGAAAAAAGTTATTTCGCATGGTACGACAAAGAGATGATCGGAAATATCTGTCTCCAGAATCGGAATCAAACTTTGATGGGTGGGTTTATAGGTGTATTTTGACCCGCTGAATCCAGAAATCCAACCTTTGTTACACGAATATACACCTGGAAAGAATTTATTCCGCATGGTACGAAAAAGAGATGATCGAAAGAATTTTTTTTCAGAATCGGAATCGGACTGTGATGGGTGAGTTTCTAGGTGTATTTCGACCCGCTGAATCCGAAAATTCAACCTTTGATGATCAAAAATATGCTTGGAAAAAAGTTAATTCGCATGGTACGAAAAAGAGATGATCGAAAATATCTGTCTCCAGAATCGGAATCGAACTTTGATGGGTGGGTTTATAGGTGTATTTTGACCCGCTGAATCCAAAAATCCAACCTTTGTTACACGAAAATACACCTGGAAAAAAGTTATTCCGCATGGTACGAAAAAGAGATGATCGGAAATATCTTTATCCAGAATCGGAAGCGAACTTTGATGGGTGGGTTCATAGGTGTATTTTGACCCGCTGAATACAAAAATCCAACCTTTGTTAGACGAAAATACACCTAGAAAGAAGTTATTCCGCATGGTACGAAAAAGAGATGATCGAAAATATTTTTTGTCAGAATCAAAATCGGACTTTGATGGGTGAGTTTCTAGGTGTATTTCGACCCGCTGAATCCGAAAATCGGAACTTTGATGACCAAAAATATGCTTGGAAAAAAGTTATTTCGCATGGTACGAAAAAGAGATGATCGAAAATATCTGTCTCCAGAATCGAAATCGAACTTCGATGGGTGGGTTTATAGGTGTATTTTGACCCGCTGAATCCGAAAATCCAACCTTTGATGACCAAAAATATGCTTGGAAAAAAGTTATTTCGCATGGTACGAAAAAGAGATGATCGCAAATATCTTTCTCCAGAATCGAAAGCGAACTTTGATGGGTGGGTTCATAGGTGTATTTTGACCCGCTGAATCCAAAAATCCAACTTTTGTTACACGAAAATACACCTGGAAAGAAGTTATTCCGCATGGTACGAAAAAGAGATGATCGAAAATATTTTTTTTCAGAATCGGAATCGGACTTTGAAGGGTGAGTTTCTAGGTGTATTCCGACCCGCTGGATCTGAAAATCCAACCTTTGATGACCAAAAATATGCTTAGAAAAAAGTTATTTCGCATGGTACGAAAAAGAGATGATCGAAAATATCTGTCTCCAGAATCGGAATCGAACTTTGATGGGTGGGTTTATAGGTGTATTTTGTCCCGCTGAATCCAGAAATCCAACCTTTGTTACACGAAAATACACCTGGAAAGAATTTATTCCGCATGGTACGAAAAAGAGATGATCGAAAGAATTTTTTGTCAGAATCAAAATCGGACTTTGATGAGTGAGTTTCTAGGTGTATTTCGACCCGCTGAATCCGAAAATCCAACCTTTGATGACCAAAAATATGCTTGGAAAAAAGTTATTTCGCATGGTACGCAAAAGAGATGATCGAAAATATTTCTTTTCAGAATCAAAATCGGACTTTGATGGGTGAGTTTCTAGGTGTATTTCGACCCGCTGAATCCGAAAATCGGAACTTTGATGACCAAAAATATGCTTGGAAAAAAGTTATTTCGCATGGTACGAAAAAGAGATGATCGAAAATATCTGTCTCCAGAATCGAAATCGAACTTTGATGGGTGGGTTTATAGGTGTATTTTGACCCGTTGAATCCAAAAATCCAACCTTTGTTATACGAAAATACACCTGGAAAGAAGTTATTCCGCATGGTACGAAAAAGAGATGATCGAAAATATTTTTTTTCAGAATCGGAATCGGACTTTGATGGGTGAGTTTCTAGGTGTATACCGACCCGCTGAATCCGAAAATCCAACCTTTGATGACCATAAATATGCTTGGAAAAAAGTTATTTCGCATGGTACGAAAAAGAGATGATCGAAAATATTTTTTTTCAGAATCAAAATCGGACTTTGATGGGTGAGTTTCTAGGTGTATTTCGACTCGCTGAATCTGAAAATCCAACCTATGATGACCACAAATATGCTTGGAAAAAAGTTATTTCGCATGGTACGAAAAAGAGATGATCGAAAATATCTGTCTCTAGAATCGGAATCGAACTTTGATGGGTGGGTTCATAGGTGTATTTTGACCCGCTGAATCCAAAAATCCAACCTTTGTTACACGAAAATACACCTCGAGAGAAGTTATTCCGCATGGTGCGGAAGAAAAAAAGGATCGAAAATATTTTTTTTCAGAATCAAAATCGGACTTTGATGGGTGTGTTTCTAGGTAAATTCCGACCCGCTGAATCCGAAAATCCGAACTTTGATGGCCAAAAATATGCTTGGAAGAAAGTTATTTCGCATGGTACGACAAAGAGATGATCGGAAATATCTGTCTCCAGAATCGGAATCAAACTTTGATGGGTGGGTTTATAGGTGTATTTTGACCCGCTGAATCCAGAAATCCAACCTTTGTTACACGAAAATACACCTGGAAAGAATTTATTCCGCATGGTACGAAAAAGAGATGATCGTAAATATTTTTTTTCAGAATCAAAATCGGACTTTGATGCGTGAGTTTCTAGGTGTATTTCGACCCGCTGAATCCGAAAATCCAACCTTTGGTGACCAAAAATATGCTTGGAAAAAAGTTATTTCGCATGGTACGAAAAAGAGATGATCGCAAATATCTGTCTCCAAAAACAAAATCGAACTTTGATGGGTAGGTTCATAGCTGTATTTTGACCCGCTGAATCCAAAAATCCAACCTTTGTTATACGAAAATACACCTGGAAAGAAGTTATTCCGCATGGTACGAAAAAGAGATGATCGAAAATATTTTTTTTCAGAATCGGAATCGGACTTTGATGGGTGAGTTTCTAGGTGTATACCGACCCGCTGAATCCGAAAATCCAACCTTTGATGACCATAAATATGCTTGGAAAAAAGTTATTTCGCATGGTACGAAAAAGAGATGATCGAAAATATTTTTTTTCAGAATCAAAATCGGACTTTGATGGGTGAGTTTCTAGGTGTATTTCGACTTGCTGAATCCAAAAATCCAACCTTCGATGACCAAAAATATGCTTGGAAAACAGTTATTTCGCATGGTACGAAAAAGAGATGATCGAAAATATCTGTCTCTAGAATCGGAATCGAACTTTGATGGGTGGGTTCATAGATGTATTTTGACCCGCTGAATCCAAAAATCCAACCTTTGCTACACGAAAATACACCTGGAAAGAAGTTATTCCGCATGGTACGGAAAAAAAAATGATCGAAAATATTTTTTTTCAGAATCAAAATCGGACTTTGATGGGTGTGTTTCTAGGTGAATTCCGACCCGCTGAATCCGAAAACCCGAACTTTGATGGCCAAAAATATGCTTGGAAAAAAGTTATTTCGCATGGTACGACAAAGAGATGATCGGAAATATCTGTCTCCAGAATCGGAATCAAACTTTGATGGGTGGGTTTATAGGTGTATTTTGACCCGCTGAATCCCGAAATCCAACCTTTGTTACACGAATATACACCTGGAAAGAATTTATTCCGCATGGTACGAAAAAGAGATGATCGAAAGAATTTTTTTTCAGAATCGGAATCGGACTGTGATGGGTGAGTTTCTAGGTGTATTTCGACCCGCTGAATCCGAAAATTCAACCTTTGATGATCAAAAATATGCTTGGAAAAAAGTTAATTCGCATGGTACGAAAAAGAGATGATCGAAAATATCTGTCTCCAGAATCGGAATCGAACTTTGATGGGTGGGTTTATAGGTGTATTTTGACCCGCTGAATCCAAAAATCCAACCTTTGTTACACGAAAATACACCTGGAAAAAAGTTATTCCGCATGGTACGAAAAAGAGATGATCGGAAATATCTTTATCCAGAATCGGAAGCGAACTTTGATGGGTGGGTTCATAGGTGTATTTTGACCCGCTGAATCCAAAAATCCAACTTTTGTTAGACGAAAATACACCTAGAAAGAAGTTATTCCGCATGGTACGAAAAAGAGATGATCGAAAATATTTTTTTTCAGAATCAAAATCGGACTTTGATGGGTGGGTTTCTAGGTGTATTTCGACCCGCTGAATCCGAAAATCGGAACTTTGATGACCAAAAATATGCTTGGAAAAAAGTTATTTCGCATGGTACGAAAAAGAGATGATCGAAAATATCTGTCTCCAGAATCGAAATCGAACTTTGATGGGTGGGTTTATAGGTGTATTTTGACCCGCTGAATACAAAAATCCAACCTTTGTTATACGAAAATACACCTGGAAAGAAGTTATTCCGCATGTTACGAAAAAGAGATGATCGAAAATATTTTTTTTCAGAATCGGAATCGGACTTTGATGGGTGAGTTTCTAGGTGTACACCGACCCGCTGAATCCGAAAATCCAACCTTTGATGACCATAAATATGCTTGGGAAAAAGTTATTTCGCATGGTACGAAAAAGAGATGATCGAAAATATTTTTTGTCAGAATCAAAATCGGACTTTGATGGGTGAGTTTCTAGGTGTATTTCTACTCGCTGAATCCGAAAATCCAACCTTTGATGACCACAAATATGCTTGGAAAAAAGTTATTTCGCATGGTACGAAAAAGAGATGATCGAAAATATCTGTCTCTAGAATCGGAATCGAACTTTGATGGGTGGGTTCATAGGTGTATTTTGACCCGCTGAATCCAAAAATCCAACCTTTGTTACACGAAAATACACCTGGAGAGAAGTTATTCCGCATGGTGCGGAAAAAAAAATGATCGAAAATATTTTTTTTCAGAATCAAAATCGGACTTTGATGGGTGTGTTTCTAGGTGAATTCCGACCCGCTGAATCCGAAAATCCGAACTTTGATGGCTAAAAATATGCTTGGAAAAAAGTTATTTCGCATGTTACGACAAAGAGATGATCGGAAATATCTGTCTCCAGAATCGGAATCAAACTTTGATGGGTGGGTTTATAGGTGTATTTTGACCCGCTGAATCCAGGAATCCAACCTTTGTTACACGAAAATACACCTGAAAAGAATTTATTCCGCATGGTACGAAAAAGAGATGATCGAAAATATTTTTTTTCAGAATCGGAATCGTACTGTGATGGGTGAGTTTCTAGGTGTATTTCGACCCGCTGAATCCGAAAATCCAACCTTTGATGACCAAAAATATGCTTGGAAAAAAGTTATTTCGCATGGTGCGAAAAAGAGATGATCGAAAATATCTGTCTCTAGAATCGGAATCGAACTTTGATGGGTGGGTTTATAGGTGTATTTTGACCCGCTGAATCCAAAAATCCAACCTTTGTTACACGAAAATACACCTGGAAAGAAGTTATTTCGCATGGTACGAAAAAGAGATGATCGAAAATATTTTTTTTCAGAATCGGAATCGGACTTTGATGGGTGAGTTTCTAGGTGTATACCGACCCGCTGAATCCGAAAATTCAACCTTTGATGACCATAAATATGCTTGGAAAAAAGTTATTTCGCATGGTACGAAAAAGAGATGATCGAAAATATTTTTTTTCAGAATCGGAATCGGACTTTGATGGGTGAGTTTCTAGGTGTATACCGACCCGCTGAATCCGAAAATTCAACCTTTGATGACCATAAATATGCTTGGAAAAAAGTTATTTCGCATGGTACGAAAAAGAGATGATCGAAAATATTTTTTTTCAGAATCAAAATCGGACTTTGATGGGTGAGTTTCTAGGTGTATTTCGACTCGCTGAATCCGAAAATCCAACCTTTGATGACCAAAAATATGCTTGGAAAGAAGTTATTTCGCATGGTACGAAAAAGAGATGATCGAAAATATCTGTCTCTAGAATCGGAATCGAACTTTGATGGGTGGGTTCATAGGTGTATTTTGACCCGCTGAATCCAAAAATCCAACCTTTGCTACACGAAAATACACCTGGAAAGAAGTTATTCCGCATGGTACGGAAAAAAAAATGATCGAAAATATTTTTTTTCAGAATCAAAATCGGACTTTGATGGGTGTGTTTCTAGGTGAATTCCGACCCGCTGAATCCGAAAACCCGAACTTTGATGGCCAAAAATATGCTTGGAAAAAAGTTATTTCGCATGGTACGACAAAGAGATGATCGGAAATATCTGTCTCCAGAATCGGAATCAAACTTTGATGGGTGGGTTTATAGGTGTATTTTGACCCGCTGAATCCAGAAATCCAACCTTTGTTACACGAATATACACCTGGAAAGAATTTATTCCGCATGGTACGAAAAAGAGATGATCGAAAGAATTTTTTTTCAGAATCGGAATCGGACTGTGATGGGTGAGTTTCTAGGTGTATTTCGACCCGCTGAATCCGAAAATTCAACCTTTGATGATCAAAAATATGCTTGGAAAAAAGTTAATTCGCATGGTACGAAAAAGAGATGATCGAAAATATCTGTCTCCAGAATCGGAATCGAACTTTGATGGGTGGGTTTATAGGTGTATTTTGACCCGCTGAATCCAAAAATCCAACCTTTGTTACACGAAAATACACCTGGAAAAAAGTTATTCCGCATGGTACGAAAAAGAGATGATCGGAAATATCTTTATCCAGAATCGGAAGCGAACTTTGATGGGTGGGTTCATAGGTGTATTTTGACCCGCTGAATCCAAAAATCCAACTTTTGTTAGACGAAAATACACCTAGAAAGAAGTTATTCCGCATGGTACGAAAAAGAGATGATCGAAAATATTTTTTTTCAGAATCAAAATCGGACTTTGATGGGTGGGTTTCTAGGTGTATTTCGACCCGCTGAATCCGAAAATCGGAACTTTGATGACCAAAAATATGCTTGGAAAAAAGTTATTTCGCATGGTACGAAAAAGAGATGATCGAAAATATCTGTCTCCAGAATCGAAATCGAACTTTGATGGGTGGGTTTATGGGTGTATTTTGACCCGCTGAATACAAAAATCCAACCTTTGTTATACGAAAATACACCTGGAAAGAAGTTATTCCGCATGTTACGAAAAAGAGATGATCGAAAATATTTTTTTTCAGAATCGGAATCGGACTTTGATGGGTGAGTTTCTAGGTGTACACCGACCCGCTGAATCCGAAAATCCAACCTTTGATGACCATAAATATGCTTGGGAAAAAGTTATTTCGCATGGTACGAAAAAGAGATGATCGAAAATATTTTTTGTCAGAATCAAAATCGGACTTTGATGGGTGAGTTTCTAGGTGTATTTCTACTCGCTGAATCCGAAAATCCAACCTTTGATGACCACAAATATGCTTGGAAAAAAGTTATTTCGCATGGTACGAAAAAGAGATGATCGAAAATATCTGTCTCTAGAATCGGAATCGAACTTTGATGGGTGGGTTCATAGGTGTATTTTGACCCGCTGAATCCAAAAATCCAACCTTTGTTACACGAAAATACACCTGGAGAGAAGTTATTCCGCATGGTGCGGAAAAAAAAATGATCGAAAATATTTTTTTTCAGAATCAAAATCGGACTTTGATGGGTGTGTTTCTAGGTGAATTCCGACCCGCTGAATCCGAAAATCCGAACTTTGATGGCTAAAAATATGCTTGGAAAAAAGTTATTTCGCATGTTACGACAAAGAGATGATCGGAAATATCTGTCTCCAGAATCGGAATCAAACTTTGATGGGTGGGTTTATAGGTGTATTTTGACCCGCTGAATCCAGGAATCCAACCTTTGTTACACGAAAATACACCTGAAAAGAATTTATTCCGCATGGTACGAAAAAGAGATGATCGAAAATATTTTTTTTCAGAATCGGAATCGTACTGTGATGGGTGAGTTTCTAGGTGTATTTCGACCCGCTGAATCCGAAAATCCAACCTTTGATGACCAAAAATATGCTTGGAAAAAAGTTATTTCGCATGGTGCGAAAAAGAGATGATCGAAAATATCTGTCTCTAGAATCGGAATCGAACTTTGATGGGTGGGTTTATAGGTGTATTTTGACCCGCTGAATCCAAAAATCCAACCTTTGTTACACGAAAATACACCTGGAAAGAAGTTATTTCGCATGGTACGAAAAAGAGATGATCGAAAATATTTTTTTTCAGAATCGGAATCGGACTTTGATGGGTGAGTTTCTAGGTGTATACCGACCCGCTGAATCCGAAAATTCAACCTTTGATGACCATAAATATGCTTGGAAAAAAGTTATTTCGCATGGTACGAAAAAGAGATGATCGAAAATATTTTTTTTCAGAATCGGAATCGGACTTTGATGGGTGAGTTTCTAGGTGTATACCGACCCGCTGAATCCGAAAATTCAACCTTTGATGACCATAAATATGCTTGGAAAAAAGTTATTTCGCATGGTACGAAAAAGAGATGATCGAAAATATTTTTTTTCAGAATCAAAATCGGACTTTGATGGGTGAGTTTCTAGGTGTATTTCGACTCGCTGAATCCGAAAATCCAACCTTTGATGACCAAAAATATGCTTGGAAAGAAGTTATTTCGCATGGTACGAAAAAGAGATGATCGAAAATATCTGTCTCTAGAATCGGAATCGAACTTTGATGGGTGGGTTCATAGGTGTATTTTGACCCGCTGAATCCAAAAATCCAACCTTTGTTACACGAAAATACACCTGGAAAGAAGTTATTCCGCATGGTACGGAAAAAAAAATGATCGAAAATATTTTTTGTCAGAATCAAAATCGGACTTTGATGAGTGAGTTTCTAGGTGTATTTCGACCCGCTGAATCCGAAAATCCAACCTTTGATGACCAAAAATATGCTTGGAAAAAAGTTATTTCGCATGGTACGCAAAAGAGATGATCGAAAATATTTCTTTTCAGAATCAAAATCGGACTTTGATGGGTGAGTTTCTAGGTGTATTTCGACCCGCTGAATCCGAAAATCGGAACTTTGATGACCAAAAATATGCTTGAAAAAAAGTTATTTCGCATGGTACGAAAAAGAGATGATCGAAAATATCTGTCTCCAGAATCGAAATCGAACTTTGATGGGTGGGTTTATAGGTGTATTTTGACCCGTTGAATCCAAAAATCCAACCTTTGTTATACGAAAATACACCTGGAAAGAAGTTATTCCGCATGGTACGAAAAAGAGATGATCGAAAATATTTTTTTTCAGAATCGGAATCGGACTTTGATGGGTGAGTTTCTAGGTGTATACCGACCCGCTGAATCCGAAAATCCAACCTTTGATGACCATAAATATGCTTGGAAAAAAGTTATTTCGCATGGTACGAAAAAGAGATGATCGAAAATATTTTTTTTCAGAATCAAAATCGGACTTTGATGGGTGAGTTTCTAGGTGTATTTCGACTCGCTGAATCTGAAAATCCAACCTTTGATGACCACAAATATGCTTGGAAAAAAGTTATTTCGCATGGTACGAAAAAGAGATGATCGAAAATATCTGTCTCTAGAATCGGAATCGAACTTTGATGGGTGGGTTCATAGGTGTATTTTGACCCGCTGAATCCAAAAATCCAACCTTTGTTACACGAAAATACACCTGGAGAGAAGTTATTCCGCATGGTGCGGAAAAAAAAATGATCGAAAATATTTTTTTTCAGAATCAAAATCGGACTTTGATGGGTGTGTTTCTAGGTGAATTCCGACCCGCTGAATCCGAAAATCCGAACTTTGATGGCCAAAAATATGCTTGGAAGAAAGTTATTTCGCATGGTACGACAAAGAGATGATCGGAAATATCTGTCTCCAGAATCGGAATCAAACTTTGATGGGTGGGTTTATAGGTGTATTTTGACCCGCTGAATCCAGAAATCCAACCTTGGTTACACGAAAATACACCTGGAAAGAATTTATTTCGCATGGTACGAAAAAGAGATGATCGTAAATATTTTTTTTCAGAATCAAAATCGGACTTTGATGCGTGAGTTTCTAGGTGTATTTCGACCCGCTGAATCCGAAAATCCAACCTTTGGTGACCAAAAATATGCTTGGAAAAAAGTTATTTCGCATGGTACGAAAAAGAGATGATCGCAAATATCTGTCTCCAAAAACAAAATCGAACTTTGATGGGTAGGTTCATAGGTGTATTTTGACCCGCTGAATCCAAAAATCCAACTTTTGTTAGACGAAAATACACCTAGAAAGAAGTTATTCCGCATGGTACGAAAAAGAGATGATCGAAAATATTTTTTTTCAAAATCAAAATCGGACTTTGATGGGTGGGTTTCTAGGTGTATTTCGACCCGCTGAATCCGAAAATCGGAACTTTGATGACCAAAAATATGCTTGGAAAAAAGTTATTTCGCATGGTACGAAAAAGAGATGATCGAAAATATCTGTCTCCAGAATCGAAATCGAACTTTGATGGGTGGGTTTATAGGTGTATTTTGACCCGCTGAATACAAAAATCCAACCTTTGTTATACGAAAATACACCTGGAAAGAAGTTATTCCGCATGTTACGAAAAAGAGATGATCGAAAATATTTTTTTTCAGAATCGGAATCGGACTTTGATGGGTGAGTTTCTAGGTGTACACCGACCCGCTGAATCCGAAAATCCAACCTTTGATGACCATAAATATGCTTGGGAAAAAGTTATTTCGCATGGTACGAAAAAGAGATGATCGAAAATATTTTTTGTCAGAATCAAAATCGGACTTTGATGGGTGAGTTTCTAGGTGTATTTCTACTCGCTGAATCCGAAAATCCAACCTTTGATGACCACAAATATGCTTGGAAAAAAGTTATTTCGCATGGTACGAAAAAGAGATGATCGAAAATATCTGTCTCTAGAATCGGAATCGAACTTTGATGGGTGGGTTCATAGGTGTATTTTGACCCGCTGAATCCAAAAATCCAACCTTTGTTACACGAAAATACACCTGGAGAGAAGTTATTCCGCATGGTGCGGAAAAAAAAATGATCGAAAATATTTTTTTTCAGAATCAAAATCGGACTTTGATGGGTGTGTTTCTAGGTGAATTCCGACCCGCTGAATCCGAAAATCCGAACTTTGATGGCTAAAAATATGCTTGGAAAAAAGTTATTTCGCATGTTACGACAAAGAGATGATCGGAAATATCTGTCTCCAGAATCGGAATCAAACTTTGATGGTTGGGTTTATAGGTGTATTTTGACCCGCTGAATCCAGAAATCCAACCTTTGTTACACGAAAATACACCTGAAAAGAATTTATTCCGCATGGTACGAAAAAGAGATGATCGAAAATATTTTTTTTCAGAATCGGAATCGTACTGTGATGGGTGAGTTTCTAGGTGTATTTCGACCCGCTGAATCCGAAAATCCAACCTTTGATGACCAAAAATATGCTTGGAAAAAAGTTATTTCGCATGGTGCGAAAAAGAGATGATCGAAAATATCTGTCTCTAGAATCGGAATCGAACTTTGATGGGTGGGTTTATAGGTGCATTTTGACCCGCTGAATCCAAAAATCCAACCTTTGTTACACGAAAATACACCTGGAAAGAAGTTATTTCGCATGGTACGAAAAAAAGATGATCGAAAATATTTTTTTTCAGAATCGGAATCGGACTTTGATGGGTGAGTTTCTAGGTGTATACCGACCCGCTGAATCCGAAAATTCAACCTTTGATGACCATAAATATGCTTGGAAAAAAGTTATTTCGCATGGTACGAAAAAGAGATGATCGAAAATATTTTTTTTAAGAATCGGAATCGGACTTTGATGGGTGAGTTTCTAGGTGTATACCGACCCGCTGAAGCCGAAAATTCAACCTTTGATGACCATAAATATGCTTGGAAAAAAGTTATTTCGCATGGTACGAAAAAGAGATGATCGAAAATATTTTTTTTCAGAATCAAAATCGGACTTTGATGGGTGAGTTTCTAGGTGTATTTCGACTCGCTGAATCCGAAAATCCAACCTTTGATGACCAAAAATATGCTTGGAAAGAAGTTATTTCGCATGGTACGAAAAAGAGATGATCGAAAATATCTGTCTCTAGAATCGGAATCGAACTTTGATGGGTGGGTTCATAGGTGTATTTTGACCCGCTGAATCCAAAAATCCAACCTTTGTTATACGAAAATACACCTGGAAAGAAGTTATTCCGCATGGTACGGAAAAAAAAATGATCGAAAATATTTTTTGTCAGAATCAAAATCGGACTTTGATGAGTGAGTTTCTAGGTGTATTTCGACCCGCTGAATCCGAAAATCCAACCTTTGATGACCAAAAATATGCTTGGAAAAAAGTTATTTCGGATGGTACGCAAAAGAGATGATCGAAAATATTTCTTTTCAGAATCAAAATCGGACTTTGATGGGTGAGTTTCTAGGTGTATTTCGACCCGCTGAATCCGAAAATCGGAACTTTGATGACCAAAAATATGCTTGGAAAAAAGTTATTTCGCATGGTACGAAAAAGAGATGATCGAAAATATCTGTCTCCAGAATCGAAATCGAACTTTGATGGGTGGGTTTATAGGTGTATTTTGACCCGTTGAATCCAAAAATCCAACCTTTGTTATACGAAAATACACCTGGAAAGAAGTTATTCCGCATGGTACGAAAAAGAGATGATCGAAAATATTTTTTTTCAGAATCGGAATCGGACTTTGATGGGTTAGTTTCTAGGTGTATACCGACCCGCTGAATCCGAAAATCCAACCTTTGATGACCATAAATATGCTTGGAAAAAAGTTATTTCGCATGGTACGAAAAAGAGATGATCGAAAATATTTTTTTTCAGAATCAAAATCGGACTTTGATGGGTGAGTTTCTAGGTGTATTTCGACTCGCTGAATCTGAAAATCCAACCTTTGATGACCACAAATATGCTTGGAAAAAAGTTATTTCGCATGGTACGAAAAAGAGATGATCGAAAATATCTGTCTCTAGAATCGGAATCGAACTTTGATGGGTGGGTTCATAGGTGTATTTTGACCCGCTGAATCCAAAAATCCAACCTTTGTTACACGAAAATACACCTGGAGAGAAGTTATTCCGCATGGTGCGGAAAAAAAAATGATCGAAAATATTTTTTTTCAGAATCAAAATCGGACTTTGATGGGTGTGTTTCTAGGTGAATTCCGACCCGCTGAATCCGAAAATCCGAACTTTGATGGCCAAAAATATGCTTGGAAGAAAGTTATTTCGCATGGTACGACAAAGAGATGATCGGAAATATCTGTCTCCAGAATCGGAATCAAACTTTGATGGGTGGGTTTATAGGTGTATTTTGACCCGCTGAATCCAGAAATCCAACCTTTGTTACACGAAAATACACCTGGAAAGAATTTATTCCGCATGGTACGAAAAAGAGATGATCGTAAATATTTTTTTTCAGAATCAAAATCGGACTTTGATGCGTGAGTTTCTAGGTGTATTTCGACCCGCTGAATCCGAAAATCCAACCTTTGGTGACCAAAAATATGCTTGGAAAAAAGTTATTTCGCATGGTACGAAAAAGAGATGATCGCAAATATCTGTCTCCAAAAACAAAATCGAACTTTGATGGGTAGGTTCATAGCTGTATTTTGACCCGCTGAATCCAAAAATCCAACCTTTGTTATACGAAAATACACCTGGAAAGAAGTTATTCCGCATGGTACGAAAAAGAGATGATCGAAAATATTTTTTTTCAGAATCGGAATCGGACTTTGATGGGTGAGTTTCTAGGTGTATACCGACCCGCTGAATCCGAAAATCCAACCTTTGATGACCATAAATATGCTTGGAAAAAAGTTATTTCGCATGGTACGAAAAAGAGATGATCGAAAATATTTTTTTTCAGAATCAAAATCGGACTTTGATGGGTGGGTTTCTAGGTGTATTTCGACCCGCTGAATCCGAAAATCGGAACTTTGATGACCAAAAATATGCTTGGAAAAAAGTTATTTCGCATGGTACGAAAAAGAGATGATCGAAAATATCTGTCTCCAGAATCGAAATCGAACTTTGATGGGTGGGTTTATAGGTGTATTTTGACCCGCTGAATACAAAAATCCAACCTTTGTTATACGAAAATACACCTGGAAAGAAGTTATTCCGCATGTTACGAAAAAGAGATGATCGAAAATATTTTTTTTCAGAATCGGAATCGGACTTTGATGGGTGAGTTTCTAGGTGTACACCGACCCGCTGAATCCGAAAATCCAACCTTTGATGACCATAAATATGCTTGGGAAAAAGTTATTTCGCATGGTACGAAAAAGAGATGATCGAAAATATTTTTTGTCAGAATCAAAATCGGACTTTGATGGGTGAGTTTCTAGGTGTATTTCTACTCGCTGAATCCGAAAATCCAACCTTTGATGACCACAAATATGCTTGGAAAAAAGTTATTTCGCATGGTACGAAAAAGAGATGATCGAAAATATCTGTCTCTAGAATCGGAATCGAACTTTGATGGGTGGGTTCATAGGTGTATTTTGACCCGCTGAATCCAAAAATCCAACCTTTGTTACACGAAAATACACCTGGAGAGAAGTTATTCCGCATGGTGCGGAAAAAAAAATGATCGAAAATATTTTTTTTCAGAATCAAAATCGGACTTTGATGGGTGTGTTTCTAGGTGAATTCCGACCCGCTGAATCCGAAAATCCGAACTTTGATGGCTAAAAATATGCTTGGAAAAAAGTTATTTCGCATGTTACGACAAAGAGATGATCGGAAATATCTGTCTCCAGAATCGGAATCAAACTTTGATGGGTGGGTTTATAGGTGTATTTTGACCCGCTGAATCCAGGAATCCAACCTTTGTTACACGAAAATACACCTGAAAAGAATTTATTCCGCATGGTACGAAAAAGAGATGATCGAAAATATTTTTTTTCAGAATCGGAATCGTACTGTGATGGGTGAGTTTCTAGGTGTATTTCGACCCGCTGAATCCGAAAATCCAACCTTTGATGACCAAAAATATGCTTGGAAAAAAGTTATTTCGCATGGTGCGAAAAAGAGATGATCGAAAATATCTGTCTCTAGAATCGGAATCGAACTTTGATGGGTGGGTTTATAGGTGTATTTTGACCCGCTGAATCCAAAAATCCAACCTTTGTTACACGAAAATACACCTGGAAAGAAGTTATTTCGCATGGTACGAAAAAGAGATGATCGAAAATATTTTTTTTCAGAATCGGAATCGGACTTTGATGGGTGAGTTTCTAGGTGTATACCGACCCGCTGAATCCGAAAATTCAACCTTTGATGACCATAAATATGCTTGGAAAAAAGTTATTTCGCATGGTACGAAAAAGAGATGATCGAAAATATCTGTCTCCAGAATCGAAATCGAACTTTGATGGGTGGGTTTATAGGTGTATTTTGACCCGTTGAATCCAAAAATCCAACCTTTGTTATACGAAAATACACCTGGAAAGAAGTTATTCCGCATGGTACGAAAAAGAGATGATCGAAAATATTTTTTTTCAGAATCGGAATCGGACTTTGATGGGTTAGTTTCTAGGTGTATACCGACCCGCTGAATCCGAAAATCCAACCTTTGATGACCATAAATATGCTTGGAAAAAAGTTATTTCGCATGGTACGAAAAAGAGATGATCGAAAATATTTTTTTTCAGAATCAAAATCGGACTTTGATGGGTGAGTTTCTAGGTGTATTTCGACTCGCTGAATCTGAAAATCCAACCTTTGATGACCACAAATATGCTTGGAAAAAAGTTATTTCGCATGGTACGAAAAAGAGATGATCGAAAATATCTGTCTCTAGAATCGGAATCGAACTTTGATGGGTGGGTTCATAGGTGTATTTTGACCCGCTGAATCCAAAAATCCAACCTTTGTTACACGAAAATACACCTGGAGAGAAGTTATTCCGCATGGTGCGGAAAAAAAAATGATCGAAAATATTTTTTTTCAGAATCAAAATCGGACTTTGATGGGTGTGTTTCTAGGTGAATTCCGACCCGCTGAATCCGAAAATCCGAACTTTGATGGCCAAAAATATGCTTGGAAGAAAGTTATTTCGCATGGTACGACAAAGAGATGATCGGAAATATCTGTCTCCAGAATCGGAATCAAACTTTGATGGGTGGGTTTATAGGTGTATTTTGACCCGCTGAATCCAGAAATCCAACCTTTGTTACACGAAAATACACCTGGAAAGAATTTATTCCGCATGGTACGAAAAAGAGATGATCGTAAATATTTTTTTTCAGAATCAAAATCGGACTTTGATGCGTGAGTTTCTAGGTGTATTTCGACCCGCTGAATCCGAAAATCCAACCTTTGGTGACCAAAAATATGCTTGGAAAAAAGTTATTTCGCATGGTACGAAAAAGAGATGATCGCAAATATCTGTCTCCAAAAACAAAATCGAACTTTGATGGGTAGGTTCATAGCTGTATTTTGACCCGCTGAATCCAAAAATCCAACCTTTGTTATACGAAAATACACCTGGAAAGAAGTTATTCCGCATGGTACGAAAAAGAGATGATCGAAAATATTTTTTTTCAGAATCGGAATCGGACTTTGATGGGTGAGTTTCTAGGTGTATACCGACCCGCTGAATCCGAAAATCCAACCTTTGATGACCATAAATATGCTTGGAAAAAAGTTATTTCGCATGGTACGAAAAAGAGATGATCGAAAATATTTTTTTTCAGAATCAAAATCGGACTTTGATGGGTGGGTTTCTAGGTGTATTTCGACCCGCTGAATCCGAAAATCGGAACTTTGATGACCAAAAATATGCTTGGAAAAAAGTTATTTCGCATGGTACGAAAAAGAGATGATCGAAAATATCTGTCTCCAGAATCGAAATCGAACTTTGATGGGTGGGTTTATAGGTGTATTTTGACCCGCTGAATACAAAAATCCAACCTTTGTTATACGAAAATACACCTGGAAAGAAGTTATTCCGCATGTTACGAAAAAGAGATGATCGAAAATATTTTTTTTCAGAATCGGAATCGGACTTTGATGGGTGAGTTTCTAGGTGTACACCGACCCACTGAATCCGAAAATCCAACCTTTGATGACCATAAATATGCTTGGGAAAAAGTTATTTCGCATGGTACGAAAAAGAGATGATCGAAAATATTTTTTGTCAGAATCAAAATCGGACTTTGATGGGTGAGTTTCTAGGTGTATTTCTACTCGCTGAATCCGAAAATCCAACCTTTGATGACCACAAATATGCTTGGAAAAAAGTTATTTCGCATGGTACGAAAAAGAGATGATCGAAAATATCTGTCTCTAGAATCGGAATCGAACTTTGATGGGTGGGTTCATAGGTGTATTTTGACCCGCTGAATCCAAAAATCCAACCTTTGTTACACGAAAGTACACCTGGAGAGAAGTTATTCCGCATGGTGCGGAAAAAAAAATGATCGAAAATATTTTTTTTCAGAATCAAAATCGGACTTTGATGGGTGTGTTTCTAGGTGAATTCCGACCCGCTGAATCCGAAAATCCGAACTTTGATGGCTAAAAATATGCTTGGAAAAAAGTTATTTCGCATGGTACGAAAAAGAGATGATCGAAAATATTTTTTTTCAGAATCGGAATCGGACTTTGATGGGTGAGTTTCTAGGTGTATTTCGACCCGCTGAATCCGAAAATCCAACCTTTGATGACCAAAAATATGCTTGGAAAAAAGTTATTTCGCATGGTGCGAAAAAGAGATGATCGAAAATATCTGTCTCTAGAATCGGAATCGAACTTTGATGGGTGGGTTTATAGGTGTATTTTGACCCGCTGAATCCAAAAATCCAACCTTTGTTACACGAAAATACACCTGGAAAGAAGTTATTTCGCATGGTACGAAAAAGAGATGATCGAAAATATTTTTTTTCAGAATCGGAATCGGACTTTGATGGGTGAGTTTCTAGGTGTATACCGACCCGCTGAATCCGAAAATTCAACCTTTGATGACCATAAATATGCTTGGAAAAAAGTTATTTCGCATGGTACGAAAAAGAGATGATCGAAAATATTTTTTTTCAGAATCGGAATCGGACTTTGATGGGTGAGTTTCTAGGTGTATACCGACCCGCTGAATCCGAAAATTCAACCTTTGATGACCATAAATATGCTTGGAAAAAAGTTATTTCGCATGGTACGAAAAAGAGATGATCGAAAATATTTTTTTTCAGAATCAAAATCGGACTTTGATGGGTGAGTTTCTAGGTGTATTTCGACTCGCTGAATCCGAAAATCCAACCTTTGATGACCAAAAATATGCTTGGAAAGAAGTTATTTCGCATGGTACGAAAAAGAGATGATCGAAAATATCTGTCTCTAGAATCGGAATCGAACTTTGATGGGTGGGTTCATAGGTGTATTTTGACCCGCTGAATCCAAAAATCCAACCTTTGTTACACGAAAATACACCTGGAAAGAAGTTATTCCGCATGGTACGGAAAAAAAAATGATCGAAAATATTTTTTGTCAGAATCAAAATCGGACTTTGATGAGTGAGTTTCTAGGTGTATTTCGACCCGCTGAATCCGAAAATCCAACCTTTGATGACCAAAAATATGCTTGGAAAAAAGTTATTTCGCATGGTACGCAAAAGAGATGATCGAAAATATTTCTTTTCAGAATCAAAATCGGACTTTGATGGGTGAGTTTCTAGGTGTATTTCGACCCGCTGAATCCGAAAATCGGAACTTTGATGACCAAAAATATGCTTGAAAAAAAGTTATTTCGCATGGTACGAAAAAGAGATGATCGAAAATATCTGTCTCCAGAATCGAAATCGAACTTTGATGGGTGGGTTTATAGGTGTATTTTGACCCGTTGAATCCAAAAATCCAACCTTTGTTATACGAAAATACACCTGGAAAGAAGTTATTCCGCATGGTACGAAAAAGAGATGATCGAAAATATTTTTTTTCAGAATCGGAATCGGACTTTGATGGGTGAGTTTCTAGGTGTATACCGACCCGCTGAATCCGAAAATCCAACCTTTGATGACCATAAATATGCTTGGAAAAAAGTTATTTCGCATGGTACGAAAAAGAGATGATCGAAAATATTTTTTTTCAGAATCAAAATCGGACTTTGATGGGTGAGTTTCTAGGTGTATTTCGACTCGCTGAATCTGAAAATCCAACCTTTGATGACCACAAATATGCTTGGAAAAAAGTTATTTCGCATGGTACGAAAAAGAGATGATCGAAAATATCTGTCTCTAGAATCGGAATCGAACTTTGATGGGTGGGTTCATAGGTGTATTTTGACCCGCTGAATCCAAAAATCCAACCTTTGTTACACGAAAATACACCTGGAGAGAAGTTATTCCGCATGGTGCGGAAAAAAAAATGATCGAAAATATTTTTTTTCAGAATCAAAATCGGACTTTGATGGGTGTGTTTCTAGGTGAATTCCGACCCGCTGAATCCGAAAATCCGAACTTTGATGGCCAAAAATATGCTTGGAAGAAAGTTATTTCGCATGGTACGACACAGAGATGATCGGAAATATCTGTCTCCAGAATCGGAATCAAACTTTGATGGGTGGGTTTATAGGTGTATTTTGACCCGCTGAATCCAGAAATCCAACCTTTGTTACACGAAAATACACCTGGAAAGAATTTATTCCGCATGGTACGAAAAAGAGATGATCGTAAATATTTTTTTTCAGAATCAAAATCGGACTTTGATGCGTGAGTTTCTAGGTGTATTTCGACCCGCTGAATCCGAAAATCCAACCTTTGGTGACCAAAAATATGCTTGGAAAAAAGTTATTTCGCATGGTACGAAAAAGAGATGATCGCAAATATCTGTCTCCAAAAACAAAATCGAACTTTGATGGGTAGGTTCATAGCTGTATTTTGACCCGCTGAATCCAAAAATCCAACCTTTGTTATACGAAAATACACCTGGAAAGAAGTTATTCCGCATGGTACGAAAAAGAGATGATCGAAAATATTTTTTTTCAGAATCGGAATCGGACTTTGATGGGTGAGTTTCTAGGTGTATACCGACCCGCTGAATCCGAAAATCCAACCTTTGATGACCATAAATATGCTTGGAAAAAAGTTATTTCGCATGGTACGAAAAAGAGATGATCGAAAATATTTTTTTTCAGAATCAAAATCGGACTTTGATGGGTGGGTTTCTAGGTGTATTTCGACCCGCTGAATCCGAAAATCGGAACTTTGATGACCAAAAATATGCTTGGAAAAAAGTTATTTCGCATGGTACGAAAAAGAGATGATCGAAAATATCTGTCTCCAGAATCGAAATCGAACTTTGATGGGTGGGTTTATAGGTGTATTTTGACCCGCTGAATACAAAAATCCAACCTTTGTTATACGAAAATACACCTGGAAAGAAGTTATTCCGCATGTTACGAAAAAGAGATGATCGAAAATATTTTTTTTCAGAATCGGAATCGGACTTTGATGGGTGAGTTTCTAGGTGTACACCGACCCACTGAATCCGAAAATCCAACCTTTGATGACCATAAATATGCTTGGGAAAAAGTTATTTCGCATGGTACGAAAAAGAGATGATCGAAAATATTTTTTGTCAGAATCAAAATCGGACTTTGATGGGTGAGTTTCTAGGTGTATTTCTACTCGCTGAATCCGAAAATCCAACCTTTGATGACCACAAATATGCTTGGAAAAAAGTTATTTCGCATGGTACGAAAAAGAGATGATCGAAAATATCTGTCTCTAGAATCGGAATCGAACTTTGATGGGTGGGTTCATAGGTGTATTTTGACCCGCTGAATCCAAAAATCCAACCTTTGTTACACGAAAGTACACCTGGAGAGAAGTTATTCCGCATGGTGCGGAAAAAAAAATGATCGAAAATATTTTTTTTCAGAATCAAAATCGGACTTTGATGGGTGTGTTTCTAGGTGAATTCCGACCCGCTGAATCCGAAAATCCGAACTTTGATGGCTAAAAATATGCTTGGAAAAAAGTTATTTCGCATGGTACGAAAAAGAGATGATCGAAAATATTTTTTTTCAGAATCGGAATCGGACTTTGATGGGTGAGTTTCTAGGTGTATTTCGACCCGCTGAATCCGAAAATCCAACCTTTGATGACCAAAAATATGCTTGGAAAAAAGTTATTTCGCATGGTGCGAAAAAGAGATGATCGAAAATATCTGTCTCTAGAATCGGAATCGAACTTTGATGGGTGGGTTTATAGGTGTATTTTGACCCGCTGAATCCAAAAATCCAACCTTTGTTACACGAAAATACACCTGGAAAGAAGTTATTTCGCATGGTACGAAAAAGAGATGATCGAAAATATTTTTTTTCAGAATCGGAATCGGACTTTGATGGGTGAGTTTCTAGGTGTATACCGACCCGCTGAATCCGAAAATTCAACCTTTGATGACCATAAATATGCTTGGAAAAAAGTTATTTCGCATGGTACGAAAAAGAGATGATCGAAAATATTTTTTTTCAGAATCGGAATCGGACTTTGATGGGTGAGTTTCTAGGTGTATACCGACCCGCTGAATCCGAAAATTCAACCTTTGATGACCATAAATATGCTTGGAAAAAAGTTATTTCGCATGGTACGAAAAAGAGATGATCGAAAATATTTTTTTTCAGAATCAAAATCGGACTTTGATGGGTGAGTTTCTAGGTGTATTTCGACTCGCTGAATCCGAAAATCCAACCTTTGATGACCAAAAATATGCTTGGAAAGAAGTTATTTCGCATGGTACGAAAAAGAGATGATCGAAAATATCTGTCTCTAGAATCGGAATCGAACTTTGATGGGTGGGTTCATAGGTGTATTTTGACCCGCTGAATCCAAAAATCCAACCTTTGTTACACGAAAATACACCTGGAAAGAAGTTATTCCGCATGGTACGGAAAAAAAAATGATCGAAAATATTTTTTGTCAGAATCAAAATCGGACTTTGATGAGTGAGTTTCTAGGTGTATTTCGACCCGCTGAATCCGAAAATCCAACCTTTGATGACCAAAAATATGCTTGGAAAAAAGTTATTTCGCATGGTACGCAAAAGAGATGATCGAAAATATTTCTTTTCAGAATCAAAATCGGACTTTGATGGGTGAGTTTCTAGGTGTATTTCGACCCGCTGAATCCGAAAATCGGAACTTTGATGACCAAAAATATGCTTGAAAAAAAGTTATTTCGCATGGTACGAAAAAGAGATGATCGAAAATATCTGTCTCCAGAATCGAAATCGAACTTTGATGGGTGGGTTTATAGGTGTATTTTGACCCGTTGAATCCAAAAATCCAACCTTTGTTATACGAAAATACACCTGGAAAGAAGTTATTCCGCATGGTACGAAAAAGAGATGATCGAAAATATTTTTTTTCAGAATCGGAATCGGACTTTGATGGGTGAGTTTCTAGGTGTATACCGACCCGCTGAATCCGAAAATCCAACCTTTGATGACCATAAATATGCTTGGAAAAAAGTTATTTCGCATGGTACGAAAAAGAGATGATCGAAAATATTTTTTTTCAGAATCAAAATCGGACTTTGATGGGTGAGTTTCTAGGTGTATTTTGACTCGCTGAATCTGAAAATCCAACCTTTGATGACCACAAATATGCTTGGAAAAAAGTTATTTCGCATGGTACGAAAAAGAGATGATCGAAAATATCTGTCTCTAGAATCGGAATCGAACTTTGATGGGTGGGTTCATAGGTGTATTTTGACCCGCTGAATCCAAAAATCCAACCTTTGTTACACGAAAATACACCTGGAGAGAAGTTATTCCGCATGGTGCGGAAAAAAAAATGATCGAAAATATTTTTTTTCAGAATCAAAATCGGACTTTGATGGGTGTGTTTCTAGGTGAATTCCGACCCGCTGAATCCGAAAATCCGAACTTTGATGGCCAAAAATATGCTTGGAAGAAAGTTATTTCGCATGGTACGACACAGAGATGATCGGAAATATCTGTCTCCAGAATCGGAATCAAACTTTGATGGGTGGGTTTATAGGTGTATTTTGACCCGCTGAATCCAGAAATCCAACCTTTGTTACACGAAAATACACCTGGAAAGAATTTATTCCGCATGGTACGAAAAAGAGATGATCGTAAATATTTTTTTTCAGAATCAAAATCGGACTTTGATGCGTGAGTTTCTAGGTGTATTTCGACCCGCTGAATCCGAAAATCCAACCTTTGGTGACCAAAAATATGCTTGGAAAAAAGTTATTTCGCATGGTACGAAAAAGAGATGATCGCAAATATCTGTCTCCAAAAACAAAATCGAACTTTGATGGGTAGGTTCATAGGTGTATTTTGACCCGCTGAATCCAAAAATCCAACTTTTGTTAGACGAAAATACACCTAGAAAGAAGTTATTCCGCATGGTACGAAAAAGAGATGATCGAAAATATTTTTTTTCAGAATCAAAATCGGACTTTGATGGGTGAGTTTCTAGGTGTATTTCGACCCGCTGAATCCGAAGATCGGAACTTTGATGACCAAAAATATGCTTGGAAAAAAGTTATTTCGCATGGTACGAAAAAGAGATGATCGAAAATATCTGTCTCCAGAATCGAAATCGAACTTTGATGGGTGGGTTTATAGGTGTATTTTGACCCGCTGAATACAAAAATCCAACCTTTGTTATACGAAAATACACCTGGAACGAAGTTATTCCGCATGTTACGAAAAAGAGATGATCGAAAATATTTTTTTTCAGAATCGGAATCGGACTTTGATGGGTGAGTTTCTAGGTGTACACCGACCCGCTGAATCCGAAAATCCAACCTTTGATGACCATAAATATGCTTGGGAAAAAGTTATTTCGCATGGTACGAAAAAGAGATGATCGAAAATATTTTTTGTCAGAATCAAAATCGGACTTTGATGGGTGAGTTTCTAGGTGTATTTCTACTCGCTGAATCCGAAAATCCAACCTTTGATGACCACAAATATGCTTGGAAAAAAGTTATTTCGCATGGTACGAAAAAGAGATGATCGAAAATATCTGTCTCTAGAATCGGAATCGAACTTTGATGGGTGGGTTCATAGGTGTATTTTGACCCGCTGAATCCAAAAATCCAACCTTTGTTACACGAAAATACACCTGGAGAGAAGTTATTCCGCATGGTGCGGAAAAAAAAATGATCGAAAATATTTTTTTTCAGAATCAAAATCGGACTTTGATGGGTGTGTTTCTAGGTGAATTCCGACCCGCTGAATCCGAAAATCCGAACTTTGATGGCTAAAAATATGCTTGGAAAAAAGTTATTTCGCATGTTACGACAAAGAGATGATCGGAAATATCTGTCTCCAGAATCGGAATCAAACTTTGATGGTTGGGTTTATAGGTGTATTTTGACCCGCTGAATCCAGAAATCCAACCTTTGTTACACGAAAATACACCTGAAAAGAATTTATTCCGCATGGTACGAAAAAGAGATGATCGAAAATATTTTTTTTCAGAATCGGAATCGTACTGTGATGGGTGAGTTTCTAGGTGTATTTCGACCCGCTGAATCCGAAAATCCAACCTTTGATGACCAAAAATATGCTTGGAAAAAAGTTATTTCGCATGGTGCGAAAAAGAGATGATCGAAAATATCTGTCTCTAGAATCGGAATCGAACTTTGATGGGTGGGTTTATAGGTGCATTTTGACCCGCTGAATCCAAAAATCCAACCTTTGTTACACGAAAATACACCTGGAAAGAAGTTATTTCGCATGGTACGAAAAAGAGATGATCGAAAATATTTTTTTTCAGAATCGGAATCGGACTTTGATGGGTGAGTTTCTAGGTGTATACCGACCCGCTGAATCCGAAAATTCAACCTTTGATGACCATAAATATGCTTGGAAAAAAGTTATTTCGCATGGTACGAAAAAGAGATGATCGAAAATATTTTTTTTCAGAATCGGAATCGGACTTTGATGGGTGAGTTTCTAGGTGTATACCGACCCGCTGAAGCCGAAAATTCAACCTTTGATGACCATAAATATGCTTGGAAAAAAGTTATTTCGCATGGTACGAAAAAGAGATGATCGAAAATATTTTTTTTCAGAATCAAAATCGGACTTTGATGGGTGAGTTTCTAGGTGTATTTCGACTCGCTGAATCCGAAAATCCAACCTTTGATGACCAAAAATATGCTTGGAAAGAAGTTATTTCGCATGGTACGAAAAAGAGATGATCGAAAATATCTGTCTCTAGAATCGGAATCGAACTTTGATGGGTGGGTTCATAGGTGTATTTTGACCCGCTGAATCCAAAAATCCAACCTTTGTTATACGAAAATACACCTGGAAAGAAGTTATTCCGCATGGTACGGAAAAAAAAATGATCGAAAATATTTTTTGTCAGAATCAAAATCGGACTTTGATGAGTGAGTTTCTAGGTGTATTTCGACCCGCTGAATCCGAAAATCCAACCTTTGATGACCAAAAATATGCTTGGAAAAAAGTTATTTCGGATGGTACGCAAAAGAGATGATCGAAAATATTTCTTTTCAGAATCAAAATCGGACTTTGATGGGTGAGTTTCTAGGTGTATTTCGACCCGCTGAATCCGAAAATCGGAACTTTGATGACCAAAAATATGCTTGGAAAAAAGTTATTTCGCATGGTACGAAAAAGAGATGATCGAAAATATCTGTCTCCAGAATCGAAATCGAACTTTGATGGGTGGGTTTATAGGTGTATTTTGACCCGCTGAATACAAAAATCCAACCTTTGTTATACGAAAATACACCTGGAAAGAAGTTATTCCGCATGTTACGAAAAAGAGATGATCGAAAATATTTTTTTTCAGAATCGGAATCGGACTTTGATGGGTGAGTTTCTAGGTGTACACCGACCCGCTGAATCCGAAAATCCAACCTTTGATGACCATAAATATGCTTGGGAAAAAGTTATTTCGCATGGTACGAAAAAGAGATGATCGAAAATATTTTTTGTCAGAATCAAAATCGGACTTTGATGGGTGAGTTTCTAGGTGTATTTCTACTCGCTGAATCCGAAAATCCAACCTTTGATGACCACAAATATGCTTGGAAAAAAGTTATTTCGCATGGTACGAAAAAGAGATGATCGAAAATATCTGTCTCTAGAATCGGAATCGAACTTTGATGGGTGGGTTCATAGGTGTATTTTGACCCGCTGAATCCAAAAATCCAACCTTTGTTACACGAAAATACACCTGGAGAGAAGTTATTCCGCATGGTGCGGAAAAAAAAATGATCGAAAATATTTTTTTTCAGAATCAAAATCGGACTTTGATGGGTGTGTTTCTAGGTGAATTCCGACCCGCTGAATCCGAAAATCCGAACTTTGATGGCTAAAAATATGCTTGGAAAAAAGTTATTTCGCATGTTACGACAAAGAGATGATCGGAAATATCTGTCTCCAGAATCGGAATCAAACTTTGATGGTTGGGTTTATAGGTGTATTTTGACCCGCTGAATCCAGAAATCCAACCTTTGTTACACGAAAATACACCTGAAAAGAATTTATTCCGCATGGTACGAAAAAGAGATGATCGAAAATATTTTTTTTCAGAATCGGAATCGTACTGTGATGGGTGAGTTTCTAGGTGTATTTCGACCCGCTGAATCCGAAAATCCAACCTTTGATGACCAAAAATATGCTTGGAAAAAAGTTATTTCGCATGGTGCGAAAAAGAGATGATCGAAAATATCTGTCTCTAGAATCGGAATCGAACTTTGATGGGTGGGTTTATAGGTGCATTTTGACCCGCTGAATCCAAAAATCCAACCTTTGTTACACGAAAATACACCTGGAAAGAAGTTATTTCGCATGGTACGAAAAAGAGATGATCGAAAATATTTTTTTTCAGAATCGGAATCGGACTTTGATGGGTGAGTTTCTAGGTGTATACCGACCCGCTGAATCCGAAAATTCAACCTTTGATGACCATAAATATGCTTGGAAAAAAGTTATTTCGCATGGTACGAAAAAGAGATGATCGAAAATATTTTTTTTCAGAATCGGAATCGGACTTTGATGGGTGAGTTTCTAGGTGTATACCGACCCGCTGAAGCCGAAAATTCAACCTTTGATGACCATAAATATGCTTGGAAAAAAGTTATTTCGCATGGTACGAAAAAGAGATGATCGAAAATATTTTTTTTCAGAATCAAAATCGGACTTTGATGGGTGAGTTTCTAGGTGTATTTCGACTCGCTGAATCCGAAAATCCAACCTTTGATGACCAAAAATATGCTTGGAAAGAAGTTATTTCGCATGGTACGAAAAAGAGATGATCGAAAATATCTGTCTCTAGAATCGGAATCGAACTTTGATGGGTGGGTTCATAGGTGTATTTTGACCCGCTGAATCCAAAAATCCAACCTTTGTTATACGAAAATACACCTGGAAAGAAGTTATTCCGCATGGTACGGAAAAAAAAATGATCGAAAATATTTTTTGTCAGAATCAAAATCGGACTTTGATGAGTGAGTTTCTAGGTGTATTTCGACCCGCTGAATCCGAAAATCCAACCTTTGATGACCAAAAATATGCTTGGAAAAAAGTTATTTCGGATGGTACGCAAAAGAGATGATCGAAAATATTTCTTTTCAGAATCAAAATCGGACTTTGATGGGTGAGTTTCTAGGTGTATTTCGACCCGCTGAATCCGAAAATCGGAACTTTGATGACCAAAAATATGCTTGGAAAAAAGTTATTTCGCATGGTACGAAAAAGAGATGATCGAAAATATCTGTCTCCAGAATCGAAATCGAACTTTGATGGGTGGGTTTATAGGTGTATTTTGACCCGTTGAATCCAAAAATCCAACCTTTGTTATACGAAAATACACCTGGAAAGAAGTTATTCCGCATGGTACGAAAAAGAGATGATCGAAAATATTTTTTTTCAGAATCGGAATCGGACTTTGATGGGTTAGTTTCTAGGTGTATACCGACCCGCTGAATCCGAAAATCCAACCTTTGATGACCATAAATATGCTTGGAAAAAAGTTATTTCGCATGGTACGAAAAAGAGATGATCGAAAATATTTTTTTTCAGAATCAAAATCGGACTTTGATGGGTGAGTTTCTAGGTGTATTTCGACTCGCTGAATCTGAAAATCCAACCTTTGATGACCACAAATATGCTTGGAAAAAAGTTATTTCGCATGGTACGAAAAAGAGATGATCGAAAATATCTGTCTCTAGAATCGGAATCGAACTTTGATGGGTGGGTTCATAGGTGTATTTTGACCCGCTGAATCCAAAAATCCAACCTTTGTTACACGAAAATACACCTGGAGAGAAGTTATTCCGCATGGTGCGGAAAAAAAAATGATCGAAAATATTTTTTTTCAGAATCAAAATCGGACTTTGATGGGTGTGTTTCTAGGTGAATTCCGACCCGCTGAATCCGAAAATCCGAACTTTGATGGCCAAAAATATGCTTGGAAGAAAGTTATTTCGCATGGTACGACAAAGAGATGATCGGAAATATCTGTCTCCAGAATCGGAATCAAACTTTGATGGGTGGGTTTATAGGTGTATTTTGACCCGCTGAATCCAGAAATCCAACCTTTGTTACACGAAAATACACCTGGAAAGAATTTATTCCGCATGGTACGAAAAAGAGATGATCGTAAATATTTTTTTTCAGAATCAAAATCGGACTTTGATGCGTGAGTTTCTAGGTGTATTTCGACCCGCTGAATCCGAAAATCCAACCTTTGGTGACCAAAAATATGCTTGGAAAAAAGTTATTTCGCATGGTACGAAAAAGAGATGATCGCAAATATCTGTCTCCAAAAACAAAATCGAACTTTGATGGGTAGGTTCATAGCTGTATTTTGACCCGCTGAATCCAAAAATCCAACCTTTGTTATACGAAAATACACCTGGAAAGAAGTTATTCCGCATGGTACGAAAAAGAGATGATCGAAAGTATTTTTTTTCAGAATCGGAATCGGACTTTGATGGGTGAGTTTCTAGGTGTATACCGACCCGCTGAATCCGAAAATCCAACCTTTGATGACCATAAATATGCTTGGAAAAAAGTTATTTCGCATGGTACGAAAAAGAGATGATCGAAAATATTTTTTTTCAGAATCAAAATCGGACTTTGATGGGTGAGTTTCTAGGTGTATTTCGACTTGCTGAATCCAAAAATCCAACCTTCGATGACCAAAAATATGCTTGGAAAAAAGTTATTTCGCATGGTACGAAAAAGAGATGATCGAAAATATCTGTCTCTAGAATCGGAATCGAACTTTGATGGGTGGGTTCATAGGTGTATTTTGACCCGCTGAATCCAAAAATCCAACCTTTGTTACACGAAAATACACCTGGAGAGAAGTTATTCCGCATGGTGCGGAAAAAAAAATGATCGAAAATATTTTTTTTCAGAATCAAAATCGGACTTTGATGGGTGTGTTTCTAGGTGAATTCCGACCCGCTGAATCCGAAAATCCGAACTTTGATGGCTAAAAATATGCTTGGAAAAAAGTTATTTCGCATGTTACGACAAAGAGATGATCGAAAATATCTGTCTCTAGAATCAAAATCGGACTTTGATGGGTGAGTTTCTAGGTGAATTCCGACCCGCTGAATCCGAAAACCCGAACTTTGATGGCCAAAAATATGCTTGGAAAAAAGTTATTTCGCATGGTACGACAAAGAGATGATCGGAAATATCTGTCTCCAGAATCGGAATCAAACTTTGATGGGTGGGTTTATAGGTGTATTTTGACCCGCTGAATCCAGAAATCCAACCTTTGTTACACGAATATACACCTGGAAAGAATTTATTCCGCATGGTACGAAAAAGAGATGATCGAAAGAATTTTTTTTCAGAATCGGAATCGGACTGTGATGGGTGAGTTTCTAGGTGTATTTCGACCCGCTGAATCCGAAAATTCAACCTTTGATGACCAAAAATATGCTTGGAAAAAAGTTATTTCGCATGGTACGAAAAAGAGATGATCGAAAATATCTGTCTCCAGAATCGAAATCGAACTTTGATGGGTGGGTTTATAGGTGTATTTTGACCCGCTGAATCCAGAAATCCAACCTTTGTTACACGAATATACACCTGGAAAGAAGTTATTCCGCATGTTACGAAAAAGAGATGATCGAAAATATTTTTTTTCAGAATCGGAATCGGACTTTGATGGGTGAGTTTCTAGGTGTACACCGACCCGCTGAATCCGAAAATCCAACCTTTGATGACCATAAATATGCTTGGGAAAAAGTTATTTCGCATGGTACGAAAAAGAGATGATCGAAAATATTTTTTTTCAGAATCGGAATCGGACTTTGATGGGTGAGTTTCTAGGTGTATACCGACCCGCTGATTCCAAAAATTCAACCTTTGATGACCATAAATATGCTTGGAAAAAAGTTATTTCGCATGGTACGAAAAAGAGATGATCGAAAATATTTTTTTTCAGAATCAAAATCGGACTTTGATGGGTGAGTTTCTAGGTGTATTTCGACTCGCTGAATCCGAAAATCCAACCTTTGATGACCAAAAATACGCTTGGAAAGAAGTTATTTCGCATGGTACGAAAAAGAGATGATCGAAAATATCTGTCTCTAGAATCGGAATCGAACTTTGATGGGTGGGTTCATAGGTGTATTTTGACCCGCTGAATCCAAAAATTCAACCTTTGTTATACGAAAATACACCTGGAAAGAAGTTATTCCGCATGGTACGGAAAAAAAAATGATCGAAAATATTTTTTGTCAGAATCAAAATCGGACTTTGATGAGTGAGTTTCTAGGTGTATTTCGACCCGCTGAATCCGAAAATCCAACCTTTGATGACCAAAAATATGCTTGGAAAAAAGTTATTTCGCATGGTACGCAAAAGAGATGATCGAAAATATTTCTTTTCAGAATCAAAATCGGACTTTGATGGGTGAGTTTCTAGGTGTATTTCGACCCGCTGAATCCGAAAATCGGAACTTTGATGACCAAAAATATGCTTGGAAAAAAGTTATTTCGCATGGTACGAAAAAGAGATGATCGAAAATATCTGTCTCCAGAATCGAAATCGAACTTTGATGGGTGGGTTTATAGGTGTATTTTGACCCGTTGAATCCAAAAATCCAACCTTTGTTATACGAAAATACACCTGGAAAGAAGTTATTCCGCATGGTACGAAAAAGAGATGATCGAAAATATTTTTTTTCAGAATCGGAATCGGACTTTGATGGGTGAGTTTCTAGGTGTATACCGACCCGCTGAATCCGAAAATCCAACCTTTGATGACCATAAATATGCTTGGAAAAAAGTTATTTCGCATGGTACGAAAAAGAGATGATCGAAAATATTTTTTTTCAGAATCAAAATCGGACTTTGATGGGTGAGTTTCTAGGTGTATTTCGACTCGCTGAATCTGAAAATCCAACCTTTGATGACCACAAATATGCTTGGAAAAAAGTTATTTCGCATGGTACGAAAAAGAGATGATCGAAAATATCTGTCTCTAGAATCGGAATCGAACTTTGATGGGTGGGTTCATAGGTGTATTTTGACCCGCTGAATCCAAAAATCCAACCTTTGTTACACGAAAATACACCTGGAGAGAAGTTATTCCGCATGGTGCGGAAAAAAAAATGATCGAAAATATTTTTTTTCAGAATCAAAATCGGACTTTGATGGGTGTGTTTCTAGGTGAATTCCGACCCGCTGAATCCGAAAATCCGAACTTTGATGGCCAAAAATATGCTTGGAAGAAAGTTATTTCGCATGGTACGACAAAGAGATGATCGGAAATATCTGTCTCCAGAATCGGAATCAAACTTTGATGGGTGGGTTTATAGGTGTATTTTGACCCGCTGAATCCAGAAATCCAACCTTTGTTACACGAAAATACACCTGGAAAGAATTTATTCCGCATGGTACGAAAAAGAGATGATCGTAAATATTTTTTTTCAGAATCAAAATCGGACTTTGATGCGTGAGTTTCTAGGTGTATTTCGACCCGCTGAATCCGAAAATCCAACCTTTGGTGACCAAAAATATGCTTGGAAAAAAGTTATTTCGCATGGTACGAAAAAGAGATGATCGCAAATATCTGTCTCCAAAAACAAAATCGAACTTTGATGGGTAGGTTCATAGCTGTATTTTGACCCGCTGAATCCAAAAATCCAACCTTTGTTATACGAAAATACACCTGGAAAGAAGTTATTCCGCATGGTACGAAAAAGAGATGATCGAAAATATTTTTTTTCAGAATCGGAATCGGACTTTGATGGGTGAGTTTCTAGGTGTATACCGACCCGCTGAATCCGAAAATCCAACCTTTGATGACCATAAATATGCTTGGAAAAAAGTTATTTCGCATGGTACGAAAAAGAGATGATCGAAAATATTTTTTTTCAGAATCAAAATCGGACTTTGATGGGTGAGTTTCTAGGTGTATTTCGACTTGCTGAATCCAAAAATCCAACCTTCGATGACCAAAAATATGCTTGGAAAAAAGTTATTTCGCATGGTACGAAAAAGAGATGATCGAAAATATCTGTCTCTAGAATCGGAATCGAACTTTGATGGGTGGGTTCATAGGTGTATTTTGACCCGCTGAATCCAAAAATCCAACCTTTGTTACACGAAAATACACCTGGAGAGAAGTTATTCCGCATGGTGCGGAAAAAAAAATGATCGAAAATATTTTTTTTCAGAATCAAAATCGGACTTTGATGGGTGTGTTTCTAGGTGAATTCCGACCCGCTGAATCCGAAAATCCGAACTTTGATGGCTAAAAATATGCTTGGAAAAAAGTTATTTCGCATGTTACGACAAAGAGATGATCGAAAATATCTGTCTCTAGAATCAAAATCGGACTTTGATGGGTGAGTTTCTAGGTGAATTCCGACCCGCTGAATCCGAAAACCCGAACTTTGATGGCCAAAAATATGCTTGGAAAAAAGTTATTTCGCATGGTACGACAAAGAGATGATCGGAAATATCTGTCTCCAGAATCGGAATCAAACTTTGATGGGTGGGTTTATAGGTGTATTTTGACCCGCTGAATCCAGAAATCCAACCTTTGTTACACGAATATACACCTGGAAAGAATTTATTCCGCATGGTACGAAAAAGAGATGATCGAAAGAATTTTTTTTCAGAATCGGAATCGGACTGTGATGGGTGAGTTTCTAGGTGTATTTCGACCCGCTGAATCCGAAAATTCAACCTTTGATGACCAAAAATATGCTTGGAAAAAAGTTATTTCGCATGGTACGAAAAAGAGATGATCGAAAATATCTGTCTCCAGAATCGAAATCGAACTTTGATGGGTGGGTTTATAGGTGTATTTTGACCCGCTGAATCCAGAAATCCAACCTTTGTTACACGAATATACACCTGGAAAGAAGTTATTCCGCATGTTACGAAAAAGAGATGATCGAAAATATTTTTTTTCAGAATCGGAATCGGACTTTGATGGGTGAGTTTCTAGGTGTATACCGACCCGCTGAATCCGAAAATTCAACCTTTGATGACCATAAATATGCTTGGAAAAAAGTTATTTCGCATGGTACGAAAAAGAGATGATCGAAAATATTTTTTTTCAGAATCGGAATCGGACTTTGATGGGTGAGTTTCTAGGTGTATACCGACCCGCTGAATCCGAAAATTCAACCTTTGATGACCATAAATATGCTTGGAAAAAAGTTATTTCGCATGGTACGAAAAAGAGATGATCGAAAATATTTTTTTTCAGAATCAAAATCGGACTTTGATGGGTGAGTTTCTAGGTGTATTTCGACTCGCTGAATCCAAAAATCCAACCTTTGATGACCAAAAATATGCTTGGAAAGAAGTTATTTCGCATGGTACGAAAAAGAGATGATCGAAAATATCTGTCTCTAGAATCGGAATCGAACTTTGATGGGTGGGTTCATAGGTGTATTTTGACCCGCTGAATCCAAAAATTCAACCTTTGTTATACGAAAATACACCTGGAAAGAAGTTATTCCGCATGGTACGGAAAAAAAAATGATCGAAAATATTTTTTGTCAGAATCAAAATCGGACTTTGATGAGTGAGTTTCTAGGTGTATTTCGACCCGCTGAATCCGAAAATCCAACCTTTGATGACCAAAAATATGCTTGGAAAAAAGTTATTTCGCATGGTACGCAAAAGAGATGATCGAAAATATTTCTTTTCAGAATCAAAATCGGACTTTGATGGGTGAGTTTCTAGGTGTATTTCGACCCGCTGAATCCGAAAATCGGAACTTTGATGACCAAAAATATGCTTGGAAAAAAGTTATTTCGCATGGTACGAAAAAGAGATGATCGAAAATATCTGTCTCCAGAATCGAAATCGAACTTTGATGGGTGGGTTTATAGGTGTATTTTGACCCGTTGAATCCAAAAATCCAACCTTTGTTATACGAAAATACACCTGGAAAGAAGTTATTCCGCATGGTACGAAAAAGAGATGATCGAAAATATTTTTTTTCAGAATCGGAATCGGACTTTGATGGGTGAGTTTCTAGGTGTATACCGACCCGCTGAATCCGAAAATCCAACCTTTGATGACCATAAATATGCTTGGAAAAAAGTTATTTCGCATGGTACGAAAAAGAGATGATCGAAAATATTTTTTTTCAGAATCAAAATCGGACTTTGATGGGTGAGTTTCTAGGTGTATTTCGACTCGCTGAATCTGAAAATCCAACCTTTGATGACCACAAATATGCTTGGAAAAAAGTTATTTCGCATGGTACGAAAAAGAGATGATCGAAAATATCTGTCTCTAGAATCGGAATCGAACTTTGATGGGTGGGTTCATAGGTGTATTTTGACCCGCTGAATCCAAAAATCCAACCTTTGTTACACGAAAATACACCTGGAGAGAAGTTATTCCGCATGGTGTGGAAAAAAAAATGATCGAAAATATTTTTTTTCAGAATCAAAATCGGACTTTGATGGGTGTGTTTCTAGGTGAATTCCGACCCGCTGAATCCGAAAATCCGAACTTTGATGGCCAACAATATGCTTGGAAGAAAGTTATTTCGCATGGTACGACAAAGAGATGATCGGAAATATCTGTCTCCAGAATCGGAATCAAACTTTGATGGGTGGGTTTATAGGTGTATTTTGACCCGCTGAATCCAGAAATCCAACCTTTGTTACACGAAAATACACCTGGAAAGAATTTATTCCGCATGGTACGAAAAAGAGATGATCGTAAATATTTTTTTTCAGAATCAAAATCGGACTTTGATGCGTGAGTTTCTAGGTGTATTTCGACCCGCTGAATCCGAAAATCCAACCTTTGGTGACCAAAAATATGCTTGGAAAAAAGTTATTTCGCATGGTACGAAAAAGAGATGATCGCAAATATCTGTCTCCAAAAACAAAATCGAACTTTGATGGGTAGGTTCATAGCTGTATTTTGACCCGCTGAATCCAAAAATCCAACCTTTGTTATACGAAAATACACCTGGAAAGAAGTTATTCCGCATGGTACGAAAAAGAGATGATCGAAAATATTTTTTTTCAGAATCGGAATCGGACTTTGATGGGTGAGTTTCTAGGTGTATACCGACCCGCTGAATCCGAAAATCCAACCTTTGATGACCATAAATATGCTTGGAAAAAAGTTATTTCGCATGGTACGAAAAAGAGATGATCGAAAATATTTTTTTTCAGAATCAAAATCGGACTTTGATGGGTGAGTTTCTAGGTGTATTTCGACTTGCTGAATCCAAAAATCCAACCTTCGATGACCAAAAATATGCTTGGAAAAAAGTTATTTCGCATGGTACGAAAAAGAGATGATCGAAAATATCTGTCTCTAGAATCGGAATCGAACTTTGATGGGTGGGTTCATAGGTGTATTTTGACCCGCTGAATCCAAAAATCCAACCTTTGCTACACGAAAATACACCTGGAAAGAAGTTATTCCGCATGGTACGGAAAAAAAAATGATCGAAAATATTTTTTTTCAGAATCAAAATCGGACTTTGATGGGTGTGTTTCTAGGTGAATTCCGACCCGCTGAATCCGAAAACCCGAACTTTGATGGCCAAAAATATGCTTGGAAAAAAGTTATTTCGCATGGTACGACAAAGAGATGATCGGAAATATCTGTCGCCAGAATCGGAATCAAACTTTGATGGGTGGGTTTATAGGTGTATTTTGACCCGCTGAATCCAGAAATCCAACCTTTGTTACACGAATATACACCTGGAAAGAATTTATTCCGCATGGTACGAAAAAGAGATGATCGAAAGAATTTTTTTTCAGAATCGGAATCGGACTGTGATGGGTGAGTTTCTAGGTGTATTTCGACCCGCTGAATCCGAAAATTCAACCTTTGATGACCAAAAATATGCTTGGAAAAAAGTTATTTCGCATGGTACGAAAAAGAGATGATCGAAAATATCTGTCTCCAGAATCGGAATCGAACTTTGATGGGTGGGTTTATAGGTGTATTTTGACCCGCTGAATCCAAAAATCCAACCTTTGTTACACGAAAATACACCTGGAAAAAAGTTATTCCGCATGGTACGAAAAAGAGATGATCGGAAATATCTTTATCCAGAATCGGAAGCGAACTTTGATGGGTGGGTTCATAGGTGTATTTTGACCCGCTGAATCCAAAAATCCAACTTTTGTTAGACGAAAATACACCTAGAAAGAAGTTATTTCGCATGGTACGAAAAAGAGATGATCGAAAATATTTTTTTTCAGAATCGGAATCGGACTTTGATGGGTGAGTTTCTAGGTGTATACCGACCCGCTGAATCCGAAAATTCAACCTTTGATGACCATAAATATGCTTGGAAAAAAGTTATTTCGCATGGTACGAAAAAGAGATGATCGAAAATATTTTTTTTCAGAATCGGAATCGGACTTTGATGGGTGAGTTTCTAGGTGTATACCGACCCGCTGATTCCAAAAATTCAACCTTTGATGACCATAAATATGCTTGGAAAAAAGTTATTTCGCATGGTACGAAAAAGAGATGATCGAAAATATTTTTTTTCAGAATCAAAATCGGACTTTGATGGGTGAGTTTCTAGGTGTATTTCGACTCGCTGAATCCGAAAATCCAACCTTTGATGACCAAAAATATGCTTGGAAAGAAGTTATTTCGCATGGTACGAAAAAGAGATGATCGAAAATATCTGTCTCTAGAATCGGAATCGAACTTTGATGGGTGGGTTCATAGGTGTATTTTGACCCGCTGAATCCAAAAATCCAACCTTTGTTACACGAAAATACACCTGGAAAGAAGTTATTCCGCATGGTACGGAAAAAAAAATGATCGAAAATATTTTTTGTCAGAATCAAAATCGGACTTTGATGAGTGAGTTTCTAGGTGTATTTCGACCCGCTGAATCCGAAAATCCAACCTTTGATGACCAAAAATATGCTTGGAAAAAAGTTATTTCGCATGGTACGCAAAAGAGATGATCGAAAATATTTCTTTTCAGAATCAAAATCGGACTTTGATGGGTGAGTTTCTAGGTGTATTTCGACCCGCTGAATCCGAAAATCGGAACTTTGATGACCAAAAATATGCTTGGAAAAAAGTTATTTCGCATGGTACGAAAAAGAGATGATCGAGAATATCTGTCTCCAGAATCGAAATCGAACTTTGATGGGTGGGTTTATAGGTGTATTTTGACCCGTTGAATCCAAAAATCCAACCTTTGTTATACGAAAATACACCTGGAAAGAAGTTATTCCGCATGGTACGAAAAAGAGATGATCGAAAATATTTTTTTTCAGAATCGGAATCGGACTTTGATGGGTGAGTTTCTAGGTGTATACCGACCCGCTGAATCCGAAAATCCAACCTTTGATGACCATAAATATGCTTGGAAAAAAGTTATTTCGCATGGTACGAAAAAGAGATGATCGAAAATATTTTTTTTCAGAATCAAAATCGGACTTTGATGGGTGAGTTTCTAGGTGTATTTCGACTCGCTGAATCTGAAAATCCAACCTTTGATGACCACAAATATGCTTGGAAAAAAGTTATTTCGCATGGTACGAAAAAGAGATGATCGAAAATATCTGTCTCCAGAATCGGAATCGAACTTTGATGGGTGGGTTTATAGGTGTATTTTGACCCGCTGAATCCAAAAATCCAACCTTTGTTACACGAAAATACACCTGGAAAAAAGTTAATCCGCATGGTATGAAAAAGAGATGATCGGAAATATCTTTATCCAGAATCGGAAGCGAACTTTGATGGGTGGGTTCATAGGTGTATTTTGACCCGCTGAATCCAAAAATCCAACTTTTGTTAGACGAAAATACACCTAGAAAGAAGTTATTTCGCATGGTACGAAAAAGAGATGATCGAAAATATTTTTTTTCAGAATCGGAATCGGACTTTGATGGGTGAGTTTCTAGGTGTATACCGACCCGCTGAATCCGAAAATTCAACCTTGGATGACCATAAATATGCTTGGAAAAAAGTTATTTCGCATGGTACGAAAAAGAGATGATCGAAAATATTTTTTTTCAGAATCGGAATCGGACTTTGATGGGTGAGTTTCTAGGTGTATACCGACCCGCTGATTCCAAAAATTCAACCTTTGATGACCATAAATATGCTTGGAAAAAAGTTATTTCGCATGGTACGAAAAAGAGATGATCGAAAATATTTTTTTTCAGAATCAAAATCGGACTTTGATGGGTGAGTTTCTAGGTGTATTTCGACTCGCTGAATCCGAAAATCCAACCTTTGATGACCAAAAATACGCTTGGAAAGAAGTTATTTCGCATGGTACGAAAAAGAGATGATCGAAAATATCTGTCTCTAGAATCGGAATCGAACTTTGATGGGTGGGTTCATAGGTGTATTTTGACCCGCTGAATCCAAAAATTCAACCTTTGTTATACGAAAATACACCTGGAAAGAAGTTATTCCGCATGGTACGGAAAAAAAAATGATCGAAAATATTTTTTGTCAGAATCAAAATCGGACTTTGATGAGTGAGTTTCTAGGTGTATTTCGACCCGCTGAATCCGAAAATCCAACCTTTGATGACCAAAAATATGCTTGGAAAAAAGTTATTTCGCATGGTACGCAAAAGAGATGATCGAAAATATTTCTTTTCAGAATCAAAATCGGACTTTGATGGGTGAGTTTCTAGGTGTATTTCGACCCGCTGAATCCGAAAATCGGAACTTTGATGACCAAAAATATGCTTGGAAAAAAGTTATTTCGCATGGTACGAAAAAGAGATGATCGAAAATATCTGTCTCCAGAATCGAAATCGAACTTTGATGGGTGGGTTTATAGGTGTATTTTGACCCGTTGAATCCAAAAATCCAACCTTTGTTATACGAAAATACACCTGGAAAGAAGTTATTCCGCATGGTACGAAAAAGAGATGATCGAAAATATTTTTTTTCAGAATCGGAATCGGACTTTGATGGGTGAGTTTCTAGGTGTATACCGACCCGCTGAATCCGAAAATCCAACCTTTGATGACCATAAATATGCTTGGAAAAAAGTTATTTCGCATGGTACGAAAAAGAGATGATCGAAAATATTTTTTTTCAGAATCAAAATCGGACTTTGATGGGTGAGTTTCTAGGTGTATTTCGACTCGCTGAATCTGAAAATCCAACCTTTGATGACCACAAATATGCTTGGAAAAAAGTTATTTCGCATGGTACGAAAAAGAGATGATCGAAAATATCTGTCTCTAGAATCGGAATCGAACTTTGATGGGTGGGTTCATAGGTGTATTTTGACCCGCTGAATCCAAAAATCCAACCTTTGTTACACGAAAATACACCTGGAGAGAAGTTATTCCGCATGGTGCGGAAAAAAAAATGATCGAAAATATTTTTTTTCAGAATCAAAATCGGACTTTGATGGGTGTGTTTCTAGGTGAATTCCGACCCGCTGAATCCGAAAATCCGAACTTTGATGGCCAAAAATATGCTTGGAAGAAAGTTATTTCGCATGGTACGACAAAGAGATGATCGGAAATATCTGTCTCCAGAATCGGAATCAAACTTTGATGGGTGGGTTTATAGGTGTATTTTGACCCGCTGAATCCAGAAATCCAACCTTTGTTACACGAAAATACACCTGGAAAGAATTTATTCCGCATGGTACGAAAAAGAGATGATCGTAAATATTTTTTTTCAGAATCAAAATCGGACTTTGATGCGTGAGTTTCTAGGTGTATTTCGACCCGCTGAATCCGAAAATCCAACCTTTGGTGACCAAAAATATGCTTGGAAAAAAGTTATTTCGCATGGTACGAAAAAGAGATGATCGCAAATATCTGTCTCCAAAAACAAAATCGAACTTTGATGGGTAGGTTCATAGCTGTATTTTGACCCGCTGAATCCAAAAATCCAACCTTTGATATACGAAAATACACCTGGAAAGAAGTTATTCCGCATGGTACGAAAAAGAGATGATCGAAAATATTTTTTTTCAGAATCGGAATCGGACTTTGATGGGTGAGTTTCTAGGTGTATACCGACCCGCTGAATCCGAAAATCCAACCTTTGATGACCATAAATATGCTTGGAAAAAAGTTATTTCGCATGGTACGAAAAAGAGATGATCGAAAATATTTTTTTTCAGAATCAAAATCGGACTTTGATGGGTGAGTTTCTAGGTGTATTTCGACTTGCTGAATCCAAAAATCCAACCTTCGATGACCAAAAATATGCTTGGAAAAAAGTTATTTCGCATGGTACGAAAAAGAGATGATCGAAAATATCTGTCTCTAGAATCGGAATCGAACTTTGATGGGTGGGTTCATAGGTGTATTTTGACCCGCTGAATCCAAAAATCCAACCTTTGCTACACGAAAATACACCTGGAAAGAAGTTATTCCGCATGGTACGGAAAAAAAAATGATCGAAAATATTTTTTTTCAGAATCAAAATCGGACTTTGATGGGTGTGTTTCTAGGTGAATTCCGACCCGCTGAATCCGAAAACCCGAACTTTGATGGCCAAAAATATGCTTGGAAAAAAGTTATTTCGCATGGTACGACAAAGAGATGATCGGAAATATCTGTCTCCAGAATCGGAATCAAACTTTGATGGGTGGGTTTATAGGTGTATTTTGACCCGCTGAATCCAGAAATCCAACCTTTGTTACACGAATATACACCTGGAAAGAATTTATTCCGCATGGTACGAAAAAGAGATGATCGAAAGAATTTTTTTTCAGAATCGGAATCGGACTGTGATGGGTGAGTTTCTAGGTGTATTTCGACCCGCTGAATCCGAAAATTCAACCTTTGATGACCAAAAATATGCTTGGAAAAAAGTTATTTCGCATGGTACGAAAAAGAGATGATCGAAAATATCTGTCTCCAGAATCGGAATCGAACTTTGATGGGTGGGTTTATAGGTGTATTTTGACCCGCTGAATCCAAAAATCCAACCTTTGTTACACGAAAATACACCTGGAAAAAAGTTATTCCGCATGGTACGAAAAAGAGATGATCGGAAATATCTTTATCCAGAATCGGAAGCGAACTTTGATGGGTGGGTTCATAGGTGTATTTTGACCCGCTGAATCCAAAAATCCAACTTTTGTTAGACGAAAATACACCTAGAAAGAAGTTATTCCGCATGGTACGAAAAAGAGATGATCGAAAATATTTTTTTTCAGAATCAAAATCGGACTTTGATGGGTGAGTTTCTAGGTGTATTTCGACCCGCTGAATCCGAAAATCGGAACTTTGATGACCAAAAATATGCTTGGAAAAAAGTTATTTCGCATGGTACGAAAAAGAGATGATCGAAAATATCTGTCTCCAGAATCGAAATCGAACTTTGATGGGTGGGTTTATAGGTGTATTTTGACCCGTTGAATCCAAAAATCCAACCTTTGTTATACGAAAATACACCTGGAAAGAAGTTATTCCGCATGGTACGAAAAAGAGATGATCGAAAATATTTTTTTTCAGAATCGGAATCGGACTTTGATGGGTGAGTTTCTAGGTGTATACCGACCCGCTGAATCCGAAAATCCAACCTTTGATGACCATAAATATGCTTGGAAAAAAGTTATTTCGCATGGTACGAAAAAGAGATGATCGAAAATATTTTTTTTCAGAATCAAAATCGGACTTTGATGGGTGAGTTTCTAGGTGTATTTCGACTCGCTGAATCTGAAAATCCAACCTTTGATGACCACAAATATGCTTGGAAAAAAGTTATTTCGCATGGTACGAAAAAGAGATGATCGAAAATATCTGTCTCTAGAATCGGAATCGAACTTTGATGGGTGGGTTCATAGGTGTATTTTGACCCGCTGAATCCAAAAATCCAACCTTTGTTACACGAAAATACACCTGGAGAGAAGTTATTCCGCATGGTGCGGAAAAAAAAATGATCGAAAATATTTTTTTTCAGAATCAAAATCGGACTTTGATGGGTGTGTTTCTAGGTGAATTCGGACCCGCTGAATCCGAAAATCCGAACTTTGATGGCCAAAAATATGCTTGGAAGAAAGTTATTTCGCATGGTACGACAAAGAGATGATCGGAAATATCTGTCTCCAGAATCGGAATCAAACTTTGATGGGTGGGTTTATAGGTGTATTTTGACCCGCTGAATCCAGAAATCCAACCTTTGTTACACGAAAATACACCTGGAAAGAATTTATTCCGCATGGTACGAAAAAGAGATGATCGTAAATATTTTTTTTCAGAATCAAAATCGGACTTTGATGCGTGAGTTTCTAGGTGTATTTCGACCCGCTGAATCCGAAAATCCAACCTTTGGTGACCAAAAATATGCTTGGAAAAAAGTTATTTCGCATGGTACGAAAAAGAGATGATCGCAAATATCTGTCTCCAAAAACAAAATCGAACTTTGATGGGTAGGTTCATAGCTGTATTTTGACCCGCTGAATCCAAAAATCCAACCTTTGTTATACGAAAATACACCTGGAAAGAAGTTATTCCGCATGGTACGAAAAAGAGATGATCGAAAATATTTTTTTTCAGAATCGGAATCGGACTTTGATGGGTGAGTTTCTAGGTGTATACCGACCCGCTGAATCCGAAAATCCAACCTTTGATGACCATAAATATGCTTGGAAAAAAGTTATTTCGCATGGTACGAAAAAGAGATGATCGAAAATATTTTTTTTCAGAATCAAAATCGGACTTTGATGGGTGAGTTTCTAGGTGTATTTCGACTTGCTGAATCCAAAAATCCAACCTTCGATGACCAAAAATATGCTTGGAAAAAAGTTATTTCGCATGGTACGAAAAAGAGATGATCGAAAATATCTGTCTCTAGAATCGGAATCGAACTTTGATGGGTGGGTTCATAGGTAAATTTTGACCCGCTGAATCCAAAAATCCAACCTTTGCTACACGAAAATACACCTGGAAAGAAGTTATTCCGCATGGTACGGAAAAAAAAATGATCGAAAATATTTTTTTTCAGAATCAAAATCGGACTTTGATGGGTGTGTTTCTAGGTGAATTCCGACCCGCTGAATCCGAAAACCCGAACTTTGATGGCCAAAAATATGCTTGGAAAAAAGTTATTTCGCATGGTACGACAAAGAGATGATCGGAAATATCTGTCTCCAGAATCGGAATCAAACTTTGATGGGTGGGTTTATAGGTGTATTTTGACCCGCTGAATCCAGAAATCCAACCTTTGTTACACGAATATACACCTGGAAAGAATTTATTCCGCATGGTACGAAAAAGAGATGATCGAAAGAATTTTTTTTCAGAATCGGAATCGGACTGTGATGGGTGAGTTTCTAGGTGTATTTCGACCCGCTGAATCCGAAAATTCAACCTTTGATGACCAAAAATATGCTTGGAAAAAAGTTATTTCGCATGGTACGAAAAAGAGATGATCGAAAATATCTGTCTCCAGAATCGGAATCGAACTTTGATGGGTGGGTTTATAGGTGTATTTTGACCCGCTGAATCCAAAAATCCAACCTTTGTTACACGAAAATACACCTGGAAAAAAGTTATTCCGCATGGTACGAAAAAGAGATGATCGGAAATATCTTTATCCAGAAACGGAAGCGAACTTTGATGGGTGGGTTCATAGGTGTATTTTGACCCGCTGAATCCAAAAATCCAACTTTTGTTAGACGAAAATACACCTAGAAAGAAGTTATTCCGCATGGTACGAAAAAGAGATGATCGAAAATATTTTTTTTCAGAATCAAAATCGGACTTTGATGGGTGAGTTTCTAGGTGTATTTCGACCCGCTGAATCCGAAAATCGGAACTTTGATGACCAAAAATATGCTTGGAAAAAAGTTATTTCGCATGGTACGAAAAAGAGATGATCGAAAATATCTGTCTCCAGAATCGAAATCGAACTTTGATGGGTGGGTTTATAGGTGTATTTTGACCCGCTGAATACAAAAATCCAACCTTTGTTATACGAAAATACACCTGGAAAGAAGTTATTCCGCATGTTACGAAAAAGAGATGATCGAAAATATTTTTTTTCAGAATCGGAATCGGACTTTGATGGGTGAGTTTCTAGGTGTACACCGACCCGCTGAATCCGAAAATCCAACCTCTGATGACCATAAATATGCTTGGGAAAAAGTTATTTCGCATGGTACGAAAAAGAGATGATCGAAAATATTTTTTGTCAGAATCAAAATCGGACTTTGATGGGTGAGTTTCTAGGTGTATTTCTACTCGCTGAATCCGAAAATCCAACCTTTGATGACCACAAATATGCTTGGAAAAAAGTTATTTCGCATGGTACGAAAAAGAGATGATCGAAAATATCTGTCTCTAGAATCGGAATCGAACTTTGATGGGTGGGTTCATAGGTGTATTTTGACCCGCTGAATCCAAAAATCCAACCTTTGTTACACGAAAATACACCTGGAGAGAAGTTATTCCGCATGGTGCGGAAACAAAAATGATCGAAAATATTTTTTTTCAGAATCAAAATCGGACTTTGATGGGTGTGCTTCTAGGTGAATTCCGACCCGCTGAATCCGAAAATCCGAACTTTGATGGCTAAAAATATGCTTGGAAAAAAGTTATTTCGCATGTTACGACAAAGAGATGATCGGAAATATCTGTCTCCAGAATCGGAATCAAACTTTGATGGGTGGGTTTATAGGTGTATTTTGACCCGCTGAATCCAGAAATCCAACCTATGTTACACGAAAATACACCTGAAAAGAATTTATTCCGCATGGTACGAAAAAGAGATGATCGAAAATATTTTTTTTCAGAATCGGAATCGTACTGTGATGGGTGAGTTTCTAGGTGTATTTCGACCCGCTGAATCCGAAAATCCAACCTTTGATGACCAAAAATATGCTTGGAAAAAAGTTATTTCGCATGGTGCGAAAAAGAGATGATCGAAAATATCTGTCTCTAGAATCGGAATCGAACTTTGATGGGTGGGTTTATAGGTGTATTTTGACCCGCTGAATCCAAAAATCCAACCTTTGTTACACGAAAATACACCTGGAAAGAAGTTATTTCGCATGGTACGAAAAAGAGATGATCGAAAATATTTTTTTTCAGAATCGGAATCGGACTTTGATGGGTGAGTTTCTAGGTGTATACCGACCCGCTGAATCCGAAAATTCAACCTTTGATGACCATAAATATGCTTGGAAAAAAGTTATTTCGCATGGTACGAAAAAGAGATGATCGAAAATATTTTTTTTCAGAATCGGAATCGGACTTTGATGGGTGAGTTTCTAGGTGTATACCGACCCGCTGAATCCGGAAATTCAACCTTTGATGACCATAAATATGCTTGGAAAAAAGTTATTTCGCATGGTACGAAAAAGAGATGATCGAAAATATTTTTTTTCAGAATCAAAATCGGACTTTGATGGGTGAGTTTCTAGGTGTATTTCGACTCGCTGAATCCGAAAATCCAACCTTTGATGACCAAAAATATGCTTGGAAAGAAGTTATTTCGCATGGTACGAAAAAGAGATGATCGAAAATATCTGTCTCTAGAATCGGAATCGAACTTTGATGGGTGGGTTCATAGGTGTATTTTGACCCGCTGAATCCAAAAATCCAACCTTTGTTACACGAAAATACACCTGGAAAGAAGTTATTCCGCATGGTACGGAAAAAAAAATGATCGAAAATATTTTTTGTCAGAATCAAAATCGGACTTTGATGGGTGAGTTTCTAGGTGTATTTCGACCCGCTGAATCCGAAAATCGGAACTTTGATGACCAAAAATATGCTTGGAAAAAAGTTATTTCGCATGGTACGAAAAAGAGATGATCGAAAATATCTGTCTCCAGAATCGAAATCGAACTTTGATGGGTGGGTTTATAGGTGTATTTTGACCCGCTGAATCCAAAAATCCAACCTTTGTTACACGAAAATACACCTGGAAAAAAGTTATTCCGCATGGTACGAAAAAGAGATGATCGGAAATATCTTTATCCAGAATCGGAAGCGAACTTTGATGGGTGGGTTCATAGGTGTATTTTGACCCGCTGAATCCAAAAATCCAACTTTTGTTAGACGAAAATACACCTAGAAAAAAGTTATTCCGCATGGTACGAAAAAGAGATGATCGAAAATATTTTTTTTCAGAATCAAAATCGGACTTTGATGGGTGAGTTTCTAGGTGTATTTCGACCCGCTGAATCCGAAAATCGGAACTTTGATGACCAAAAATATGCTTGGAAAAAAGTTATTTCGCATGGTACGAAAAAGAGATGATCGAAAATATCTGTCTCCAGAATCGAAATCGAACTTTGATGGGTGGGTTTATAGGTGTATTTTGACCCGCTGAATACAAAAATCCAACCTTTGTTATACGAAAATACACCTGGAAAGAAGTTATTCCGCATGTTACGAAAAAGAGATGATCGAAAATATTTTTTTTCAGAATCGGAATCGGACTTTGATGGGTGAGTTTCTAGGTGTACACCGACCCGCTGAATCCGAAAATCCAACCTTTGATGACCATAAATATGCTTGGGAAAAAGTTATTTCGCATGGTACGAAAAAGAGATGATCGAAAATATTTTTTGTCAGAATCAAAATCGGACTTTGATGGGTGAGTTTCTAGGTGTATTTCTACTCGCTGAATCCGAAAATCCAACCTTTGATGACCACAAATATGCTTGGAAAAAAGTTATTTCGCATGGTACGAAAAAGAGATGATCGAAAATATCTGTCTCTAGAATCGGAATCGAACTTTGATGGGTGGGTTCATAGGTGTATTTTGACCCGCTGAATCCAAAAATCCAACCTTTGTTACACGAAAATACACCTGGAGAGAAGTTATTCCGCATGGTGCGGAAACAAAAATGATCGAAAATATTTTTTTTCAGAATCAAAATCGGACTTTGATGGGTGTGTTTCTAGGTGAATTCCGACCCGCTGAATCCGAAAATCCGAACTTTGATGGCTAAAAATATGCTTGGAAAAAAGTTATTTCGCATGTTACGACAAAGAGATGATCGGAAATATCTGTCTCCAGAGTCGGAATCAAACTTTGATGGGTGGGTTTATAGGTGTATTTTGACCCGCTGAATCCAGAAATCCAACCTTTGTTACACGAAAATACACCTGAAAAGAATTTATTCCGCATGGTACGAAAAAGAGATGATCGAAAATATTTTTTTTCAGAATCGGAATCGTACTGTGATGGGTGAGTTTCTAGGTGTATTTCGACCCGCTGAATCCGAAAATCCAACCTTTGATGACCAAAAATATGCTTGGAAAAAAGTTATTTCGCATGGTACGCAAAAGAGATGATCGAAAATATTTCTTTTCAGAATCAAAATCGGACTTTGATGGGTGAGTTTCTAGGTGAATTTCGACCCGCTGAATCCGAAAATCGGAACTTTGATGACCAAAAATATGCTTGGAAAAAAGTTATTTCGCATGTTACGACAAAGAGATGATCGGAAATATCTGTCTCCAGAATCGGAATCGAACTTTGATGGGTGGGTTTATAGGTGTATTTTGACCCGCTGAATCCAAAAATCCAACCTTTGTCACACGAAAATACACCTGGAAAGAAGTTATTTCGCATGGTACGAAAAAGAGATGATCGAAAATATTTTTTTTCAGAATCGGAATCTGACTTTGATGGGTGAGTTTCTAGGTGTATACCGACCCGCTGAATCCGAAAATTCAACCTTTGATGACCATAAATATGCTTGGAAAAAAGTTATTTCGCATGGTACGAAAAAGAGATGATCGAAAATATTTTTTTTCAGAATCGGAATCGGACTTTGATGGGTGAGTTTCTAGGTGTATACCGACCCGCTGAATCCGAAAATCCAACCTTTGATGACCATAAATATGCTTGGAAAAAAGTTATTTCGCATGGTACGAAAAAGAGATGATCGAAAATATTTTTTTTCAGAATCAAAATCGGACTTTGATGGGTGAGTTTCTAGGTGTATTTCGACTCGCTGAATCTGAAAATCCAACCTTTGATGACCACAAATATGCTTGGAAAAAAGTTATTTCGCATGGTACGAAAAAGAGATGATCGAAAATATCTGTCTCTAGAATCGGAATCGAACTTTGATGGGTGGGTTCATAGGTGTATTTTGACCCGCTGAATCCAAAAATCCAACCTTTGTTACACGAAAATACACCTGGAGAGAAGTTATTGCGCATGGTGCGGAAAAAAAAATGATCGAAAATATTTTTTTTCAGAATCAAAATCGGACTTTGATGGGTGTGTTTCTAGGTGAATTCCGACCCGCTGAATCCGAAAATCCGAACTTTGATGGCCAAAAATATGCTTGGAAGAAAGTTATTTCGCATGGTACGACAAAGAGATGATCGGAAATATCTGTCTCCAGAATCGGAATCAAACTTTGATGGGTGGGTTTATAGGTGTATTTTGACCCGCTGAATCCAGAAATCCAACCTTTGTTACACGAAAATACACCTGGAAAGAATTTATTCCGCATGGTACGAAAAAGAGATGATCGTAAATATTTTTTTTCAGAATCAAAATCGGACTTTGATGCGTGAGTTTCTAGGTGTATTTCGACCCGCTGAATCCGAAAATCCAACCTTTGGTGACCAAAAATATGCTTGGAAAAAAGTTATTTCGCATGGTACGAAAAAGAGATGATCGCAAATATCTGTCTCCAAAAACAAAATCGAACTTTGATGGGTAGGTTCATAGCTGTATTTTGACCCGCTGAATCCAAAAATCCAACCTTTGTTATACGAAAATACACCTGGAAAGAAGTTATTCCGCATGGTACGAAAAAGAGATGATCGAAAATATTTTTTTTCAGAATCGGAATCGGACTTTGATGGGTGAGTTTCTAGGTGTATACCGACCCGCTGAATCCGAAAATCCAACCTTTGATGACCATAAATATGCTTGGAAAAAAGTTATTTCGCATGGTACGAAAAAGAGATGATCGAAAATATTTTTTTTCAGAATCAAAATCGGACTTTGATGGGTGAGTTTCTAGGTGTATTTCGACTTGCTGAATCCAAAAATCCAACCTTCGATGACCAAAAATATGCTTGGAAAAAAGTTATTTCGCATGGTACGAAAAAGAGATGATCGAAAATATCTGTCTCTAGAATCGGAATCGAACTTTGATGGGTGGGTTCATAGGTGTATTTTGACCCGCTGAATCCAAAAATCCAACCTTTGCTACACGAAAATACACCTGGAAAGAAGTTATTCCGCATGGTACGGAAAAAAAAATGATCGAAAATATTTTTTTTCAGAATCAAAATCGGACTTTGATGGGTGTGTTTCTAGGTGAATTCCGACCCGCTGAATCCGAAAACCCGAACTTTGATGGCCAAAAATATGCTTGGAAAAAAGTTATTTCGCATGGTACGACAAAGAGATGATCGGAAATATCTGTCTCCAGAATCGGAATCAAACTTTGATGGGTGGGTTTATAGGTGTATTTTGACCCGCTGAATCCAGAAATCCAACCTTTGTTACACGAATATACACCTGCAAAGAATTTATTCCGCATGGTACGAAAAAGAGATGATCGAAAGAATTTTTTTTCAGAATCGGAATCGGACTGTGATGGGTGAGTTTCTAGGTGTATTTCGACCCGCTGAATCCGAAAATTCAACCTTTGATGACCAAAAATATGCTTGGAAAAAAGTTATTTCGCATGGTACGAAAAAGAGATGATCGAAAATATCTGTCTCCAGAATCGAAATCGAACTTTGATGGGTGGGTTTATAGGTGTATTTTGACCCGCTGAATCCAGAAATCCAACCTTTGTTACACGAATATACACCTGGAAAGAAGTTATTCCGCATGTTACGAAAAAGAGATGATCGAAAATATTTTTTTTCAGAATCGGAATCGGACTTTGATGGGTGAGTTTCTAGGTGTACACCGACCCGCTGAATCCGAAAATCCAACCTTTGATGACCATAAATATGCTTGGGAAAAAGTTATTTCGCATGGTACGAAAAAGAGATGATCGAAAATATTTTTTGTCAGAATCAAAATCGGACTTTGATGGGTGAGTTTCTAGGTGTATTTCTACTCGCTGAATCCGAAAATCCAACCTTTGATGACCACAAATATGCTTGGAAAAAAGTTATTTCGCATGGTACGAAAAAGAGATGATCGAAAATATCTGTCTCTAGAATCGGAATCGAACTTTGATGGGTGGGTTCATAGGTGTATTTTGACCCGCTGAATCCAAAAATCCAACCTTTGTTACACGAAAATACACCTGGAGAGAAGTTATTCCGCATGGTGCGGAAAAAAAAATGATCGAAAATATTTTTTTTCAGAATCAAAATCGGACTTTGATGGGTGTGTTTCTAGGTGAATTCCGACCCGCTGAATCCGAAAATCCGAACTTTGATGGCCAAAAATATGCTTGGAAGAAAGTTATTTCGCATGGTACGACAAAGAGATGATCGGAAATATCTGTCTCCAGAATCGGAATCAAACTTTGATGGGTGGGTTTATAGGTGTATTTTGACCCGCTGAATCCAGAAATCCAACCTTTGTTACACGAAAATACACCTGGAAAGAATTTATTCCGCATGGTACGAAAAAGAGATGATCGTAAATATTTTTTTTCAGAATCAAAATCGGACTTTGATGCGTGAGTTTCTAGGTGTATTTCGACCCGCTGAATCCGAAAATCCAACCTTTGGTGACCAAAAATATGCTTGGAAAAAAGTTATTTCGCATGGTACGAAAAAGAGATGATCGCAAATATCTGTCTCCAAAAACAAAATCGAACTTTGATGGGTAGGTTCATAGCTGTATTTTGACCCGCTGAATCCAAAAATCCAACCTTTGTTATACGAAAATACACCTGGAAAGAAGTTATTCCGCATGGTACGAAAAAGAGATGATCGAAAATATTTTTTTTCAGAATCGGAATCGGACTTTGATGGGTGAGTTTCTAGGTGTATACCGACCCGCTGAATCCGAAAATCCAACCTTTGATGACCATAAATATGCTTGGAAAAAAGTTATTTCGCATGGTACGAAAAAGAGATGATCGAAAATATTTTTTTTCAGAATCAAAATCGGACTTTGATGGGTGAGTTTCTAGGTGTATTTCGACTTGCTGAATCCAAAAATCCAACCTTCGATGACCAAAAATATGCTTGGAAAAAAGTTATTTCGCATGGTACGAAAAAGAGATGATCGAAAATATCTGTCTCTAGAATCGGAATCGAACTTTGATGGGTGGGTTCATAGGTGTATTTTGACCCGCTGAATCCAAAAATCCAACCTTTGCTACACGAAAATACACCTGGAAAGAAGTTATTCCGCATGGTACGGAAAAAAAAATGATCGAAAATATTTTTTTTCAGAATCAAAATCGGACTTTGATGGGTGTGTTTCTAGGTGAATTCCGACCCGCTGAATCCGAAAACCCGAACTTTGATGGCCAAAAATATGCTTGGAAAAAAGTTATTTCGCATGGTACGACAAAGAGATGATCGGAAATATCTGTCTCCAGAATCGGAATCAAACTTTGATGGGTGGGTTTATAGGTGTATTTTGACCCGCTGAATCCAGAAATCCAACCTTTGTTACACGAATATACACCTGGAAAGAATTTATTCCGCATGGTACGAAAAAGAGATGATCGAAAGAATTTTTTTTCAGAATCGGAATCGGACTGTGATGGGTGAGTTTCTAGGTGTATTTCGACCCGCTGAATCCGAAAATTCAACCTTTGATGACCAAAAATATGCTTGGAAAAAAGTTATTTCGCATGGTACGAAAAAGAGATGATCGAAAATATCTGTCTCCAGAATCGAAATCGAACTTTGATGGGTGGGTTTATAGGTGTATTTTGACCCGCTGAATCCAGAAATCCAACCTTTGTTACACGAATATACACCTGGAAAGAAGTTATTCCGCATGTTACGAAAAAGAGATGATCGAAAATATTTTTTTTCAGAATCGGAATCGGACTTTGATGGGTGAGTTTCTAGGTGTACACCGACCCGCTGAATCCGAAAATCCAACCTTTGATGACCATAAATATGCTTGGGAAAAAGTTATTTCGCATGGTACGAAAAAGAGATGATCGAAAATATTTTTTGTCAGAATCAAAATCGGACTTTGATGGGTGAGTTTCTAGGTGTATTTCTACTCGCTGAATCCGAAAATCCAACCTTTGATGACCACAAATATGCTTGGAAAAAAGTTATTTCGCATGGTACGAAAAAGAGATGATCGAAAATATCTGTCTCTAGAATCGGAATCGAACTTTGATGGGTGGGTTCATAGGTGTATTTTGACCCGCTGAATCCAAAAATCCAACCTTTGTTACACGAAAATACACCTGGAGAGAAGTTATTCCGCATGGTGCGGAAAAAAAAATGATCGAAAATATTTTTTTTCAGAATCAAAATCGGACTTTGATGGGTGTGTTTCTAGGTGAATTCCGACCCGCTGAATCCGAAAATCCGAACTTTGATGGCTAAAAATATGCTTGGAAAAAAGTTATTTCGCATGTTACGACAAAGAGATGATCGGAAATATCTGTCTCCAGAATCGGAATCAAACTTTGATGGGTGGGTTTATAGGTGTATTTTGACCCGCTGAATCCAGAAATCCAACCTTTGTTACACGAAAATACACCTGAAAAGAATTTATTCCGCATGGTACGAAAAAGAGATGATCGAAAATATTTTTTTTCAGAATCGGAATCGTACTGTGATGGGTGAGTTTCTAGGTGTATTTCGACCCGCTGAATCCGAAAATCCAACCTTTGATGACCAAAAATATGCTTGGAAAAAAGTTATTTCGCATGGTGCGAAAAAGAGATGATCGAAAATATCTGTCTCTAGAATCGGAATCGAACTTTGATGGGTGGGTTTATAGGTGTATTTTGACCCGCTGAATCCAAAAATCCAACCTTTGTTACACGAAAATACACCTGGAAAGAAGTTATTTCGCATGGTACGAAAAAGAGATGATCGAAAATATTTTTTTTCAGAATCGGAATCGGACTTTGATGGGTGAGTTTCTAGGTGTATACCGACCCGCTGAATCCGAAAATTCAACCTTTGATGACCATAAATATGCTTGGAAAAAAGTTATTTCGCATGGTACGAAAAAGAGATGATCGAAAATATCTGTCTCTAGAATCGGAATCGAACTTTGATGGGTGGGTTCATAGGTGTATTTTGACCCGCTGAATCCAAAAATCCAACCTTTGCTACACGAAAATACACCTGGAAAGAAGTTATTCCGCATGGTACGGAAAAAAAAATGATCGAAAATATTTTTTTTCAGAATCAAAATCGGACTTTGATGGGTGTGTTTCTAGGTGAATTCCGACCCGCTGAATCCGAAAACCCGAACTTTGATGGCCAAAAATATGCTTGGAAAAAAGTTATTTCGCATGGTACGACAAAGAGATGATCGGAAATATCTGTCTCCAGAATCGGAATCAAACTTTGATGGGTGGGTTTATAGGTGTATTTTGACCCGCTGAATCCAGAAATCCAACCTTTGTTACACGAATATACACCTGGAAAGAATTTATTCCGCATGGTACGAAAAAGAGATGATCGAAAGAATTTTTTTTCAGAATCGGAATCGGACTGTGATGGGTGAGTTTCTAGGTGTATTTCGACCCGCTGAATCCGAAAATTCAACCTTTGATGACCAAAAATATGCTTGGAAAAAAGTTATTTCGCATGGTACGAAAAAGAGATGATCGAAAATATCTGTCTCCAGAATCGGAATCGAACTTTGATGGGTGGGTTTATAGGTGTATTTTGACCCGCTGAATCCAAAAATCCAACCTTTGTTACACGAAAATACACCTGGAAAAAAGTTAATCCGCATGGTATGAAAAAGAGATGATCGGAAATATCTTTATCCAGAATCGGAAGCGAACTTTGATGGGTGGGTTCATAGGTGTATTTTGACCCGCTGAATCCAAAAATCCAACTTTTGTTAGACGAAAATACACCTAGAAAGAAGTTATTTCGCATGGTACGAAAAAGAGATGATCGAAAATATTTTTTTTCAGAATCGGAATCGGACTTTGATGGGTGAGTTTCTAGGTGTATACCGACCCGCTGAATCCGAAAATTCAACCTTTGATGACCATAAATATGCTTGGAAAAAAGTTATTTCGCATGGTACGAAAAAGAGATGATCGAAAATATTTTTTTTCAGAATCGGAATCGGACTTTGATGGGTGAGTTTCTAGGTGTATACCGACCCGCTGATTCCAAAAATTCAACCTTTGATGACCATAAATATGCTTGGAAAAAAGTTATTTCGCATGGTACGAAAAAGAGATGATCGAAAATATTTTTTTTCAGAATCAAAATCGGACTTTGATGGGTGAGTTTCTAGGTGTATTTCGACTCGCTGAATCCGAAAATCCAACCTTTGATGACCAAAAATACGCTTGGAAAGAAGTTATTTCGCATGGTACGAAAAAGAGATGATCGAAAATATCTGTCTCTAGAATCGGAATCGAACTTTGATGGGTGGGTTCATAGGTGTATTTTGACCCGCTGAATCCAAAAATTCAACCTTTGTTATACGAAAATACACCTGGAAAGAAGTTATTCCGCATGGTACGGAAAAAAAAATGATCGAAAATATTTTTTGTCAGAATCAAAATCGGACTTTGATGAGTGAGTTTCTAGGTGTATTTCGACCCGCTGAATCCGAAAATCCAACCTTTGATGACCAAAAATATGCTTGGAAAAAAGTTATTTCGCATGGTACGCAAAAGAGATGATCGAAAATATTTCTTTTCAGAATCAAAATCGGACTTTGATGGGTGAGTTTCTAGGTGTATTTCGACCCGCTGAATCCGAAAATCGGAACTTTGATGACCAAAAATATGCTTGGAAAAAAGTTATTTCGCATGGTACGAAAAAGAGATGATCGAAAATATCTGTCTCCAGAATCGAAATCGAACTTTGATGGGTGGGTTTATAGGTGTATTTTGACCCGTTGAATCCAAAAATCCAACCTTTGTTATACGAAAATACACCTGGAAAGAAGTTATTCCGCATGGTACGAAAAAGAGATGATCGAAAATATTTTTTTTCAGAATCGGAATCGGACTTTGATGGGTGAGTTTCTAGGTGTATACCGACCCGCTGAATCCGAAAATCCAACCTTTGATGACCATAAATATGCTTGGAAAAAAGTTATTTCGCATGGTACGAAAAAGAGATGATCGAAAATATTTTTTTTCAGAATCAAAATCGGACTTTGATGGGTGAGTTTCTAGGTGTATTTCGACTCGCTGAATCTGAAAATCCAACCTTTGATGACCACAAATATGCTTGGAAAAAAGTTATTTCGCATGGTACGAAAAAGAGATGATCGAAAATATCTGTCTCTAGAATCGGAATCGAACTTTGATGGGTGGGTTCATAGGTGTATTTTGACCCGCTGAATCCAAAAATCCAACCTTTGTTACACGAAAATACACCTGGAGAGAAGTTATTCCGCATGGTGCGGAAAAAAAAATGATCGAAAATATTTTTTTTCAGAATCAAAATCGGACTTTGATGGGTGTGTTTCTAGGTGAATTCCGACCCGCTGAATCCGAAAATCCGAACTTTGATGGCCAAAAATATGCTTGGAAGAAAGTTATTTCGCATGGTACGACAAAGAGATGATCGGAAATATCTGTCTCCAGAATCGGAATCAAACTTTGATGGGTGGGTTTATAGGTGTATTTTGACCCGCTGAATCCAGAAATCCAACCTTTGTTACACGAAAATACACCTGGAAAGAATTTATTCCGCATGGTACGAAAAAGAGATGATCGTAAATATTTTTTTTCAGAATCAAAATCGGACTTTGATGCGTGAGTTTCTAGGTGTATTTCGACCCGCTGAATCCGAAAATCCAACCTTTGGTGACCAAAAATATGCTTGGAAAAAAGTTATTTCGCATGGTACGAAAAAGAGATGATCGCAAATATCTGTCTCCAAAAACAAAATCGAACTTTGATGGGTAGGTTCATAGCTGTATTTTGACCCGCTGAATCCAAAAATCCAACCTTTGTTATACGAAAATACACCTGGAAAGAAGTTATTCCGCATGGTACGAAAAAGAGATGATCGAAAATATTTTTTTTCAGAATCGGAATCGGACTTTGATGGGTGAGTTTCTAGGTGTATACCGACCCGCTGAATCCGAAAATCCAACCTTTGATGACCATAAATATGCTTGGAAAAAAGTTATTTCGCATGGTACGAAAAAGAGATGATCGAAAATATTTTTTTTCAGAATCAAAATCGGACTTTGATGGGTGAGTTTCTAGGTGTATTTCGACTTGCTGAATCCAAAAATCCAACCTTCGATGACCAAAAATATGCTTGGAAAAAAGTTATTTCGCATGGTACGAAAAAGAGATGATCGAAAATATCTGTCTCTAGAATCGGAATCGAACTTTGATGGGTGGGTTCATAGGTGTATTTTGACCCGCTGAATCCAAAAATCCAACCTTTGCTACACGAAAATACACCTGGAAAGAAGTTATTCCGCATGGTACGGAAAAAAAAATGATCGAAAATATTTTTTTTCAGAATCAAAATCGGACTTTGATGGGTGTGTTTCTAGGTGAATTCCGACCCGCTGAATCCGAAAACCCGAACTTTGATGGCCAAAAATATGCTTGGAAAAAAGTTATTTCGCATGGTACGACAAAGAGATGATCGGAAATATCTGTCTCCAGAATCGGAATCAAACTTTGATGGGTGGGTTTATAGGTGTATTTTGACCCGCTGAATCCAGAAATCCAACCTTTGTTACACGAATATACACCTGGAAAGAATTTATTCCGCATGGTACGAAAAAGAGATGATCGAAAGAATTTTTTTTCAGAATCGGAATCGGACTGTGATGGGTGAGTTTCTAGGTGTATTTCGACCCGCTGAATCCGAAAATTCAACCTTTGATGACCAAAAATATGCTTGGAAAAAAGTTATTTCGCATGGTACGAAAAAGAGATGATCGAAAATATCTGTCTCCAGAATCGGAATCGAACTTTGATGGGTGGGTTTATAGGTGTATTTTGACCCGCTGAATCCAAAAATCCAACCTTTGTTACACGAAAATACACCTGGAAAAAAGTTATTCCGCATGGTACGAAAAAGAGATGATCGGAAATATCTTTATCCAGAATCGGAAGCGAACTTTGATGGGTGGGTTCATAGGTGTATTTTGACCCGCTGAATCCAAAAATCCAACTTTTGTTAGACGAAAATACACCTAGAAAGAAGTTATTTCGCATGGTACGAAAAAGAGATGATCGAAAATATTTTTTTTCAGAATCGGAATCGGACTTTGATGGGTGAGTTTCTAGGTGTATACCGACCCGCTGAATCCGAAAATTCAACCTTTGATGACCATAAATATGCTTGGAAAAAAGTTATTTCGCATGGTACGAAAAAGAGATGATCGAAAATATTTTTTTTCAGAATCGGAATCGGACTTTGATGGGTGAGTTTCTAGGTGTATACCGACCCGCTGATTCCAAAAATTCAACCTTTGATGACCATAAATATGCTTGGAAAAAAGTTATTTCGCATGGTACGAAAAAGAGATGATCGAAAATATTTTTTTTCAGAATCAAAATCGGACTTTGATGGGTGAGTTTCTAGGTGTATTTCGACTCGCTGAATCCGAAAATCCAACCTTTGATGACCAAAAATATGCTTGGAAAGAAGTTATTTCGCATGGTACGAAAAAGAGATGATCGAAAATATCTGTCTCTAGAATCGGAATCGAACTTTGATGGGTGGGTTCATAGGTGTATTTTGACCCGCTGAATCCAAAAATCCAACCTTTGTTACACGAAAATACACCTGGAAAGAAGTTATTCCGCATGGTACGGAAAAAAAAATGATCGAAAATATTTTTTGTCAGAATCAAAATCGGACTTTGATGAGTGAGTTTCTAGGTGTATTTCGACCCGCTGAATCCGAAAATCCAACCTTTGATGACCAAAAATATGCTTGGAAAAAAGTTATTTCGCATGGTACGCAAAAGAGATGATCGAAAATATTTCTTTTCAGAATCAAAATCGGACTTTGATGGGTGAGTTTCTAGGTGTATTTCGACCCGCTGAATCCGAAAATCGGAACTTTGATGACCAAAAATATGCTTGGAAAAAAGTTATTTCGCATGGTACGAAAAAGAGATGATCGAAAATATCTGTCTCCAGAATCGAAATCGAACTTTGATGGGTGGGTTTATAGGTGTATTTTGACCCGTTGAATCCAAAAATCCAACCTTTGTTATACGAAAATACACCTGGAAAGAAGTTATTCCGCATGGTACGAAAAAGAGATGATCGAAAATATTTTTTTTCAGAATCGGAATCGGACTTTGATGGGTGAGTTTCTAGGTGTATACCGACCCGCTGAATCCGAAAATCCAACCTTTGATGACCATAAATATGCTTGGAAAAAAGTTATTTCGCATGGTACGAAAAAGAGATGATCGAAAATATTTTTTTTCAGAATCAAAATCGGACTTTGATGGGTGAGTTTCTAGGTGTATTTCGACTTGCTGAATCCAAAAATCCAACCTTCGATGACCAAAAATATGCTTGGAAAAAAGTTATTTCGCATGGTACGAAAAAGAGATGATCGAAAATATCTGTCTCTAGAATCGGAATCGAACTTTGATGGGTGGGTTCATAGGTGTATTTTGACCCGCTGAATCCAAAAATCCAACCTTTGCTACACGAAAATACACCTGGAAAGAAGTTATTCCGCATGGTACGGAAAAAAAAATGATCGAAAATATTTTTTTTCAGAATCAAAATCGGACTTTGATGGGTGTGTTTCTAGGTGAATTCCGACCCGCTGAATCCGAAAACCCGAACTTTGATGGCCAAAAATATGCTTGGAAAAAAGTTATTTCGCATGGTACGACAAAGAGATGATCGGAAATATCTGTCTCCAGAATCGGAATCAAACTTTGATGGGTGGGTTTATAGGTGTATTTTGACCCGCTGAATCCAGAAATCCAACCTTTGTTACACGAATATACACCTGGAAAGAATTTATTCCGCATGGTACGAAAAAGAGATGATCGAAAGAATTTTTTTTCAGAATCGGAATCGGACTGTGATGGGTGAGTTTCTAGGTGTATTTCGACCCGCTGAATCCGAAAATTCAACCTTTGATGACCAAAAATATGCTTGGAAAAAAGTTATTTCGCATGGTACGAAAAAGAGATGATCGAAAATATCTGTCTCCAGAATCGGAATCGAACTTTGATGGGTGGGTTTATAGGTGTATTTTGACCCGCTGAATCCAAAAATCCAACCTTTGTTACACGAAAATACACCTGGAAAAAAGTTATTCCGCATGGTACGAAAAAGAGATGATCGGAAATATCTTTATCCAGAATCGGAAGCGAACTTTGATGGGTGGGTTCATAGGTGTATTTTGACCCGCTGAATCCAAAAATCCAACTTTTGTTAGACGAAAATACACCTAGAAAGAAGTTATTTCGCATGGTACGAAAAAGAGATGATCGAAAATATTTTTTTTCAGAATCGGAATCGGACTTTGATGGGTGAGTTTCTAGGTGTATACCGACCCGCTGAATCCGAAAATTCAACCTTTGATGACCATAAATATGCTTGGAAAAAAGTTATTTCGCATGGTACGAAAAAGAGATGATCGAAAATATTTTTTTTCAGAATCGGAATCGGACTTTGATGGGTGAGTTTCTAGGTGTATACCGACCCGCTGATTCCAAAAATTCAACCTTTGATGACCATAAATATGCTTGGAAAAAAGTTATTTCGCATGGTACGAAAAAGAGATGATCGAAAATATTTTTTTTCAGAATCAAAATCGGACTTTGATGGGTGAGTTTCTAGGTGTATTTCGACTCGCTGAATCCGAAAATCCAACCTTTGATGACCAAAAATATGCTTGGAAAGAAGTTATTTCGCATGGTACGAAAAAGAGATGATCGAAAATATCTGTCTCTAGAATCGGAATCGAACTTTGATGGGTGGGTTCATAGGTGTATTTTGACCCGCTGAATCCAAAAATCCAACCTTTGTTACACGAAAATACACCTGGAAAGAAGTTATTCCGCATGGTACGGAAAAAAAAATGATCGAAAATATTTTTTGTCAGAATCAAAATCGGACTTTGATGAGTGAGTTTCTAGGTGTATTTCGACCCGCTGAATCCGAAAATCCAACCTTTGATGACCAAAAATATGCTTGGAAAAAAGTTATTTCGCATGGTACGCAAAAGAGATGATCGAAAATATTTCTTTTCAGAATCAAAATCGGACTTTGATGGGTGAGTTTCTAGGTGTATTTCGACCCGCTGAATCCGAAAATCGGAACTTTGATGACCAAAAATATGCTTGGAAAAAAGTTATTTCGCATGGTACGAAAAAGAGATGATCGAAAATATCTGTCTCCAGAATCGAAATCGAACTTTGATGGGTGGGTTTATAGGTGTATTTTGACCCGTTGAATCCAAAAATCCAACCTTTGTTATACGAAAATACACCTGGAAAGAAGTTATTCCGCATGGTACGAAAAAGAGATGATCGAAAATATTTTTTTTCAGAATCGGAATCGGACTTTGATGGGTGAGTTTCTAGGTGTATACCGACCCGCTGAATCCGAAAATCCAACCTTTGATGACCATAAATATGCTTGGAAAAAAGTTATTTCGCATGGTACGAAAAAGAGATGATCGAAAATATTTTTTTTCAGAATCAAAATCGGACTTTGATGGGTGAGTTTCTAGGTGTATTTCGACTCGCTGAATCTGAAAATCCAACCTTTGATGACCACAAATATGCTTGGAAAAAAGTTATTTCGCATGGTACGAAAAAGAGATGATCGAAAATATCTGTCTCTAGAATCGGAATCGAACTTTGATGGGTGGGTTCATAGGTGTATTTTGACCCGCTGAATCCAAAAATCCAACCTTTGTTACACGAAAATACACCTGGAGAGAAGTTATTCCGCATGGTGCGGAAAAAAAAATGATCGAAAATATTTTTTTTCAGAATCAAAATCGGACTTTGATGGGTGTGTTTCTAGGTGAATTCCGACCCGCTGAATCCGAAAATCCGAACTTTGATGGCCAAAAATATGCTTGGAAGAAAGTTATTTCGCATGGTACGACAAAGAGATGATCGGAAATATCTGTCTCCAGAATCGGAATCAAACTTTGATGGGTGGGTTTATAGGTGTATTTTGACCCGCTGAATCCAGAAATCCAACCTTTGTTACACGAAAATACACCTGGAAAGAATTTATTCCGCATGGTACGAAAAAGAGATGATCGTAAATATTTTTTTTCAGAATCAAAATCGGACTTTGATGCGTGAGTTTCTAGGTGTATTTCGACCCGCTGAATCCGAAAATCCAACCTTTGGTGACCAAAAATAAGCTTGGAAAAAAGTTATTTCGCATGGTACGAAAAAGAGATGATCGCAAATATCTGTCTCCAAAAACAAAATCGAACTTTGATGGGTAGGTTCATAGCTGTATTTTGACCCGCTGAATCCAAAAATCCAACCTTTGTTATACGAAAATACACCTGGAAAGAAGTTATTCCGCATGGTACGTAAAAGAGATGATCGAAAATATTTTTTTTCAGAATCGGAATCGGACTTTGATGGGTGAGTTTCTAGGTGTATACCGACCCGCTGAATCCGAAAATCCAACCTTTGATGACCATAAATATGCTTGGAAAAAAGTTATTTCGCATGGTACGAAAAAGAGATGATCGAAAATATTTTTTTTCAGAATCAAAATCGGACTTTGATGGGTGAGTTTCTAGGTGTATTTCGACTTGCTGAATCCAAAAATCCAACCTTCGATGACCAAAAATATGCTTGGAAAAAAGTTATTTCGCATGGTACGAAAAAGAGATGATCGAAAATATCTGTCTCTAGAATCGGAATCGAACTTTGATGGGTGGGTTCATAGGTGTATTTTGACCCGCTGAATCCAAAAATCCAACCTTTGCTACACGAAAATACACCTGGAAAGAAGTTATTCCGCATGGTACGGAAAAAAAAATGATCGAAAATATTTTTTTTCAGAATCAAAATCGGACTTTGATGGGTGTGTTTCTAGGTGAATTCCGACCCGCTGAATCCGAAAACCCGAACTTTGATGGCCAAAAATATGCTTGGAAAAAAGTTATTTCGCATGGTACGACAAAGAGATGATCGGAAATATCTGTCTCCAGAATCGGAATCAAACTTTGATGGGTGGGTTTATAGGTGTATTTTGACCCGCTGAATCCAGAAATCCAACCTTTGTTACACGAATATACACCTGGAAAGAATTTATTCCGCATGGTACGAAAAAGAGATGATCGAAAGAATTTTTTTTCAGAATCGGAATCGGACTGTGATGGGTGAGTTTCTAGGTGTATTTCGACCCGCTGAATCCGAAAATTCAACCTTTGATGACCAAAAATATGCTTGGAAAAAAGTTATTTCGCATGGTACGAAAAAGAGATGATCGAAAATATCTGTCTCCAGAATCGGAATCGAACTTTGATGGGTGGGTTTATAGGTGTATTTTGACCCGCTGAATCCAAAAATCCAACCTTTGTTACACGAAAATACACCTGGAAAAAAGTTATTCCGCATGGTACGAAAAAGAGATGATCGGAAATATCTTTATCCAGAATCGGAAGCGAACTTTGATGGGTGGGTTCATAGGTGTATTTTGACCCGCTGAATCCAAAAATCCAACTTTTGTTAGACGAAAATACACCTAGAAAGAAGTTATTTCGCATGGTACGAAAAAGAGATGATCGAAAATATTTTTTTTCAGAATCGGAATCGGACTTTGATGGGTGAGTTTCTAGGTGTATACCGACCCGCTGAATCCGAAAATTCAACCTTTGATGACCATAAATATGCTTGGAAAAAAGTTATTTCGCATGGTACGAAAAAGAGATGATCGAAAATATTTTTTTTCAGAATCGGAATCGGACTTTGATGGGTGAGTTTCTAGGTGTATACCGACCCGCTGATTCCAAAAATTCAACCTTTGATGACCATAAATATGCTTGGAAAAAAGTTATTTCGCATGGTACGAAAAAGAGATGATCGAAAATATTTTTTTTCAGAATCAAAATCGGACTTTGATGGGTGAGTTTCTAGGTGTATTTCGACTCGCTGAATCCGAAAATCCAACCTTTGATGACCAAAAATATGCTTGGAAAGAAGTTATTTCGCATGGTACGAAAAAGAGATGATCGAAAATATCTGTCTCTAGAATCGGAATCGAACTTTGATGGGTGGGTTCATAGGTGTATTTTGACCCGCTGAATCCAAAAATCCAACCTTTGTTACACGAAAATACACCTGGAAAGAAGTTATTCCGCATGGTACGGAAAAAAAAATGATCGAAAATATATTTTGTCAGAATCAAAATCGGACTTTGATGAGTGAGTTTCTAGGTGTATTTCGACCCGCTGAATCCGAAAATCCAACCTTTGATGACCAAAAATATGCTTGGAAAAAAGTTATTTCGCATGGTACGCAAAAGAGATGATCGAAAATATTTCTTTTCAGAATCAAAATCGGACTTTGATGGGTGAGTTTCTAGGTGTATTTCGACCCGCTGAATCCGAAAATCGGAACTTTGATGACCATAAATATGCTTGGAAAAAGTTATTTCGCATGGTACGAAAAAGAGATGATCGAGAATATCTGTCTCCAGAATCGAAATCGAACTTTGATGGGTGGGTTTATAGGTGTATTTTGACCCGTTGAATCCAAAAATCCAACCTTTGTTATACGAAAATACACCTGGAAAGAAGTTATTTCGCATGGTACGAAAAAGAGATGATCGAAAATATTTTTTTTCAGAATCGGAATCGGACTTTGATGGGTGAGTTTCTAGGTGTATACCGACCCGCTGAATCCGAAAATTCAACCTTTGATGACCATAAATATGCTTGGAAAAAAGTTATTTCGCATGGTACGAAAAAGAGATGATCGAAAATATTTTTTTTCAGAATCGGAATCGGACTTTGATGGGTGAGTTTCTAGGTGTATACCGACCCGCTGATTCCAAAAATTCAACCTTTGATGACCATAAATATGCTTGGAAAAAAGTTATTTCGCATGGTACGAAAAAGAGATGATCGAAAATATTTTTTTTCAGAATCAAAATCGGACTTTGATGGGTGAGTTTCTAGGTGTATTTCGACTCGCTGAATCCGAAAATCCAACCTTTGATGACCAAAAATATGCTTGGAAAGAAGTTATTTCGCATGGTACGAAAAAGAGATGATCGAAAATATCTGTCTCTAGAATCGGAATCGAACTTTGATGGGTGGGTTCATAGGTGTATTTTGACCCGCTGAATCCAAAAATCCAACCTTTGTTACACGAAAATACACCTGGAAAGAAGTTATTCCGCATGGTACGGAAAAAAAAATGATCGAAAATATATTTTGTCAGAATCAAAATCGGACTTTGATGAGTGAGTTTCTAGGTGTATTTCGACCCGCTGAATCCGAAAATCCAACCTTTGATGACCAAAAATATGCTTGGAAAAAAGTTATTTCGCATGGTACGAAAAAGAGATGATCGAAAATATCTGTCTCTAGAATCGGAATCGAACTTTGATGGGTGGGTTCATAGGTGTATTTTGACCCGCTGAATCCAAAAATCCAACCTTTGCTACACGAAAATACACCTGGAAAGAAGTTATTCCGCATGGTACGGAAAAAAAAATGATCGAAAATATTTTTTTTCAGAATCAAAATCGGACTTTGATGGGTGTGTTTCTAGGTGAATTCCGACCCGCTGAATCCGAAAACCCGAACTTTGATGGCCAAAAATATGCTTGGAAAAAAGTTATTTCGCATGGTACGACAAAGAGATGATCGGAAATATCTGTCTCCAGAATCGGAATCAAACTTTGATGGGTGGGTTTATAGGTGTATTTTGACCCGCTGAATCCAGAAATCCAACCTTTGTTACACGAATATACACCTGGAAAGAATTTATTCCGCATGGTACGAAAAAGAGATGATCGAAAGAATTTTTTTTCAGAATCGGAATCGGACTGTGATGGGTGAGTTTCTAGGTGTATTTCGACCCGCTGAATCCGAAAATTCAACCTTTGATGACCAAAAATATGCTTGGAAAAAAGTTATTTCGCATGGTACGAAAAAGAGATGATCGAAAATATCTGTCTCCAGAATCGGAATCGAACTTTGATGGGTGGGTTTATAGGTGTATTTTGACCCGCTGAATCCAAAAATCCAACCTTTGTTACACGAAAATACACCTGGAAAAAAGTTATTCCGCATGGTACGAAAAAGAGATGATCGGAAATATCTTTATCCAGAATCGGAAGCGAACTTTGATGGGTGGGTTCATAGGTGTATTTTGACCCGCTGAATCCAAAAATCCAACTTTTGTTAGACGAAAATACACCTAGAAAGAAGTTATTTCGCATGGTACGAAAAAGAGATGATCGAAAATATTTTTTTTCAGAATCGGAATCGGACTTTGATGGGTGAGTTTCTAGGTGTATACCGACCCGCTGAATCCGAAAATTCAACCTTTGATGACCATAAATATGCTTGGAAAAAAGTTATTTCGCATGGTACGAAAAAGAGATGATCGAAAATATTTTTTTTCAGAATCGGAATCGGACTTTGATGGGTGAGTTTCTAGGTGTATACCGACCCGCTGATTCCAAAAATTCAACCTTTGATGACCATAAATATGCTTGGAAAAAAGTTATTTCGCATGGTACGAAAAAGAGATGATCGAAAATATTTTTTTTCAGAATCAAAATCGGACTTTGATGGGTGAGTTTCTAGGTGTATTTCGACTCGCTGAATCCGAAAATCCAACCTTTGATGACCAAAAATATGCTTGGAAAGAAGTTATTTCGCATGGTACGAAAAAGAGATGATCGAAAATATCTGTCTCTAGAATCGGAATCGAACTTTGATGGGTGGGTTCATAGGTGTATTTTGACCCGCTGAATCCAAAAATCCAACCTTTGTTACACGAAAATACACCTGGAAAGAAGTTATTCCGCATGGTACGGAAAAAAAAATGATCGAAAATATATTTTGTCAGAATCAAAATCGGACTTTGATGAGTGAGTTTCTAGGTGTATTTCGACCCGCTGAATCCGAAAATCCAACCTTTGATGACCAAAAATATGCTTGGAAAAAAGTTATTTCGCATGGTACGCAAAAGAGATGATCGAAAATATTTCTTTTCAGAATCAAAATCGGACTTTGATGGGTGAGTTTCTAGGTGTATTTCGACCCGCTGAATCCGAAAATCGGAACTTTGATGACCAAAAATATGCTTGGAAAAAGTTATTTCGCATGGTACGAAAAAGAGATGATCGAGAATATCTGTCTCCAGAATCGAAATCGAACTTTGATGGGTGGGTTTATAGGTGTATTTTGACCCGTTGAATCCAAAAATCCAACCTTTGTTATACGAAAATACACCTGGAAAGAAGTTATTTCGCATGGTACGAAAAAGAGATGATCGAAAATATTTTTTTTCAGAATCGGAATCGGACTTTGATGGGTGAGTTTCTAGGTGTATACCGACCCGCTGAATCCGAAAATTCAACCTTTGATGACCATAAATATGCTTGGAAAAAAGTTATTTCGCATGGTACGAAAAAGAGATGATCGAAAATATTTTTTTTCAGAATCGGAATCGGACTTTGATGGGTGAGTTTCTAGGTGTATACCGACCCGCTGATTCCAAAAATTCAACCTTTGATGACCATAAATATGCTTGGAAAAAAGTTATTTCGCATGGTACGAAAAAGAGATGATCGAAAATATTTTTTTTCAGAATCAAAATCGGACTTTGATGGGTGAGTTTCTAGGTGTATTTCGACTCGCTGAATCCGAAAATCCAACCTTTGATGACCAAAAATATGCTTGGAAAGAAGTTATTTCGCATGGTACGAAAAAGAGATGATCGAAAATATCTGTCTCTAGAATCGGAATCGAACTTTGATGGGTGGGTTCATAGGTGTATTTTGACCCGCTGAATCCAAAAATCCAACCTTTGTTACACGAAAATACACCTGGAAAGAAGTTATTCCGCATGGTACGGAAAAAAAAATGATCGAAAATATATTTTGTCAGAATCAAAATCGGACTTTGATGAGTGAGTTTCTAGGTGTATTTCGACCCGCTGAATCCGAAAATCCAACCTTTGATGACCAAAAATATGCTTGGAAAAAAGTTATTTCGCATGGTACGCAAAAGAGATGATCGAAAATATTTCTTTTCAGAATCAAAATCGGACTTTGATGGGTGAGTTTCTAGGTGTATTTCGACCCGCTGAATCCGAAAATCGGAACTTTGATGACCAAAAATATGCTTGGAAAAAGTTATTTCGCATGGTACGAAAAAGAGATGATCGAGAATATCTGTCTCCAGAATCGAAATCGAACTTTGATGGGTGGGTTTATAGGTGTATTTTGACCCGTTGAATCCAAAAATCCAACCTTTGTTATACGAAAATACACCTGGAAAGAAGTTATTCCGCATGGTACGAAAAAGAGATGATCGAAAATATTTTTTTTCAGAATCGGAATCGGACTTTGATGGGTGAGTTTCTAGGTGTATACCGACCCGCTGAATCCGAAAATCCAACCTTTGATGACCATAAATATGCTTGGAAAAAAGTTATTTCGCATGGTACGAAAAAGAGATGATCGAAAATATTTTTTTTCAGAATCAAAATCGGACTTTGATGGGTGAGTTTCTAGGTGTATTTCGACTCGCTGAATCTGAAAATCCAACCTTTGATGACCACAAATATGCTTGGAAAAAAGTTATTTCGCATGGTACGAAAAAGAGATGATCGAAAATATCTGTCTCTAGAATCGGAATCGAACTTTGATGGGTGGGTTCATAGGTGTATTTTGACCCGCTGAATCCAAAAATCCAACCTTTGTTACACGAAAATACACCTGGAGAGAAGTTATTCCGCATGGTGCGGAAAAAAAAATGATCGAAAATATTTTTTTTCAGAATCAAAATCGGACTTTGATGGGTGTGTTTCTAGGTGAATTCGGACCCGCTGAATCCGAAAATCCGAACTTTGATGGCCAAAAATATGCTTGGAAGAAAGTTATTTCGCATGGTACGACAAAGAGATGATCGGAAATATCTGTCTCCAGAATCGGAATCAAACTTTGATGGGTGGGTTTATAGGTGTATTTTGACCCGCTGAATCCAGAAATCCAACCTTTGTTACACGAAAATACACCTGGAAAGAATTTATTCCGCATGGTACGAAAAAGAGATGATCGTAAATATTTTTTTTTCAGAATCAAAATCGGACTTTGATGCGTGAGTTTCTAGGTGTATTTCGACCCGCTGAATCCGAAAATCCAACCTTTGGTGACCAAAAATATGCTTGGAAAAAAGTTATTTCGCATGGTACGAAAAAGAGATGATCGCAAATATCTGTCTCCAAAAACAAAATCGAACTTTGATGGGTAGGTTCATAGCTGTATTTTGACCCGCTGAATCCAAAAATCCAACCTTTGTTATACGAAAATACACCTGGAAAGAAGTTATTCCGCATGGTACGAAAAAGAGATGATCGAAAATATTTTTTTTCAGAATCGGAATCGGACTTTGATGGGTGAGTTTCTAGGTGTATACCGACCCGCTGAATCCGAAAATCCAACCTTTGATGACCATAAATATGCTTGGAAAAAAGTTATTTCGCATGGTACGAAAAAGAGATGATCGAAAATATTTTTTTTCAGAATCAAAATCGGACTTTGATGGGTGAGTTTCTAGGTGTATTTCGACTTGCTGAATCCAAAAATCCAACCTTCGATGACCAAAAATATGCTTGGAAAAAAGTTATTTCGCATGGTACGAAAAAGAGATGATCGAAAATATCTGTCTCTAGAATCGGAATCGAACTTTGATGGGTGGGTTCATAGGTGTATTTTGACCCGCTGAATCCAAAAATCCAACCTTTGCTACACGAAAATACACCTGGAAAGAAGTTATTCCGCATGGTACGGAAAAAAAAATGATCGAAAATATTTTTTTTCAGAATCAAAATCGGACTTTGATGGGTGTGTTTCTAGGTGAATTCCGACCCGCTGAATCCGAAAACCCGAACTTTGATGGCCAAAAATATGCTTGGAAAAAAGTTATTTCGCATGGTACGACAAAGAGATGATCGGAAATATCTGTCTCCAGAATCGGAATCAAACTTTGATGGGTGGGTTTATAGGTGTATTTTGACCCGCTGAATCCAGAAATCCAACCTTTGTTACACGAATATACACCTGGAAAGAATTTATTCCGCATGGTACGAAAAAGAGATGATCGAAAGAATTTTTTTTCAGAATCGGAATCGGACTGTGATGGGTGAGTTTCTAGGTGTATTTCGACCCGCTGAATCCGGAAATTCAACCTTTGATGACCAAAAATATGCTTGGAAAAAAGTTATTTCGCATGGTACGAAAAAGAGATGATCGAAAATATCTGTCTCCAGAATCGGAATCGAACTTTGATGGGTGGGTTTATAGGTGTATTTTGACCCGCTGAATCCAAAAATCCAACCTTTGTTACACGAAAATACACCTGGAAAAAAGTTATTCCGCATGGTACGAAAAAGAGATGATCGGAAATATCTTTATCCAGAATCGGAAGCGAACTTTGATGGGTGGGTTCATAGGTGTATTTTGACCCGCTGAATCCAAAAATCCAACTTTTGTTAGACGAAAATACACCTAGAAAGAAGTTATTCCGCATGGTACGAAAAAGAGATGATCGAAAATATTTTTTTCAGAATCAAAATCGGACTTTGATGGGTGAGTTTCTAGGTGTATTTCGACCCGCTGAATCCGAAAATCGGAACTTTGATGACCAAAAATATGCTTGGAAAAAAGTTATTTCGCATGGTACGAAAAAGAGATGATCGAAAATATCTGTCTCCAGAATCGAAATCGAACTTTGATGGGTGGGTTTATAGGTGTATTTTGACCCGCTGAATACAAAAATCCAACCTTTGTTATACGAAAATACACCTGGAAAGAAGTTATTCCGCATGTTACGAAAAAGAGATGATCGAAAATATTTTTTTTCAGAATCGGAATCGGACTTTGATGGGTGAGTTTCTAGGTGTACACCGACCCGCTGAATCCGAAAATCCAACCTTTGATGACCATAAATATGCTTGGAAAAAAGTTATTTCGCATGGTACGAAAAAGAGATGATCGAAAATATTTTTTTTCAGAATCAAAATCGGACTTTGATGGGTGAGTTTCTAGGTGTATTTCGACTCGCTGAATCCGAAAATCCAACCTTTGATGACCAAAAATATGCTTGGAAAGAAGTTATTTCGCATGGTACGAAAAAGAGATGATCGAAAATATCTGTCTCTAGAATCGGAATCGAACTTTGATGGGTGGGTTCATAGGTGTATTTTGACCCGCTGAATCCAAAAATCCAACCTTTGTTACACGAAAATACACCTGGAAAGAAGTTATTCCGCATGGTACGGAAAAAAAAATGATCGAAAATATATTTTGTCAGAATCAAAATCGGACTTTGATGAGTGAGTTTCTAGGTGTATTTCGACCCGCTGAATCCGAAAATCCAACCTTTGATGACCAAAAATATGCTTGGAAAAAAGTTATTTCGCATGGTACGCAAAAGAGATGATCGAAAATATTTCTTTTCAGAATCAAAATCGGACTTTGATGGGTGAGTTTCTAGGTGTATTTCGACCCGCTGAATCCGAAAATCGGAACTTTGATGACCAAAAATATGCTTGGAAAAAGTTATTTCGCATGGTACGAAAAAGAGATGATCGAGAATATCTGTCTCCAGAATCGAAATCGAACTTTGATGGGTGGGTTTATAGGTGTATTTTGACCCGTTGAATCCAAAAATCCAACCTTTGTTATACGAAAATACACCTGGAAAGAAGTTATTTCGCATGGTACGAAAAAGAGATGATCGAAAATATTTTTTTTCAGAATCGGAATCGGACTTTGATGGGTGAGTTTCTAGGTGTATACCGACCCGCTGAATCCGAAAATTCAACCTTTGATGACCATAAATATGCTTGGAAAAAAGTTATTTCGCATGGTACGAAAAAGAGATGATCGAAAATATTTTTTTTCAGAATCGGAATCGGACTTTGATGGGTGAGTTTCTAGGTGTATACCGACCCGCTGATTCCAAAAATTCAACCTTTGATGACCATAAATATGCTTGGAAAAAAGTTATTTCGCATGGTACGAAAAAGAGATGATCGAAAATATTTTTTTTCAGAATCAAAATCGGACTTTGATGGGTGAGTTTCTAGGTGTATTTCGACTCGCTGAATCCGAAAATCCAACCTTTGATGACCAAAAATATGCTTGGAAAGAAGTTATTTCGCATGGTACGAAAAAGAGATGATCGAAAATATCTGTCTCTAGAATCGGAATCGAACTTTGATGGGTGGGTTCATAGGTGTATTTTGACCCGCTGAATCCAAAAATCCAACCTTTGTTACACGAAAATACACCTGGAAAGAAGTTATTCCGCATGGTACGGAAAAAAAAATGATCGAAAATATATTTTGTCAGAATCAAAATCGGACTTTGATGAGTGAGTTTCTAGGTGTATTTCGACCCGCTGAATCCGAAAATCCAACCTTTGATGACCAAAAATATGCTTGGAAAAAAGTTATTTCGCATGGTACGAAAAAGAGATGATCGAAAATATCTGTCTCTAGAATCGGAATCGAACTTTGATGGGTGGGTTCATAGGTGTATTTTGACCCGCTGAATCCAAAAATCCAACCTTTGCTACACGAAAATACACCTGGAAAGAAGTTATTCCGCATGGTACGGAAAAAAAAATGATCGAAAATATTTTTTTTCAGAATCAAAATCGGACTTTGATGGGTGTGTTTCTAGGTGAATTCCGACCCGCTGAATCCGAAAACCCGAACTTTGATGGCCAAAAATATGCTTGGAAAAAAGTTATTTCGCATGGTACGACAAAGAGATGATCGGAAATATCTGTCTCCAGAATCGGAATCAAACTTTGATGGGTGGGTTTATAGGTGTATTTTGACCCGCTGAATCCAGAAATCCAACCTTTGTTACACGAATATACACCTGGAAAGAATTTATTCCGCATGGTACGAAAAAGAGATGATCGAAAGAATTTTTTTTCAGAATCGGAATCGGACTGTGATGGGTGAGTTTCTAGGTGTATTTCGACCCGCTGAATCCGAAAATTCAACCTTTGATGACCAAAAATATGCTTGGAAAAAAGTTATTTCGCATGGTACGAAAAAGAGATGATCGAAAATATCTGTCTCCAGAATCGGAATCGAACTTTGATGGGTGGGTTTATAGGTGTATTTTGACCCGCTGAATCCAAAAATCCAACCTTTGTTACACGAAAATACACCTGGAAAAAAGTTATTCCGCATGGTACGAAAAAGAGATGATCGGAAATATCTTTATCCAGAATCGGAAGCGAACTTTGATGGGTGGGTTCATAGGTGTATTTTGACCCGCTGAATCCAAAAATCCAACTTTTGTTAGACGAAAATACACCTAGAAAGAAGTTATTTCGCATGGTACGAAAAAGAGATGATCGAAAATATTTTTTTTCAGAATCGGAATCGGACTTTGATGGGTGAGTTTCTAGGTGTATACCGACCCGCTGAATCCGAAAATTCAACCTTTGATGACCATAAATATGCTTGGAAAAAAGTTATTTCGCATGGTACGAAAAAGAGATGATCGAAAATATTTTTTTTCAGAATCGGAATCGGACTTTGATGGGTGAGTTTCTAGGTGTATACCGACCCGCTGATTCCAAAAATTCAACCTTTGATGACCATAAATATGCTTGGAAAAAAGTTATTTCGCATGGTACGAAAAAGAGATGATCGAAAATATTTTTTTTCAGAATCAAAATCGGACTTTGATGGGTGAGTTTCTAGGTGTATTTCGACTCGCTGAATCCGAAAATCCAACCTTTGATGACCAAAAATATGCTTGGAAAGAAGTTATTTCGCATGGTACGAAAAAGAGATGATCGAAAATATCTGTCTCTAGAATCGGAATCGAACTTTGATGGGTGGGTTCATAGGTGTATTTTGACCCGCTGAATCCAAAAATCCAACCTTTGTTACACGAAAATACACCTGGAAAGAAGTTATTCCGCATGGTACGGAAAAAAAAATGATCGAAAATATATTTTGTCAGAATCAAAATCGGACTTTGATGAGTGAGTTTCTAGGTGTATTTCGACCCGCTGAATCCGAAAATCCAACCTTTGATGACCAAAAATATGCTTGGAAAAAAGTTATTTCGCATGGTACGCAAAAGAGATGATCGAAAATATTTCTTTTCAGAATCAAAATCGGACTTTGATGGGTGAGTTTCTAGGTGTATTTCGACCCGCTGAATCCGAAAATCGGAACTTTGATGACCAAAAATATGCTTGGAAAAAGTTATTTCGCATGGTACGAAAAAGAGATGATCGAGAATATCTGTCTCCAGAATCGAAATCGAACTTTGATGGGTGGGTTTATAGGTGTATTTTGACCCGTTGAATCCAAAAATCCAACCTTTGTTATACGAAAATACACCTGGAAAGAAGTTATTTCGCATGGTACGAAAAAGAGATGATCGAAAATATTTTTTTTCAGAATCGGAATCGGACTTTGATGGGTGAGTTTCTAGGTGTATACCGACCCGCTGAATCCGAAAATTCAACCTTTGATGACCATAAATATGCTTGGAAAAAAGTTATTTCGCATGGTACGAAAAAGAGATGATCGAAAATATTTTTTTTCAGAATCGGAATCGGACTTTGATGGGTGAGTTTCTAGGTGTATACCGACCCGCTGATTCCAAAAATTCAACCTTTGATGACCATAAATATGCTTGGAAAAAAGTTATTTCGCATGGTACGAAAAAGAGATGATCGAAAATATTTTTTTTCAGAATCAAAATCGGACTTTGATGGGTGAGTTTCTAGGTGTATTTCGACTCGCTGAATCCGAAAATCCAACCTTTGATGACCAAAAATATGCTTGGAAAGAAGTTATTTCGCATGGTACGAAAAAGAGATGATCGAAAATATCTGTCTCTAGAATCGGAATCGAACTTTGATGGGTGGGTTCATAGGTGTATTTTGACCCGCTGAATCCAAAAATCCAACCTTTGTTACACGAAAATACACCTGGAAAGAAGTTATTCCGCATGGTACGGAAAAAAAAATGATCGAAAATATATTTTGTCAGAATCAAAATCGGACTTTGATGAGTGAGTTTCTAGGTGTATTTCGACCCGCTGAATCCGAAAATCCAACCTTTGATGACCAAAAATATGCTTGGAAAAAAGTTATTTCGCATGGTACGCAAAAGAGATGATCGAAAATATTTCTTTTCAGAATCAAAATCGGACTTTGATGGGTGAGTTTCTAGGTGTATTTCGACCCGCTGAATCCGAAAATCGGAACTTTGATGACCAAAAATATGCTTGGAAAAAGTTATTTCGCATGGTACGAAAAAGAGATGATCGAGAATATCTGTCTCCAGAATCGAAATCGAACTTTGATGGGTGGGTTTATAGGTGTATTTTGACCCGTTGAATCCAAAAATCCAACCTTTGTTATACGAAAATACACCTGGAAAGAAGTTATTCCGCATGGTACGAAAAAGAGATGATCGAAAATATTTTTTTTCAGAATCGGAATCGGACTTTGATGGGTGAGTTTCTAGGTGTATACCGACCCGCTGAATCCGAAAATCCAACCTTTGATGACCATAAATATGCTTGGAAAAAAGTTATTTCGCATGGTACGAAAAAGAGATGATCGAAAATATTTTTTTTCAGAATCAAAATCGGACTTTGATGGGTGAGTTTCTAGGTGTATTTCGACTCGCTGAATCTGAAAATCCAACCTTTGATGACCACAAATATGCTTGGAAAAAAGTTATTTCGCATGGTACGAAAAAGAGATGATCGAAAATATCTGTCTCTAGAATCGGAATCGAACTTTGATGGGTGGGTTCATAGGTGTATTTTGACCCGCTGAATCCAAAAATCCAACCTTTGTTACACGAAAATACACCTGGAGAGAAGTTATTCCGCATGGTGCGGAAAAAAAAATGATCGAAAATATTTTTTTTCAGAATCAAAATCGGACTTTGATGGGTGTGTTTCTAGGTGAATTCGGACCCGCTGAATCCGAAAATCCGAACTTTGATGGCCAAAAATATGCTTGGAAGAAAGTTATTTCGCATGGTACGACAAAGAGATGATCGGAAATATCTGTCTCCAGAATCGGAATCAAACTTTGATGGGTGGGTTTATAGGTGTATTTTGACCCGCTGAATCCAGAAATCCAACCTTTGTTACACGAAAATACACCTGGAAAGAATTTATTCCGCATGGTACGAAAAAGAGATGATCGTAAATATTTTTTTTTCAGAATCAAAATCGGACTTTGATGCGTGAGTTTCTAGGTGTATTTCGACCCGCTGAATCCGAAAATCCAACCTTTGGTGACCAAAAATATGCTTGGAAAAAAGTTATTTCGCATGGTACGAAAAAGAGATGATCGCAAATATCTGTCTCCAAAAACAAAATCGAACTTTGATGGGTAGGTTCATAGCTGTATTTTGACCCGCTGAATCCAAAAATCCAACCTTTGTTATACGAAAATACACCTGGAAAGAAGTTATTCCGCATGGTACGAAAAAGAGATGATCGAAAATATTTTTTTTCAGAATCGGAATCGGACTTTGATGGGTGAGTTTCTAGGTGTATACCGACCCGCTGAATCCGAAAATCCAACCTTTGATGACCATAAATATGCTTGGAAAAAAGTTATTTCGCATGGTACGAAAAAGAGATGATCGAAAATATTTTTTTTCAGAATCAAAATCGGACTTTGATGGGTGAGTTTCTAGGTGTATTTCGACTTGCTGAATCCAAAAATCCAACCTTCGATGACCAAAAATATGCTTGGAAAAAAGTTATTTCGCATGGTACGAAAAAGAGATGATCGAAAATATCTGTCTCTAGAATCGGAATCGAACTTTGATGGGTGGGTTCATAGGTGTATTTTGACCCGCTGAATCCAAAAATCCAACCTTTGCTACACGAAAATACACCTGGAAAGAAGTTATTCCGCATGGTACGGAAAAAAAAATGATCGAAAATATTTTTTTTCAGAATCAAAATCGGACTTTGATGGGTGTGTTTCTAGGTGAATTCCGACCCGCTGAATCCGAAAACCCGAACTTTGATGGCCAAAAATATGCTTGGAAAAAAGTTATTTCGCATGGTACGACAAAGAGATGATCGGAAATATCTGTCTCCAGAATCGGAATCAAACTTTGATGGGTGGGTTTATAGGTGTATTTTGACCCGCTGAATCCAGAAATCCAACCTTTGTTACACGAATATACACCTGGAAAGAATTTATTCCGCATGGTACGAAAAAGAGATGATCGAAAGAATTTTTTTTCAGAATCGGAATCGGACTGTGATGGGTGAGTTTCTAGGTGTATTTCGACCCGCTGAATCCGGAAATTCAACCTTTGATGACCAAAAATATGCTTGGAAAAAAGTTATTTCGCATGGTACGAAAAAGAGATGATCGAAAATATCTGTCTCCAGAATCGGAATCGAACTTTGATGGGTGGGTTTATAGGTGTATTTTGACCCGCTGAATCCAAAAATCCAACCTTTGTTACACGAAAATACACCTGGAAAAAAGTTATTCCGCATGGTACGAAAAAGAGATGATCGGAAATATCTTTATCCAGAATCGGAAGCGAACTTTGATGGGTGGGTTCATAGGTGTATTTTGACCCGCTGAATCCAAAAATCCAACTTTTGTTAGACGAAAATACACCTAGAAAGAAGTTATTCCGCATGGTACGAAAAAGAGATGATCGAAAATATTTTTTTCAGAATCAAAATCGGACTTTGATGGGTGAGTTTCTAGGTGTATTTCGACCCGCTGAATCCGAAAATCGGAACTTTGATGACCAAAAATATGCTTGGAAAAAAGTTATTTCGCATGGTACGAAAAAGAGATGATCGAAAATATCTGTCTCCAGAATCGAAATCGAACTTTGATGGGTGGGTTTATAGGTGTATTTTGACCCGCTGAATACAAAAATCCAACCTTTGTTATACGAAAATACACCTGGAAAGAAGTTATTCCGCATGTTACGAAAAAGAGATGATCGAAAATATTTTTTTTCAGAATCGGAATCGGACTTTGATGGGTGAGTTTCTAGGTGTACACCGACCCGCTGAATCCGAAAATCCAACCTTTGATGACCATAAATATGCTTGGGAAAAAGTTATTTCGCATGGTACGAAAAAGAGATGATCGAAAATATTTTTTGTCAGAATCAAAATCGGACTTTGATGGGTGAGTTTCTAGGTGTATTTCTACTCGCTGAATCCGAAAATCCAACCTTTGATTACCACAAATATGCTTGGAAAAAAGTTATTTCGCATGGTACGAAAAAGAGATGATCGAAAATATCTGTCTCTAGAATCGGAATCGAACTTTGATGGGTGGGTTCATAGGTGTATTTTGACCCGCTGAATCCAAAAATCCAACCTTTGTTACACGAAAATACACCTGGAGAGAAGTTATTCCGCATGGTGCGGAAACAAAAATGATCGAAAATATTTTTTTTCAGAATCAAAATCGGACTTTGATGGGTGTGTTTCTAGGTGAATTCCGACCCGCTGAATCCGAAAATCCGAACTTTGATGGCTAAAAATATGCTTGGAAAAAAGTTATTTCGCATGTTACGACAAAGAGATGATCGGAAATATCTGTCTCCAGAATCGGAATCAAACTTTGATGGGTGGGTTTATAGGTGTATTTTGACCCGCTGAATCCAGAAATCCAACCTATGTTACACGAAAATACGCCTGAAAAGAATTTATTCCGCATGGTACGAAAAAGAGATGATCGAAAATATTTTTTCTCAGAATCGGAATCGTACTGTGATGGGTGAGTTTCTAGGTGTATTTCGACCCGCTGAATCCGAAAATCCAACCTTTGATGACCAAAAATATGCTTGGAAAAAAGTTATTTCGCATGGTGCGAAAAAGAGATGATCGAAAATATCTGTCTCTAGAATCGGAATCGAACTTTGATGGGTGGGTTTATAGGTGTATTTTGACCCGCTGAATCCAAAAATCCAACCTTTGTTACACGAAAATACACCTGGAAAGAAGTTATTTCGCATGGTACGAAAAAGAGATGATCGAAAATATTTTTTTTCAGAATCGGAATCGGACTTTGATGGGTGAGTTTCTAGGTGTATACCGACCCGCTGAATCCGAAAATTCAACCTTTGATGACCATAAATATGCTTGGAAAAAAGTTATTTCGCATGGTACGAAAAAGAGATGATCGAAAATATTTTTTTTCAGAATCGGAATCGGACTTTGATGGGTGAGTTTCTAGGTGTATACCGACCCGCTGAATCCGAAAATTCAACCTTTGATGACCATAAATATGCTTGGAAAAAAGTTATTTCGCATGGTACGAAAAAGAGATGATCGAAAATATTTTTTTTCAGAATCAAAATCGGACTTTGATGGGTGAGTTTCTAGGTGTATTTCGACTCGCTGAATCCGAAAATCCAACCTTTGATGACCAAAAATATGCTTGGAAAGAAGTTATTTCGCATGGTACGAAAAAGAGATGATCGAAAATATCTGTCTCTAGAATCGGAATCGAACTTTGATGGGTGGGTTCATAGGTGTATTTTGACCCGCTGAATCCAAAAATCCAACCTTTGTTACACGAAAATACACCTGGAAAGAAGTTATTCCGCATGGTACGGAAAAAAAAATGATCGAAAATATTTTTTGTCAGAATCAAAATCGGACTTTGATGAGTGAGTTTCTAGGTGTATTTCGACCCGCTGAATCCGAAAATCCAACCTTTGATGACCAAAAATATGCTTGGAAAAAAGTTATTTCGCATGGTACGCAAAAGAGATGATCGAAAATATTTCTTTTCAGAATCAAAATCGGACTTTGATGGGTGAGTTTCTAGGTGTATTTCGACCCGCTGAATCCGAAAATCGGAACTTTGATGACCAAAAATATGCTTGGAAAAAAGTTATTTCGCATGTTACGACAAAGAGATGATCGGAAATATCTGTCTCCAGAATCGGAATCAAACTTTGATGGGTGGGTTTATAGGTGTATTTTGACCCGCTGAATCCAGAAATCCAACCTTTGTTACACGAAAATACACCTGAAAAGAATTTATTTCGCATGGTGCGAAAAAGAGATGATCGAAAATATCTGTCTCTAGAATCGGAATCGAACTTTGATGGGTGGGTTTATAGGTGTATTTTGACCCGCTGAATCCAAAAATCCAACCTTTGTCACACGAAAATACACCTGGAAAGAAGTTATTTCGCATGGTACGAAAAAGAGATGATCGAAAATATTTTTTTTCAGAATCGGAATCGGACTTTGATGGGTGAGTTTCTAGGTGTATACCGACCCGCTGAATCCGAAAATTCAACCTTTGATGACCATAAATATGCTTGGAAAAAAGTTATTTCGCATGGTACGAAAAAGAGATGATCGAAAATATTTTTTTTCAGAATCGGAATCGGACTTTGATGGGTGAGTTTCTAGGTGTATACCGACCCGCTGAATCCGAAAATCCAACCTTTGATGACCATAAATATGCTTGGAAAAAAGTTATTTCGCATGGTACGAAAAAGAGATGATCGAAAATATTTTTTTTCAGAATCAAAATCGGACTTTGATGGGTGAGTTTCTAGGTGTATTTCGACTCGCTGGATCTGAAAATCCAACCTTTGATGACCACAAATATGCTTGGAAAAAAGTTATTTCGCATGGTACGAAAAAGAGATGATCGAAAATATCTGTCTCTAGAATCGGAATCGAACTTTGATGGGTGGGTTCATAGGTGTATTTTGACCCGCTGAATCCAAAAATCCAACCTTTGTTACACGAAAATACACCTGGAGAGAAGTTATTCCGCATGGTGCGGAAAAAAAAATGATCGAAAATATTTTTTTTCAGAATCAAAATCGGACTTTGATGGGTGTGTTTCTAGGTGAATTCCGACCCGCTGAATCCGAAAATCCGAACTTTGATGGCCAAAAATATGCTTGGAAGAAAGTTATTTCGCATGGTACGACAAAGAGATGATCGGAAATATCTGTCTCCAGAATCGGAATCAAACTTTGATGGGTGGGTTTATAGGTGTATTTTGACCCGCTGAATCCAGAAATCCAACCTTTGTTACACGAAAATACACCTGGAAAGAATTTATTCCGCATGGTACGAAAAAGAGATGATCGTAAATATTTTTTTTCAGAATCAAAATCGGACTTTGATGCGTGAGTTTCTAGGTGTATTTCGACCCGCTGAATCCGAAAATCCAACCTTTGGTGACCAAAAATATGCTTGGAAAAAAGTTATTTCGCATGGTACGAAAAAGAGATGATCGCAAATATCTGTCTCCAAAAACAAAATCGAACTTTGATGGGTAGGTTCATAGCTGTATTTTGACCCGCTGAATCCAAAAATCCAACCTTTGTTATACGAAAATACACCTGGAAAGAAGTTATTCCGCATGGTACGAAAAAGAGATGATCGAAAATATTTTTTTTCAGAATCGGAATCGGACTTTGATGGGTGAGTTTCTAGGTGTATACCGACCCGCTGAATCCGAAAATCCAACCTTTGATGACCATAAATATGCTTGGAAAAAAGTTATTTCGCATGGTACGAAAAAGAGATGATCGAAAATATTTTTTTTCAGAATCAAAATCGGACTTTGATGGGTGAGTTTCTAGGTGTATTTCGACTTGCTGAATCCAAAAATCCAACCTTCGATGACCAAAAATATGCTTGGAAAAAAGTTATTTCGCATGGTACGAAAAAGAGATGATCGAAAATATCTGTCTCTAGAATCGGAATCGAACTTTGATGGGTGGGTTCATAGGTGTATTTTGACCCGCTGAATCCAAAAATCCAACCTTTGCTACACGAAAATACACCTGGAAAGAAGTTATTCCGCATGGTACGGAAAAAAAAATGATCGAAAATATTTTTTTTCAGAATCAAAATCGGACTTTGATGGGTGTGTTTCTAGGTGAATTCCGACCCGCTGAATCCGAAAACCCGAACTTTGATGGCCAAAAATATGCTTGGAAAAAAGTTATTTCGCATGGTACGACAAAGAGATGATCGGAAATATCTGTCTCCAGAATCGGAATCAAACTTTGATGGGTGGGTTTATAGGTGTATTTTGACCCGCTGAATCCAGAAATCCAACCTTTGTTACACGAATATACACCTGGAAAGAATTTATTCCGCATGGTACGAAAAAGAGATGATCGAAAGAATTTTTTTTCAGAATCGGAATCGGACTGTGATGGGTGAGTTTCTAGGTGTATTTCGACCCGCTGAATCCGAAAATTCAACCTTTGATGACCAAAAATATGCTTGGAAAAAAGTTATTTCGCATGGTACGAAAAAGAGATGATCGAAAATATCTGTCTCCAGAATCGGAATCGAACTTTGATGGGTGGGTTTATAGGTGTATTTTGACCCGCTGAATCCAAAAATCCAACCTTTGTTACACGAAAATACACCTGGAAAAAAGTTATTCCGCATGGTACGAAAAAGAGATGATCGGAAATATCTTTATCCAGAATCGGAAGCGAACTTTGATGGGTGGGTTCATAGGTGTATTTTGACCCGCTGAATCCAAAAATCCAACTTTTGTTAGACGAAAATACACCTAGAAAGAAGTTATTTCGCATGGTACGAAAAAAAAATGATCGAAAATATTTTTTTTCAGAATCAAAATCGGACTTTGATGGGTGTGTTTCTAGGTGAATTCCGACCCGCTGAATCCGAAAACCCGAACTTTGATGGCCAAAAATATGCTTGGAAAAAAGTTATTTCGCATGGTACGACAAAGAGATGATCGGAAATATCTGTCTCCAGAATCGGAATCAAACTTTGATGGGTGGGTTTATAGGTGTATTTTGACCCGCTGAATCCAGAAATCCAACCTTTGTTACACGAATATACACCTGGAAAGAATTTATTCCGCATGGTACGAAAAAGAGATGATCGAAAGAATTTTTTTTCAGAATCGGAATCGGACTGTGATGGGTGAGTTTCTAGGTGTATTTCGACCCGCTGAATCCGAAAATTCAACCTTTGATGACCAAAAATATGCTTGGAAAAAAGTTATTTCGCATGGTACGAAAAAGAGATGATCGAAAATATCTGTCTCCAGAATCGAAATCGAACTTTGATGGGTGGGTTTATAGGTGTATTTTGACCCGCTGAATCCAGAAATCCAACCTTTGTTACACGAATATACACCTGGAAAGAAGTTATTCCGCATGTTACGAAAAAGAGATGATCGAAAATATTTTTTTTCAGAATCGGAATCGGACTTTGATGGGTGAGTTTCTAGGTGTACACCGACCCGCTGAATCCGAAAATCCAACCTTTGATGACCATAAATATGCTTGGGAAAAAGTTATTTCGCATGGTACGAAAAAGAGATGATCGAAAATATTTTTTGTCAGAATCAAAATCGGACTTTGATGGGTGAGTTTCTAGGTGTATTTCTACTCGCTGAATCCGAAAATCCAACCTTTGATGACCACAAATATGCTTGGAAAAAAGTTATTTCGCATGGTACGAAAAAGAGATGATCGAAAATATCTGTCTCTAGAATCGGAATCGAACTTTGATGGGTGGGTTCATAGGTGTATTTTGACCCGCTGAATCCAAAAATCCAACCTTTGTTACACGAAAATACACCTGGAGAGAAGTTATTCCGCATGGTGCGGAAAAAAAAATGATCGAAAATATTTTTTTTCAGAATCAAAATCGGACTTTGATGGGTGTGTTTCTAGGTGAATTCCGACCCGCTGAATCCGAAAATCCGAACTTTGATGGCTAAAAATATGCTTGGAAAAAAGTTATTTCGCATGTTACGACAAAGAGATGATCGGAAATATCTGTCTCCAGAATCGGAATCAAACTTTGATGGGTGGGTTTATAGGTGTATTTTGACCCGCTGAATCCAGAAATCCAACCTTTGTTACACGAAAATACACCTGAAAAGAATTTATTCCGCATGGTACGAAAAAGAGATGATCGAAAATATTTTTTTTCAGAATCGGAATCGTACTGTGATGGGTGAGTTTCTAGGTGTATTTCGACCCGCTGAATCCGAAAATCCAACCTTTGATGACCAAAAATATGCTTGGAAAAAAGTTATTTCGCATGGTGCGAAAAAGAGATGATCGAAAATATCTGTCTCTAGAATCGGAATCGAACTTTGATGGGTGGGTTTATAGGTGTATTTTGACCCGCTGAATCCAAAAATCCAACCTTTGTTACACGAAAATACACCTGGAAAGAAGTTATTTCGCATGGTACGAAAAAGAGATGATCGAAAATATTTTTTTTCAGAATCGGAATCGGACTTTGATGGGTGAGTTTCTAGGTGTATACCGACCCGCTGAATCCGAAAATTCAACCTTTGATGACCATAAATATGCTTGGAAAAAAGTTATTTCGCATGGTACGAAAAAGAGATGATCGAAAATATTTTTTTTCAGAATCGGAATCGGACTTTGATGGGTGAGTTTCTAGGTGTATACCGACCCGCTGAATCCGAAAATTCAACCTTTGATGACCATAAATATGCTTGGAAAAAAGTTATTTCGCATGGTACGAAAAAGAGATGATCGAAAATATTTTTTTTCAGAATCAAAATCGGACTTTGATGGGTGAGTTTCTAGGTGTATTTCGACTCGCTGAATCCGAAAATCCAACCTTTGATGACCAAAAATATGCTTGGAAAGAAGTTATTTCGCATGGTACGAAAAAGAGATGATCGAAAATATCTGTCTCTAGAATCGGAATCGAACTTTGATGGGTGGGTTCATAGGTGTATTTTGACCCGCTGAATCCAAAAATTCAACCTTTGTTATACGAAAATACACCTGGAAAGAAGTTATTCCGCATGGTACGGAAAAAAAAATGATCGAAAATATTTTTTGTCAGAATCAAAATCGGACTTTGATGAGTGAGTTTCTAGGTGTATTTCGACCCGCTGAATCCGAAAATCCAACCTTTGATGACCAAAAATATGCTTGGAAAAAAGTTATTTCGCATGGTACGCAAAAGAGATGATCGAAAATATTTCTTTTCAGAATCAAAATCGGACTTTGATGGGTGAGTTTCTAGGTGTATTTCGACCCGCTGAATCCGAAAATCGGAACTTTGATGACCAAAAATATGCTTGGAAAAAAGTTATTTCGCATGGTACGAAAAAGAGATGATCGAAAATATCTGTCTCCAGAATCGAAATCGAACTTTGATGGGTGGGTTTATAGGTGTATTTTGACCCGTTGAATCCAAAAATCCAACCTTTGTTATACGAAAATACACCTGGAAAGAAGTTATTCCGCATGGTACGAAAAAGAGATGATCGAAAATATTTTTTTTCAGAATCGGAATCGGACTTTGATGGGTGAGTTTCTAGGTGTATACCGACCCGCTGAATCCGAAAATCCAACCTTTGATGACCATAAATATGCTTGGAAAAAAGTTATTTCGCATGGTACGAAAAAGAGATGATCGAAAATATTTTTTTTCAGAATCAAAATCGGACTTTGATGGGTGAGTTTCTAGGTGTATTTCGACTCGCTGAATCTGAAAATCCAACCTTTGATGACCACAAATATGCTTGGAAAAAAGTTATTTCGCATGGTACGAAAAAGAGATGATCGAAAATATCTGTCTCTAGAATCGGAATCGAACTTTGATGGGTGGGTTCATAGGTGTATTTTGACCCGCTGAATCCAAAAATCCAACCTTTGTTACACGAAAATACACCTGGAGAGAAGTTATTCCGCATGGTGCGGAAAAAAAAATGATCGAAAATATTTTTTTTCAGAATCAAAATCGGACTTTGATGGGTGTGTTTCTAGGTGAATTCCGACCCGCTGAATCCGAAAATCCGAACTTTGATGGCCAAAAATATGCTTGGAAGAAAGTTATTTCGCATGGTACGACAAAGAGATGATCGGAAATATCTGTCTCCAGAATCGGAATCAAACTTTGATGGGTGGGTTTATAGGTGTATTTTGACCCGCTGAATCCAGAAATCCAACCTTTGTTACACGAAAATACACCTGGAAAGAATTTATTCCGCATGGTACGAAAAAGAGATGATCGTAAATATTTTTTTTCAGAATCAAAATCGGACTTTGATGCGTGAGTTTCTAGGTGTATTTCGACCCGCTGAATCCGAAAATCCAACCTTTGGTGACCAAAAATATGCTTGGAAAAAAGTTATTTCGCATGGTACGAAAAAGAGATGATCGCAAATATCTGTCTCCAAAAACAAAATCGAACTTTGATGGGTAGGTTCATAGCTGTATTTTGACCCGCTGAATCCAAAAATCCAACCTTTGTTATACGAAAATACACCTGGAAAGAAGTTATTCCGCATGGTACGAAAAAGAGATGATCGAAAATATTTTTTTTCAGAATCGGAATCGGACTTTGATGGGTGAGTTTCTAGGTGTATACCGACCCGCTGAATCCGAAAATCCAACCTTTGATGACCATAAATATGCTTGGAAAAAAGTTATTTCGCATGGTACGAAAAAGAGATGATCGAAAATATTTTTTTTCAGAATCAAAATCGGACTTTGATGGGTGAGTTTCTAGGTGTATTTCGACTTGCTGAATCCAAAAATCCAACCTTCGATGACCAAAAATATGCTTGGAAAAAAGTTATTTCGCATGGTACGAAAAAGAGATGATCGAAAATATCTGTCTCTAGAATCGGAATCGAACTTTGATGGGTGGGTTCATAGGTGTATTTTGACCCGCTGAATCCAAAAATCCAACCTTTGCTACACGAAAATACACCTGGAAAGAAGTTATTCCGCATGGTACGGAAAAAAAAATGATCGAAAATATTTTTTTTCAGAATCAAAATCGGACTTTGATGGGTGTGTTTCTAGGTGAATTCCGACCCGCTGAATCCGAAAACCCGAACTTTGATGGCCAAAAATATGCTTGGAAAAAAGTTATTTCGCATGGTACGACAAAGAGATGATCGGAAATATCTGTCTCCAGAATCGGAATCAAACTTTGATGGGTGGGTTTATAGGTGTATTTTGACCCGCTGAATCCAGAAATCCAACCTTTGTTACACGAATATACACCTGGAAAGAATTTATTCCGCATGGTACGAAAAAGAGATGATCGAAAGAATTTTTTTTCAGAATCGGAATCGGACTGTGATGGGTGAGTTTCTAGGTGTATTTCGACCCGCTGAATCCGAAAATTCAACCTTTGATGACCAAAAATATGCTTGGGAAAAAGTTATTTCGCATGGTACGAAAAAGAGATGATCGAAAATATCTGTCTCCAGAATCGGAATCGAACTTTGATGGGTGGGTTTATAGGTGTATTTTGACCCGCTGAATCCAAAAATCCAACCTTTGTTACACGAAAATACACCTGGAAAAAAGTTATTCCGCATGGTACGAAAAAGAGATGATCGGAAATATCTTTATCCAGAATCGGAAGCGAACTTTGATGGGTGGGTTCATAGGTGTATTTTGACCCGCTGAATCCAAAAATCCAACTTTTGTTAGACGAAAATACACCTAGAAAGAAGTTATTTCGCATGGTACGAAAAAAAAATGATCGAAAATATTTTTGTTCAGAATCAAAATCGGACTTTGATGGGTGTGTTTCTAGGTGAATTCCGACCCGCTGAATCCGAAAACCCGAACTTTGATGGCCAAAAATATGCTTGGAAAAAAGTTATTTCGCATGGTACGACAAAGAGATGATCGGAAATATCTGTCTCCAGAATCGGAATCAAACTTTGATGGGTGGGTTTATAGGTGTATTTTGACCCGCTGAATCCAGAAATCCAACCTTTGTTACACGAATATACACCTGGAAAGAATTTATTCCGCATGGTACGAAAAAGAGATGATCGAAAGAATTTTTTTTCAGAATCGGAATCGGACTGTGATGGGTGAGTTTCTAGGTGTATTTCGACCCGCTGAATCCGAAAATTCAACCTTTGATGACCAAAAATATGCTTGGAAAAAAGTTATTTCGCATGGTACGAAAAAGAGATGATCGAAAATATCTGTCTCCAGAATCGAAATCGAACTTTGATGGGTGGGTTTATAGGTGTATTTTGACCCGCTGAATCCAGAAATCCAACCTTTGTTACACGAATATACACCTGGAAAGAAGTTATTCCGCATGTTACGAAAAAGAGATGATCGAAAATATTTTTTTTCAGAATCGGAATCGGACTTTGATGGGTGAGTTTCTAGGTGTACACCGACCCGCTGAATCCAAAAATCCCACCTTTGTCACACGAAAATACACCTGGAAAGAAGTTATTTCGCATGGTACGAAAAAGAGATGATCGAAAATATTTTTTTTCAGAATCGGAATCGGACTTTGATGGGTGAGTTTCTAGGTGTATACCGACCCGCTGAATCCGAAAATTCAACCTTTGATGACCATAAATATGCTTGGAAAAAAGTTATTTCGCATGGTACGAAAAAGAGATGATCGAAAATATTTTTTTTCAGAATCGGAATCGGACTTTGATGGGTGAGTTTCTAGGTGTATACCGACCCGCTGAATCCGAAAATCCAACCTTTGATGACCATAAATATGCTTGGAAAAAAGTTATTTCGCATGGTACGAAAAAGAGATGATCGAAAATATTTTTTTTCAGAATCAAAATCGGACTTTGATGGGTGTGTTTCTAGGTGAATTCCGACCCGCTAAATCCGAAAATCCGAACTTTGATGGCCAAAAATATGCTTGGAAGAAAGTTATTTCGCATGGTACGACAAAGAGATGATCGGAAATATCTGTCTCCAGAATCGGAATCAAACTTTGATGGGTGGGTTTATAGGTGTATTTTGACCCGCTGAATCCAGAAATCCAACCTTTGTTACATGAAAATACACCTGGAAAGAATTTATTCCGCATGGTACGAAAAAGAGATGATCGTAAATATTTTTTTTCAGAATCAAAATCGGACTTTGATGCGTGAGTTTCTAGGTGTATTTCGACCCGCTGAATCCGAAAATCCAACCTTTGGTGACCAAAAATATGCTTGGAAAAAAGTTATTTCGCATGGTACGAAAAAGAGATGATCGCAAATATCTGTCTCCAAAAACAAAATCGAACTTTGATGGGTAGGTTCATAGCTGTATTTTGACCCGCTGAATCCAAAAATCCAACCTTTGTTATACGAAAATACACCTGGAAAGAAGTTATTCCGCATGGTACGAAAAAGAGATGATCGAAAATATTTTTTTTCAGAATCGGAATCGGACTTTGATGGGTGAGTTTCTAGGTGTATACCGACCCGCTGAATCCGAAAATCCAACCTTTGATGACCATAAATATGCTTGGAAAAAAGTTATTTCGCATGGTACGAAAAAGAGATGATCGAAAATATTTTTTTTCAGAATCAAAATCGGACTTTGATGGGTGAGTTTCTAGGTGTATTTCGACTTGCTGAATCCAAAAATCCAACCTTCGATGACCAAAAATATGCTTGGAAAAAAGTTATTTCGCATGGTACGAAAAAGAGATGATCGAAAATATCTGTCTCTAGAATCGGAATCGAACTTTGATGGGTGGGTTCATAGGTGTATTTTGACCCGCTGAATCCAAAAATCCAACCTTTGCTACACGAAAATACACCTGGAAAGAAGTTATTCCGCATGGTACGGAAAAAAAAATGATCGAAAATATTTTTTTTCAGAATCAAAATCGGACTTTGATGGGTGTGTTTCTAGGTGAATTCCGACCCGCTGAATCCGAAAACCCGAACTTTGATGGCCAAAAATATGCTTGGAAAAAAGTTATTTCGCATGGTACGACAAAGAGATGATCGGAAATATCTGTCTCCAGAATCGGAATCAAACTTTGATGGGTGGGTTTATAGGTGTATTTTGACCCGCTGAATCCAGAAATCCAACCTTTGTTACACGAATATACACCTGGAAAGAATTTATTCCGCATGGTACGAAAAAGAGATGATCGAAAGAATTTTTTTTCAGAATCGGAATCGGACTGTGATGGGTGAGTTTCTAGGTGTATTTCGACCCGCTGAATCCGAAAATTCAACCTTTGATGACCAAAAATATGCTTGGAAAAAAGTTATTTCGCATGGTACGAAAAAGAGATGATCGAAAATATCTGTCTCCAGAATCGAAATCGAACTTTGATGGGTGGGTTTATAGGTGTATTTTGACCCGCTGAATCCAGAAATCCAACCTTTGTTACACGAATATACACCTGGAAAGAAGTTATTCCGCATGTTACGAAAAAGAGATGATCGAAAATATTTTTTTTCAGAATCGGAATCGGACTTTGATGGGTGAGTTTCTAGGTGTACACCGACCCGCTGAATCCGAAAATCCAACCTTTGATGACCATAAATATGCTTGGGAAAAAGTTATTTCGCATGGTACGAAAAAGAGATGATCGAAAATATTTTTTGTCAGAATCAAAGTCGGACTTTGATGGGTGAGTTTCTAGGTGTATTTCTACTCGCTGAATCCGAAAATCCAACCTTTGATGACCACAAATATGCTTGGAAAAAAGTTATTTCGCATGGTACGAAAAAGAGATGATCGAAAATATCTGTCTCTAGAATCGGAATCGAACTTTGATGGGTGGGTTCATAGGTGTATTTTGACCCGCTGAATCCAAAAATCCAACCTTTGTTACACGAAAATACACCTGGAGAGAAGTTATTCCGCATGGTGCGGAAAAAAAAATGATCGAAAATATTTTTTTTCAGAATCAAAATCGGACTTTGATGGGTGTGTTTCTAGGTGAATTCCGACCCGCTGAATCCGAAAATCCGAACTTTGATGGCTAAAAATATGCTTGGAAAAAAGTTATTTCGCATGTTACGACAAAGAGATGATCGGAAATATCTGTCTCCAGAATCGGAATCAAACTTTGATGGGTGGGTTTATAGGTGTATTTTGACCCGCTGAATCCAGAAATCCAACCTTTGTTACACGAAAATACACCTGAAAAGAATTTATTCCGCATGGTACGAAAAAGAGATGATCGAAAATATTTTTTTTCAGAATCGGAATCGTACTGTGATGGGTGAGTTTCTAGGTGTATTTCGACCCGCTGAATCCGAAAATCCAACCTTTGATGACCAAAAATATGCTTGGAAAAAAGTTATTTCGCATGGTGCGAAAAAGAGATGATCGAAAATATCTGTCTCTAGAATCGGAATCGAACTTTGATGGGTGGGTTTATAGGTGTATTTTGACCCGCTGAATCCAAAAATCCAACCTTTGTTACACGAAAATACACCTGGAACGAAGTTATTTCGCATGGTACGAAAAAGAGATGATCGAAAATATTTTTTTTCAGAATCGGAATCGGACTTTGATGGGTGAGTTTCTAGGTGTATACCGACCCGCTGAATCCGAAAATTCAACCTTTGATGACCATAAATATGCTTGGAAAAAAGTTATTTCGCATGGTACGAAATAGAGATGATCGAAAATATTTTTTTTCAGAATCGGAATCGGACTTTGATGGGTGAGTTTCTAGGTGTATACCGACCCGCTGAATCCGAAAATTCAACCTTTGATGACCATAAATATGCTTGGAAAAAAGTTATTTCGCATGGTACGAAAAAGAGATGATCGAAAATATTTTTTTTCAGAATCAAAATCGGACTTTGATGGGTGAGTTTCTAGGTGTATTTCGACTCGCTGAATCCGAAAATCCAACCTTTGATGACCAAAAATATGCTTGGAAAGAAGTTATTTCGCATGGTACGAAAAAGAGATGATCGAAAATATCTGTCTCTAGAATCGGAATCGAACTTTGATGGGTGGGTTCATAGGTGTATTTTGACCCGCTGAATCCAAAAATTCAACCTTTGTTATACGAAAATACACCTGGAAAGAAGTTATTCCGCATGGTACGGAAAAAAAAATGATCGAAAATATTTTTTGTCAGAATCAAAATCGGACTTTGATGAGTGAGTTTCTAGGTGTATTTCGACCCGCTGAATCCGAAAATCCAACCTTTGATGACCAAAAATATGCTTGGAAAAAAGTTATTTCGCATGGTACGCAAAAGAGATGATCGAAAATATTTCTTTTCAGAATCAAAATCGGACTTTGATGGGTGAGTTTCTAGGTGTATTTCGACCCGCTGAATCCGAAAATCGGAACTTTGATGACCAAAAATATGCTTGGAAAAAAGTTATTTCGCATGGTACGAAAAAGAGATGATCGAAAATATCTGTCTCCAGAATCGAAATCGAACTTTGATGGGTGGGTTTATAGGTGTATTTTGACCCGTTGAATACAAAAATCCAACCTTTGTTATACGAAAATACACCTGGAAAGAAGTTATTCCGCATGGTACGAAAAAGAGATGATCGAAAATATTTTTTTTCAGAATCGGAATCGGACTTTGATGGGTGAGTTTCTAGGTGTATACCGACCCGCTGAATCCGAAAATCCAACCTTTGATGACCATAAATATGCTTGGAAAAAAGTTATTTCGCATGGTACGAAAAAGAGATGATCGAAAATATTTTTTTTCAGAATCAAAATCGGACTTTGATGGGTGAGTTTCTAGGTGTATTTCGACTCGCTGAATCTGAAAATCCAACCTTTGATGACCACAAATATGCTTGGAAAAAAGTTATTTCGCATGGTACGAAAAAGAGATGATCGAAAATATCTGTCTCTAGAATCGGAATCGAACTTTGATGGGTGGGTTCATAGGTGTATTTTGACCCGCTGAATCCAAAAATCCAACCTTTGTTACACGAAAATACACCTGGAGAGAAGTTATTCCGCATGGTGCGGAAAAAAAAATGATCGAAAATATTTTTTTTCAGAATCAAAATCGGACTTTGATGGGTGTGTTTCTAGGTGAATTCCGACCCGCTGAATCCGAAAATCCGAACTTTGATGGCCAAAAATATGCTTGGAAGAAAGTTATTTCGCATGGTACGACAAAGAGATGATCGGAAATATCTGTCTCCAGAATCGGAATCAAACTTTGATGGGTGGGTTTATAGGTGTATTTTGACCCGCTGAATCCAGAAATCCAACCTTTGTTACACGAAAATACACCTGGAAAGAATTTATTCCGCATGGTACGAAAAAGAGATGATCGTAAATATTTTTTTTCAGAATCAAAATCGGACTTTGATGCGTGAGTTTCTAGGTGTATTTCGACCCGCTGAATCCGAAAATCCAACCTTTGGTGACCAAAAATATGCTTGGAAAAAAGTTATTTCGCATGGTACGAAAAAGAGATGATCGCAAATATCTGTCTCCAAAAACAAAATCGAACTTTGATGGGTAGGTTCATAGCTGTATTTTGACCCGCTGAATCCAAAAATCCAACCTTTGTTATACGAAAATACACCTGGAAAGAAGTTATTCCGCATGGTACGAAAAAGAGATGATCGAAAATATTTTTTTTCAGAATCGGAATCGGACTTTGATGGGTGAGTTTCTAGGTGTATACCGACCCGCTGAATCCGAAAATCCAACCTTTGATGACCATAAATATGCTTGGAAAAAAGTTATTTCGCATGGTACGAAAAAGAGATGATCGAAAATATTTTTTTTCAGAATCAAAATCGGACTTTGATGGGTGAGTTTCTAGGTGTATTGTCGACTTGCTGAATCCAAAAATCCAACCTTCGATGACCAAAAATATGCTTGGAAAAAAGTTATTTCGCATGGTACGAAAAAGAGATGATCGAAAATATCTGTCTCTAGAATCGGAATCGAACTTTGATGGGTGGGTTCATAGGTGTATTTTGACCCGCTGAATCCAAAAATCCAACCTTTGCTACACGAAAATACACCTGGAAAGAAGTTATTCCGCATGGTACGGAAAAAAAAATGATCGAAAATATTTTTTTTCAGAATCAAAATCGGACTTTGATGGGTGTGTTCCTAGGTGAATTCCGACCCGCTGAATCCGAAAACCCGAACTTTGATGGCCAAAAATATGCTTGGAAAAAAGTTATTTCGCATGGTACGACAAAGAGATGATCGAGAATATCTGTCTCCAGAATCGAAATCGAACTTTGATGGGTGGGTTTATAGGTGTATTTTGACCCGTTGAATCCAAAAATCCAACCTTTGTTATACGAAAATACACCTGGAAAGAAGTTATTCCGCATGGTACGAAAAAGAGATGATCGAAAATATTTTTTTTCAGAATCGGAATCGGACTTTGATGGGTGAGTTTCTAGGTGTATACCGACCCGCTGAATCCGAAAATCCAACCTTTGATGACCATAAATATGCTTGGAAAAAAGTTATTTCGCATGGTACGAAAAAGAGATGATCGAAAATATTTTTTTTCAGAATCAAAATCGGACTTTGATGGGTGAGTTTTCTAGGTGTATTTCGACTTGCTGAATCCAAAAATCCAACCTTCGATGACCAAAAATATGCTTGGAAAAAAAGTTATTTCGCATGGTACGAAAAAGAGATGATCGAAAATATCTGTCTCTAGAATCGGAATCGAACTTTGATGGGTGGGTTCATAGGTGTATTTTGACCCGCTGAATCCAAAAATCCAACCTTTGCTACACGAAAATACACCTGGAAAGAAGTTATTCCGCATGGTACGGAAAAAAAAAATGATCGAAAATATTTTTTTCAGAATCAAAATCGACTTTGATGGGTGTGTTTCTAGGTGAATTCCGACCCGCTGAATCCGAAAACCCGAACTTTGATGGCCAAAAATATGCTTGGAAAAAAGTTATTTCGCATGGTACGACAAAGAGATGATCGGAAATATCTGTCTCCAGATCGGAATCAAACTTTGATGGGTGGGTTTATAGGTGTATTTTGACCCGCTGAATCCAGAAATCCAACCTTTGTTACACGAATATACACCTGGAAAGAATTTATTCCGCATGGTACGAAAAAGAGATGATCGAAAGAATTTTTTTTCAGAATCGGAATCGGACTGTGATGGGTGAGTTTCTAGGTGTATTTCGACCCGCTGAATCCGAAAATTCAACCTTTGATGACCAAAAATATGCTTGGAAAAAAGTTATTTCGCATGGTACGAAAAAGAGATGATCGAAAATATCTGTCTCCAGAATCGGAATCGAACTTTGATGGGTGGGTTTATAGGTGTATTTTGACCCGCTGAATCCAAAAATCCAACCTTTGTTACACGAAAATACACCTGGAAAAAAGTTATTCCGCATGGTACGAAAAAGAGATGATCGGAAATATCTTTATCCAGAATCGGAAGCGAACTTTGATGGGTGGGTTCATAGGTGTATTTTGACCCGCTGAATCCAAAAATCCAACTTTTGTTAGACGAAAATACACCTAGAAAGAAGTTATTTCGCATGGTACGAAAAAAAAATGATCGAAAATATTTTTTTTCAGAATCAAAATCGGACTTTGATGGGTGTGTTTCTAGGTGAATTCCGACCCGCTGAATCCGAAAACCCGAACTTTGATGGCCAAAAATATGCTTGGAAAAAAGTTATTTCGCATGGTACGACAAAGAGATGATCGGAAATATCTGTCTCCAGAATCGGAATCAAACTTTGATGGGTGGGTTTATAGGTGTATTTTGACCCGCTGAATCCAGAAATCCAACCTTTGTTACACGAATATACACCTGGAAAGAATTTATTCCGCATGGTACGAAAAAGAGATGATCGAAAGAATTTTTTTTCAGAATCGGAATCGGACTGTGATGGGTGAGTTTCTAGGTGTATTTCGACCCGCTGAATCCGAAAATTCAACCTTTGATGACCAAAAATATGCTTGGAAAAAAGTTATTTCGCATGGTACGAAAAAGAGATGATCGAAAATATCTGTCTCCAGAATCGAAATCGAACTTTGATGGGTGGGTTTATAGGTGTATTTTGACCCGCTGAATCCAGAAATCCAACCTTTGTTACACGAATATACACCTGGAAAGAAGTTATTCCGCATGTTACGAAAAAGAGATGATCGAAAATATTTTTTTTCAGAATCGGAATCGGACTTTGATGGGTGAGTTTCTAGGTGTACACCGACCCGCTGAATCCGAAAATCCAACCTTTGATGACCATAAATATGCTTGGGAAAAAGTTATTTCGCATGGTACGAAAAAGAGATGATCGAAAATATTTTTTGTCAGAATCAAAATCGGACTTTGATGGGTGAGTTTCTAGGTGTATTTCTACTCGCTGAATCCGAAAATCCAACCTTTGATGACCACAAATATGCTTGGAAAAAAGTTATTTCGCATGGTACGAAAAAGAGATGATCGAAAATATCTGTCTCTAGAATCGGAATCGAACTTTGATGGGTGGGTTCATAGGTGTATTTTGACCCGCTGAATCCAAAAATCCAACCTTTGTTACACGAAAATACACCTGGAGAGAAGTTATTCCGCATGGTGCGGAAAAAAAAATGATCGAAAATATTTTTTTCAGAATCAAAATCGGACTTTGATGGGTGTGTTTCTAGGTGAATTCCGACCCGCTGAATCCGAAAATCCGAACTTTGATGGCTAAAAATATGCTTGGAAAAAAGTTATTTCGCATGTTACGACAAAGAGATGATCGGAAATATCTGTCTCCAGAATCGGAATCAAACTTTGATTGGGTGGGTTTATAGGTGTATTTTGACCCGCTGAATCCAGAAATCCAACCTTTGTTACACGAAAATACACCTGAAAAGAATTTATTCCGCATGGTACGAAAAAGAGATGATCGAAAATATTTTTTTTCAGAATCGGAATCGTACTGTGATGGGTGAGTTTCTAGGTGTATTTCGACCCGCTGAATCCGAAAATCCAACCTTTGATGACCAAAAATATGCATGGAAAAAAGTTATTTCGCATGGTGCGAAAAAGAGATGATCGAAAATATCTGTCTCTAGAATCGGAATCGAACTTTGATGGGTGGGTTTATAGGTGTATTTTGACCCGCTGAATCCAAAAATCCAACCTTTGTTACACGAAAATACACCTGGAAAGAAGTTATTTCGCATGGTACGAAAAAGAGATGATCGAAAATATTTTTTTTCAGAATCGGAATCGGACTTTGATGGGTGAGTTTCTAGGTGTATACCGACCCGCTGAATCCGAAAATTCAACCTTTGATGACCATAAATATGCTTGGAAAAAAGTTATTTCGCATGGTACGAAAAAGAGATGATCGAAAATATTTTTTTTCAGAATCGGAATCGGACTTTGATGGGTGAGTTTCTAGGTGTATACCGACCCGCTGAATCCGAAAATTCAACCTTTGATGACCATAAATATGCTTGGAAAAAAGTTATTTCGCATGGTACGAAAAAGAGATGATCGAAAATATTTTTTTTCAGAATCAAAATCGGACTTTGATGGGTGAGTTTCTAGGTGTATTTCGACTCGCTGAATCCGAAAATCCAACCTTTGATGACCAAAAATATGCTTGGAAAGAAGTTATTTCGCATGGTACGAAAAAGAGATGATCGAAAATATCTGTCTCTAGAATCGGAATCGAACTTTGATGGGTGGGTTCATAGGTGTATTTTGACCCGCTGAATCCAAAAATTCAACCTTTGTTATACGAAAATACACCTGGAAAGAAGTTATTCCGCATGGTACGGAAAAAAAAATGATCGAAAATATTTTTTGTCAGAATCAAAATCGGACTTTGATGAGTGAGTTTCTAGGTGTATTTCGACCCGCTGAATCCGAAAATCCAACCTTTGATGACCAAAAATATGCTTGGAAAAAAGTTATTTCGCATGGTACGCAAAAGAGATGATCGAAAATATTTCTTTTCAGAATCAAAATCGGACTTTGATGGGTGAGTTTCTAGGTGTATTTCGACCCGCTGAATCCGAAAATCGGAACTTTGATGACCAAAAATATGCTTGGAAAAAAGTTATTTCGCATGGTACGAAAAAGAGATGATCGAAAATATCTGTCTCCAGAATCGAAATCGAACTTTGATGGGTGGGTTTATAGGTGTATTTTGACCCGTTGAATCCAAAAATCCAACCTTTGTTATACGAAAATACACCTGGAAAGAAGTTATTCCGCATGGTACGAAAAAGAGATGATCGAAAATATTTTTTTTCAGAATCGGAATCGGACTTTGATGGGTGAGTTTCTAGGTGTATACCGACCCGCTGAATCCGAAAATCCAACCTTTGATGACCATAAATATGCTTGGAAAAAAGTTATTTCGCATGGTACGAAAAAGAGATGATCGAAAATATTTTTTTTCAGAATCAAAATCGGACTTTGATGGGTGAGTTTCTAGGTGTATTTCGACTCGCTGAATCTGAAAATCCAACCTTTGATGACCACAAATATGCTTGGAAAAAAGTTATTTCGCATGGTACGAAAAAGAGATGATCGAAAATATCTGTCTCTAGAATCGGAATCGAACTTTGATGGGTGGGTTCATAGGTGTATTTTGACCCGCTGAATCCAAAAATCCAACCTTTGTTACACGAAAATACACCTGGAGAGAAGTTATTCCGCATGGTGCGGAAAAAAAAATGATCGAAAATATTTTTTTTCAGAATCAAAATCGGACTTTGATGGGTGTGTTTCTAGGTGAATTCCGACCCGCTGAATCCGAAAATCCGAACTTTGATGGCCAAAAATATGCTTGGAAGAAAGTTATTTCGCATGGTACGACAAAGAGATGATCGGAAATATCTGTCTCCAGAATCGGAATCAAACTTTGATGGGTGGGTTTATAGGTGTATTTTGACCCGCTGAATCCAGAAATCCAACCTTTGTTACACGAAAATACACCTGGAAAGAATTTATTCCGCATGGTACGAAAAAGAGATGATCGTAAATATTTTTTTTCAGAATCAAAATCGGACTTTGATGCGTGAGTTTCTAGGTGTATTTCGACCCGCTGAATCCGAAAATCCAACCTTTGGTGACCAAAAATATGCTTGGAAAAAAGTTATTTCGCATGGTACGAAAAAGAGATGATCGCAAATATCTGTCTCCAAAAACAAAATCGAACTTTGATGGGTAGGTTCATAGCTGTATTTTGACCCGCTGAATCCAAAAATCAGACCTTTGTTATACGAAAATACACCTGGAAAGAAGTTATTCCGCATGGTACGAAAAAGAGATGATCGAAAATATTTTTTTTCAGAATCGGAATCGGACTTTGATGGGTGAGTTTCTAGGTGTATACCGACCCGCTGAATCCGAAAATCCAACCTTTGATGACCATAAATATGCTTGGAAAAAAGTTATTTCGCATGGTACGAAAAAGAGATGATCGAAAATATTTTTTTTCAGAATCAAAATCGGACTTTGATGGGTGAGTTTCTAGGTGTATTTCGACTTGCTGAATCCAAAAATCCAACCTTCGATGACCAAAAATATGCTTGGAAAAAAGTTATTTCGCATGGTACGAAAAAGAGATGATCGAAAATATCTGTCTCTAGAATCGGAATCGAACTTTGATGGGTGGGTTCATAGGTGTATTTTGACCCGCTGAATCCAAAAATCCAACCTTTGCTACACGAAAATACACCTGGAAAGAAGTTATTCCGCATGGTACGGAAAAAAAAATGATCGAAAATATTTTTTTTCAGAATCAAAATCGGACTTTGATGGGTGTGTTTCTAGGTGAATTCCGACCCGCTGAATCCGAAAACCCGAACTTTGATGGCCAAAAATATGCTTGGAAAAAAGTTATTTCGCATGGTACGACAAAGAGATGATCGGAAATATCTGTCTCCAGAATCGGAATCAAACTTTGATGGGTGGGTTTATAGGTGTATTTTGACCCGCTGAATCCAGAAATCCAACCTTTGTTACACGAATATACACCTGGAAAGAATTTATTCCGCATGGTACGAAAAAGAGATGATCGAAAGAATTTTTTTTCAGAATCGGAATCGGACTGTGATGGGTGAGTTTCTAGGTGTATTTCGACCCGCTGAATCCGAAAATTCAACCTTTGATGACCAAAAATATGCTTGGGAAAAAGTTATTTCGCATGGTACGAAAAAGAGATGATCGAAAATATCTGTCTCCAGAATCGGAATCGAACTTTGATGGGTGGGTTTATAGGTGTATTTTGACCCGCTGAATCCAAAAATCCAACCTTTGTTACACGAAAATACACCTGGAAAAAAGTTATTCCGCATGGTACGAAAAAGAGATGATCGGAAATATCTTTATCCAGAATCGGAAGCGAACTTTGATGGGTGGGTTCATAGGTGTATTTTGACCCGCTGAATCCAAAAATCCAACTTTTGTTAGACGAAAATACACCTAGAAAGAAGTTATTTCGCATGGTACGAAAAAAAAATGATCGAAAATATTTTTTTTCAGAATCAAAATCGGACTTTGATGGGTGTGTTTCTAGGTGAATTCCGACCCGCTGAATCCGAAAACCCGAACTTTGATGGCCAAAAATATGCTTGGAAAAAAGTTATTTCGCATGGTACGACAAAGAGATGATCGGAAATATCTGTCTCCAGAATCGGAATCAAACTTTGATGGGTGGGTTTATAGGTGTATTTTGACCCGCTGAATCCAGAAATCCAACCTTTGTTACACGAATATACACCTGGAAAGAATTTATTCCGCATGGTACGAAAAAGAGATGATCGAAAGAATTTTTTTTCAGAATCGGAATCGGACTGTGATGGGTGAGTTTCTAGGTGTATTTCGACCCGCTGAATCCGAAAATTCAACCTTTGATGACCAAAAATATGCTTGGAAAAAAGTTATTTCGCATGGTACGAAAAAGAGATGATCGAAAATATCTGTCTCCAGAATCGAAATCGAACTTTGATGGGTGGGTTTATAGGTGTATTTTGACCCGCTGAATCCAGAAATCCAACCTTTGTTACACGAATATACACCTGGAAAGAAGTTATTCCGCATGTTACGAAAAAGAGATGATCGAAAATATTTTTTTTCAGAATCGGAATCGGACTTTGATGGGTGAGTTTCTAGGTGTACACCGACCCGCTGAATCCAAAAATCCAACCTTTGTCACACGAAAATACACCTGGAAAGAAGTTATTTCGCATGGTACGAAAAAGAGATGATCGAAAATATTTTTTTTCAGAATCGGAATCGGACTTTGATGGGTGAGTTTCTAGGTGTATACCGACCCGCTGAATCCGAAAATTCAACCTTTGATGACCATAAATATGCTTGGAAAAAAGTTATTTCGCATGGTACGAAAAAGAGATGATCGAAAATATTTTTTTTCAGAATCGGAATCGGACTTTGATGGGTGAGTTTCTAGGTGTATACCGACCCGCTGAATCCGAAAATCCAACCTTTGATGACCATAAATATGCTTGGAAAAAAGTTATTTCGCATGGTACGAAAAAGAGATGATCGAAAATATTTTTTTTCAGAATCAAAATCGGACTTTGATGGGTGAGTTTCTAGGTGTATTTCGACTCGCTGAATCTGAAAATCCAACCTTTGATGACCACAAATATGCTTGGAAAAAAGTTATTTCGCATGGTACGAAAAAGAGATGATCGAAAATATCTGTCTCTAGAATCGGAATCGAACTTTGATGGGTGGGTTCATAGGTGTATTTTGACCCGCTGAATCCAAAAATCCAACCTTTGTTACACGAAAATACACCTGGAGAGAAGTTATTCCGCATGGTGCGGAAAAAAAAATGATCGAAAATATTTTTTTTCAGAATCAAAATCGGACTTTGATGGGTGTGTTTCTAGGTGAATTCCGACCCGCTAAATCCGAAAATCCGAACTTTGATGGCCAAAAATATGCTTGGAAGAAAGTTATTTCGCATGGTACGACAAAGAGATGATCGGAAATATCTGTCTCCAGAATCGGAATCAAACTTTGATGGGTGGGTTTATAGGTGTATTTTGACCCGCTGAATCCAGAAATCCAACCTTTGTTACACGAAAATACACCTGGAAAGAATTTATTCCGCATGGTACGAAAAAGAGATGATCGTGAATATTTTTTTTCAGAATCAAAATCGGACTTTGATGCGTGAGTTTCTAGGTGTATTTCGACCCGCTGAATCCGAAAATCCAACCTTTGGTGACCAAAAATATGCTTGGAAAAAAGTTATTTCGCATGGTACGAAAAAGAGATGATCGCAAATATCTGTCTCCAAAAACAAAATCGAACTTTGATGGGTAGGTTCATAGCTGTATTTTGACCCGCTGAATCCAAAAATCCAACCTTTGCTATACGAAAATACACCTGGAAAGAAGTTATTCCGCATGGTACGAAAAAGAGATGATCGAAAATATTTTTTTTCAGAATCGGAATCGGACTTTGATGGGTGAGTTTCTAGGTGTATACCGACCCGCTGAATCCGAAAATCCAACCTTTGATGACCATAAATATGCTTGGAAAAAAGTTATTTCGCATGGTACGAAAAAGAGATGATCGAAAATATTTTTTTTCAGAATCAAAATCGGACTTTGATGGGTGAGTTTCTAGGTGTATTTCGACTTGCTGAATCCAAAAATCCAACCTTCGATGACCAAAAATATGCTTGGAAAAAAGTTATTTCGCATGGTACGAAAAAGAGATGATCGAAAATATCTGTCTCTAGAATCGGAATCGAACTTTGATGGGTGGGTTCATAGGTGTATTTTGACCCGCTGAATCCAAAAATCCAACCTTTGCTACACGAAAATACACCTGGAAAGAAGTTATTCCGCATGGTACGGAAAAAAAAATGATCGAAAATATTTTTTTTCAGAATCAAAATCGGACTTTGATGGGTGTGTTTCTAGGTGAATTCCGACCCGCTGAATCCGAAAACCCGAACTTTGATGGCCAAAAATATGCTTGGAAAAAAGTTATTTCGCATGGTACGACAAAGAGATGATCGGAAATATCTGTCTCCAGAATCGGAATCAAACTTTGATGGGTGGGTTTATAGGTGTATTTTGACCCGCTGAATCCAGAAATCCAACCTTTGTTACACGAATATACACCTGGAAAGAATTTATTCCGCATGGTACGAAAAAGAGATGATCGAAAGAATTTTTTTTCAGAATCGGAATCGGACTGTGATGGGTGAGTTTCTAGGTGTATTTCGACCCGCTGAATCCGAAAATTCAACCTTTGATGACCAAAAATATGCTTGGAAAAAAGTTATTTCGCATGGTACGAAAAAGAGATGATCGAAAATATCTGTCTCCAGAATCGAAATCGAACTTTGATGGGTGGGTTTATAGGTGTATTTTGACCCGCTGAATCCAGAAATCCAACCTTTGTTACACGAATATACACCTGGAAAGAAGTTATTCCGCATGTTACGAAAAAGAGATGATCGAAAATATTTTTTTTCAGAATCGGAATCGGACTTTGATGGGTGAGTTTCTAGGTGTACACCGACCCGCTGAATCCGAAAATCCAACCTTTGATGACCATAAATATGCTTGGGAAAAAGTTATTTCGCATGGTACGAAAAAGAGATGATCGAAAATATTTTTTGTCAGAAACAAAGTCGGACTTTGATGGGTGAGTTTCTAGGTGTATTTCTACTCGCTGAATCCGAAAATCCAACCTTTGATGACCACAAATATGCTTGGAAAAAAGTTATTTCGCATGGTACGAAAAAGAGATGATCGAAAATATCTGTCTCTAGAATCGGAATCGAACTTTGATGGGTGGGTTCATAGGTGTATTTTGACCCGCTGAATCCAAAAATCCAACCTTTGTTACACGAAAATACACCTGGAGAGAAGTTATTCCGCATGGTGCGGAAAAAAAAATGATCGAAAATATTTTTTTTCAGAATCAAAATCGGACTTTGATGGGTGTGTTTCTAGGTGAATTCCGACCCGCTGAATCCGAAAATCCGAACTTTGATGGCTAAAAATACGCTTGGAAAAAAGTTATTTCGCATGTTACGACAAAGAGATGATCGGAAATATCTGTCTCCAGAATCGGAATCAAACTTTGATGGGTGGGTTTATAGGTGTATTTTGACCCGCTGAATCCAGAAATCCAACCTTTGTTACACGAAAATACACCTGAAAAGAATTTATTCCGCATGGTACGAAAAAGAGATGATCGAAAATATTTTTTTTCAGAATCGGAATCGTACTGTGATGGGTGAGTTTCTAGGTGTATTTCGACCCGCTGAATCCGAAAATCCAACCTTTGATGACCAAAAATATGCTTGGAAAAAAGTTATTTCGCATGGTGCGAAAAAGAGATGATCGAAAATATCTGTCTCTAGAATCGGAATCGAACTTTGATGGGTGGGTTTATAGGTGTATTTTGACCCGCTGAATCCAAAAATCCAACCTTTGTTACACGAAAATACACCTGGAACGAAGTTATTTCGCATGGTACGAAAAAGAGATGATCGAAAATATTTTTTTTCAGAATCGGAATCGGACTTTGATGGGTGAGTTTCTAGGTGTATACCGACCCGCTGAATCCGAAAATTCAACCTTTGATGACCATAAATATGCTTGGAAAAAAGTTATTTCGCATGGTACGAAATAGAGATGATCGAAAATATTTTTTTTCAGAATCGGAATCGGACTTTGATGGGTGAGTTTCTAGGTGTATACCGACCCGCTGAATCCGAAAATTCAACCTTTGATGACCATAAATATGCTTGGAAAAAAGTTATTTCGCATGGTACGAAAAAGAGATGATCGAAAATATTTTTTTTCAGAATCAAAATCGGACTTTGATGGGTGAGTTTCTAGGTGTATTTCGACTCGCTGAATCCGAAAATCCAACCTTTGATGACCAAAAATATGCTTGGAAAGAAGTTATTTCGCATGGTACGAAAAAGAGATGATCGAAAATATCTGTCTCTAGAATCGGAATCGAACTTTGATGGGTGGGTTCATAGGTGTATTTTGACCCGCTGAATCCAAAAATTCAACCTTTGTTATACGAAAATACACCTGGAAAGAAGTTATTCCGCATGGTACGAAAAAGAGATGATCGAAAATATTTTTTTTCAGAATCGGAATCGGACTTTGATGGGTGAGTTTCTAGGTGTATACCGACCCGCTGAATCCGAAAATCCAACCTTTGATGACCATAAATATGCTTGGAAAAAAGTTATTTCGCATGGTACGAAAAAGAGATGATCGAAAATATTTTTTTTCAGAATCAAAATCGGACTTTGATGGGTGAGTTTCTAGGTGTATTTCGACTCGCTGAATCTGAAAATCCAACCTTTGATGACCACAAATATGCTTGGAAAAAAGTTATTTCGCATGGTACGAAAAAGAGATGATCGAAAATATCTGTCTCTAGAATCGGAATCGAACTTTGATGGGTGGGTTCATAGGTGTATTTTGACCCGCTGAATCCAAAAATCCAACCTTTGTTACACGAAAATACACCTGGAGAGAAGTTATTCCGCATGGTGCGGAAAAAAAAATGATCGAAAATATTTTTTTTCAGAATCAAAATCGGACTTTGATGGGTGTGTTTCTAGGTGAATTCCGACCCGCTGAATCCGAAAATCCGAACTTTGATGGCCAAAAATATGCTTGGAAGAAAGTTATTTCGCATGGTACGACAAAGAGATGATCGGAAATATCTGTCTCCAGAATCGGAATCAAACTTTGATGGGTGGGTTTATAGGTGTATTTTGACCCGCTGAATCCAGAAATCCAACCTTTGTTACACGAAAATACACCTGGAAAGAATTTATTCCGCATGGTACGAAAAAGAGATGATCGTAAATATTTTTTTTCAGAATCAAAATCGGACTTTGATGCGTGAGTTTCTAGGTGTATTTCGACCCGCTGAATCCGAAAATCCAACCTTTGGTGACCAAAAATATGCTTGGAAAAAAGTTATTTCGCATGGTACGAAAAAGAGATGATCGCAAATATCTGTCTCCAAAAACAAAATCGAACTTTGATGGGTAGGTTCATAGCTGTATTTTGACCCGCTGAATCCAAAAATCCAACCTTTGTTATACGAAAATACACCTGGAAAGAAGTTATTCCGCATGGTACGAAAAAGAGATGATCGAAAATATTTTTTTTCAGAATCGGAATCGGACTTTGATGGGTGAGTTTCTAGGTGTATACCGACCCGCTGAATCCGAAAATCCAACCTTTGATGACCATAAATATGCTTGGAAAAAAGTTATTTCGCATGGTACGAAAAAGAGATGATCGAAAATATTTTTTTTCAGAATCAAAATCGGACTTTGATGGGTGAGTTTCTAGGTGTATTTCGACTTGCTGAATCCAAAAATCCAACCTTCGATGACCAAAAATATGCTTGGAAAAAAGTTATTTCGCATGGTACGAAAAAGAGATGATCGAAAATATCTGTCTCTAGAATCGGAATCGAACTTTGATGGGTGGGTTCATAGGTGTATTTTGACCCGCTGAATCCAAAAATCCAACCTTTGCTACACGAAAATACACCTGGAAAGAAGTTATTCCGCATGGTACGGAAAAAAAAATGATCGAAAATATTTTTTTTCAGAATCAAAATCGGACTTTGATGGGTGTGTTCCTAGGTGAATTCCGACCCGCTGAATCCGAAAACCCGAACTTTGATGGCCAAAAATATGCTTGGAAAAAAGTTATTTCGCATGGTACGACAAAGAGATGATCGAGAATATCTGTCTCCAGAATCGAAATCGAACTTTGATGGGTGGGTTTATAGGTGTATTTTGACCCGTTGAATCCAAAAATCCAACCTTTGTTATACGAAAATACACCTGGAAAGAAGTTATTCCGCATGGTACGAAAAAGAGATGATCGAAAATATTTTTTTTCAGAATCGGAATCGGACTTTGATGGGTGAGTTTCTAGGTGTATACCGACCCGCTGAATCCGAAAATTCAACCTTTGATGACCATAAATATGCTTGGAAAAAAGTTATTTCGCATGGTACGAAATAGAGATGATCGAAAATATTTTTTTTCAGAATCGGAATCGGACTTTGATGGGTGAGTTTCTAGGTGTATTTCGACTCGCTGAATCCGAAAATCCAACCTTTGATGACCAAAAATATGCTTGGAAAGAAGTTATTTCGCATGGTACGAAAAAGAGATGATCGAAAATATCTGTCTCTAGAATCGGAATCGAACTTTGATGGGTGGGTTCATAGGTGTATTTTGACCCGCTGAATCCAAAAATTCAACCTTTGTTATACGAAAATACACCTGGAAAGAAGTTATTCCGCATGGTACGGAAAAAAAAATGATCGAAAATATTTTTTGTCAGAATCAAAATCGGACTTTGATGAGTGAGTTTCTAGGTGTATTTCGACCCGCTGAATCCGAAAATCCAACCTTTGATGACCAAAAATATGCTTGGAAAAAAGTTATTTCGCATGGTACGCAAAAGAGATGATCGAAAATATTTCTTTTCAGAATCAAAATCGGACTTTGATGGGTGAGTTTCTAGGTGTATTTCGACCCGCTGAATCCGAAAATCGGAACTTTGATGACCAAAAATATGCTTGGAAAAAAGTTATTTCGCATGGTACGAAAAAGAGATGATCGAAAATATCTGTCTCCAGAATCGAAATCGAACTTTGATGGGTGGGTTTATAGGTGTATTTTGACCCGTTGAATCCAAAAATCCAACCTTTGTTATACGAAAATACACCTGGAAAGAAGTTATTCCGCATGGTACGAAAAAGAGATGATCGAAAATATTTTTTTTCAGAATCAAAATCGGACTTTGATGGGTGAGTTTCTAGGTGTATTCCGACTCGCTGAATCTGAAAATCCAACCTTTGATGACCACAAATATGCTTGGAAAAAAGTTATTTCGCATGGTACGAAAAAGAGATGATCGAAAATATCTGTCTCTAGAATCGGAATCGAACTTTGATGGGTGGGTTCATAGGTGTATTTTGACCCGCTGAATCCAAAAATCCAACCTTTGTTACACGAAAATACACCTGGAGAGAAGTTATTCCGCATGGTGCGGAAAAAAAAATGATCGAAAATATTTTTTTTCAGAATCAAAATCGGACTTTGATGGGTGTGTTTCTAGGTGAATTCCGACCCGCTGAATCCGAAAATCCGAACTTTGATGGCCAAAAATATGCTTGGAAGAAAGTTATTTCGCATGGTACGACAAAGAGATGATCGGAAATATCTGTCTCCAGAATCGGAATCAAACTTTGATGGGTGGGTTTATAGGTGTATTTTGACCCGCTGAATCCAGAAATCCAACCTTTGTTACACGAAAATACACCTGGAAAGAATTTATTCCGCATGGTACGAAAAAGAGATGATCGTAAATATTTTTTTTCAGAATCAAAATCGGACTTTGATGCGTGAGTTTCTAGGTGTATTTCGACCCGCTGAATCCGAAAATCCAACCTTTGGTGACCAAAAATATGCTTGGAAAAAAGTTATTTCGCATGGTACGAAAAAGAGATGATCGCAAATATCTGTCTCCAAAAACAAAATCGAACTTTGATGGGTAGGTTCATAGCTGTATTTTGACCCGCTGAATCCAAAAATCCAACCTTTGTTATACGAAAATACACCTGGAAAGAAGTTATTCCGCATGGTACGAAAAAGAGATGATCGAAAATATTTTTTTTCAGAATCGGAATCGGACTTTGATGGGTGAGTTTCTAGGTGTATACCGACCCGCTGAATCCGAAAATCCAACCTTTGATGACCATAAATATGCTTGGAAAAAAGTTATTTCGCATGGTACGAAAAAGAGATGATCGAAAATATTTTTTTTCAGAATCAAAATCGGACTTTGATGGGTGAGTTTCTAGGTGTATTTCGACTTGCTGAATCCAAAAATCCAACCTTCGATGACCAAAAATATGCTTGGAAAAAAGTTATTTCGCATGGTACGAAAAAGAGATGATCGAAAATATCTGTCTCTAGAATCGGAATCGAACTTTGATGGGTGGGTTCATAGGTGTATTTTGACCCGCTGAATCCAAAAATCCAACCTTTGCTACACGAAAATACACCTGGAAAGAAGTTATTCCGCATGGTACGGAAAAAAAAATGATCGAAAATATTTTTTTTCAGAATCAAAATCGGACTTTGATGGGTGTGTTCCTAGGTGAATTCCGACCCGCTGAATCCGAAAACCCGAACTTTGATGGCCAAAAATATGCTTGGAAAAAAGTTATTTCGCATGGTACGACAAAGAGATGATCGAGAATATCTGTCTCCAGAATCGAAATCGAACTTTGATGGGTGGGTTTATAGGTGTATTTTGACCCGTTGAATCCATAAATCCAACCTTTGTTATACGAAAATACACCTGGAAAGAAGTTATTCCGCATGGTACGAAAAAGAGATGATCGAAAATATTTTTTTTCAGAATCGGAATCGGACTTCGATGGGTGAGTTTCTAGGTGTATACCGACCCGCTGAATCCGAAAATCCAACCTTTGATGACCATAAATATGCTTGGAAAAAAGTTATTTCGCATGGTACGAAAAAGAGATGATCGAAAATATTTTTTTTCAGAATCAAAATCGGACTTTGATGGGTGAGTTTCTAGGTGTATTTCGACTCGCTGAATCTGAAAATTCAACCTTTGATGACCACAAATATGCTTGGAAAAAAGTTATTTCGCATGGTACGAAAAAGAGATGATCGAAAATATCTGTCTCTAGAATCGGAATCGAACTTTGATGGGTGGGTTCATAGGTGTATTTTGACCCGCTGAATCCAAAAATCCAACCTTTGTTACACGAAAATACACCTGGAGAGAAGTTATTCCGCATGGTGCGGAAAAAAAAATGATCGAAAATATTTTTTTTCAGAATCAAAATCGGACTTTGATGGGTGTGTTTCTAGGTGAATTCGGACCCGCTGAATCCGAAAATCCGAACTTTGATGGCCAAAAATATGCTTGGAAGAAAGTTATTTCGCATGGTACGACAAAGAGATGATCGGAAATATCTGTCTCCAGAATCGGAATCAAACTTTGATGGGTGGGTTTATAGGTGTATTTTGACCCGCTGAATCCAGAAATCCAACCTTTGTTACACGAAAATACACCTGGAAAGAATTTATTCCGCATGGTACGAAAAAGAGATGATCGTAAATATTTTTTTTCAGAATCAAAATCGGACTTTGATGCGTGAGTTTCTAGGTGTATTTCGACCCGCTGAATCCGAAAATCCAACCTTTGGTGACCAAAAATATGCTTGGAAAAAAGTTATTTCGCATGGTACGAAAAAGAGATGATCGCAAATATCTGTCTCCAAAAACAAAATCGAACTTTGATGGGTAGGTTCATAGCTGTATTTTGACCCGCTGAATCCAAAAATCCAACCTTCGTTATACGAAAATACACCTGGAAAGAAGTTATTCCGCATGGTACGAAAAAGAGATGATCGAAAATATTTTTTTTCAGAATCGGAATCGGACTTTGATGGGTGAGTTTCTAGGTGTATACCGACCCGCTGAATCCGAAAATCCAACCTTTGATGACCATAAATATGCTTGGAAAAAAGTTATTTCGCATGGTACGAAAAAGAGATGATCGAAAATATTTTTTTTCAGAATCAAAATCGGACTTTGATGGGTGAGTTTCTAGGTGTATTTCGACTTGCTGAATCCAAAAATCCACCCTTCGATGACCAAAAATATGCTTGGAAAAAAGTTATTTCGCATGGTACGAAAAAGAGATGATCGAAAATATCTGTCTCTAGAATCGGAATCGAACTTTGATGGGTGGGTTCATAGGTGTATTTTGACCCGCTGAATCCAAAAATCCAACCTTTGCTACACGAAAATACACCTGGAAAGAAGTTATTCCGCATGGTACGGAAAAAAAAATGATCGAAAATATTTTTTTTCAGAATCAAAATCGGACTTTGATGGGTGTGTTTCTAGGTGAATTCCGACCCGCTGAATCCGAAAACCCGAACTTTGATGGCCAAAAATATGCTTGGAAAAAAGTTATTTCGCATGGTACGACAAAGAGATGATCGGAAATATCTGTCTCCAGAATCGGAATCAAACTTTGATGGGTGGGTTTATAGGTGTATTTTGACCCGCTGAATCCAGAAATCCAACCTTTGTTACACGAATATACACCTGGAAAGAATTTATTCCGCATGGTACGAAAAAGAGATGATCGAAAGAATTTTTTTTCAGAATCGGAATCGGACTGTGATGGGTGAGTTTCTAGGTGTATTTCGACCCGCTGAATCCGAAAATTCAACCTTTGATGACCAAAAATATGCTTGGAAAAAAGTTATTTCGCATGGTACGAAAAAGAGATGATCGAAAATATCTGTCTCCAGAATCGGAATCGAACTTTGATGGGTGGGTTTATAGGTGTATTTTGACCCGCTGAATCCAAAAATCCAACCTTTGTTACACGAAAATACACCTGGAAAAAAGTTATTCCGCATGGTACGAAAAAGAGATGATCGGAAATATCTTTATCCAGAATCGGAAGCGAACTTTGATGGGTGGGTTCATAGGTGTATTTTGACCCGCTGAATCCAAAAATCCAACTTTTGTTAGACGAAAATACACCTAGAAAGAAGTTATTCCGCATGGTACGAAAAAGAGATGATCGAAAATATTTTTTTTCAGAATCAAAATCGGACTTTGATGGGTGAGTTTCTAGGTGTATTTCGACCCGCTGAATCCGAAAATCGGAACTTTGATGACCAAAAATATGCTTGGAAAAAAGTTATTTCGCATGGTACGAAAAAGAGATGATCGAAAATATCTGTCTCCAGAATCGAAATCGAACTTTGATGGGTGGGTTTATAGGTGTATTTTGACCCGCTGAATACAAAAATCCAACCTTTGTTATACGAAAATACACCTGGAAAGAAGTTATTCCGCATGTTACGAAAAAGAGATGATCGAAAATATTTTTTTTCAGAATCGGAATCGGACTTTGATGGGTGAGTTTCTAGGTGTACACCGACCCGCTGAATCCGAAAATCCAACCTTTGATGACCATAAATATGCTTGGGAAAAAGTTATTTCGCATGGTACGAAAAAGAGATGGTCGAAAATATTTTTTGTCAGAATCAAAATCGGACTTTGATGGGTGAGTTTCTAGGTGTATTTCTACTCGCTGAATCCGAAAATCCAACCTTTGATGACCACAAATATGCTTGGAAAAAAGTTATTTCGCATGGTACGAAAAAGAGATGATCGAAAATATCTGTCTCTAGAATCGGAATCGAACTTTGATGGGTGGGTTCATAGGTGTATTTTGACCCGCTGAATCCAAAAATCCAACCTTTGTTACACGAAAATACACCTGGAGAGAAGTTATTCCGCATGGTGCGGAAAAAAAAATGATCGAAAATATTTTTTTTCAGAATCAAAATCGGACTTTGATGGGTGTGTTTCTAGGTGAATTCCGACCCGCTGAATCCGAAAATCCGAACTTTGATGGCCAAAAATATGCTTGGAAGAAAGTTATTTCGCATGGTACGACAAAGAGATGATCGGAAATATCTGTCTCCAGAATCGGAATCAAACTTTGATGGGTGGGTTTATAGGTGTATTTTGACCCGCTGAATCCAGAAATCCAACCTTTGTTACACGAAAATACACCTGGAAAGAATTTATTCCGCATGGTACGAAAAAGAGATGATCGTAAATATTTTTTTTCAGAATCAAAATCGGACTTTGATGCGTGAGTTTCTAGGTGTATTTCGACCCGCTGAATCCGAAAATCCAACCTTTGGTGACCAAAAATATGCTTGGAAAAAAGTTATTTCGCATGGTACGAAAAAGAGATGATCGCAAATATCTGTCTCCAAAAACAAAATCGAACTTTGATGGGTAGGTTCATAGCTGTATTTTGACCCGCTGAATCCAAAAATCCAACCTTTGTTATACGAAAATACACCTGGAAAGAAGTTATTCCGCATGGTACGAAAAAGAGATGATCGAAAATATTTTTTTTCAGAATCGGAATCGGACTTTGATGGGTGAGTTTCTAGGTGTATACCGACCCGCTGAATCCGAAAATCCAACCTTTGATGACCATAAATATGCTTGGAAAAAAGTTATTTCGCATGGTACGAAAAAGAGATGATCGAAAATATTTTTTTTCAGAATCAAAATCGGACTTTGATGGGTGAGTTTCTAGGTGTATTTCGACTTGCTGAATCCAAAAATCCAACCTTCGATGACCAAAAATATGCTTGGAAAAAAGTTATTTCGCATGGTACGAAAAAGAGATGATCGAAAATATCTGTCTCTAGAATCGGAATCGAACTTTGATGGGTGGGTTCATAGGTGTATTTTGACCCGCTGAATCCAAAAATCCAACCTTTGCTACACGAAAATACACCTGGAAAGAAGTTATTCCGCATGGTACGGAAAAAAAAATGATCGAAAATATTTTTTTTCAGAATCAAAATCGGACTTTGATGGGTGTGTTCCTAGGTGAATTCCGACCCGCTGAATCCGAAAACCCGAACTTTGATGGCCAAAAATATGCTTGGAAAAAAGTTATTTCGCATGGTACGACAAAGAGATGATCGAGAATATCTGTCTCCAGAATCGAAATCGAACTTTGATGGGTGGGTTTATAGGTGTATTTTGACCCGTTGAATCCATAAATCCAACCTTTGTTGTACGAAAATACACCTGGAAAGAAGTTATTCCGCATGGTACGAAAAAGAGATGATCGAAAATATTTTTTTTCAGAATCGGAATCGGACTTCGATGGGTGAGTTTCTAGGTGTATACCGACCCGCTGAATCCGAAAATCCAACCTTTGATGACCATAAATATGCTTGGAAAAAAGTTATTTCGCATGGTACGAAAAAGAGATGATCGAAAATATTTTTTTTCAGAATCAAAATCGGACTTTGATGGGTGAGTTTCTAGGTGTATTTCGACTCGCTGAATCTGAAAATTCAACCTTTGATGACCACAAATATGCTTGGAAAAAAGTTATTTCGCATGGTACGAAAAAGAGATGATCGAAAATATCTGTCTCTAGAATCGGAATCGAACTTTGATGGGTGGGTTCATAGGTGTATTTTGACCCGCTGAATCCAAAAATCCAACCTTTGTTACACGAAAATACACCTGGAGAGAAGTTATTCCGCATGGTGCGGAAAAAAAAATGATCGAAAATATTTTTTTTCAGAATCAAAATCGGACTTTGATGGGTGTGTTTCTAGGTGAATTCGGACCCGCTGAATCCGAAAATCCGAACTTTGATGGCCAAAAATATGCTTGGAAGAAAGTTATTTCGCATGGTACGACAAAGAGATGATCGGAAATATCTGTCTCCAGAATCGGAATCAAACTTTGATGGGTGGGTTTATAGGTGTATTTTGACCCGCTGAATCCAGAAATCCAACCTTTGTTACACGAAAATACACCTGGAAAGAATTTATTCCGCATGGTACGAAAAAGAGATGATCGTAAATATTTTTTTTCAGAATCAAAATCGGACTTTGATGCGTGAGTTTCTAGGTGTATTTCGACCCGCTGAATCCGAAAATCCAACCTTTGGTGACCAAAAATATGCTTGGAAAAAAGTTATTTCGCATGGTACGAAAAAGAGATGATCGCAAATATCTGTCTCCAAAAACAAAATCGAACTTTGATGGGTAGGTTCATAGCTGTATTTTGACCCGCTGAATCCAAAAATCCAACCTTCGTTATACGAAAATACACCTGGAAAGAAGTTATTCCGCATGGTACGAAAAAGAGATGATCGAAAATATTTTTTTTCAGAATCGGAATCGGACTTTGATGGGTGAGTTTCTAGGTGTATACCGACCCGCTGAATCCGAAAATCCAACCTTTGATGACCATAAATATGCTTGGAAAAAAGTTATTTCGCATGGTACGAAAAAGAGATGATCGAAAATATTTTTTTTCAGAATCAAAATCGGACTTTGATGGGTGAGTTTCTAGGTGTATTTCGACTTGCTGAATCCAAAAATCCACCCTTCGATGACCAAAAATATGCTTGGAAAAAAGTTATTTCGCATGGTACGAAAAAGAGATGATCGAAAATATCTGTCTCTAGAATCGGAATCGAACTTTGATGGGTGGGTTCATAGGTGTATTTTGACCCGCTGAATCCAAAAATCCAACCTTTGCTACACGAAAATACACCTGGAAAGAAGTTATTCCGCATGGTACGGAAAAAAAAATGATCGAAAATATTTTTTTTCAGAATCAAAATCGGACTTTGATGGGTGTGTTTCTAGGTGAATTCCGACCCGCTGAATCCGAAAACCCGAACTTTGATGGCCAAAAATATGCTTGGAAAAAAGTTATTTCGCATGGTACGACAAAGAGATGATCGGAAATATCTGTCTCCAGAATCGGAATCAAACTTTGATGGGTGGGTTTATAGGTGTATTTTGACCCGCTGAATCCAGAAATCCAACCTTTGTTACACGAATATACACCTGGAAAGAATTTATTCCGCATGGTACGAAAAAGAGATGATCGAAAGAATTTTTTTTCAGAATCGGAATCGGACTGTGATGGGTGAGTTTCTAGGTGTATTTCGACCCGCTGAATCCGAAAATTCAACCTTTGATGACCAAAAATATGCTTGGAAAAAAGTTATTTCGCATGGTACGAAAAAGAGATGATCGAAAATATCTGTCTCCAGAATCGGAATCGAACTTTGATGGGTGGGTTTATAGGTGTATTTTGACCCGCTGAATCCAAAAATCCAACCTTTGTTACACGAAAATACACCTGGAAAAAAGTTATTCCGCATGGTACGAAAAAGAGATGATCGGAAATATCTTTATCCAGAATCGGAAGCGAACTTTGATGGGTGGGTTCATAGGTGTATTTTGACCCGCTGAATCCAAAAATCCAACTTTTGTTAGACGAAAATACACCTAGAAAGAAGTTATTCCGCATGGTACGAAAAAGAGATGATCGAAAATATTTTTTTTCAGAATCAAAATCGGACTTTGATGGGTGAGTTTCTAGGTGTATTTCGACCCGCTGAATCCGAAAATCGGAACTTTGATGACCAAAAATATGCTTGGAAAAAAGTTATTTCGCATGGTACGAAAAAGAGATGATCGAAAATATCTGTCTCCAGAATCGAAATCGAACTTTGATGGGTGGGTTTATAGGTGTATTTTGACCCGCTGAATACAAAAATCCAACCTTTGTTATACGAAAATACACCTGGAAAGAAGTTATTCCGCATGTTACGAAAAAGAGATGATCGAAAATATTTTTTTTCAGAATCGGAATCGGACTTTGATGGGTGAGTTTCTAGGTGTACACCGACCCGCTGAATCCGAAAATCCAACCTTTGATGACCATAAATATGCTTGGGAAAAAGTTATTTCGCATGGTACGAAAAAGAGATGGTCGAAAATATTTTTTGTCAGAATCAAAATCGGACTTTGATGGGTGAGTTTCTAGGTGTATTTCTACTCGCTGAATCCGAAAATCCAACCTTTGATGACCACAAATATGCTTGGAAAAAAGTTATTTCGCATGGTACGAAAAAGAGATGATCGAAAATATCTGTCTCTAGAATCGGAATCGAACTTTGATGGGTGGGTTCATAGGTGTATTTTGACCCGCTGAATCCAAAAATCCAACCTTTGTTACACGAAAATACACCTGGAGAGAAGTTATTCCGCATGGTGCGGAAACAAAAATGATCGAAAATATTTTTTTTCAGAATCAAAATCGGACTTTGATGGGTGTGTTTCTAGGTGAATTCCGACCCGCTGAATCCGAAAATCCGAACTTTGATGGCTCAAAATATGCTTGGAAAAAAGTTATTTCGCATGTTACGACAAAGAGATGATCGGAAATATCTGTCTCCAGAATCGGAATCAAACTTTGATGGGTGGGTTTATAGGTGTATTTTGACCCGCTGAATCCAGAAATCCAACCTATGTTACACGAAAATACACCTGAAAAGAATTTATTCCGCATGGTACAAAAAAGAGATGATCGAAAATATTTTTTTTCAGAATCGGAATCGTACTGTGATGGGTGAGTTTCTAGGTGTATTTCGACCCGCTGAATCCGAAAATCCAACCTTTGATGACCAAAAATATGCTTGGAAAAAAGTTATTTCGCATGGTGCGAAAAAGAGATGATCGAAAATATCTGTCTCTAGAATCGGAATCGAACTTTGATGGGTGGGTTTATAGGTGTATTTTGACCCGCTGAATCCAAAAATCCAACCTTTGTTACACGAAAATACACCTGGAAAGAAGTTATTTCGCATGGTACGAAAAAGAGATGATCGAAAATATTTTTTTTCAGAATCGGAATCGGACTTTGATGGGTGAGTTTCTAGGTGTATACCGACCCGCTGAATCCGAAAATTCAACCTTTGATGACCATAAATATGCTTGGAAAAAAGTTATTTCGCATGGTACGAAAAAGAGATGATCGAAAATATTTTTTTTCAGAATCGGAATCGGACTTTGATGGGTGAGTTTCTAGGTGTATACCGACCCGCTGAATCCGAAAATTCAACCTTTGATGACCATAAATATGCTTGGAAAAAAGTTATTTCGCATGGTACGAAAAAGAGATAATCGAAAATATTTTTTTTCAGAATCAAAATCGGACTTTGATGGGTGAGTTTCTAGGTGTATTTCGACTCGCTGAATCCGAAAATCCAACCTTTGATGACCAAAAATATGCTTGGAAAGAAGTTATTTCGCATGGTACGAAAAAGAGATGATCGAAAATATCTGTCTCTAGAATCGGAATCGAACTTTGATGGGTGGGTTCGTAGGTGTATTTTGACCCGCTGAATCCAAAAATCCAACCTTTGTTACACGAAAATACACCTGGAAAGAAGTTATTCCGCATGGTACGGAAAAAAAAATGATCGAAAATATTTTTTGTCAGAATCAAAATCGGACTTTGATGAGTGAGTTTCTAGGTGTATTTCGACCCGCTGAATCCGAAAATCCAACCTTTGATGACCAAAAATATGCTTGGAAAAAAGTTATTTCGCATGGTACGCAAAAGAGATGATCGAAAATATTTCTTTTCAGAATCAAAATCGGACTTTGATGGGTGAGTTTCTAGGTGTATTTCGACCCGCTGAATCCGAAAATCGGAACTTTGATGACCAAAAATATGCTTGGAAAAAAGTTATTTCGCATGGTACGAAAAAGAGATGATCGAAAATATCTGTCTCCAGAATCGAAATCGAACTTTGATGGGTGGGTTTATAGGTGTATTTTGACCCGCTGAATCCAAAAATCCAACCTTTGTTACACGAAAATACACCTGGAAAAAAGTTATTCCGCATGGTACGAAAAAGAGATGATCGGAAATATCTTTATCCAGAATCGGAAGCGAACTTTGATGGGTGGGTTCATAGGTGTATTTTGACCCGCTGAATCCAAAAATCCAACTTTTGTTAGACGAAAATACACCTAGAAAGAAGTTATTCCGCATGGTACGAAAAAGAGATGATCGAAAATATTTTTTTTCAGAATCAAAATCGGACTTTGATGGGTGAGTTTCTAGGTGTATTTCGACCCGCTGAATCCGAAAATCGGAACTTTGATGACCAAAAATATGCTTGGAAAAAAGTTATTTCGCATGGTACGAAAAAGAGATGATCGAAAATATCTGTCTCCAGAATCGAAATCGAACTTTGATGGGTGGGTTTATAGGTGTATTTTGACCCGCTGAATACAAAAATCCAACCTTTGTTATACGAAAATACACCTGGAAAGAAGTTATTCCGCATGTTACGAAAAAGAGATGATCGAAAATATTTTTTTTCAGAATCGGAATCGGACTTTGATGGGTGAGTTTCTAGGTATACACCGACCCGCTGAATCCGAAAATCCAACCTTTGATGACCATAAATATGCTTGGGAAAAAGTTATTTCGCATGGTACGAAAAAGAGATGATCGAAAATATTTTTTGTCAGAATCAAAATCGGACTTTGATGGGTGAGTTTCTAGGTGTATTTCTACTCGCTGAATCCGAAAATCCAACCTTTGATGACCACAAATATGCTTGGAAAAAAGTTATTTCGCATGGTACGAAAAAGAGATGATCGAAAATATCTGTCTCTAGAATCGGAATCGAACTTTGATGGGTGGGTTCATAGGTGTATTTTGACCCGCTGAATCCAAAAATCCAACCTTTGTTACACGAAAATACACCTGGAGAGAAGTTATTCCGCATGGTGCGGAAACAAAAATGATCGAAAATATTTTTTTTCAGAATCAAAATCGGACTTTGATGGGTGTGTTTCTAGGTGAATTCCGACCCGCTGAATCCGAAAATCCGAACTTTGATGGCTAAAAATATGCTTGGAAAAAAGTTATTTCGCATGTTACGACAAAGAGATGATCGGAAATATCTGTCTCCAGAATCGGAATCAAACTTTGATGGGTGGGTTTATAGGTGTATTTTGACCCGCTGAATCCAGAAATCCAACCTTTGTTACACGAAAATACACCTGAAAAGAATTTATTCCGCATGGTACGAAAAAGAGATGATCGAAAATATTTTTTTTCAGAATCGGAATCGTACTGTGATGGGTGAGTTTCTAGGTGTATTTCGACCCGCTGAATCCGAAAATCCAACCTTTGATGACCAAAAATATGCTTGGAAAAAAGTTATTTCGCATGGTACGCAAAAGAGATGATCGAAAATATTTCTTTTCAGAATCAAAATCGGACTTTGATGGGTGAGTTTCTAGGTGTATTTCGACCCGCTGAATCCGAAAATCGGAACTTTGATGACCAAAAATATGCTTGGAAAAAAGTTATTTCGCATGTTACGACAAAGAGATGATCGGAAATATCTGTCTCCAGAATCGGAATCAAACTTTGATGGGTGGGCTTATAGGTGTATTTTGACCCGCTGAATCCAGAAATCCAACCTTTGTTACACGAAAATACACATGAAAAGAATTTATTTCGCATGGTGCGAAAAAGAGATGATCGAAAATATCTGTCTCGAGAATCGGAATCGAACTTTGATGGGTGGGTTTATAGGTGTATTTTGACCCGCTGAATCCAAAAATCCAACCTTTGTCACACGAAAATACACCTGGAAAGAAGTTATTTCGCATGGTACGAAAAAGAGATGATCGAAAATATTTTTTTTCAGAATCGGAATCGGACTTTGATGGGTGAGTTTCTAGGTGTATACCGACCCGCTGAATCCGAAAATTCAACCTTTGATGACCATAAATATGCTTGGAAAAAAGTTATTTCGCATGGTACGAAAAAGAGATGATCGAAAATATTTTTTTTCAGAATCGGAATCGGACTGTGATGGGTGAGTTTCTAGGTGTATACCGACCCGCTGAATCCGAAAATTCAACCTTTGATGACCATAAATATGCTTGGAAAAAAGTTATTTCGCATGGTACGAAAAAGAGATGATCGAAAATATTTTTTTTCAGAATCAAAATCGGACTTTGATGGGTGAGTTTCTAGGTGTATTTCGACTCGCTGAATCCGAAAATCCAACCTTTGATGACCAAAAATATGCTTGGAAAGAAGTTATTTCGCATGGTACGAAAAAGAGATGATCGAAAATATCTGTCTCTAGAATCGGAATCGAACTTTGATGGGTGGGTTCATAGGTGTATTTTGACCCGCTGAATCCAAAAATCCAACCTTTGTTACACGAAAATACACCTGGAAAGAAGTTATTCCGCATGGTACGGAAAAAAAAATGATCGAAAATATTTTTTGTCAGAATCAAAATCGGACTTTGATGAGTGAGTTTCTAGGTGTATTTCGACCCGCTGAATCCGAAAATCCAACCTTTGATGACCAAAAATATGCTTGGAAAAAAGTTATTTCGCATGGTACGCAAAAGAGATGATCGAAAATATTTCTTTTCAGAATCAAAATCGGACTTTGATGGGTGAGTTTCTAGGTGTATTTCGACCCGCTGAATCCGAAAATCGGAACTTTGATGACCAAAAATATGCTTGGAAAAAAGTTATTTCGCATGGTACGAAAAAGAGATGATCGAAAATATCTGTCTCCAGAATCGAAATCGAACTTTGATGGGTGGGTTTATAGGTGTATTTTGACCCGCTGAATCCAAAAATCCAACCTTTGTTATACGAAAATACACCCGGAAAGAAGTTATTCCGCATGTTACGAAAAAGAGATGATCGAAAATATTTTTTTTCAGAATCGGAATCGGACTTTGATGGGTGAGTTTCTAGGTGTACACCGACCCGCTGAATCCGAAAATCCAACCTTTGATGACCATAAATATGCTTGGGAAAAAGTTATTTCGCATGGTACGAAAAAGAGATGATCGAAAATATTTTTTTTCAGAATCAAAATCGGACTTTGATGGGTGAGTTTCTAGGTGTATTTCTACTCGCTGAATCCGAAAATCCAACCTTTGATGACCACAAATATGCTTGGAAAAAAGTTATTTCGCATGGTACGAAAAAGAGATGATCGAAAATATCTGTCTCTAGAATCGGAATCGAACTTTGATGGGTGGGTTCATAGGTGTATTTTGACCCGCTGAATCCAAAAATCCAACCTTTGTTACACGAAAATACACCTGGAGAGAAGTTATTCCGCATGGTGCGGAAAAAAAAATGATCGAAAATATTTTTTTTCAGAATCAAAATCGGACTTTGATGGGTGTGTTTCTAGGTGAATTCCGACCCGCTGAATCCGAAAATCCGAACTTTGATGGCTAAAAATATGCTTGGAAAAAAGTTATTTCGCATGGTACGACAAAGAGATGATCGGAAATATCTGTCTCCAGAATCGGAATCAAACTTTGATGGGTGGGTTTATAGGTGTATTTTGACCCGCTGAATCCAGAAATCCAACCTTTGTTACACGAAAATACCCCTGAAAAGAATTAATTCCGCATGGTACGAAAAAGAGATGATCGAAAATATTTTTTTTCAGAATCGGAATCGTACTGTGATGGGTGAGTTTCTAGGTGTATTTCGACCCGCTGAATCCGAAAATCCAACCTTTGATGACCAAAAATATGCTTGGAAAAAAGTTATTTCGCATGGTGCGAAAAAGAGATGATCGAAAATATCTGTCTCTAGAATCGGAATCGAACTTTGATGGGTGGGTTTATAGGTGTATTTTGACCCGCTGAATCCAAAAATCCAACCTTTGTTACACGAAAATACACCTGGAAAGAAGTTATTCCGCATGGTACGAAAAAGAGATGATCGAAAATATTTTTTTTCAGAATCGGAATCGGACTTTGATGGGTGAGTTTCTAGGTGTATACCGACCCGCTGAATCCGAAAATTCAACCTTTGATGACCATAAATATGCTTGGAAAAAAGTTATTTCGCATGGTACGAAAAAGAGATGATCGAAAATATTTTTTTTCAGAATCAAAATCGGACTTTGATGGGTGAGTTTCTAGGTGTATTTCGACTCGCTGAATCCGAAAATCCAACCTTTGATGACCAAAAATATGCTTGGAAAAAAGTTATTTCGCATGGTACGAAAAAGAGATGATCGAAAATATCTGTCTCTAGAATCGGAATCGAACTTTGATGGGTGGGTTCATAGGTGTATTTTGACCCGCTGAATCCAAAAATCCAACCTTTGTTACACGAAAATACACCTGGAAAGAAGTTATTCCGCATGGTACGGAAAAAAAAATGATCGAAAATATTTTTTGTCAGAATCAAAATCGGACTTTGATGAGTGAGTTTCTAGGTGTATTTCGACCCGCTGAATCCGAAAATCCAACCTTTGATGACCAAAAATATGCTTGGAAAAAAGTTATTTCGCATGGTACGCAAAAGAGATGATCGAAAATATTTCTTTTCAGAATCAAAATCGGACTTTGATGGGTGAGTTTCTAGGTGTATTTCGACCCGCTGAATCCGAAAATCGGAACTTTGATGACCAAAAATATGCTTGGAAAAAAGTTATTTCGCATGGTACGAAAAAGAGATGATCGAAAATATCTGTCTCCAGAATCGAAATCGAACTTTGATGGGTGGGTTTATAGGTGTATTTTGACCCGCTGAATCCAAAAATCCAACCTTTGTTATACGAAAATACACCTGGAAAGAAGTTATTCCGCATGGTACGAAAAAGAGATGATCGAAAATATTTTTTTTCAGAATCGGAATCGGACTTTGATGGGTGAGTTTCTAGGTGTATACCGACCCGCTGAATCCGAAAATCCAACCTTTGATGACCATAAATATGCTTGGAAAAAAGTTATTTCGCATGGTACGAAAAAGAGATGATCGAAAATATTTTTTTTCAGAATCAAAATCGGACTTTGATGGGTGAGTTTCTAGGTGTATTTCGACTCGCTGAATCCGAAAATCCAACCTTTGATGACCACAAATATGCTTGGAAAAAAGTTATTTCGCATGGTACGAAAAAGAGATGATCGAAAATATCTGTCTCTAGAATCGGAATCGAACTTTGATGGGTGGGTTCATAGGTGTATTTTGACCCGCTGAATCCAAAAATCCAACCTTTGTTACACGAAAATACACCTGGAGAGAAGTTATTCCGCATGGTGCGGAAAAAAAAATGATCGAAAATATTTTTTTTCAGAATCAAAATCGGACCTTGATGGGTGTGTTTCTAGGTGAATTCCGACCCGCTGAATCCGAAAATCCGAACTTTGATGGCCAAAAATATGCTTGGAAAAAAGTTATTTCGCATGGTACGACAAAGAGATGATCGGAAATATCTGTCTCCAGAATCGGAATCAAACTTTGATGGGTGGGTTTATAGGTGTATTTTGACCCGCTGAATTCAGAAATCCAACCTTTGTTACACGAAAATACACCTGGAAAGAATTTATTCCGCATGGTACGAAAAAGAGATGATCGAAAATATCTGTCTCCAGAATCGAAATCGAACTTTGATGGGTGGGTTTATAGGTGTATTTTGACCCGCTGAATCCAAAAATCCAACCTTTGTTATACGAAAATACACCTGGAAAGAAGTTATTCCGCATGGTACGAAAAAGAGATGATCGAAAATATTTTTTTTCAGAATCGGAATCGGACTTTGATGGATGAGTTTCTAGGTGTATACCGACCCGCTGAATCCGAAAATCCAACCTTTGATGACCATAAATATGCTTGGAAAAAAGTTATTTCGCATGGTACGAAAAAGAGATGATCGAAAATATTTTTTTTCAGAATCAAAATCGGACTTTGATGGGTGAGTTTCTAGGTGTATTTCGACTCGCTGAATCCGAAAATCCAACCTTTGGTGACCACAAATATGCTTGGAAAAAAGTTATTTCGCATGGTACGAAAAAGAGATGATCGAAAATATCTGTCTCTAGAATCGGAATCGAACTTTGATGGGTGGGTTCATAGGTGTATTTTGACCCGCTGAATCCAAAAATCCAACCTTTGTTACACGAAAATACACCTGGAGAGAAGTTATTCCGCATGGTGCGGAAAAAAAAATGATCGAAAATATTTTTTTTCAGAATCAAAATCGGACTTCGATGGGTGTGTTTCTAGGTGAATTCCGACCCGCTGAATCCGAAAATCCGAACTTTGATGGCCAAAAATATGCTTGGAAAAAAGTTATTTCGCATGGTACGACAAAGAGATGATCGGAAATATCTGTCTCCAGAATCGGAATCAAACTTTGATGGGTGGGTTTATAGGTGTATTTTGACCCGCTGAATTCAGAAATCCAACCTTTGTTACACGAAAATACACCTGGAAAGAATTTATTCCGCATGGTACGAAAAAGAGATGATCGAAAATATTTTTTTTCAGAATCGGAATCGGACTTTGATGGGTGAGTTTCTAGGTGTATTTCGACCCGCTGAATCCGAAAATCCAACCTTTGATGACCAAAAATATGCTTGGAAAAAAGTTATTTCGCATGGTACGAAAAAGAGATGATCGCAAATATCTGTCTCCAGAATCAAAATCGAACTTTGATGGGTGGGTTCATAGCTGTATTTTGACCCGCTGAATCCAAAAATCCAACCTTTGTTACACGAAAATACACCTGGAAAGAAGTTATTCCGCATGGTACGAAAAAGAGATGATCGAAAATATTTTTTTTCAGAATCGGAATCGGACTTTGATGGGTGAGTTTCTAGGTGTATACCGACCCGCTGAATCCGAAAATCCAACCTTTGATGACCAAAAATATTCTTGGAAAAAAGTTATTTCGCATGGTACGAAAAAGAGATGATCGAAAATATCTGTCTCCAGAATCGAAATCGAACTTCGATGGGTGGGTTTATAGGTGTATTTTGACCCGCTGAATCCGAAAATCCAACCTTTGATGACCAAAAATATGCTTGGAAAAAAGTTATTTCGCATGGTACGAAAAAGAGATGATCGGAAATATTTTGTTTCAGAATCAAGATCGGACTTTGATGGGTGGGTTCATAGCTGTATTTTGACCCGCTGAATCCAAAAATCCAACCTTTGTTACACGAAAATACACCTGGAAAGAAGTTATTCCGCATGGTACGAAAAAGAGATGATCGAAAATATTTTTTTTCAGAATCGGAATCGGACTTTGATGGGTGAGTTTCTAGGTGTATACCGACCCGCTGAATCCGAAAACCCAACCTTTGATTACCATAAATATGCTTGGAAAAAAGGTATTTCGCATGGTACGAAAAAGAGATGATCGAAAATATTTTTTTTCCGAATCAAAATCGGACTTTGATGGGTGAGTGTCTAGGTGTATTTCGACTTGCTGAATCCAAAAATCCAACCTTCGATGACCAAAAATATGCTTGGAAAAAAGTTATTTCGCATGGTACGAAAAAGAGATGATCGAAAATATCTGTCTCTAGAATCGGAATCGAACTTTGATGGGTGGGTTCATAGGTGTATTTTGACCCGCTGAATCCAAAAATCCAACCTTTGTTACACGAAAATACACCTGGAAAGAAGTTATTCCGCATGGTACGGAAAAAAAAATGATCGAAAATATTTTTTTTCAGAATCAAAATCGGACTTTGATGGGTGTGTTTCTAGGTGAATTCCGACCCGCTGAATCCGAAAATCCGTACTTTGATGGCCAAAAATATGCTTGGAAAAAAGTTATTTCGCATGGTACGACAAAGAGATGATCGGAAATATCTGTCTCCAGAATCGGAATCAAACTTTGATGGGTGGGTTTATAGGTGTATTTTGACCCGCTGAATCCGAAAATCCGTACTTTGATGGCCAAAAATATGCTTGGAAAAAAGTTATTTCGCATGGTACGAAAAAGAGATGATCGAAAATATCTGTCTCCAGAATCGAAATCGAACTTTGATGGGTGGGTTTATAGGTGTATTTTGACCCGCTGAATCCAAAAATCCAACCTTTGTTATACGAAAAAACACCTGGAAAGAAGTTATTCCGCATGGTACGAAAAAGAGATGATCGAAAATATTTTTTTTCAGAATCGGAATCGGACTTTGATGGGTGAGTTTCTAGGTGTATACCGACCCGCTGAATCCGAAAATCCAACCTTTGATGACCATAAATATGCTTGGAAAAAAGTTATTTCGCATGGTACGAAAAAGAGATGATCGAAAATATTTTTTTTCAGAATCAAAATCGGACTTTGATGGGTGAGTTTCTAGGTGTATTTCGACTCGCTGAATCCGAAAATCCAACCTTTGATGACCACAAATATGCTTGGAAAAAAGTTATTTCGCATGGTACGAAAAAGAGATGATCGAAAATATCTGTCTCTAGAATCGGAATCGAACTTTGATGGGTGGGTTCATAGGTGTATTTTGACCCGCTGAATCCAAAAATCCAACCTTTGTTACACGAAAATACACCTGGAGAGAAGTTATTCCGCATGGTGCGGAAAAAAAAATGATCGAAAATATTTTTTTTCAGAATCAAAATCGGACCTTGATGGGTGTGTTTCTAGGTGAATTCCGACCCGCTGAATCCGAAAATCCGAACTTTGATGGCCAAAAATATGCTTGGAAAAAAGTTATTTCGCATGGTACGACAAAGAGATGATCGGAAATATCTGTCTCCAGAATCGGAATCAAACTTTGATGGGTGGGTTTATAGGTGTATTTTGACCCGCTGAATTCAGAAATCCAACCTTTGTTACACGAAAATACACCTGGAAAGAATTTATTCCGCATGGTACGAAAAAGAGATGATCGAAAATATCTGTCTCCAGAATCGAAATCGAACTTTGATGGGTGGGTTTATAGGTGTATTTTGACCCGCTGAATCCAAAAATCCAACCTTTGTTATACGAAAATACACCTGGAAAGAAGTTATTCCGCATGGTACGAAAAAGAGATGATCGAAAATATTTTTTTTCAGAATCGGAATCGGACTTTGATGGATGAGTTTCTAGGTGTATACCGACCCGCTGAATCCGAAAATCCAACCTTTGATGACCATAAATATGCTTGGAAAAAAGTTATTTCGCATGGTACGAAAAAGAGATGATCGAAAATATTTTTTTTCAGAATCAAAATCGGACTTTGATGGGTGAGTTTCTAGGTGTATTTCGACACGCTGAATCCGAAAATCCAACCTTTGATGACCACAAATATGCTTGGAAAAAAGTTATTTCGCATGGTACGAAAAAGAGATGATCGAAAATATCTGTCTCTAGAATCGGAATCGAACTTTGATGGGTGGGTTCATAGGTGTATTTTGACCCGCTGAATCCAAAAATCCAACCTTTGTTACACGAAAATACACCTGGAGAGAAGTTATTCCGCATGGTGCGGAAAAAAAAATGATCGAAAATATTTTTTTTCAGAATCAAAATCGGACTTCGATGGGTGTGTTTCTAGGTGAATTCCGACCCGCTGAATCCGAAAATCCGAACTTTGATGGCCAAAAATATGCTTGGAAAAAAGTTATTTCGCATGGTACGACAAAGAGATGATCGGAAATATCTGTCTCCAGAATCGGAATCAAACTTTGATGGGTGGGTTTATAGGTGTATTTTGACCCGCTGAATTCAGAAATCCAACCTTTGTTACACGAAAATACACCTGGAAAGAATTTATTCCGCATGGTACGAAAAAGAGATGATCGAAAATATTTTTTTTCAGAATCGGAATCGGACTTTGATGGGTGAGTTTCTAGGTGTATTTCGACCCGCTGAATCCGAAAATCCAACCTTTGATGACCAAAAATATGCTTGGAAAAAAGTTATTTCGCATGGTACGAAAAAGAGATGATCGCAAATATCTGTCTCCAGAATCAAAATCGAACTTTGATGGGTGGGTTCATAGCTGTATTTTGACCCGCTGAATCCAAAAATCCAACCTTTGTTACACGAAAATACACCTGGAAAGAAGTTATTCCGCATGGTACGAAAAAGAGATGATCGAAAATATTTTTTTTCAGAATCGGAATCGGACTTTGATGGGTGAGTTTCTAGGTGTATACCGACCCGCTGAATCCGAAAATCCAACCTTTGATGACCAAAAATATTCTTGGAAAAAAGTTATTTCGCATGGTACGAAAAAGAGATGATCGAAAATATCTGTCTCCAGAATCGAAATCGAACTTCGATGGGTGGGTTTATAGGTGTATTTTGACCCGCTGAATCCGAAAATCCAACCTTTGATGACCAAAAATATGCTTGGAAAAAAGTTATTTCGCATGGTACGAAAAAGAGATGATCGGAAATATTTTGTTTCAGAATCAAGATCGGACTTTGATGGGTGGGTTCATAGCTGTATTTTGACCCGCTGAATCCAAAAATCCAACCTTTGTTACACGAAAATACACCTGGAAAGAAGTTATTCCGCATGGTACGAAAAAGAGATGATCGAAAATATTTTTTTTCAGAATCGGAATCGGACTTTGATGGGTGAGTTTCTAGGTGTATACCGACCCGCTGAATCCGAAAACCCAACCTTTGATTACCATAAATATGCTTGGAAAAAAGGTATTTCGCATGGTACGAAAAAGAGATGATCGAAAATATTTTTTTTCCGATCAAAATCGGACTTTGATGGGTGAGTTTCTAGGTGTATTTCGACTTGCTGAATCCAAAAATCCAACCTTCGATGCCCAAAAATATGCTTGGAAAAAAGTTATTTCGCATGGTACGAAAAAGAGATGATCGAAAATATCTGTCTCTAGAATCGGAATCGAACTTTGATGGGTGGGTTCATAGGTGTATTTTGACCCGCTGAATCCAAAAATCCAACCTTTGTTACACGAAAATACACCTGGAAAGAAGTTATTCCGCATGGTACGGAAAAAAAAATGATCGAAAATATTTTTTTTCAGAATCAAAATCGGACTTTGATGGGTGTGTTTCTAGGTGAATTCCGACCCGCTGAATCCGAAAATCCGTACTTTGATGGCCAAAAATATGCTTGGAAAAAAGTTATTTCGCATGGTACGACAAAGAGATGATCGGAAATATCTGTCTCCAGAATCGGAATCAAACTTTGATGGGTGGGTTTATAGGTGTATTTTGACCCGCTGAACTCAGAAATCCAACCTTTGTTACACGAATATACACCTGGAAAGAAGTTATTCCGCATGGTACGAAAAAGAGATGATCGAAAATATTTTTTTTCAGAATCGGAATCGGACTTTGATGGGTGAGTTTCTAGGTGTATACCGACCCGCTGAATCCGAATATCCAACCTTTGATGACCATAAATATGCTTGGAAAAAAGTTATTTCGCATGGTACGAAAAAGAGATGATCGAAAATATTTTTTTTCAGAATCGGAATCGGACTTTGATGGGTGAGTTTCTAGGTGTATTTCGACTCGCTGAATCCGAAAATCCAACCTTTGATGACCACAAATATGCTTGGAAAAAAGTTATTTCGCATGGTACGAAAAAGAGATGATCGAAAATATCTGTCTCTAGAATCGGAATCGAACTTTGATGCGTGGGTTCATAGGTGTATTTTGACCCGCTGAATCCAAAAATCCAACCTTTGTTACACGAAAATACACCTGGAGAGAAGTTATTCCGCATGGTGCGGAAAAAAAAATGATCGAAAATATTTTTTTTCAGAATCAAAATCGGACTTTGATGGGTGTGTTTCTAGGTGAATTCCGACCCGCTGAATCCGAAAATCCGAACTTTGATGGCCAAAAATATGCTTGGAAAAAAGTTATTTCGCATGGTACGACAAAGAGATGATCGGAAATATCTGTCTCCAGAATCGGAATCAAACTTTGATGGTTGGGTTCATAGGTGTATTTTGACCCGCTGAATCCAAAAATCCAACCTTTGTTACACGAAAATACACCTGGAACGAATTTATTCCGCATGGTACGAAAAAGAGATGATCGAAAATATTTTTTTTCAGAATCGGAATCGGACTTTGATGGGTGAGTTTCTAGGTGTATTTCGACCCGCTGAATCCGAAAATCCTACCTTTGATGACCAAAAATATGCTTGGAAAAGAGTTATTTCGCATGGTACGAAAAAGAGATGATCGCGAATATCTGTCTCCAGAATCAAAATCGAACTTTGATGGGTGGGTTCATAGCTGTATTTTGACCCGCTGAATCCAAAAATCCAACCTTTGTTACACGAAAATTCACCTGGAAAGAAGTTATTCCGCATGGTACGACAAAGAGATGATCGAAAATATTTTTTTTCAGAATCGGAATCGGACTTTGATGGGTGAGTTTCTAGGTGTATTCCGACCCGCTGAATCCGAAAATCGGAACTTTGATGACCAAAAATATGCTTGGAAAAAAGTTATTTCGCATGGTACGCAAAAGAGATGATCGAAAATATTCCTTTTCAGAATCAAAATCGGACTTTGATGGGTGAGTTTCTAGGTGTATTTCGACTCGCTGAATCCGAAAATCCAACCTTTGATGACCAAAAATATGCTTGGAAAAAAGTTATTTCGCATGGTACGAAAAAGAGATGATCGAAAATATTTTGTTTCAGAATCAAAATCGGACTTTGATGGGTGGGTTCATAGCTGTATTTTGACCCGCTGAATCCAAAAATCGAAACTTTGTTACACGAAAATACACCTGGAAAGAAGTTATTCCGCATGGTACGAAAAAGAGATGATCGAAAATATTTTTTTTCAGAATCGGAATCGGACTTTGATGGGTGAGTTTCTAGGTGTATACCGACCCGCTGAATCCGAAAATCCAACCTTTGATGACCATGAATGTGCTTGGAAAAAAGGTATTTCGCATGGTACGAAAAAGAGATGATCGAAAATATTTTTTTTCAGAATCAAAATCGGACTTTGATGGGTGAGTTTCTAGGTGTATTTCGACTTGCTGAATCCAAAAAACCAACCTTCGATGACCAAAAATATGCTTGGAAAAAAGTTATTTCGCATGGTACGAAAAAGAGATGATCGAAAATATCTGTCTCTAGAATCGGAATCGAACTTTGATGGGTGGGTTCATAGGTGTATTTTGACCCGCTGAATCCAAAAATCCAACCTTTGTTACACGAAAATACACCTGGAAAGAAGTTATTCCGCATGGTACGGAAAAAAAAATGATCGAAAATATTTTTTTTCAGAATCAAAATCGGACTTTGATGGGTGTGTTTCTAGGTGAATTCCGACCCGCTGAATCCGAAAATCCGTACTTTGATGGCCAAAAATATGCTTGGAAAAAAGTTATTTCGCATGGTACGACAAAGAGATGATCGGAAATATCTGTCTCCAGAATCGGAATCAAACTTTGATGGGTGGGTTTATAGGTGTATTTTGACCCGCTGAATCCAGAAATCCAACCTTTGTTACACGAATATACACCTGGAAAGAATTTATTCCGCATGGTACGAAAAAGAGATGATCGAAAGAATTTTTTTTCAGAATCGGAATCGGACTGTGATGGGTGAGTTTCTAGGTGTATTTTGACCCGCTGAATCCGAAAATCCAACCTTTGATGACCAAAAATATGCTTGGAAAAAAGTTATTTCGCATGGTACGAAAAAGAAATGATCGAAAATACCTGTCTCCAGAATCGGAATCGAACTTTGATGGGTGGGTTTATAGGTGTATTTTGACCCGCTGAATCCAAAAATCCAACCTTTGTTACACGAAAATACACCTGGAAAGAAGTTATTCCGCATGGTACGAAAAAGAGATGATCGGAAATATCTTTCTCCAGAATCGGAAGCGAACTTTGATGGGTGGGTTCATAGGTGTATTTTGACCCGCTGAATCCAAAAATCCAACTTTTGTTAGACGAAAATACACCTAGAAAGAAGTTATTCCGCATGGTACGAAAAAGAGATGATCGAAAATATTTTTTTTCAGAATCAAAATCGGACTTTGATGGGTGAGTTTCTAGGTGTATTTCGACCCGCTGAATCCGAAAATCGGAACTTTGATGACCAAAAATATGCTTGGAAAAAAGTTATTTCGCATGGTACGAAAAAGAGATGATCGAAAATATCTGTCTCCAGAATCGAAATCGAACTTCGATGGGTGGGTTTATAGGTGTATTTTGACCCGCTGAATCCGAAAATCCAACCTTTGATGACCAAAAATATGCTTGGAAAAAAGTTATTTCGCATGGTACGAAAAAGAGATGATCGCAAATATCTTTCTCCAGAATCGAAAGCGAACTTTGATGGGTGGGTTCATAGGTGTATTTTGACCCGCTGAATCCAAAAATCCAACTTTTGTTACACGAAAATACACCTGGAAAGAAGTTATTCCGCATGGTACGAAAAAGAGATGATCGAAAATATTTTTTTTCAGAATCGGAATCGGACTTTGAAGGGTGAGTTTCTAGGTGTATTCCGACCCGCTGGATCTGAAAATCCAACCTTTGATGACCAAAAATATGCTTAGAAAAAAGTTGTTTCGCATGGTACGAAAAAGAGATGATCGAAAATATCTGTCTCCAGAATCGGAATCGAACTTTGATGGGTGGGTTTATAGGTGTATTTTGTCCCGCTGCATCCAGAAATCCAACCTTTGTTACACGAAAATACACCTGGAAAGAATTTATTCCGCATGGTACGAAAAAGACATGATCGAAAGAATTTTTTGTCAGAATCAAAATCGGACTTTGATGAGTGAGTTTCTAGGTGTATTTCGACCCGCTGAATCCGAAAATCCAACCTTTGATGACCAAAAATATGCTTGGAAAAAAGTTATTTCGCATGGTACGCAAAAGAGATGATCGAAAATATTTTTTTTCAGAATCAAAATCGGACTTTGATGGGTGAGTTTCTAGGTGTATTTCGACCCGCTGAATCCGAAAATCGGAACTTTGATGACCAAAAATATGCTTGGAAAAAAGTTATTTCGCATGGTACGAAAAAGAGATGATCGAAAATATCTGTCTCCAGAATCGAAATCGAACTTTGATGGGTGGGTTTATAGGTGTATTTTGACCCGCTGAATCCAAAAATCCAACCTTTGTTACAGGAAAATACACCTGGAAAGAAGTTATTCCGCATGGTACGAAAAAGAGATGATCGAAAATATTTTTTTTCGGAATCGGAATCGGACTTTGATAGGTGAGTTTCTAGGTGTATACCGACCCGCTGAATCCGAAAATCCAACCTTTGATGACCATAAATATGCTTGGAAAAAAGTTATTTCGCATGGTACGAAAAAGAGATGATCGAAAATATTTTTTTTCAGAATCAAAATCGGACTTTGATGGGTGAGTTTCTAGGTGTATTTCGACTCGCTGAATCCGAAAATCCAACCTTTGATGACCACAAATATGCTTGGAAAAAAGTTATTTCGCATGGTACGAAAAAGAGATGATCGAAAATATCTGTCTCTAGAATCGGAATCGAACTTTGATGGGTGGGTTCATAGGTGTATTTTGACCCGCTGAATCCAAAAATCCAACCTTTGTTACACGAAAATACACCTGGAGAGAAGTTATTCCGCATGGTGCGGAAAAAAAAATGATCGAAAATATTTTTTTTCAGAATCAAAATCGGACTTTGATGGGTGTGTTTCTAGGTGAATTCCGACCCGCTGAATCCGAAAATCCGAACTTTGATGGCCAAAAATATGCTTGGAAAAAAGTTATTTCGCATGGTACGACAAAGAGATGATCGGAAATATCTGTCTCCAGAATCGGAATCAAACTTTGATGGGTGGGTTTATAGGTGTATTTTGACCCGCTGAATCCAGAAATCCAACCTTTGTTACACGAAAATACACCTGGAAAGAATTTATTCCGCATGGTACGAAAAAGAGATGATCGTAAATATTTTTTTTCAGAATCAAAATCGGACTTTGATGCGTGAGTTTCTAGGTGTATTTCGACCCGCTGAATCCGAAAATCCAACCTTCGATGACCAAAAATATGCTTGGAAAAAAGTTATTTCGCATGGTACGAAAAAGAGATGATCGCAAATATCTGTCTCCAAAATCAAAATCGAACTTCGATGGGTGGGTTCATAGCTGTATTTTGACCCGCTGAATCCAAAAATCCAACCATTGTTACACGAAAATACACCTGGAAAATAGTTATTCCGCATGGTACGAAAAAGAGATGATCGAAAATATTTTTTTTCAGAATCGGAATCGGACTTTGATGGGTGAGTTTCTAGGTGTATACCGACCCGCTGAATCCGAAAATCCAACCTTTGATGACCATAAATATGCTTGGAAAAAAGTTATTTCGCATGGTACGAAAAAGAGATGATCGAAAATATTTTTTTTCAGAATCAAATTCGGACTTTGATGGGTGAGTTTCTAGGTGTATTTCGACTTGCTGAATCCAAAAATCCAACCTTCGATGACCAAAAATATGCTTGGAAAAAAGTTATTTCGCATGGTACGAAAAAGAGATGATCGAAAATATCTGTCTCTAGAATCGGAATCGAACTTTGATGGGTGGGTTCATAGGTGTATTTTGACCCGCTGAATCCAAAAATCCAACCTTTGTTACACGAAAATACACCTGGAAAGAAGTTATTCCGCATGGTACGAAAAAGAGATGATCGAAAATATTTTTTTTCAGAATCAAAATCGGACTTTGATGGGTGAGTTTCTAGGTGTATTTCGACCCGCTGAATCCGAAAATCGGAACTTTGATGACCAAAAATATGCTTGGAAAAAAGTTATTTCGCATGGTACGAAAAAGAGATGATCGAAAATATCTGTCTCCAGAATCGAAATCGAACTTCGATGGGTGGGTTTATAGGTGTATTTTGACCCGCTGAATCCGAAAATCCAACCTTTGATGACCAAAAATATGCTTGGAAAAAAGTTATTTCGCATGGTACGAAAAAGAGATGATCGCAAATATCTTTCTCCAGAATCGAAAGCGAACTTTGATGGGTGGGTTCATAGGTGTATTTTGACCCGCTGAATCCAAAAATCCAACTTTTGTTACACGAAAATACACCTGGAAAGAAGTTATTCCGCATGGTACGAAAAAGAGATGATCGAAAATATTTTTTTTCAGAATCGGAATCGGACTTTGAAGGGTGAGTTTCTAGGTGTATTCCGACCCGCTGGATCTGAAAATCCAACCTTTGATGACCAAAAATATGCTTAGAAAAAAGTTGTTTCGCATGGTACGAAAAAGAGATGATCGAAAATATCTGTCTCCAGAATCGGAATCGAACTTTGATGGGTGGGTTTATAGGTGTATTTTGTCCCGCTGCATCCAGAAATCCAACCTTTGTTACACGAAAATACACCTGGAAAGAATTTATTCCGCATGGTACGAAAAAGACATGATCGAAAGAATTTTTTGTCAGAATCAAAATCGGACTTTGATGAGTGAGTTTCTAGGTGTATTTCGACCCGCTGAATCCGAAAATCCAACCTTTGATGACCAAAAATATGCTTGGAAAAAAGTTATTTCGCATGGTACGCAAAAGAGATGATCGAAAATATTTTTTTTCAGAATCAAAATCGGACTTTGATGGGTGAGTTTCTAGGTGTATTTCGACCCGCTGAATCCGAAAATCGGAACTTTGATGACCAAAAATATGCTTGGAAAAAAGTTATTTCGCATGGTACGAAAAAGAGATGATCGAAAATATCTGTCTCCAGAATCGAAATCGAACTTTGATGGGTGGGTTTATAGGTGTATTTTGACCCGCTGAATCCAAAAATCCAACCTTTGTTACACGAAAATACACCTGGAAAGAAGTTATTCCGCATGGTACGAAAAAGAGATGATCGAAAATATTTTTTTTCGGAATCGGAATCGGACTTTGATAGGTGAGTTTCTAGGTGTATACCGACCCGCTGAATCCGAAAATCCAACCTTTGATGACCATAAATATGCTTGGAAAAAAGTTATTTCGCATGGTACGAAAAAGAGATGATCGAAAATATTTTTTTTCAGAATCAAAATCGGACTTTGATGGGTGAGTTTCTAGGTGTATTTCGACTCGCTGAATCCGAAAATCCAACCTTTGATGACCACAAATATGCTTGGAAAAAAGTTATTTCGCATGGTACGAAAAAGAGATGATCGAAAATATCTGTCTCTAGAATCGGAATCGAACTTTGATGGGTGGGTTCATAGGTGTATTTTGACCCGCTGAATCCAAAAATCCAACCTTTGTTACACGAAAATACACCTGGAGAGAAGTTATTCCGCATGGTGCGGAAAAAAAAATGATCGAAAATATTTTTTTTCAGAATCAAAATCGGACTTTGATGGGTGTGTTTCTAGGTGAATTCCGACCCGCTGAATCCGAAAATCCGAACTTTGATGGCCAAAAATATGCTTGGAAAAAAGTTATTTCGCATGGTACGACAAAGAGATGATCGGAAATATCTGTCTCCAGAATCGGAATCAAACTTTGATGGGTGGGTTTATAGGTGTATTTTGACCCGCTGAATCCAGAAATCCAACCTTTGTTACACGAAAATACACCTGGAAAGAATTTATTCCGCATGGTACGAAAAAGAGATGATCGTAAATATTTTTTTTCAGAATCAAAATCGGACTTTGATGCGTGAGTTTCTAGGTGTATTTCGACCCGCTGAATCCGAAAATCCAACCTTCGATGACCAAAAATATGCTTGGAAAAAAGTTATTTCGCATGGTACGAAAAAGAGATGATCGCAAATATCTGTCTCCAAAATCAAAATCGAACTTCGATGGGTGGGTTCATAGCTGTATTTTGACCCGCTGAATCCAAAAATCCAACCATTGTTACACGAAAATACACCTGGAAAATAGTTATTCCGCATGGTACGAAAAAGAGATGATCGAAAATATTTTTTTTCAGAATCGGAATCGGACTTTGATGGGTGAGTTTCTAGGTGTATACCGACCCGCTGAATCCGAAAATCCAACCTTTGATGACCATAAATATGCTTGGAAAAAAGTTATTTCGCATGGTACGAAAAAGAGATGATCGAAAATATTTTTTTTCAGAATCAAATTCGGACTTTGATGGGTGAGTTTCTAGGTGTATTTCGACTTGCTGAATCCAAAAATCCAACCTTCGATGACCAAAAATATGCTTGGAAAAAAGTTATTTCGCATGGTACGAAAAAGAGATGATCGAAAATATCTGTCTCTAGAATCGGAATCGAACTTTGATGGGTGGGTTCATAGGTGTATTTTGACCCGCTGAATCCAAAAATCCAACCTTTGTTACACGAAAATACACCTGGAAAGAAGTTATTCCGCATGGTACGAAAAAGAGATGATCGAAAATATTTTTTTTCAGAATCAAAATCGGACTTTGATGTGTGAGTTTCTAGGTGTATTTCGACCCGCTGAATCCGAAAATCGGAACTTTGATGACCAAAAATATGCTTGGAAAAAAGTTATTTCGCATGGTACGAAAAAGAGATGATCGAAAATATCTGTCTCCAGAATCGAAATCGAACTTCGATGGGTGGGCTTATAGGTGTATTTTGACCCGCTGAATCCGCAAATCCAACCTTTGATGACCAAAAATATGCTTGGAAAAAAGTTATTTCGCATGGTACGAAAAAGAGATGATCGCAAATATCTTTCTCCAGAATCGAAAGCGAACTTTGATGGGTGGGTTCATAGGTGTATTTTGACCCGCTGAATCCAAAAATCCAACTTTTGTTACACGAAAATACACCTGGAAAGAAGTTATTCCGCATGGTACGAAAAAGAGATGATCGAAAATATTTTTTTTCAGAATCGGAATCGGACTTTGAAGGGTGAGTTTCTAGGTGTATTCCGACCCGCTGGATCTGAAAATCCAACCTTTGATGACCAAAAATATGCTTAGAAAAAAGTTATTTCGCATGGTACGAAAAAGAGATGATCGAAAATATCTGTCTCCAGAATCGGAATCGAACTTTGATGGGTGGGTTTATAGGTGTATTTTGTCCCGCTGAATCCAGAAATCCAACCTTTGTTACACGAAAATACACCTGGAAAGAATTTATTCCGCATGGTACGAAAAAGAGATGATCGAAAGAATTTTTTGTCAGAATCAAAATCGGACTTTGATGAGTGAGTTTCTAGGTGTATTTCGACCCGCTGAATCCGAAAATCCAACCTTTGATGACCAAAAATATGCTTGGAAAAAAGTTATTTCGCATGGTACGCAAAAGAGATGATCGAAAATATTTCTTTTCAGAATCAAAATCGGACTTTGATGGGTGAGTTTCTAGGTGTATTTCGACCCGCTGAATCCGAAAATCGGAACTTTGATGACCAAAAATATGCTTGGAAAAAAGTTATTTCGCATGGTACGAAAAAGAGATGATCGAAAATATCTGTCTCCAGAATCGAAATCGAACTTTGATGGGTGGGTTTATAGGTGTATTTTGACCCGTTGAATCCAAAAATCCAACCTTTGTTATACGAAAATACACCTGGAAAGAAGTTATTCCGCATGGTACGAAAAAGAGATGATCGAAAATATTTTTTTTCAGAATCGGAATCGGACTTTGATGGGTGAGTTTCTAGGTGTATACCGACCCGCTGAATCCGAAAATCCAACCTTTGATGACCACAAATATGCTTGGAAAAAAGTTATTTCGCATGGTACGAAAAAGAGATGATCGAAAATATCTGTCTCTAGAATCGGAATCGAACTTTGATGGGTGGGTTCATAGGTGTATTTTGACCCGCTGAATCCAAAAATCCAACCTTTGTTACACGAAAATACACCTGGAGAGAAGTTATTCCGCATGGTGCGGAAAAAAAAATGATCGAAAATATTTTTTTTCAGAATCAAAATCGGACTTTGATGGGTGTGTTTCTAGGTGAATTCCGACCCGCTGAATCCGAAAATCCGAACTTTGATGGCCAAAAATATGCTTGGAAAAAAGTTATTTCGCATGGTACGACAAAGAGATGATCGGAAATATCTGTCTCCAGAATCGGAATCAAACTTTGATGGTTGGGTTTATAGGTGTATTTTGACCCGCTGAATCCAGAAATCCAACCTTTGTTACACGAAAATACACCTGGAACGAATTTATTCCGCATGGTACGAAAAAGAGATGATCGAAAATATTTCTTTTCAGAATCAAAATCGGACTTTGATGGGTGAGTTTCTAGGTGTATTTCGACCCGCTGAATCCGAAAATCGGAACTTTGATGACCAAAAATATGCTTGGAAAAAAGTTATTTCGCATGGTACGCAAAAGAGATGATCGAAAATATTTTTTTTCAGAATCAAAATCGGACTTTGATGGGTGAGTTTCTAGGTGTATTTCGACCCGCTGAATCCGAAAATCGGAACTTTGATGACCAAAAATATGCTTGGAAAAAAGATATTTCGCATGGTACGAAAAAGAGATGATCGAAAATATCTGTCTCCAGAATCGAAATCGAACTTTGATGGGTGGGTTTATAGGTGTATTTTGACCCGCTGAATCCAAAAATCCAACCTTTGTTACACGAAAATACACCTGGAAAGAAGTTATTCCGCATGGTACGAAAAAGAGATGATCGAAAATATTTTTTTTCGGAATCGGAATCGGACTTTGATAGGTGAGTTTCTAGGTGTATACCGACCCGCTGAATCCGAAAATCCAACCTTTGATGACCATAAATATGCTTGGAAAAAAGTTATTTCGCATGGTACGAAAAAGAGATGATCGAAAATATTTTTTTTCAGAATCAAAATCGGACTTTGATGGGTGAGTTTCTAGGTGTATTTCGACTCGCTGAATCCGAAAATCCAACCTTTGATGACCACAAATATGCTTGGAAAAAAGTTATTTCGCATGGTACGAAAAAGAGATGATCGAAAATATCTGTCTCTAGAATCGGAATCGAACTTTGATGGGTGGGTTCATAGGTGTATTTTGACCCGCTGAATCCAAAAATCCAACCTTTGTTACACGAAAATACACCTGGAGAGAAGTTATTCCGCATGGTGCGGAAAAAAAAATGATCGAAAATATTTTTTTTCAGAATCAAAATCGGACTTTGATGGGTGTGTTTCTAGGTGAATTCCGACCCGCTGAATCCGAAAATCCGAACTTTGATGGCCAAAAATATGCTTGGAAAAAAGTTATTTCGCATGGTACGACAAAGAGATGATCGGAAATATCTGTCTCCAGAATCGGAATCAAACTTTGATGGGTGGGTTTATAGGTGTATTTTGACCCGCTGAATCCAGAAATCCAACCTTTGTTACACGAAAATACACCTGGAAAGAATTTATTCCGCATGGTACGAAAAAGAGATGATCGTAAATATTTTTTTTCAGAATCAAAATCGGACTTTGATGCGTGAGTTTCTAGGTGTATTTCGACCCGCTGAATCCGAAAATCCAACCTTCGATGACCAAAAATATGCTTGGAAAAAAGTTATTTCGCATGGTACGAAAAAGAGATGATCGCAAATATCTGTCTCCAAAATCAAAATCGAACTTCGATGGGTGGGTTCATAGCTGTATTTTGACCCGCTGAATCCAAAAATCCAACCATTGTTACACGAAAATACACCTGGAAAATAGTTATTCCGCATGGTACGAAAAAGAGATGATCGAAAATATTTTTTTTCAGAATCGGAATCGGACTTTGATGGGTGAGTTTCTAGGTGTATACCGACCCGCTGAATCCGAAAATCCAACCTTTGATGACCATAAATATGCTTGGAAAAAAGTTATTTCGCATGGTACGAAAAAGAGATGATCGAAAATATTTTTTTTCAGAATCAAATTCGGACTTTGATGGGTGAGTTTCTAGGTGTATTTCGACTTGCTGAATCCAAAAATCCAACCTTCGATGGCCAAAAATATGCTTGGAAAAAAGTTATTTCGCATGGTACGAAAAAGAGATGATCGAAAATATCTGTCTCTAGAATCGGAATCGAACTTTGATGGGTGGGTTCATAGGTGTATTTTGACCCGCTGAATCCAAAAATCCAACCTTTGTTACACGAAAATACACCTGGAAAGAAGTTATTCCGCATGGTACGAAAAAGAGATGATCGAAAATATTTTTTTTCAGAATCAAAATCGGACTTTGATGTGTGAGTTTCTAGGTGTATTTCGACCCGCTGAATCCGAAAATCGGAACTTTGATGACCAAAAATATGCTTGGAAAAAAGTTATTTCGCATGGTACGAAAAAGAGATGATCGAAAATATCTGTCTCCAGAATCGAAATCGAACTTCGATGGGTGGGCTTATAGGTGTATTTTGACCCGCTGAATCCGCAAATCCAACCTTTGATGACCAAAAATATGCTTGGAAAAAAGTTATTTCGCATGGTACGAAAAAGAGATGATCGCAAATATCTTTCTCCAGAATCGAAAGCGAACTTTGATGGGTGGGTTCATAGGTGTATTTTGACCCGCTGAATCCAAAAATCCAACTTTTGTTACACGAAAATACACCTGGAAAGAAGTTATTCCGCATGGTACGAAAAAGAGATGATCGAAAATATTTTTTTTCAGAATCGGAATCGGACTTTGAAGGGTGAGTTTCTAGGTGTATTCCGACCCGCTGGATCTGAAAATCCAACCTTTGATGACCAAAAATATGCTTAGAAAAAAGTTATTTCGCATGGTACGAAAAAGAGATGATCGAAAATATCTGTCTCCAGAATCGGAATCGAACTTTGATGGGTGGGTTTATAGGTGTATTTTGTCCCGCTGAATCCAGAAATCCAACCTTTGTTACACGAAAATACACCTGGAAAGAATTTATTCCGCATGGTACGAAAAAGAGATGATCGAAAGAATTTTTTGTCAGAATCAAAATCGGACTTTGATGAGTGAGTTTCTAGGTGTATTTCGACCCGCTGAATCCGAAAATCCAACCTTTGATGACCAAAAATATGCTTGGAAAAAAGTTATTTCGCATGGTACGCAAAAGAGATGATCGAAAATATTTCTTTTCAGAATCAAAATCGGACTTTGATGGGTGAGTTTCTAGGTGTATTTCGACCCGCTGAATCCGAAAATCGGAACTTTGATGACCAAAAATATGCTTGGAAAAAAGTTATTTCGCATGGTACGAAAAAGAGATGATCGAAAATATCTGTCTCCAGAATCGGAATCGAACTTTGATGGGTGGGTTTATAGGTGTATTTTGTCCCGCTGAATCCAAAAATCCAACCTTTGTTACACGAAAATACACCTGGAGAGAAGTTATTCCGCATGGTGCGGAAAAAAAAATGATCGAAAATATTTTTTTTCAGAATCAAAATCGGACTTTGATGGGTGTGTTTCTAGGTGAATTCCGACCCGCTGAATCCGAAAATCCGAACTTTGATGGCCAAAAATATGCTTGGAAAAAAGTTATTTCGCATGGTACGACAAAGAGATGATCGGAAATATCTGTCTCCAGAATCGGAATCAAACTTTGATGGTTGGGTTTATAGGTGTATTTTGACCCGCTGAATCCAGAAATCCAACCTTTGTTACACGAAAATACACCTGGAACGAATTTATTCCGCATGGTACGAAAAAGAGATGATCGAAAATATTTTTTTTCAGAATCGGAATCGGACTTTGATGGGTGAGTTTCTAGGTGTATTTCGACCCGCTGAATCCGAAAATCCAACCTTTGATGACCAAAAATATGCTTGGAAAAAAGTTATTTCGCATGGTACGAAAAAGAGATGATCGCAAATATCTGTCTCCAGAATCAAAATCGAACTTTGATGGGTGGGTTCATAGCTGTATTTTGACCCGCTGAATCCAAAAATCCAACCTTTGTTACACGAAAATTCACCTGGAAAGAAGTTATTCCGCATGGTACGAAAAAGAGATGATCGAAAATATTTTTTTTCAGAATCGGAATCGGACTTTGATGGGTGAGTTTCTAGGTGTATTCCGACCCGCTGAATCCGAAAATCGGAACTTTGATGACCAAAAATATGCTTGGTAAAAAAGTTATTTCGCATGGTACGCAAAAGAGATGATCGAAAATATTCCTTTTCAGAATCAAAATCGGACTTTGATGGGTGAGTTTCTAGGTGTATTTCGACTCGCTGAATCCGAAAATCCAACCTTTGATGACCAAAAATATGCTTGGAAAAAAGTTATTTCGCATGGTACGAAAAAGAGATGATCGAAAATATCTGTCTCCAGAATCGAAATCGAACTTCGATGGGTGGGTTTATAGGTGTATTTTGACCCGCTGAATCCGAAAATCCAACCTTTGATGACCAAAAATATGCTTGGAAAAAAGTTATTTCGCATGGTACGAAAAAGAGATGATCGCAAATATCTTTCTCCAGAATCGAAAGCGAACTTTGATGGGTGGGTTCATAGGTGTATTTTGACCCGCTGAATTCAAAAATCCAACTTTTGTTACACGAAAATACACCTGGAAAGAAGTTATTCCGCATGGTACGAAAAAGAGATGATCGAGATTATTTTTTTTCAGAATCGGAATCGGACTTTGAAGGGTGAGTTTCTAGGTGTATTCCGACCCGCTGGATCTGAAAATCCAACCTTTGATGACCAAAAATATGCTTAGAAAAAAGTTGTTTCGCATGGTACGAAAAAGAGATGATCGAAAATATCTGTCTCCAGAATCGGAATCGAACTTTGATGGGTGGGTTTAGAGGTGTATTTTGTCCCGCTGAATCCAGAAATCCAACCTTTGTTACACGAAAATACACCTGGAAAGAATTTATTCCGCATGGTACGAAAAAGAGATGATCGAAAGAATTTTTTGTCAGAATCAAAATCGGACTTTGATGAGTGAGTTTCTAGGTGTATTTCGACCCGCTGAATCCGAAAATCCAACCTTTGATGACCAAAAATATGCTTGGAAAAAAGTTATTTCGCATGGTACGCAAAAGAGATGATCGAAAATATTTTTTTTCAGAATCAAAATCGGACTTTGATGGGTGAGTTTCTAGGTGTATTTCGACCCGCTGAATCCGAAAATCGGAACTTTGATGACCAAAAATATGCTTGGAAAAAAGTTATTTCGCATGGTACGAAAAAGAGATGATCGAAAATATCTGTCTCCAGAATCGAAATCGAACTTTGATGGGTGGGTTTATAGGTGTATTTTGACCCGCTGAATCCAAAAATCCAACCTTTGTTACACGAAAATACACCTGGAAAGAAGTTATTCCGCATGGTACGAAAAAGAGATGATCGAAAATATTTTTTTTCAGAATCGGAATCGGACTTTGATGGGTGAGTTTCTAGGTGTATACCGACCCGCTGAATCCGAAAATCAAACCTTTGATGACCATAAATATGCTTGGAAAAAAGGTATTTTGCATGGTACGAAAAAGAGATGATCGAAAATATTTTTTTTCAGAATCAAAATCGGACTTTGATGGGTGAGTTTCTAGGTGTATTTCGACCCGCTGAATCCGAAAATCGGAACTTTGATGACCAAAAATATGCTTGGAAAAAAGTTATTTCGCATGGTACGAAAAAGAGATGATCGAAAATATCTGTCTCCAGAATCGAAATCGAACTTCGATGGGTGGGTTTATAGGTGTATTTTGACCCGCTGAATCCGAAAATCCAACCTTTGATGACCAAAAATATGCTTGGAAAAAAGTTATTTCGCATGGTACGAAAAAGAGATGATCGCAAATATCTTTCTCCAGAATCGAAAGCGAACTTTGATGGGTGGGTTCATAGGTGTATTTTGACCCGCTGAATCCAAAAATCCAACTTTTGTTACACGAAAATACACCTGGAAAGAAGTTATTCCGCATGGTACGAAAAAGAGATGATCGAAAATATTTTTTTTCAGAATCGGAATCGGACTTTGAAGGGTGAGTTTCTAGGTGTATTCCGACCCGCTGGATCTGAAAATCCAACCTTTGATGACCAAAAATATGCTTAGAAAAAAGTTGTTTCGCATGGTACGAAAAAGAGATGATCGAAAATATCTGTCTCCAGAATCGGAATCGAACTTTGATGGGTGGGTTTATAGGTGTATTTTGTCCCGCTGCATCCAGAAATCCAACCTTTGTTACACGAAAATACACCTGGAAAGAATTTATTCCGCATGGTACGAAAAAGAGATGATCGAAAGAATTTTTTGTCAGAATCAAAATCGGACTTTGATGAGTGAGTTTCTAGGTGTATTTCGACCCGCTGAATCCGAAAATCCAACCTTTGATGACCAAAAATATGCTTGGAAAAAAGTTATTTCGCATGGTACGCAAAAGAGATGATCGAAAATATTTTTTTTCAGAATCAAAATCGGACTTTGATGGGTGAGTTTCTAGGTGTATTTCGACCCGCTGAATCCGAAAATCGGAACTTTGATGACCAAAAATATGCTTGGAAAAAAGTTATTTCGCATGGTACGAAAAAGAGATGATCGAAAATATCTGTCTCCAGAATCGAAATCGAACTTTGATGGGTGGGTTTATAGGTGTATTTTGACCCGCTGAATCCAAAAATCCAACCTTTGTTACACGAAAATACACCTGGAAAGAAGTTATTCCGCATGGTACGAAAAAGAGATGATCGAAAATATTTTTTTTCGGAATCGGAATCGGACTTTGATAGGTGAGTTTCTAGGTGTATACCGACCCGCTGAATCCGAAAATCCAACCTTTGATGACCATAAATATGCTTGGAAAAAAGTTATTTCGCATGGTACGAAAAAGAGATGATCGAAAATATTTTTTTTCAGAATCAAAATCGGACTTTGATGGGTGAGTTTCTAGGTGTATTTCGACTCGCTGAATCCGAAAATCCAACCTTTGATGACCACAAATATGCTTGGAAAAAAGTTATTTCGCATGGTACGAAAAAGAGATGATCGAAAATATCTGTCTCTAGAATCGGAATCGAACTTTGATGGGTGGGTTCATAGGTGTATTTTGACCCGCTGAATCCAAAAATCCAACCTTTGTTACACGAAAATACACCTGGAGAGAAGTTATTCCGCATGGTGCGGAAAAAAAAATGATCGAAAATATTTTTTTTCAGAATCAAAATCGGACTTTGATGGGTGTGTTTCTAGGCGAATTCCGACCCGCTGAATCCGAAAATCCGAACTTTGATGGCCAAAAATATGCTTGGAAAAAAGTTATTTCGCATGGTACGACAAAGAGATGATCGGAAATATCTGTCTCCAGAATCGGAATCAAACTTTGATGGGTGGGTTTATAGGTGTATTTTGACCCGCTGAATCCAGAAATCCAACCTTTGTTACACGAAAATACACCTGGAAAGAATTTATTCCGCATGGTACGAAAAAGAGATGATCGTAAATATTTTTTTTCAGAATCAAAATCGGACTTTGATGCGTGAGTTTCTAGGTGTATTTCGACCCGCTGAATCCGAAAATCCAACCTTTGATGACCAAAAATATGCTTGGAAAAAAGTTATTTCGCATGGTACGAAAAAGAGATGATCGCAAATATCTGTCTCCAAAATCAAAATCGAACTTCGATGGGTGGGTTCATAGCTGTATTTTGACCCGCTGAATCCGAAAATCCAACCATTGTTACACGAAAATACACCTGGAAAATAGTTATTCCGCATGGTACGAAAAAGAGATGATCGAAAATATTTTTTTTCAGAATCGGAATCGGACTTTGATGGGTGAGTTTCTAGGTGTATACCGACCCGCTGAATCCGAAAATCCAACCTTTGATGACCATAAATATGCTTGGAAAAAAGTTATTTCGCATGGTACGAAAAAGAGATGATCGAAAATATTTTTTTTCAGAATCAAATTCGGACTTTGATGGGTGAGTTTCTAGGTGTATTTCGACTTGCTGAATCCAAAAATCCAACCTTCGATGACCAAAAATATGCTTGGAAAAAAGTTATTTCGCATGGTACGAAAAAGAGATGATCGAAAATATCTGTCTCTAGAATCGGAATCGAACTTTGATGGGTGGGTTCATAGGTGTATTTTGACCCGCTGAATCCAAAAATCCAACCTTTGTTACACGAAAATACACCTGGAAAGAAGTTATTCCGCATGGTACGAAAAAGAGATGATCGAAAATATTTTTTTTCAGAATCAAAATCGGACTTTGATGTGTGAGTTTCTAGGTGTATTTCGACCCGCTGAATCCGAAAATCGGAACTTTGATGACCAAAAATATGCTTGGAAAAAAGTTATTTCGCATGGTACGAAAAAGAGATGATCGAAAATATCTGTCTCCAGAATCGAAATCGAACTTCGATGGGTGGGCTTATAGGTGTATTTTGACCCGCTGAATCCGCAAATCCAACCTTTGATGACCAAAAATATGCTTGGAAAAAAATTATTTCGCATGGTACGAAAAAGAGATGATCGCAAATATCTTTCTCCAGAATCGAAAGCGAACTTTGATGGGTGGGTTCATAGGTGTATTTTGACCCGCTGAATCCAAAAATCCAACTTTTGTTACACGAAAATACACCTGGAAAGAAGTTATTCCGCATGGTACGAAAAAGAGATGATCGAAAATATTTTTTTTCAGAATCGGAATCGGACTTTGAAGGGTGAGTTTCTAGGTGTATTCCGACCCGCTGGATCTGAAAATCCAACCTTTGATGACCAAAAATATGCTTAGAAAAAAGTTATTTCGCATGGTACGAAAAAGAGATGATCGAAAATATCTGTCTCCAGAATCGGAATCGAACTTTGATGGGTGGGTTTATAGGTGTATTTTGTCCCGCTGAATCCAGAAATCCAACCTTTGTTACACGAAAATACACCTGGAAAGAATTTATTCCGCATGGTACGAAAAAGAGATGATCGAAAGAATTTTTTGTCAGAATCAAAATCGGACTTTGATGAGTGAGTTTCTAGGTGTATTTCGACCCGCTGAATCCGAAAATCCAACCTTTGATGACCAAAAATATGCTTGGAAAAAAGTTATTTCGCATGGTACGCAAAAGAGATGATCGAAAATATTTCTTTTCAGAATCAAAATCGGACTTTGATGGGTGAGTTTCTAGGTGTATTTCGACCCGCTGAATCCGAAAATCGGAACTTTGATGACCAAAAATATGCTTGGAAAAAAGTTATTTCGCATGGTACGAAAAAGAGATGATCGAAAATATCTGTCTCCAGAATCGAAATCGAACTTTGATGGGTGGGTTTATAGGTGTATTTTGACCCGTTGAATCCAAAAATCCAACCTTTGTTATACGAAAATACACCTGGAAAGAAGTTATTCCGCATGGTACGAAAAAGAGATGATCGAAAATATTTTTTTTCAGAATCGGAATCGGACTTTGATGGGTGAGTTTCTAGGTGTATACCGACCCGCTGAATCCGAAAATCCAACCTTTGATGACCACAAATATGCTTGGAAAAAAGTTATTTCGCATGGTACGAAAAAGAGATGATCGAAAATATCTGTCTCTAGAATCGGAATCGAACTTTGATGGGTGGGTTCATAGGTGTATTTTGACCCGCTGAATCCAAAAATCCAACCTTTGTTACACGAAAATACACCTGGAGAGAAGTTATTCCGCATGGTGCGGAAAAAAAAATGATCGAAAATATTTTTTTTCAGAATCAAAATCGGACTTTGATGGGTGTGTTTCTAGGTGAATTCCGACCCGCTGAATCCGAAAATCCGAACTTTGATGGCCAAAAATATGCTTGGAAAAAAGTTATTTCGCATGGTACGACAAAGAGATGATCGGAAATATCTGTCTCCAGAATCGGAATCAAACTTTGATGGTTGGGTTTATAGGTGTATTTTGACCCGCTGAATCCAGAAATCCAACCTTTGTTACACGAAAATACACCTGGAACGAATTTATTCCGCATGGTACGAAAAAGAGATGATCGAAAATATTTTTTTTCAGAATCGGAATCGGACTTTGATGGGTGAGTTTCTAGGTGTATTTCGACCCGCTGAATCCGAAAATCCAACCTTTGATGACCAAAAATATGCTTGGAAAAAAGTTATTTCGCATGGTACGAAAAAGAGATGATCGCAAATATCTGTCTCCAGAATCAAAATCGAACTTTGATGGGTGGGTTCATAGCTGTATTTTGACCCGCTGAATCCAAAAATCCAACCTTTGTTACACGAAAATTCACCTGGAAAGAAGTTATTCCGCATGGTACGAAAAAGAGATGATCGAAAATATTTTTTTTCAGAATCGGAATCGGACTTTGATGGGTGAGTTTCTAGGTGTATTCCGACCCGCTGAATCCGAAAATCGGAACTTTGATGACCAAAAATATGCTTGGTAAAAAAGTTATTTCGCATGGTACGCAAAAGAGATGATCGAAAATATTCCTTTTCAGAATCAAAATCGGACTTTGATGGGTGAGTTTCTAGGTGTATTTCGACTCGCTGAATCCGAAAATCCAACCTTTGATGACCAAAAATATGCTTGGAAAAAAGTTATTTCGCATGGTACGAAAAAGAGATGATCAAAAATATTTTGTTTCAGAATCAAAATCAGACTTTGATGGGTGGGTTCATAGCTGTATTTTGACCCGCTGAATCCAAAAATCCAACCTTTGTTACACGAAAATACACCTGGAAAGAAGTTATTCCGCATGGTACGAAAAAGAGATGATCGAAAATATTTTTTTTCAGAATCGGAATCGGACTTTGATGGGTGAGTTTCTAGGTGTATACCGACCCGCTGAATCCGAAAATCAAACCTTTGATGACCATAAATATGCTTGGAAAAAAGGTATTTCGCATGGTACGAAAAAGAGATGATCGAAAATATTTTTTTTCAGAATCAAAATCGGACTTTGATGGGTGAGTTTCTAGGTGTATTTCGACTTGCTGAATCCAAAAAACCAACCTTCGATGACCAAAAATATGCTTGGAAAAAAGTTATTTCGCATGGTACGAAAAAGAGATGATCGAAAATATTTTTTTTCAGAATCAAAATCGGACTTTGATGGGTGAGTTTCTAGGTGTATTTCGACTCGCTGAATCCGAAAATCCAACCTTTGATGACCACAAATATGCTTGGAAAAAAGTTATTTCGCATGGTACGAAAAAGAGATGATCGAAAATATCTGTCTCTAGAATCGGAATCGAACTTTGATGGGTGGGTTCATAGGTGTATTTTGACCCGCTGAATCCAAAAATCCAACCTTTGTTACACGAAAATACACCTGGAGAGAAGTTATTCCGCATGGTGCGGAAAAAAAAATGATCGAAAATATTTTTTTTCAGAATCAAAATCGGACTTTGATGGGTGTGTTTCTAGGTGAATTCCGACCCGCTGAATCCGAAAATCCGAACTTTGATGGCCAAAAATATGCTTGGAAAAAAGTTATTTCGCATGGTACGACAAAGAGATGATCGGAAATATCTGTCTCCAGAATCGGAATCAAACTTTGATGGGTGGGTTTATAGGTGTATTTTGACCCGCTGAATCCAGAAATCCAACCTTTGTTACACGAAAATACACCTGGAAAAAATTTATTCCGCATGGTACGAAAAAGAGATGATCGTAAATATTTTTTTTCAGAATCAAAATCGGACTTTGATGCGTGAGTTTCTAGGTGTATTTCGACCCGCTGAATCCGAAAATCCAACCTTTGATGACCAAAAATATGCTTGGGAAAAAGTTATTTTGCATGGTACGAAAAAGAGATGATCGCAAATATCTGTCTCCAAAATCAAAATCGAACTTCGATGGGTGGGTTCATAGCTGTATTTTGACCCGCTGAATCCAAAAATCCAACCTTTGTTACACGAAAATACACCTGGAAAGAAGTTATTCCGCATGGTACGAAAAAGAGATGATCGAAAATATTTTTTTTCAGAATCGGAATCGGACTTTGATGGGTGAGTTTCTAGGTGTATACCGACCCGCTGAATCCGAAAATCCAACCTTTGATGACCATAAATATGCTTGGAAAAAAGTTATTTCGCATGGTACGAAAAAGAGATGATCGAAAATATTTTTTTTCAGAATCAAATTCGGACTTTGATGGGTGAGTTTCTAGGTGTATTTCGACTTGCTGAATCCAAAAATCCAACCTTCGATGACCAAAAATATGCTTGGAAAAAAGTTATTTCGCATGGTACGAAAAAGAGATGATCGGAAATATCTGTCTCTAGAATCGGAATCGAACTTTGATGGGTGGGTTCATAGGTGTATTTTGACCCGCTGAATCCAAAAATCGAACCTTTGTTACACGAAAATACACCTGGAAAGAAGTTATTCCGCATGGTACGAAAAAGAGATGATCGAAAATATTTTTTTTCAGAATCAAAATCGGACTTTGATGGGTGAGTTTCTAGGTGTATTTCGACCCGCTGAATCCGAAAATCGGAACTTTGATGACCAAAAATATGCTTGGAAAAAAGTTATTTCGCATGGTACGAAAAAGAGATGATCGAAAATATCTGTCTCCAGAATCGAAATCGAACTTCGATGGGTGGGTTTATAGGTGTATTTTGACCCGCTGAATCCGAAAATCCAACCTTTGATGACCAAAAATATGCTTGGAAAAAAGTTATTTCGCATGGTACGAAAAAGAGATGATCGCAAATATCTTTCTCCAGAATCGAAAGCGAACTTTGATGGGTGGGTTCATAGGTGTATTTTGACCCGCTGAATCCAAAAATCCAACTTTTGTTACACGAAAATACACCTGGAAAGAAGTTATTCCGCATGGTACGAAAAAGAGATGATCGAAAATATTTTTTTTCAGAATCGGAATCGGACTTTGAAGGGTGAGTTTCTAGGTGTATTCCGACCCGCTGGATCTGAAAATCCAACCTTTGATGACCAAAAATATGCTTAGAAAAAAGTTATCTCGCATGGTACGAAAAAGAGATGATCGAAAATATCTGTCTCCAGAATCGGAATCGAACTTTGATGGGTGGGTTTATAGGTGTATTTTGTCCCGCTGAATCCAGAAATCCAACCTTTGTTACACGAAAATACACCTGGAAAGAATTTATTCCGCATAGTACGAAAAAGAGATGATCGAAAGAATTTTTTGTCAGAATCAAAATCGGACTTTGATGAGTGAGTTTCTAGGTGTATTTCGACCCGCTGAATCCGAAAATCCAACCTTTGATGACCAAAAATATGCTTGGAAAAAAGTTATTTCGCATGGTACGCAAAAGAGATGATCGAAAATATTTCTTTTCAGAATCAAAATCGGACTTTGATGGGTGAGTTTCTAGGTGTATTTCGACCCGCTGAATCCGAAAATCGGAACTTTGATGACCACAAATATGCTTGGAAAAAAGTTATTTCGCATGGTACGAAAAAGAGATGATCGAAAATATCTGTCTCTAGAATCGGAATCGAACTTTGATGGGTGGGTTCATAGGTGTATTTTGACCCGCTGAATCCAAAAATCCAACCTTTGTTACACGAAAATACACCTGGAGAGAAGTTATTCCGCATGGTGCGGAAAAAAAAATGATCGAAAATATTTTTTTTCAGAATCAAAATCGGACTTTGATGGGTGTGTTTCTAGGTGAATTCCGACCCGCTGAATCCGAAAATCCGAACTTTGATGGCCAAAAATATGCTTGGAAAAAAGTTATTTCGCATGGTACGACAAAGAGATGATCGGAAATATCTGTCTCCAGAATCGGAATCAAACTTTGATGGGTGGGTTTATAGGTGTATTTTGACCCGCTGAATCCAGAAATCCAACCTTTGTCACACGAAAATACACCTGGAAAGAATTTATTCCGCATGGTACGAAAAAGAGATGATCGTAAATATTTTTTTTCAGAATCAAAATCGGACTTTGATGCGTGAGTTTCTAGGTGTATTTCGACCCGCTGAATCCGAAAATCCAACCTTTGATGACCAAAAATATGCTTGGGAAAAAGTTATTTTGCATGGTACGAAAAAGAGATGATCGCAAATATCTGTCTCCAAAATCAAAATCGAACTTCGATGGGTGGGTTCATAGCTGTATTTTGACCCGCTGAATCCAAAAATCCAACCTTTGTTACACGAAAATACACCTGGAAAGAAGTTATTCCGCATGGTACGAAAAAGAGATGATCGAAAATATTTTTTTTCAGAATCGGAATCGGACTTTGATGGGTGAGTTTCTAGGTGTATACCGACCCGCTGAATCCGAAAATCCAACCTTTGATGACCATAAATATGCTTGGAAAAAAGTTATTTCGCATGGTACGAAAAAGAGATGATCGAAAATATTTTTTTTCAGAATCAAATTCGGACTTTGATGGGTGAGTTTCTAGGTGTATTTCGACTTGCTGAATCCAAAAATCCAACCTTCGATGACCAAAAATATGCTTGGAAAAAAGTTATTTCGCATGGTACGAAAAAGAGATGATCGAAAATATCTGTCTCTAGAATCGGAATCGAACTTTGATGGGTGGGTTCATAGGTGTATTTTGACCCGCTGAATCCAAAAATCCAACCTTTGTTACACGAAAATACACCTGGAAAGAAGTTATTCCGCATGGTACGAAAAAGAGATGATCGAAAATATTTTTTTTCAGAATCAAAATCGGACTTTGATGGGTGAGTTTCTAGGTGTATTTCGACCCGCTGAATCCGAAAATCGGAACTTTGATGACCAAAAATATGCTTGGAAAAAAGTTATTTCGCATGGTACGAAAAAGAGATGATCGAAAATATCTGTCTCCAGAATCGGAATCGAACCTTGATGGGTGGGTTTATAGGTGTATTTTGACCCGCTGAATCCGAAAATCCAACCTTTGATGACCAAAAATATGCTTGGAAAAAAGTTATTCCGCATGGTACGAAAAAGAGATGATCGCAAATATCTTTCTCCAGAATCGAAAGCGAACTTTGATGGGTGGGTTCATAGGTGTATTTTGACCCGCTGAATCCAAAAATCCAACTTTTGTTACACGAAAATACACCTGGAAAGAAGTTATTCCGCATGGTACGAAAAAGAGATGATCGAAAATATTTTTTTTCAGAATCGGAATCGGACTTTGAAGGGTGAGTTTCTAGGTGTATTCCGACCCGCTGGATCTGAAAATCCAACCTTTGATGACCAAAAATATGCTTAGAAAAAAGTTATTTCGCATGGTACGAAAAAGAGATGATCGAAAATATCTGTCTCCAGAATCGGAATCGAACTTTGATGGGTGGGTTTATAGGTGTATTTTGTCCCGCTGAATCCAGAAATCCAACCTTTGTTACACGAAAATACACCTGGAAAGAATTTATTCCGCATGGTACGAAAAAGAGATGATCGAAAGAATTTTTTGTCAGAATCAAAATCGGACTTTGATGAGTGAGTTTCTAGGTGTATTTCGACCCGCTGAATCCGAAAATCCAACCTTTGATGACCAAAAATATGCTTGGAAAAAAGTTATTTCGCATGGTACGCAAAAGAGATGATCGAAAATATTTCTTTTCAGAATCAAAATCGGACTTTGATGGGTGAGTTTCTAGGTGTATTTCGACCCGCTGAATCCGAAAATCGGAACTTTGATGACCAAAAATATGCTTGGAAAAAAGTTATTTCGCATGGTACGAAAAAGAGATGATCGAAAATATCTGTCTCCAGAATCGAAATCGAACTTTGATGGGTGGGTTTATAGGTGTATTTTGACCCGTTGAATCCAAAAATCCAACCTTTGTTATACGAAAATACACCTGGAAAGAAGTTATTCCGCATGGTACGAAAAAGAGATGATCGAAAATATTTTTTTTCAGAATCGGAATCGGACTTTGATGGGTGAGTTTCTAGGTGTATACCGACCCGCTGAATCCGAAAATCCAACCTTTGATGACCACAAATATGCTTGGAAAAAAGTTATTTCGCATGGTACGAAAAAGAGATGATCGAAAATATCTGTCTCTAGAATCGGAATCGAACTTTGATGGGTGGGTTCATAGGTGTATTTTGACCCGCTGAATCCAAAAATCCAACCTCTGTTACACGAAAATACACCTGGAGAGAAGTTATTCCGCATGGTGCGGAAAAAAAAATGATCGAAAATATTTTTTTTCAGAATCAAAATCGGACTTTGATGGGTGTGTTTCTAGGTGAATTCCGACCCGCTGAATCCGAAAATCCGAACTTTGATGGCCAAAAATATGCTTGGAAAAAAGTTATTTCGCATGGTACGACAACGAGATGATCGGAAATATCTGTCTCCAGAATCGGAATCAAACTTTGATGGTTGGGTTTATAGGTGTATTTTGACCCGCTGAATCCAAAAATCCAACCTTTGTTACACGAAAATTCACCTGGAAAGAAGTTATTCCGCATGGTACGAAAAAGAGATGATCGAAAATATTTTTTTTCAGAATCGGAATCGGACTTTGATGGGTGAGTTTCTAGGTGTATTCCGACCCGCTGAATCCGAAAATCGGAACTTTGATGACCAAAAATATGCTTGGAAAAAAGTTATTTCGCATGGTACGCAAAAGAGATGATCGAAAATATTCCTTTTCAGAATCAAAATCGGACTTTGATGGGTGAGTTTCTAGGTGTATTTCGACTCGCTGAATCCGAAAATCCAACCTTTGATGACCAAAAATATGCTTGGAAAAAAGTTATTTCGCATGGTACGAAAAAGAGATGATCGAAAATATTTTGTTTCAGAATCAAAATCGGACTTTGATGGGTGGGTTCATAGCTGTATTTTGACCCGCTGAATCCAAAAATCCAACCTTTGTTACACGAAAATACACCTGGAAAGAAGTTATTCCGCATGGTACGAAAAAGAGATGATCGAAAATATTTTTTTTCAGAATCGGAATCGGACTTTGATGGGTGAGTTTCTAGGTGTATACCGACCCGCTGAATCCGAAAATCCAACCTTTGATGACCATAAATATGCTTGGAAAAAAGGTATTTCGCATGGTACGAAAAAGAGATGATCGAAAATATTTTTTTTCAGAATCAAAATCGGACTTTGATGGGTGAGTTTCTAGGTGTATTTCGACTTGCTGAATCCAAAAAACCAACCTTCGATGACCAAAAATATGCTTGGAAAAAAGTTATTTCGCATGGTACGAAAAAGAGATGATCGAAAATATCTGTCTCTAGAATCGGAATCGAACTTTGATGGGTGGGTTCATAGGTGTATTTTGACCCGCTGAATCCAAAAATCCAACCTTTGTTACACGAAAATACACCTGGAAAGAAGTTATTCCGCATGGTACGAAAAAGAGATGATCGAAAATATTTTTTTTCAGAATCAAAATCGGACTTTGATGGGTGAGTTTCTAGGTGTATTTCGACCCGCTGAATCCGAAAATCGGAACTTTGATGACCAAAAATATGCTTGGAAAAAAGTTATTTCGCATGGTACGAAAAAGAGATGATCGAAAATATCTGTCTCCAGAATCGGAATCGAACCTTGATGGGTGGGTTTATAGGTGTATTTTGACCCGCTGAATCCGAAAATCCAACCTTTGATGACCAAAAATATGCTTGGAAAAAAGTTATTCCGCATGGTACGAAAAAGAGATGATCGCAAATATCTTTCTCCAGAATCGAAAGCGAACTTTGATGGGTGGGTTCATAGGTGTATTTTGACCCGCTGAATCCAAAAATCCAACTTTTGTTACACGAAAATACACCTGGAAAGAAGTTATTCCGCATGGTACGAAAAAGAGATGATCGAAAATATTTTTTTTCAGAATCGGAATCGGACTTTGAAGGGTGAGTTTCTAGGTGTATTCCGACCCGCTGGATCTGAAAATCCAACCTTTGATGACCAAAAATATGCTTAGAAAAAAGTTATTTCGCATGGTACGAAAAAGAGATGATCGAAAATATCTGTCTCCAGAATCGGAATCGAACTTTGATGGGTGGGTTTATAGGTGTATTTTGTCCCGCTGAATCCAGAAATCCAACCTTTGTTACACGAAAATACACCTGGAAAGAATTTATTCCGCATGGTACGAAAAAGAGATGATCGAAAGAATTTTTTGTCAGAATCAAAATCGGACTTTGATGAGTGAGTTTCTAGGTGTATTTCGACCCGCTGAATCCGAAAATCCAACCTTTGATGACCAAAAATATGCTTGGAAAAAAGTTATTTCGCATGGTACGCAAAAGAGATGATCGAAAATATTTCTTTTCAGAATCAAAATCGGACTTTGATGGGTGAGTTTCTAGGTGTATTTCGACCCGCTGAATCCGAAAATCGGAACTTTGATGACCAAAAATATGCTTGGAAAAAAGTTATTTCGCATGGTACGAAAAAGAGATGATCGAAAATATCTGTCTCCAGAATCGAAATCGAACTTTGATGGGTGGGTTTATAGGTGTATTTTGACCCGTTGAATCCAAAAATCCAACCTTTGTTATACGAAAATACACCTGGAAAGAAGTTATTCCGCATGGTACGAAAAAGAGATGATCGAAAATATTTTTTTTCAGAATCGGAATCGGACTTTGATGGGTGAGTTTCTAGGTGTATACCGACCCGCTGAATCCGAAAATCCAACCTTTGATGACCACAAATATGCTTGGAAAAAAGTTATTTCGCATGGTACGAAAAAGAGATGATCGAAAATATCTGTCTCTAGAATCGGAATCGAACTTTGATGGGTGGGTTCATAGGTGTATTTTGACCCGCTGAATCCAAAAATCCAACCTCTGTTACACGAAAATACACCTGGAGAGAAGTTATTCCGCATGGTGCGGAAAAAAAAATGATCGAAAATATTTTTTTTCAGAATCAAAATCGGACTTTGATGGGTGTGTTTCTAGGTGAATTCCGACCCGCTGAATCCGAAAATCCGAACTTTGATGGCCAAAAATATGCTTGGAAAAAAGTTATTTCGCATGGTACGACAACGAGATGATCGGAAATATCTGTCTCCAGAATCGGAATCAAACTTTGATGGTTGGGTTTATAGGTGTATTTTGACCCGCTGAATCCAAAAATCCAACCTTTGTTACACGAAAATTCACCTGGAAAGAAGTTATTCCGCATGGTACGAAAAAGAGATGATCGAAAATATTTTTTTTCAGAATCGGAATCGGACTTTGATGGGTGAGTTTCTAGGTGTATTCCGACCCGCTGAATCCGAAAATCGGAACTTTGATGACCAAAAATATGCTTGGAAAAAAGTTATTTCGCATGGTACGCAAAAGAGATGATCGAAAATATTCCTTTTCAGAATCAAAATCGGACTTTGATGGGTGAGTTTCTAGGTGTATTTCGACTCGCTGAATCCGAAAATCCAACCTTTGATGACCAAAAATATGCTTGGAAAAAAGTTATTTCGCATGGTACGAAAAAGAGATGATCGAAAATATTTTGTTTCAGAATCAAAATCGGACTTTGATGGGTGGGTTCATAGCTGTATTTTGACCCGCTGAATCCAAAAATCCAACCTTTGTTACACGAAAATACACCTGGAAAGAAGTTATTCCGCATGGTACGAAAAAGAGATGATCGAAAATATTTTTTTTCAGAATCGGAATCGGACTTTGATGGGTGAGTTTCTAGGTGTATACCGACCCGCTGAATCCGAAAATCCAACCTTTGATGACCATAAATATGCTTGGAAAAAAGGTATTTCGCATGGTACGAAAAAGAGATGATCGAAAATATTTTTTTTCAGAATCAAAATCGGACTTTGATGGGTGAGTTTCTAGGTGTATTTCGACTTGCTGAATCCAAAAAACCAACCTTCGATGACCAAAAATATGCTTGGAAAAAAGTTATTTCGCATGGTACGAAAAAGAGATGATCGAAAATATCTGTCTCTAGAATCGGAATCGAACTTTGATGGGTGGGTTCATAGGTGTATTTTGACCCGCTGAATCCAAAAATCCAACCTTTGTTACACGAAAATACACCTGGAAAGAAGTTATTCCGCATGGTACGGAAAAAAAAATGATCGAAAATATTTTTTTTCAGAATCAAAATCGGACTTTGATGGGTGTGTTTCTAGGTGAATTCCGACCCGCTGAATCCGAAAATCCGTACTTTGATGGCCAAAAATATGCTTGGAAAAAAGTTATTTCGCATGGTACGACAAAGAGATGATCGGAAATATCTGTCTCCAGAATCGGAATCAAACTTTGATGGGTGGGTTTATAGGTGTATTTTGACCCGCTGAATCCAGAAATCCAACCTTTGTTACACGAATATACACCTGGAAAGACTTTATTCCGCATGGTACGAAAAAGAGATGATCGAAAGAATTTTTTTTCAGAATCGGAATCGGACTGTGATGGGTGAGTTTCTAGGTGTATTTTGACCCGCTGAATCCGAAAATCCAACCTTTGATGACCAAAAATATGCTTGGAAAAAAGTTATTTCGCATGGTACGAAAAAGAAATGATCGAAAATACCTGTCTCCAGAATCGGAATCGAACTTTGATGGGTGGGTTTATAGGTGTATTTTGACCCGCTGAATCCAAAAATCCAACCTTTGTTACACGAAAATACACCTGGAAAGAAGTTATTCCGCATGGTACGAAAAAGAGATGATCGGAAATATCTTTCTCCAGAATCGAAAGCGAACTTTGATGGGTGGGTTCATAGGTGTATTTTGACCCGCTGAATCCAAAAATCCAACTTTTGTTAGACGAAAATACACCTAGAAAGAAGTTATTCCGCATGGTACGAAAAAGAGATGATCGAAAATATTTTTTTTCAGAATCAAAATCGGACTTTGATGGGTGAGTTTCTAGGTGTATTTCGACCCGCTGAATCCGAAAATCGGAACTTTGATGACCAAAAATATGCTTGGAAAAAAGTTATTTCGCATGGTACGAAAAAGAGATGATCGAAAATATCTGTCTCCAGAATCGAAATCGAACTTCGATGGGTGGGTTTATAGGTGTATTTTGACCCGCTGAATCCGAAAATCCAACCTTTGATGACCAAAAATATGCTTGGAAAAAAGTTATTTCGCATGGTACGAAAAAGAGATGATCGCAAATATCTTTCTCCAGAATCGAAAGCGAACTTTGATGGGTGGGTTCATAGGTGTATTTTGACCCGCTGAATTCAAAAATCCAACTTTTGTTACACGAAAATACACCTGGAAAGAAGTTATTCCGCATGGTACGAAAAAGAGATGATCGAGATTATTTTTTTTCAGAATCGGAATCGGACTTTGAAGGGTGAGTTTCTAGGTGTATTCCGACCCGCTGGATCTGAAAATCCAACCTTTGATGACCAAAAATATGCTTAGAAAAAAGTTGTTTCGCATGGTACGAAAAAGAGATGATCGAAAATATCTGTCTCCAGAATCGGAATCGAACTTTGATGGGTGGGTTTATAGGTGTATTTTGTCCCGCTGAATCCAGAAATCCAACCTTTGTTACACGAAAATACACCTGGAAAGAATTTATTCCGCATGGTACGAAAAAGAGATGATCGAAAGAATTTTTTGTCAGAATCAAAATCGGACTTTGATGAGTGAGTTTCTAGGTGTATTTCGACCCGCTGAATCCGAAAATCCAACCTTTGATGACCAAAAATATGCTTGGAAAAAAGTTATTTCGCATGGTACGCAAAAGAGATGATCGAAAATATTTTTTTTCAGAATCAAAATCGGACTTTGATGGGTGAGTTTCTAGGTGTATTTCGACCCGCTGAATCCGAAAATCGGAACTTTGATGACCAAAAATATGCTTGGAAAAAAGTTATTTCGCATGGTACGAAAAAGAGATGATCGAAAATATCTGTCTCCAGAATCGAAATCGAACTTTGATGGGTGGGTTTATAGGTGTATTTTGACCCGCTGAATCCAAAAATCCAACCTTTGTTACACGAAAATACACCTGGAAAGAAGTTATTCCGCATGGTACGAAAAAGAGATGATCGAAAATATTTTTTTTCAGAATCGGAATCGGACTTTGATGGGTGAGTTTCTAGGTGTATACCGACCCGCTGAATCCGAAAATCCAACCTTTGATGACCATAAATATGCTTGGAAAAAAGTTATTTCGCATGGTACGAAAAAGAGATGATCGAAAATATTTTTTTTCAGAATCAAAATCGGACTTTGATGGGTGAGTTTCTAGGTGTATTTCGACTCGCTGAATCCGAAAATCCAACCTTTGATGACCACAAATATGCTTGGAAAAAAGTTATTTGGCATGGTACGAAAAAGAGATGATCGAAAATATCTGTCTCTAGAATCGGAATCGAACTTTGATGGGTGGGTTCATAGGTGTATTTTGACCCGCTGAATCCAAAAATCCAACCTTTGTTACACGAAAATACACCTGGAGAGAAGTTATTCCGCATGGTGCGGAAAAAAAAATGATCGAAAATATTTTTTTTCAGAATCAAAATCGGACTTTGATGGGTGTGTTTCTAGGTGAATTCCGACCCGCTGAATCCGAAAATCCGAACTTTGATGGCCAAAAATATGCTTGGAAAAAAGTTATTTCGCATGGTACGACAAAGAGATGATCGGAAATATCTGTCTCCAGAATCGGAATCAAACTTTGATGGGTGGGTTTGTAGGTGTATTTTGACCCGCTGAATCCAGAAATCCAACCTTTGTTACACGAAAATACACCTGGAAAGAATTTATTCCGCATGGTACGAAAAAGAGATGATCGTAAATATTTTTTTTCAGAATCAAAATCGGACTTTGATGCGTGAGTTTCTAGGTGTATTTCGACCCGCTGAATCCGAAAATCCAACCTTCGATGACCAAAAATATGCTTGGAAAAAAGTTATTTCGCATGGTACGAAAAAGAGATGATCGCAAATATCTGTCTCCAAAATCAAAATCGAACTTCGATGGGTGGGTTCATAGCTGTATTTTGACCCGCTGAATCCAAAAATCCAACCTTTGTTACACGAAAATACACCTGGAAAGAAGTTATTCCGCATGGTACGGAAAAAAAAATGATCGAAAATATTTTTTTTCAGAATCAAAATCGGACTTTGATGGGTGTGTTTCTAGGTGAATTCCGACCCGCTGAATCCGAAAATCCGTACTTTGATGGCCAAAAATATGCTTGGAAAAAAGTTATTTCGCATGGTACGACAAAGAGATGATCGGAAATATCTGTCTCCAGAATCGGAATCAAACTTTGATGGGTGGGTTTATAGGTGTATTTTGACCCGCTGAATCCAGAAATCCAACCTTTGTTACACGAATATACACCTGGAAAGAATTTATTCCGCATGGTACGAAAAAGAGATGATCGAAAGAATTTTTTTTCAGAATCGGAATCGGACTGTGATGGGTGAGTTTCTAGGTGTATTTTGACCCGCTGAATCCGAAAATCCAACCTTTGATGACCAAAAATATGCTTGGAAAAAAGTTATTTCGCATGGTACGAAAAAGAAATGATCGAAAATACCTGTCTCCAGAATCGGAATCGAACTTTGATGGGTGGGTTTATAGGTGTATTTTGACCCGCTGAATCCAAAAATCCAACCTTTGTTACACGAAAATACACCTGGAAAGAAGTTATTCCGCATGGTACGAAAAAGAGATGATCGGAAATATCTTTCTCCAGAATCGAAAGCGAACTTTGATGGGTGGGTTCATAGGTGTATTTTGACCCGCTGAATCCAAAAATCCAACTTTTGTTAGACGAAAATACACCTAGAAAGAAGTTATTCCGCATGGTACGAAAAAGAGATGATCGAAAATATTTTTTTTCAGAATCAAAATCGGACTTTGATGGGTGAGTTTCTAGGTGTATTTCGACCCGCTGAATCCGAAAATCGGAACTTTGATGACCAAAAATATGCTTGGAAAAAAGTTATTTCGCATGGTACGAAAAAGAGATGATCGAAAATATCTGTCTCCAGAATCGAAATCGAACTTCGATGGGTGGGTTTATAGGTGTATTTTGACCCGCTGAATCCGAAAATCCAACCTTTGATGACCAAAAATATGCTTGGAAAAAAGTTATTTCGCATGGTACGAAAAAGAGATGATCGCAAATATCTTTCTCCAGAATCGAAAGCGAACTTTGATGGGTGGGTTCATAGGTGTATTTTGACCCGCTGAATTCAAAAATCCAACTTTTGTTGCACGAAAATACACCTGGAAAGAAGTTATTCCGCATGGTACGAAAAAGAGATGATCGAGATTATTTTTTTTCAGAATCGGAATCGGACTTTGAAGGGTGAGTTTCTAGGTGTATTCCGACCCGCTGGATCTGAAAATCCAACCTTTGATGACCAAAAATATGCTTAGAAAAAAGTTGTTTCGCATGGTACGAAAAAGAGATGATCGAAAATATCTGTCTCCAGAATCGGAATCGAACTTTGATGGGTGGGTTTATAGGTGTATTTTGTCCCGCTGAATCCAGAAATCCAACCTTTGTTACACGAAAATACACCTGGAAAGAATTTATTCCGCATGGTACGAAAAAGAGATGATCGAAAGAATTTTTTGTCAGAATCAAAATCGGACTTTGATGAGTGAGTTTCTAGGTGTATTTCGACCCGCTGAATCCGAAAATCCAACCTTTGATGACCAAAAATATGCTTGGAAAAAAGTTATTTCGCATGGTACGCAAAAGAGATGATCGAAAATATTTTTTTTCAGAATCAAAATCGGACTTTGATGGGTGAGTTTCTAGGTGTATTTCGACCCGCTGAATCCGAAAATCGGAACTTTGATGACCAAAAATATGCTTGGAAAAAAGTTATTTCGCATGGTACGAAAAAGAGATGATCGAAAATATCTGTCTCCAGAATCGAAATCGAACTTTGATGGGTGGGTTTATAGGTGTATTTTGACCCGCTGAATCCAAAAATCCAACCTTTGTTACACGAAAATACACCTGGGAAGAAGTTATTCCGCATGGTACGAAAAAGAGATGATCGAAAATATTTTTTTTCAGAATCGGAATCGGACTTTGATGGGTGAGTTTCTAGGTGTATACCGACCCGCTGAATCCGAAAATCCAACCTTTGATGACCATAAATATGCTTGGAAAAAAGTTATTTCGCATGGTACGAAAAAGAGATGATCGAAAATATTTTTTTTCAGAATCAAAATCGGACTTTGATGGGTGAGTTTCTAGGTGTATTTCGACTCGCTGAATCCGAAAATCCAACCTTTGATGACCACAAATATGCTTGGAAAAAAGTTATTTCGCATGGTACGAAAAAGAGATGATCGAAAATATCTGTCTCTAGAATCGGAATCGAACTTTGATGGGTGGGTTCATAGGTGTATTTTGACCCGCTGAATCCAAAAATCCAACCTTTGTTACACGAAAATACACCTGGAGAGAAGTTATTCCGCATGGTGCGGAAAAAAAAATGATCGAAAATATTTTTTTTCAGAATCAAAATCGGACTTTGATGGGTGTGTTTCTAGGTGAATTCCGACCCGCTGAATCCGAAAATCCGAACTTTGATGGCCAAAAATATGCTTGGAAAAAAGTTATTTCGCATGGTACGACAAAGAGATGATCGGAAATATCTGTCTCCAGAATCGGAATCAAACTTTGATGGGTGGGTTTGTAGGTGTATTTTGACCCGCTGAATCCAGAAATCCAACCTTTGTTACACGAAAATACACCTGGAAAGAATTTATTCCGCATGGTACGAAAAAGAGATGATCGTAAATATTTTTTTTCAGAATCAAAATCGGACTTTGATGCGTGAGTTTCTAGGTGTATTTCGACCCGCTGAATCCGAAAATCCAACCTTCGATGACCAAAAATATGCTTGGAAAAAAGTTATTTCGCATGGTACGAAAAAGAGATGATCGCAAATATCTGTCTCCAAAATCAAAATCGAACTTCGATGGGTGGGTTCATAGCTGTATTTTGACCCGCTGAATCCAAAAATCCAACCTTTGTTACACGAAAATACACCTGGAAAGAAGTTATTCCGCATGGTACGGAAAAAAAAATGATCGAAAATATTTTTTTTCAGAATCAAAATCGGACTTTGATGGGTGTGTTTCTAGGTGAATTCCGACCCGCTGAATCCGAAAATCCGTACTTTGATGGCCAAAAATATGCTTGGAAAAAAGTTATTTCGCATGGTACGACAAAGAGATGATCGGAAATATCTGTCTCCAGAATCGGAATCAAACTTTGATGGGTGGGCTTATAGGTGTATTTTGACCCGCTGAATCCAGAAATCCAACCTTTGTTACACGAATATACACCTGGAAAGAATTTATTCCGCATGGTACGAAAAAGAGATGATCGAAAGAATTTTTTTTCAGAATCGGAATCGGACTGTGATGGGTGAGTTTCTAGGTGTATTTTGACCCGCTGAATCCGAAAATCCAACCTTTGATGACCAAAAATATGCTTGGAAAAAAGTTATTTCGCATGGTACGAAAAAGAAATGATCGAAAATACCTGTCTCCAGAATCGGAATCGAACTTTGATGGGTGGGTTTATAGGTGTATTTTGACCCGCTGAATCCAAAAATCCAACCTTTGTTACACGAAAATACACCTGGAAAGAAGTTATTCCGCATGGTACGAAAAAGAGATGATCGGAAATATCTTTCTCCAGAATCGAAAGCGAACTTCGATGGGTGGGTTTATAGGTGTATTTTGACCCGCTGAATCCGAAAATCCAACCTTTGATGACCAAAAATATGCTTGGAAAAAAGTTATTTCGCATGGTACGAAAAAGAGATGATCGCAAATATCTTTCTCCAGAATCGAAAGCGAACTTTGATGGGTGGGTTCATAGGTGTATTTTGACCCGCTGAATTCAAAAATCCAACTTTTGTTACACGAAAATACACCTGGAAAGAAGTTATTCCGCATGGTACGAAAAAGAGATGATCGAGATTATTTTTTTTCAGAATCGGAATCGGACTTTGAAGGGTGAGTTTCTAGGTGTATTCCGACCCGCTGGATCTGAAAATCCAACCTTTGATGACCAAAAATATGCTTAGAAAAAAGTTGTTTCGCATGGTACGAAAAAGAGATGATCGAAAATATCTGTCTCCAGAATCGGAATCGAACTTTGATGGGTGGGTTTATAGGTGTATTTTGTCCCGCTGAATCCAGAAATCCAACCTTTGTTACACGAAAATACACCTGGAAAGAATTTATTCCGCATGGTACGAAAAAGAGATGATCGAAAGAATTTTTTGTCAGAATCGAAAGCGAACTTTGATGAGTGAGTTTCTAGGTGTATTTCGACCCGCTGAATCCGAAAATCCAACCTTTGATGACCAAAAATATGCTTGGAAAAAAGTTATTTCGCATGGTACGCAAAAGAGATGATCGAAAATATTTTTTTTCAGAATCAAAATCGGACTTTGATGGGTGAGTTTCTAGGTGTATTTCGACCCGCTGAATCCGAAAATCGGAACTTTGATGACCAAAAATATGCTTGGAAAAAAGTTATTTCGCATGGTACGAAAAAGAGATGATCGAAAATATCTGTCTCCAGAATCGAAATCGAACTTTGATGGGTGGGTTTATAGGTGTATTTTGACCCGCTGAATCCAAAAATCCAACCTTTGTTACACGAAAATACACCTAGAAAGAAGTTATTCCGCATGGTACGAAAAAGAGATGATCGAAAATATTTTTTTTCAGAATCAAAATCGGACTTTGATGGGTGAGTTTCTAGGTGTATTTCGACCCGCTGAATCCGAAAATCGGAACTTTGATGACCAAAAATATGCTTGGAAAAAAGTTATTTCGCATGGTACGAAAAAGAGATGATCGAAAATATCTGTCTCCAGAATCGAAATCGAACTTCGATGGGTGGGTTTATAGGTGTATTTTGACCCGCTGAATCCGAAAATCCAACCTTTGATGACCAAAAATATGCTTGGAAAAAAGTTATTTCGCATGGTACGAAAAAGAGATGATCGCAAATATCTTTCTCCAGAATCGAAAGCGAACTTTGATGGGTGGGTTCATAGGTGTATTTTGACCCGCTGAATTCAAAAATCCAACTTTTGTTACACGAAAATACACCTGGAAAGAAGTTATTCCGCATGGTACGAAAAAGAGATGATCGAGATTATTTTTTTTCAGAATCGGAATCGGACTTTGAAGGGTGAGTTTCTAGGTGTATTCCGACCCGCTGGATCTGAAAATCCAACCTTTGATGACCAAAAATATGCTTAGAAAAAAGTTGTTTCGCATGGTACGAAAAAGAGATGATCGAAAATATCTGTCTCCAGAATCGGAATCGAACTTTGATGGGTGGGTTTATAGGTGTATTTTGTCCCGCTGAATCCAGAAATCCAACCTTTGTTACACGAAAATACACCTGGAAAGAATTTATTCCGCATGGTACGAAAAAGAGATGATCGAAAGAATTTTTTGTCAGAATCAAAATCGGACTTTGATGAGTGAGTTTCTAGGTGTATTTCGACCCGCTGAATCCGAAAATCCAACCTTTGATGACCAAAAATATGCTTGGAAAAAAGTTATTTCGCATGGTACGCAAAAGAGATGATCGAAAATATTTTTTTTCAGAATCAAAATCGGACTTTGATGGGTGAGTTTCTAGGTGTATTTCGACCCGCTGAATCCGAAAATCGGAACTTTGATGACCAAAAATATGCTTGGAAAAAAGTTATTTCGCATGGTACGAAAAAGAGATGATCGAAAATATCTGTCTCCAGAATCGAAATCGAACTTTGATGGGTGGGTTTATAGGTGTATTTTGACCCGCTGAATCCAAAAATCCAACCTTTGTTACACGAAAATACACCTGGGAAGAAGTTATTCCGCATGGTACGAAAAAGAGATGATCGAAAATATTTTTTTTCAGAATCGGAATCGGACTTTGATGGGTGAGTTTCTAGGTGTATACCGACCCGCTGAATCCGAAAATCCAACCTTTGATGACCATAAATATGCTTGGAAAAAAGTTATTTCGCATGGTACGAAAAAGAGATGATCGAAAATATTTTTTTTCAGAATCAAAATCGGACTTTGATGGGTGAGTTTCTAGGTGTATTTCGACTCGCTGAATCCGAAAATCCAACCTTTGATGACCACAAATATGCTTGGAAAAAAGTTATTTCGCATGGTACGAAAAAGAGATGATCGAAAATATCTGTCTCTAGAATCGGAATCGAACTTTGATGGGTGGGTTCATAGGTGTATTTTGACCCGCTGAATCCAAAAATCCAACCTTTGTTACACGAAAATACACCTGGAGAGAAGTTATTCCGCATGGTGCGGAAAAAAAAATGATCGAAAATATTTTTTTTCAGAATCAAAATCGGACTTTGATGGGTGTGTTTCTAGGTGAATTCCGACCCGCTGAATCCGAAAATCCGAACTTTGATGGCCAAAAATATGCTTGGAAAAAAGTTATTTCGCATGGTACGACAAAGAGATGATCGGAAATATCTGTCTCCAGAATCGGAATCAAACTTTGATGGGTGGGTTTGTAGGTGTATTTTGACCCGCTGAATCCAGAAATCCAACCTTTGTTACACGAAAATACACCTGGAAAGAATTTATTCCGCATGGTACGAAAAAGAGATGATCGTAAATATTTTTTTTCAGAATCAAAATCGGACTTTGATGCGTGAGTTTCTAGGTGTATTTCGACCCGCTGAATCCGAAAATCCAACCTTCGATGACCAAAAATATGCTTGGAAAAAAGTTATTTCGCATGGTACGAAAAAGAGATGATCGCAAATATCTGTCTCCAAAATCAAAATCGAACTTCGATGGGTGGGTTCATAGCTGTATTTTGACCCGCTGAATCCAAAAATCCAACCTTTGTTACACGAAAATACACCTGGAAAGAAGTTATTCCGCATGGTACGGAAAAAAAAATGATCGAAAATATTTTTTTTCAGAATCAAAATCGGACTTTGATGGGTGTGTTTCTAGGTGAATTCCGACCCGCTGAATCCGAAAATCCGTACTTTGATGGCCAAAAATATGCTTGGAAAAAAGTTATTTCGCATGGTACGACAAAGAGATGATCGGAAATATCTGTCTCCAGAATCGGAATCAAACTTTGATGGGTGGGCTTATAGGTGTATTTTGACCCGCTGAATCCAGAAATCCAACCTTTGTTACACGAATATACACCTGGAAAGAATTTATTCCGCATGGTACGAAAAAGAGATGATCGAAAGAATTTTTTTTCAGAATCGGAATCGGACTGTGATGGGTGAGTTTCTAGGTGTATTTTGACCCGCTGAATCCGAAAATCCAACCTTTGATGACCAAAAATATGCTTGGAAAAAAGTTATTTCGCATGGTACGAAAAAGAAATGATCGAAAATACCTGTCTCCAGAATCGGAATCGAACTTTGATGGGTGGGTTTATAGGTGTATTTTGACCCGCTGAATCCAAAAATCCAACCTTTGTTACACGAAAATACACCTGGAAAGAAGTTATTCCGCATGGTACGAAAAAGAGATGATCGGAAATATCTTTCTCCAGAATCGAAAGCGAACTTCGATGGGTGGGTTTATAGGTGTATTTTGACCCGCTGAATCCGAAAATCCAACCTTTGATGACCAAAAATATGCTTGGAAAAAAGTTATTTCGCATGGTACGAAAAAGAGATGATCGCAAATATCTTTCTCCAGAATCGAAAGCGAACTTTGATGGGTGGGTTCATAGGTGTATTTTGACCCGCTGAATTCAAAAATCCAACTTTTGTTACACGAAAATACACCTGGAAAGAAGTTATTCCGCATGGTACGAAAAAGAGATGATCGAGATTATTTTTTTTCAGAATCGGAATCGGACTTTGAAGGGTGAGTTTCTAGGTGTATTCCGACCCGCTGGATCTGAAAATCCAACCTTTGATGACCAAAAATATGCTTAGAAAAAAGTTGTTTCGCATGGTACGAAAAAGAGATGATCGAAAATATCTGTCTCCAGAATCGGAATCGAACTTTGATGGGTGGGTTTATAGGTGTATTTTGTCCCGCTGAATCCAGAAATCCAACCTTTGTTACACGAAAATACACCTGGAAAGAATTTATTCCGCATGGTACGAAAAAGAGATGATCGAAAGAATTTTTTGTCAGAATCGAAAGCGAACTTTGATGAGTGAGTTTCTAGGTGTATTTCGACCCGCTGAATCCGAAAATCCAACCTTTGATGACCAAAAATATGCTTGGAAAAAAGTTATTTCGCATGGTACGCAAAAGAGATGATCGAAAATATTTTTTTTCAGAATCAAAATCGGACTTTGATGGGTGAGTTTCTAGGTGTATTTCGACCCGCTGAATCCGAAAATCGGAACTTTGATGACCAAAAATATGCTTGGAAAAAAGTTATTTCGCATGGTACGAAAAAGAGATGATCGAAAATATCTGTCTCCAGAATCGAAATCGAACTTTGATGGGTGGGTTTATAGGTGTATTTTGACCCGCTGAATCCAAAAATCCAACCTTTGTTACACGAAAATACACCTGGGAAGAAGTTATTCCGCATGGTACGAAAAAGAGATGATCGAAAATATTTTTTTTCAGAATCGGAATCGGACTTTGATGGGTGAGTTTCTAGGTGTATACCGACCCGCTGAATCCGAAAATCCAACCTTTGATGACCATAAATATGCTTGGAAAAAAGTTATTTCGCATGGTACGAAAAAGAGATGATCGAAAATATTTTTTTTCAGAATCAAAATCGGACTTTGATGGGTGAGTTTCTAGGTGTATTTCGACTCGCTGAATCCGAAAATCCAACCTTTGATGACCACAAATATGCTTGGAAAAAAGTTATTTCGCATGGTACGAAAAAGAGATGATCGAAAATATCTGTCTCTAGAATCGGAATCGAACTTTGATGGGTGGGTTCATAGGTGTATTTTGACCCGCTGAATCCAAAAATCCAACCTTTGTTACACGAAAATACACCTGGAGAGAAGTTATTCCGCATGGTGCGGAAAAAAAAATGATCGAAAATATTTTTTTTCAGAATCAAAATCGGACTTTGATGGGTGTGTTTCTAGGTGAATTCCGACCCGCTGAATCCGAAAATCCGAACTTTGATGGCCAAAAATATGCTTGGAAAAAAGTTATTTCGCATGGTACGACAAAGAGATGATCGGAAATATCTGTCTCCAGAATCGGAATCAAACTTTGATGGGTGGGTTTGTAGGTGTATTTTGACCCGCTGAATCCAGAAATCCAACCTTTGTTACACGAAAATACACCTGGAAAGAATTTATTCCGCATGGTACGAAAAAGAGATGATCGTAAATATTTTTTTTCAGAATCAAAATCGGACTTTGATGCGTGAGTTTCTAGGTGTATTTCGACCCGCTGAATCCGAAAATCCAACCTTCGATGACCAAAAATATGCTTGGAAAAAAGTTATTTCGCATGGTACGAAAAAGAGATGATCGCAAATATCTGTCTCCAAAATCAAAATCGAACTTCGATGGGTGGGTTCATAGCTGTATTTTGACCCGCTGAATCCAAAAATCCAACCTTTGTTACACGAAAATACACCTGGAAAGAAGTTATTCCGCATGGTACGGAAAAAAAAATGATCGAAAATATTTTTTTTCAGAATCAAAATCGGACTTTGATGGGTGTGTTTCTAGGTGAATTCCGACCCGCTGAATCCGAAAATCCGTACTTTGATGGCCAAAAATATGCTTGGAAAAAAGTTATTTCGCATGGTACGACAAAGAGATGATCGGAAATATCTGTCTCCAGAATCGGAATCAAACTTTGATGGGTGGGCTTATAGGTGTATTTTGACCCGCTGAATCCAGAAATCCAACCTTTGTTACACGAATATACACCTGGAAAGAATTTATTCCGCATGGTACGAAAAAGAGATGATCGAAAGAATTTTTTTTCAGAATCGGAATCGGACTGTGATGGGTGAGTTTCTAGGTGTATTTTGACCCGCTGAATCCGAAAATCCAACCTTTGATGACCAAAAATATGCTTGGAAAAAAGTTATTTCGCATGGTACGAAAAAGAAATGATCGAAAATACCTGTCTCCAGAATCGGAATCGAACTTTGATGGGTGGGTTTATAGGTGTATTTTGACCCGCTGAATCCAAAAATCCAACCTTTGTTACACGAAAATACACCTGGAAAGAAGTTATTCCGCATGGTACGAAAAAGAGATGATCGGAAATATCTTTCTCCAGAATCGAAAGCGAACTTCGATGGGTGGGTTTATAGGTGTATTTTGACCCGCTGAATCCGAAAATCCAACCTTTGATGACCAAAAATATGCTTGGAAAAAAGTTATTTCGCATGGTACGAAAAAGAGATGATCGCAAATATCTTTCTCCAGAATCGAAAGCGAACTTTGATGGGTGGGTTCATAGGTGTATTTTGACCCGCTGAATTCAAAAATCCAACTTTTGTTACACGAAAATACACCTGGAAAGAAGTTATTCCGCATGGTACGAAAAAGAGATGATCGAGATTATTTTTTTTCAGAATCGGAATCGGACTTTGAAGGGTGAGTTTCTAGGTGTATTCCGACGCGCTGGATCTGAAAATCCAACCTTTGATGACCAAAAATATGCTTAGAAAAAAGTTGTTTCGCATGGTACGAAAAAGAGATGATCGAAAATATCTGTCTCCAGAATCGGAATCGAACTTTGATGGGTGGGTTTATAGGTGTATTTTGTCCCGCTGAATCCAGAAATCCAACCTTTGTTACACGAAAATACACCTGGAAAGAATTTATTCCGCATGGTACGAAAAAGAGATGATCGAAAGAATTTTTTGTCAGAATCAAAATCGGACTTTGATGAGTGAGTTTCTAGGTGTATTTCGACTCGCTGAATCCGAAAATCCAACCTTTGATGACCAAAAATATGCTTGGAAAAAAGTTATTTCGCATGGTACGCAAAAGAGATGATCGAAAATATTTTTTTTCAGAATCAAAATCGGACTTTGATGGGTGAGTTTCTAGGTGTATTTCGACCCGCTGAATCCGAAAATCGGAACTTTGATGACCAAAAATATGCTTGGAAAAAAGTTATTTCGCATGGTACGAAAAAGAGATGATCGAAAATATCTGTCTCCAGAATCGAAATCGAACTTTGATGGGTGGGTTTATAGGTGTATTTTGACCCGCTGAATCCAAAAATCCAACCTTTGTTACACGAAAATACACCTGGAGAGAAGTTATTCCGCATGGTGCGGAAAAAAAAATGATCGAAAATATTTTTTTTCAGAATCAAAATCGGACTTTGATGGGTGTGTTTCTAGGTGAATTCCGACCCGCTGAATCCGAAAATCCGAACTTTGATGGCCAAAAATATGCTTGGAAAAAAGTTATTTCGCATGGTACGACAAAGAGATGATCGGAAATATCTGTCTCCAGAATCGGAATCAAACTTTGATGGGTGGGTTTATAGGTGTATTTTGACCCGCTGAATCCAGAAATCCAACCTTTGTCACACGAAAATACACCTGGAAAGAATTTATTCCGCATGGTACGAAAAAGAGATGATCGTAAATATTTTTTTTCAGAATCAAAATCGGACTTTGATGCGTGAGTTTCTAGGTGTATTTCGACCCGCTGAATCCGAAAATCCAACCTTTGATGACCAAAAATATGCTTGGGAAAAAGTTATTTTGCATGGTACGAAAAAGAGATGATCGCAAATATCTGTCTCCAAAATCAAAATCGAACTTCGATGGGTGGGTTCATAGCTGTATTTTGACCCGCTGAATCCAAAAATCCAACCTTTGTTACACGAAAATACACCTGGAAAGAAGTTATTCCGCATGGTACGAAAAAGAGATGATCGAAAATATTTTTTTTCAGAATCGGAATCGGACTTTGATGGGTGAGTTTCTAGGTGTATACCGACCCGCTGAATCCGAAAATCCAACCTTTGATGACCATAAATATGCTTGGAAAAAAGTTATTTCGCATGGTACGAAAAAGAGATGATCGAAAATATTTTTTTTCAGAATCAAATTCGGACTTTGATGGGTGAGTTTCTAGGTGTATTTCGACTTGCTGAATCCAAAAATCCAACCTTCGATGACCAAAAATATGCTTGGAAAAAAGTTATTTCGCATGGTACGAAAAAGAGATGATCGAAAATATCTGTCTCTAGAATCGGAATCGAACTTTGATGGGTGGGTTCATAGGTGTATTTTGACCCGCTGAATCCAAAAATCCAACCTTTGTTACACGAAAATACACCTGGAAAGAAGTTATTCCGCATGGTACGAAAAAGAGATGATCGAAAATATTTTTTTTCAGAATCAAAATCGGACTTTGATGGGTGAGTTTCTAGGTGTATTTCGACCCGCTGAATCCGAAAATCGGAACTTTGATGACCAAAAATATGCTTGGAAAAAAGTTATTTCGCATGGTACGAAAAAGAGATGATCGAAAATATCTGTCTCCAGAATCGGAATCGAACCTTGATGGGTGGGTTTATAGGTGTATTTTGACCCGCTGAATCCGAAAATCCAACCTTTGATGACCAAAAATATGCTTGGAAAAAAGTTATTCCGCATGGTACGAAAAAGAGATGATCGCAAATATCTTTCTCCAGAATCGAAAGCGAACTTTGATGGGTGGGTTCATAGGTGTATTTTGACCCGCTGAATCCAAAAATCCAACTTTTGTTACACGAAAATACACCTGGAAAGAAGTTATTCCGCATGGTACGAAAAAGAGATGATCGAAAATATTTTTTTTCAGAATCGGAATCGGACTTTGAAGGGTGAGTTTCTAGGTGTATTCCGACCCGCTGGATCTGAAAATCCAACCTTTGATGACCAAAAATATGCTTAGAAAAAAGTTATTTCGCATGGTACGAAAAAGAGATGATCGAAAATATCTGTCTCCAGAATCGGAATCGAACTTTGATGGGTGGGTTTATAGGTGTATTTTGTCCCGCTGAATCCAGAAATCCAACCTTTGTTACACGAAAATACACCTGGAAAGAATTTATTCCGCATGGTACGAAAAAGAGATGATCGAAAGAATTTTTTGTCAGAATCAAAATCGGACTTTGATGAGTGAGTTTCTAGGTGTATTTCGACCCGCTGAATCCGAAAATCCAACCTTTGATGACCAAAAATATGCTTGGAAAAAAGTTATTTCGCATGGTACGCAAAAGAGATGATCGAAAATATTTCTTTTCAGAATCAAAATCGGACTTTGATGGGTGAGTTTCTAGGTGTATTTCGACCCGCTGAATCCGAAAATCGGAACTTTGATGACCAAAAATATGCTTGGAAAAAAGTTATTTCGCATGGTACGAAAAAGAGATGATCGAAAATATCTGTCTCCAGAATCGAAATCGAACTTTGATGGGTGGGTTTATAGGTGTATTTTGACCCGTTGAATCCAAAAATCCAACCTTTGTTATACGAAAATACACCTGGAAAGAAGTTATTCCGCATGGTACGAAAAAGAGATGATCGAAAATATTTTTTTTCAGAATCGGAATCGGACTTTGATGGGTGAGTTTCTAGGTGTATACCGACCCGCTGAATCCGAAAATCCAACCTTTGATGACCACAAATATGCTTGGAAAAAAGTTATTTCGCATGGTACGAAAAAGAGATGATCGAAAATATCTGTCTCTAGAATCGGAATCGAACTTTGATGGGTGGGTTCATAGGTGTATTTTGACCCGCTGAATCCAAAAATCCAACCTCTGTTACACGAAAATACACCTGGAGAGAAGTTATTCCGCATGGTGCGGAAAAAAAAATGATCGAAAATATTTTTTTTCAGAATCAAAATCGGACTTTGATGGGTGTGTTTCTAGGTGAATTCCGACCCGCTGAATCCGAAAATCCGAACATTGATGGCCAAAAATATGCTTGGAAAAAAGTTATTTCGCATGGTACGACAAAGAGATGATCGGAAATATCTGTCTCCAGAATCGGAATCAAACTTTGATGGTTGGGTTTATAGGTGTATTTTGACCCGCTGAATCCAGAAATCCAACCTTTGTTACACGAAAATACACCTGGAACGAATTTATTCCGCATGGTACGAAAAAGAGATGATCGAAAATATTTTTTTTCAGAATCGGAATCGGACTTTGATGGGTGAGTTTCTAGGTGTATTTCGACCCGCTGAATCCGAAAATCCAACCTTTGATGACCAAAAATATGCTTGGAAAAAAGTTATTTCGCATGGTACGAAAAAGAGATGATCGCAAATATCTGTCTCCAGAATCAAAATCGAACTTTGATGGGTGGGTTCATAGCTGTATTTTGACCCGCTGAATCCAAAAATCCAACCTTTGTTACACGAAAATTCACCTGGAAAGAAGTTATTCCGCATGGTACGAAAAAGAGATGATCGAAAATATTTTTTTTCAGAATCGGAATCGGACTTTGATGGGTGAGTTTCTAGGTGTATTCCGACCCGCTGAATCCGAAAATCGGAACTTTGATGACCAAAAATATGCTTGGAAAAAAGTTATTTCGCATGGTACGCAAAAGAGATGATCGAAAATATTCCTTTTCAGAATCAAAATCGGACTTTGATGGGTGAGTTTCTAGGTGTATTTCGACTCGCTGAATCCGAAAATCCAACCTTTGATGACCAAAAATATGCTTGGAAAAAAGTTATTTCGCATGGTACGAAAAAGAGATGATCGAAAATATTTTGTTTCAGAATCAAAATCGGACTTTGATGGGTGGGTTCATAGCTGTATTTTGACCCGCTGAATCCAAAAATCCAACCTTTGTTACACGAAAATACACCTGGAAAGAAGTTATTCCGCATGGTACGAAAAAGAGATGATCGAAAATATTTTTTTTCAGAATCGGAATCGGACTTTGATGGGTGAGTTTCTAGGTGTATACCGACCCGCTGAATCCGAAAATCCAACCGTTGATGACCATAAATATGCTTGGAAAAAAGGTATTTCGCATGGTACGAAAAAGAGATGATCGAAAATATTTTTTTTCAGAATCAAAATCGGACTTTGATGGGTGAGTTTCTAGGTGTATTTCGACTTGCTGAATCCAAAAAACCAACCTTCGATGACCAAAAATATGCTTGGAAAAAAGTTATTTCGCATGGTACGAAAAAGAGATGATCGAAAATATCTGTCTCTAGAATCGGAATCGAACTTTGATGGGTGGGTTCATAGGTGTATTTTGACCCGCTGAATCCAAAAATCCAACCTTTGTTACACGAAAATACACCTGGAAAGAAGTTATTCCGCATGGTACGGAAAAAAAAATGATCGAAAATATTTTTTTTCAGAATCAAAATCGGACTTTGATGGGTGTGTTTCTAGGTGAATTCCGACCCGCTGAATCCGAAAATCCGTACTTTGATGGCCAAAAATATGCTTGGGAAAAAGTTATTTCGCATGGTACGACAAAGAGATGATCGGAAATATCTGTCTCCAGAATCGGAATCAAACTTTGATGGGTGGGTTTATAGGTGTATTTTGACCCGCTGAATCCAGAAATCCAACCTTTGTTACACGAATATACACCTGGAAAGAATTTATTCCGCATGGTACGAAAAAGAGATGATCGAACGAATTTTTTTTCAGAATCGGAATCGGACTGTGATGGGTGAGTTTCTAGGTGTATTTTGACCCGCTGAATCCGAAAATCCAACCTTTGATGACCAAAAATATGCTTGGAAAAAAGTTATTTCGCATGGTACGAAAAAGAAATGATCGAAAATACCTGTCTCCAGAATCGGAATCGAACTTTGATGGGTGGGTTTATAGGTGTATTTTGACCCGCTGAATCCAAAAATCCAACCTTTGTTACACGAAAATACACCTGGAAAGAAGTTATTCCGCATGGTACGAAAAAGAGATGATCGGAAATATCTTTCTCCAGAATCGAAAGCGAACTTTGATGGGTGGGTTCATAGGTGTATTTTGACCCGCTGAATCCAAAAATCCAACTTTTGTTAGACGAAAATACACCTAGAAAGAAGTTATTCCGCATGGTACGAAAAAGAGATGATCGAAAATATTTTTTTTCAGAATCAAAATCGGACTTTGATGGGTGAGTTTCTAGGTGTATTTCGACCCGCTGAATCCGAAAATCGGAACTTTGATGACCAAAAATATGCTTGGAAAAAAGTTATTTCGCATGGTACGAAAAAGAGATGATCGAAAATATCTGTCTCCAGAATCGAAATCGAACTTCGATGGGTGGGTTTATAGGTGTATTTTGACCCGCTGAATCCGAAAATCCAACCTTTGATGACCAAAAATATGCTTGGAAAAAAGTTATTTCGCATGGTACGAAAAAGAGATGATCGCAAATATCTTTCTCCAGAATCGAAAGCGAACTTTGATGGGTGGGTTCATAGGTGTATTTTGACCCGCTGAATTCAAAAATCCAACTTTTGTTACACGAAAATACACCTGGAAAGAAGTTATTCCGCATGGTACGAAAAAGAGATGATCGAGATTATTTTTTTTCAGAATCGGAATCGGACTTTGAAGGGTGAGTTTCTAGGTGTATTCCGACCCGCTGGATCTGAAAATCCAACCTTTGATGACCAAAAATATGCTTAGAAAAAAGTTGTTTCGCATGGTACGAAAAAGAGATGATCGAAAATATCTGTCTCCAGAATCGGAATCGAACTTTGATGGGTGGGTTTATAGGTGTATTTTGTCCCGCTGAATCCAGAAATCCAACCTTTGTTACACGAAAATACACCTGGAAAGAATTTATTCCGCATGGTACGAAAAAGAGATGATCGAAAGAATTTTTTGTCAGAATCAAAATCGGACTTTGATGAGTGAGTTTCTAGGTGTATTTCGACCCGCTGAATCCGAAAATCCAACCTTTGATGACCAAAAATATGCTTGGAAAAAAGTTATTTCGCATGGTACGCAAAAGAGATGATCGAAAATATTTTTTTTCAGAATCAAAATCGGACTTTGATGGGTGAGTTTCTAGGTGTATTTCGACCCGCTGAATCCGAAAATCGGAACTTTGATGACCAAAAATATGCTTGGAAAAAAGTTATTTCGCATGGTACGAAAAAGAGATGATCGAAAATATCTGTCTCCAGAATCGAAATCGAACTTTGATGGGTGGGTTTATAGGTGTATTTTGACCCGCTGAATCCAAAAATCCAACCTTTGTTACACGAAAATACACCTGGAAAGAAGTTATTCCGCATGGTACGAAAAAGAGATGATCGAAAATATTTTTTTTCAGAATCGGAATCGGACTTTGATGGGTGAGTTTCTAGGTGTATACCGACCCGCTGAATCCGAAAATCCAACCTTTGATGACCATAAATATGCTTGGAAAAAAGTTATTTCGCATGGTACGAAAAAGAGATGATCGAAAATATTTTTTTTCAGAATCAAAATCGGACTTTGATGGGTGAGTTTCTAGGTGTATTTCGACTCGCTGAATCCGAAAATCCAACCTTTGATGACCACAAATATGCTTGGAAAAAAGTTATTTCGCATGGTACGAAAAAGAGATGATCGAAAATATCTGTCTCTAGAATCGGAATCGAACTTTGATGGGTGGGTTCATAGGTGTATTTTGACCCGCTGAATCCAAAAATCCAACCTTTGTTACACGAAAATACACCTGGAGAGAAGTTATTCCGCATGGTGCGGAAAAAAAAATGATCGAAAATATTTTTTTTCAGAATCAAAATCGGACTTTGATGGGTGTGTTTCTAGGTGAATTCCGACCCGCTGAATCCGAAAATCCGAACTTTGATGGCCAAAAATATGCTTGGAAAAAAGTTATTTCGCATGGTACGACAAAGAGATGATCGGAAATATCTGTCTCCAGAATCGGAATCAAACTTTGATGGGTGGGTTTGTAGGTGTATTTTGACCCGCTGAATCCAGAAATCCAACCTTTGTTACACGAAAATACACCTGGAAAGAATTTATTCCGCATGGTACGAAAAAGAGATGATCGTAAATATTTTTTTTCAGAATCAAAATCGGACTTTGATGCGTGAGTTTCTAGGTGTATTTCGACCCGCTGAATCCGAAAATCCAACCTTCGATGACCAAAAATATGCTTGGAAAAAAGTTATTTCGCATGGTACGAAAAAGAGATGATCGCAAATATCTGTCTCCAAAATCAAAATCGAACTTCGATGGGTGGGTTCATAGCTGTATTTTGACCCGCTGAATCCAAAAATCCAACCTTTGTTACACGAAAATACACCTGGAAAGAAGTTATTCCGCATGGTACGGAAAAAAAAATGATCGAAAATATTTTTTTTCAGAATCAAAATCGGACTTTGATGGGTGTGTTTCTAGGTGAATTCCGACCCGCTGAATCCGAAAATCCGTACTTTGATGGCCAAAAATATGCTTGGAAAAAAGTTATTTCGCATGGTACGACAAAGAGATGATCGGAAATATCTGTCTCCAGAATCGGAATCAAACTTTGATGGGTTGGTTTATAGGTGTATTTTGACCCGATGAATCCAGAAATCCAACCTTTGTTACACGAATATACACCTGGAAAGAATTTATTCCGCATGGTACGAAAAAGAGATGATCGAAAGAATTTTTTTTCAGAATCGGAATCGGACTGTGATGGGTGAGTTTCTAGGTGTATTTTGACCCGCTGAATCCGAAAATCCAACCTTTGATGACCAAAAATATGCTTGGAAAAAAGTTATTTCGCATGGTACGAAAAAGAAATGATCGAAAATACCTGTCTCCAGAATCGGAATCGAACTTTGATGGGTGGGTTTATAGGTGTATTTTGACCCGCTGAATCCAAAAATCCAACCTTTGTTACACGAAAATACACCTGGAAAGAAGTTATTCCGCATGGTACGAAAAAGAGATGATCGGAAATATCTTTCTCCAGAATCGAAAGCGAACTTTGATGGGTGGGTTCATAGGTGTAGTTTGACCCGCTGAATCCAAAAATCCAACTTTTGTTAGACGAAAATACACCTAGAAAGAAGTTATTCCGCATGGTACGAAAAAGAGATGATCGAAAATATTTTTTTTCAGAATCAAAATCGGACTTTGATGGGTGAGTTTCTAGGTGTATTTCGACCCGCTGAATCCGAAAATCGGAACTTTGATGACCAAAAATATGCTTGGAAAAAAGTTATTTCGCATGGTACGAAAAAGAGATGATCGAAAATATCTGTCTCCAGAATCGAAATCGAACTTCGATGGGTGGGTTTATAGGTGTATTTTGACCCGCTGAATCCGAAAATCCAACCTTTGATGACCAAAAATATGCTTGGAAAAAAGTTATTTCGCATGGTACGAAAAAGAGATGATCGCAAATATCTTTCTCCAGAATCGAAAGCGAACTTTGATGGGTGGGTTCATAGGTGTATTTTGACCCGCTGAATTCAAAAATCCAACTTTTGTTACACGAAAATACACCTGGAAAGAAGTTATTCCGCATGGTACGAAAAAGAGATGATCGAGATTATTTTTTTTCAGAATCGGAATCGGACTTTGAAGGGTGAGTTTCTAGGTGTATTCCGACCCGCTGGATCTGAAAATCCAACCTTTGATGACCAAAAATATGCTTAGAAAAAAGTTGTTTCGCATGGTACGAAAAAGAGATGATCGAAAATATCTGTCTCCAGAATCGGAATCGAACTTTGATGGGTGGGTTTATAGGTGTATTTTGTCCCGCTGAATCCAGAAATCCAACCTTTGTTACACGAAAATACACCTGGAAAGAATTTATTCCGCATGGTACGAAAAAGAGATGATCGAAAGAATTTTTTGTCAGAATCAAAATCGGACTTTGATGAGTGAGTTTCTAGGTGTATTTCGACCCGCTGAATCCGAAAATCCAACATTTGATGACCAAAAATATGCTTGGAAAAAAGTTATTTCGCATGGTACGCAAAAGAGATGATCGAAAATATTTTTTTTCAGAATCAAAATCGGACTTTGATGGGTGAGTTTCTAGGTGTATTTCGACCCGCTGAATCCGAAAATCGGAACTTTGATGACCAAAAATATGCTTGGAAAAAAGTTATTTCGCATGGTACGAAAAAGAGATGATCGAAAATATCTGTCTCCAGAATCGAAATCGAACTTTGATGGGTGGGTTTATAGGTGTATTTTGACCCGCTGAATCCAAAAATCCAACCTTTGTTACACGAAAATACACCTGGGAAGAAGTTATTCCGCATGGTACGAAAAAGAGATGATCGAAAATATTTTTTTTCAGAATCGGAATCGGACTTTGATGGGTGAGTTTCTAGGTGTATACCGACCCGCTGAATCCGAAAATCCAACCTTTGATGACCATAAATATGCTTGGAAAAAAGTTATTTCGCATGGTACGAAAAAGAGATGATCGAAAATATTTTTTTTCAGAATCAAAATCGGACTTTGATGGGTGAGTTTCTAGGTGTATTTCGACTCGCTGAATCCGAAAATCCAACCTTTGATGACCACAAATATGCTTGGAAAAAAGTTATTTCGCATGGTACGAAAAAGAGATGATCGAAAATATCTGTCTCTAGAATCGGAATCGAACTTTGATGGGTGGGTTCATAGGTGTATTTTGACCCGCTGAATCCAAAAATCCAACCTTTGTTACACGAAAATACACCTGGAGAGAAGTTATTCCGCATGGTGCGGAAAAAAAATGATCGAAAATATTTTTTTTCAGAATCAAAATCGGACTTTGATGGGTGTGTTTCTAGGTGAATTCCGACCCGCTGAATCCGAAAATCCGAACTTTGATGGCCAAAAATATGCTTGGAAAAAAGTTATTTCGCATGGTACGACAAAGAGATGATCGGAAATATCTGTCTCCAGAATCGGAATCAAACTTTGATGGGTGGGTTTGTAGGTGTATTTTGACCCGCTGAATCCAGAAATCCAACCTTTGTTACACGAAAATACACCTGGAAAGAATTTATTCCGCATGGTACGAAAAAGAGATGATCGTAAATATTTTTTTTCAGAATCAAAATCGGACTTTGATGCGTGAGTTTCTAGGTGTATTTCGACCCGCTGAATCCGAAAATCCAACCTTCGATGACCAAAAATATGCTTGGAAAAAAGTTATTTCGCATGGTACGAAAAAGAGATGATCGCAAATATCTGTCTCCAAAATCAAAATCGAACTTCGATGGGTGGGTTCATAGCTGTATTTTGACCCGCTGAATCCAAAAATCCAACCTTTGTTACACGAAAATACACCTGGAAAGAAGTTATTCCGCATGGTACGGAAAAAAAAATGATCGAAAATATTTTTTTTCAGAATCAAAATCGGACTTTGATGGGTGTGTTTCTAGGTGAATTCCGACCCGCTGAATCCGAAAATCCGTACTTTGATGGCCAAAAATATGCTTGGAAAAAAGTTATTTCGCATGGTACGACAAAGAGATGATCGGAAATATCTGTCTCCAGAATCGGAATCAAACTTTGATGGGTTGGTTTATAGGTGTATTTTGACCCGATGAATCCAGAAATCCAACCTTTGTTACACGAATATACACCTGGAAAGAATTTATTCCGCATGGTACGAAAAAGAGATGATCGAAAGAATTTTTTTTCAGAATCGGAATCGGACTGTGATGGGTGAGTTTCTAGGTGTATTTTGACCCGCTGAATCCGAAAATCCAACCTTTGATGACCAAAAATATGCTTGGAAAAAAGTTATTTCGCATGGTACGAAAAAGAAATGATCGAAAATACCTGTCTCCAGAATCGGAATCGAACTTTGATGGGTGGGTTTATAGGTGTATTTTGACCCGCTGAATCCAAAAATCCAACCTTTGTTACACGAAAATACACCTGGAAAGAAGTTATTCCGCATGGTACGAAAAAGAGATGATCGGAAATATCTTTCTCCAGAATCGAAAGCGAACTTTGATGGGTGGGTTCATAGGTGTATTTTGACCCGCTGAATCCAAAAATCCAACTTTTGTTAGACGAAAATACACCTAGAAAGAAGTTATTCCGCATGGTACGAAAAAGAGATGATCGAAAATATTTTTTTTCAGAATCAAAATCGGACTTTGATGGGTGAGTTTCTAGGTGTATTTCGACCCGCTGAATCCGAAAATCGGAACTTTGATGACCAAAAATATGCTTGGAAAAAAGTTATTTCGCATGGTACGAAAAAGAGATGATCGAAAATATCTGTCTCCAGAATCGAAATCGAACTTCGATGGGTGGGTTTATAGGTGTATTTTGACCCGCTGAATCCGAAAATCCAACCTTTGATGACCAAAAATATGCTTGGAAAAAAGTTATTTCGCATGGTACGAAAAAGAGATGATCGCAAATATCTTTCTCCAGAATCGAAAGCGAACTTTGATGGGTGGGTTCATAGGTGTATTTTGACCCGCTGAATTCAAAAATCCAACTTTTGTTACACGAAAATACACCTGGAAAGAAGTTATTCCGCATGGTACGAAAAAGAGATGATCGAGATTATTTTTTTTCAGAATCGGAATCGGACTTTGAAGGGTGAGTTTCTAGGTGTATTTCGACCCGCTGGATCTGAAAATCCAACCTTTGATGACCAAAAATATGCTTAGAAAAAAGTTATTTCGCATGGTACGAAAAAGAGATGATCGAAAATATCTGTCTCCAGAATCGGAATCGAACTTTGATGGGTGGGTTTATAGGTGTATTTTGTCCCGCTGAATCCAGAAATCCAACCTTTGTTACACGAAAATACACCTGGAAAGAATTTATTCCGCATGGTACGAAAAAGAGATGATCGAAAGAATTTTTTGTCAGAATCAAAATCGGACTTTGATGAGTGAGTTTCTAGGTGTATTTCGACCCGCTGAATCCGAAAATCCAACCTTTGATGACCAAAAATATGCTTGGAAAAAAGTTATTTCGCATGGTACGCAAAAGAGATGATCGAAAATATTTCTTTTCAGAATCAAAATCGGACTTTGATGGGTGAGTTTCTAGGTGTATTTCGACCCGCTGAATCCGAAAATCGGAACTTTGATGACCAAAAATATGCTTGGAAAAAAGTTATTTCGCATGGTACGAAAAAGAGATGATCGAAAATATCTGTCTCCAGAATCGAAATCGAACTTTGATGGGTGGGTTTATAGGTGTATTTTAACCCGCTGAATCCAAAAATCCAACCTTTGTTATACGAAAATACACCTGGAAAGAAGTTATTCCGCATGGTACGAAAAAGAGATGATCGAAAATATTTTTTTTCAGAATCGGAATCGGACTTTGATGGGTGAGTTTCTAGGTGTATACCGACCCGCTGAATCCGAAAATCCAACCTTTGATGACCATAAATATGCTTGGAAAAAAGTTATTTCGCATGGTACGAAAAAGAGATGATCGAAAATATTTTTTTTCAGAATCAAAATCGGACTTTGATGGGTGAGTTTCTAGGTGTATTTCGACTCGCTGAATCCGAAAATCCAACCTTTGATGACCACAAATATGCTTGGAAAAAAGTTATTTCGCATGGTACGAAAAAGAGATGATCGAAAATATCTGTCTCTAGAATCGGAATCGAACTTTGATGGGTGGGTTCATAGGTGTATTTTGACCCGCTGAATCCAAAAATCCAACCTTTGTTACACGAAAATACACCTGGAGAGAAGTTATTCCGCATGGTGCGGAAAAAAAAATGATCGAAAATATTTTTTTTCAGAATCAAAATCGGACTTTGATGGGTGTGTTTCTAGGTGAATTGCGACCCGCTGAATCCGAAAATCCGAACTTTGATGGCCAAAAATATGCTTGGAAAAAAGTTATTTCGCATGGTACGACAAAGAGATGATCGGAAATATCTGTCTCCAGAATCGGAATCAAACTTTGATGGGTGGGTTTATAGGTGTATTTTGACCCGCTGAATCCAGAAATCCAACCTTTGTTACACGAAAATACACCTGGAAAGAATTTATTCCGCATGGTACGAAAAAGAGATGATCGTAAATATTTTTTTTCAGAATCAAAATCGGACTTTGATGCGTGAGTTTCTAGGTGTATTTCGACCCGCTGAATCCGAAAATCCAACCTTTGATGACCAAAAATATGCTTGGAAAAAAGTTATTTTGCATGGTACGAAAAAGAGATGATCGCAAATATCTGTCCCCAAAATCAAAATCGAACTTCGATGGGTGGGTTCATAGCTGTATTTTGACCCGCTGAATCCAAAAATCCAACCTTTGTTACACGAAAATACACCTGGAAAGAAGTTATTCCGCATGGTACGAAAAAGAGATGATCGAAAATATTTTTTTTCAGAATCGGAATCGGACTTTGATGGGTGAGTTTCTAGGTGTATACCGACCCGCTGAATCCGAAAATCCAACCTTTGATGACCATAAATATGCTTGGAAAAAAGTTATTTCGTATGGTACGAAAAAGAGATGATCGAAAATATTTTTTTTCAGAATCAAATTCGGACTTTGATGGGTGAGTTTCTAGGTGTATTTCGACTTGCTGAATCCAAAAATCCAACCTTCGATGACCAAAAATATGCTTGGAAAAAAGTTATTTCGCATGGTACGAAAAAGAGATGATCGAAAATATCTGTCTCTAGAATCGGAATCGAACTTTGATGGGTGGGTTCATAGGTGTATTTTGACCCGCTGAATCCAAAAATCCAACCTTTGTTACACGAAAATACACCTGGAAAGAAGTTATTCCGCATGGTACGAAAAAGAGATGATCGAAAATATTTTTTTTCAGAATCAAAATCGGACTTTGATGGGTGAGTTTCTAGGTGTATTTCGACCCGCTGAATCCGAAAATCGGAACTTTGATGACCAAAAATATGCTTGGAAAAAAGTTATTTCGCATGGTACGAAAAAGAGATGATCGAAAATATCTGTCTCCAGAATCGAAATCGAACTTCGATGGGTGGGTTTATAGGTGTATTTTGACCCGCTGAATCCGAAAATCCAACCTTTGATGACCAAAAATATGCTTGGAAAAAAGTTATTTCGCATGGTACGAAAAAGAGATGATCGCAAATATCTTTCTCCAGAATCGAAAGCGAACTTTGATGGGTGGGTTAATAGGTGTATTTTGACCCGCTGAATCCAAAAATCCAACTTTTGTTACACGAAAATACACCTGGAAAGAAGTTATTCCGCATGGTACGAAAAAGAGTTGATCGAAAATATTTTTTTTCAGAATCGGAATCGGACTTTGAAGGGTGAGTTTCTAGGTGTATTCCGACCCGCTGGATCTGAAAATCCAACCTTTGATGACCAAAAATATGCTTAGAAAAAAGTTATTTCGCATGGTACGAAAAAGAGATGATCGAAAATATCTGTCTCCAGAATCGGAATCGAACTTTGATGGGTGGGTTTATAGGTGTATTTTGTCCCGCTGAATCCAGAAATCCAACCTTTGTTACACGAAAATACACCTGGAAAGAATTTATTCCGCATGGTACGAAAAAGAGATGATCGAAAGAATTTTTTGTCAGAATCAAAATCGGACTTTGATGAGTGAGTTTCTAGGTGTATTTCGACCCGCTGAATCCGAGAATCCAACCTTTGATGACCAAAAATATGCTTGGAAAAAAGTTATTTCGCATGGTACGCAAAAGAGATGATCGAAAATATTTCTTTTCAGAATCAAAATCGGACTTTGATGGGTGAGTTTCTAGGTGTATTTCGACCCGCTGAATCCGAAAATCGGAACTTTGATGACCAAAAATATGCTTGGAAAAAAGTTATTTCGCATGGTACGAAAAAGAGATGATCGAAAATATCTGTCTCCAGAATCGAAATCGAACTTTGATGGGTGGGTTTAAAGGTGTATTTTGACCCGTTGAATCCAAAAATCCAACCTTTGTTATACGAAAATACACCTGGAAAGAAGTTATTCCGCATGGTACGAAAAAGAGATGATCGAAAATATTTTTTTTCAGAATCGGAATCGGACTTTGATGGGTGAGTTTCTAGGTGTATACCGACCCGCTGAATCCGAAAATCCAACCTTTGATGACCATAAATATGCTTGGAAAAAAGTTATTTCGCATGGTACGAAAAAGAGATGATCGAAAATATTTTTTTTCAGAATCAAATTCGGACTTTGATGGGTGAGTTTCTAGGTGTATTTCGACTTGCTGAATCCAAAAATCCAACCTTCGATGACCAAAAATATGCTTGGAAAAAAGTTATTTCGCATGGTACGAAAAAGAGATGATCGAAAATATCTGTCTCTAGAATCGGAATCGAACTTTGATGGGTGGGTTCATAGGTGTATTTTGACCCGCTGAATCCAAAAATCCAACCTTTGTTACACGAAAATACACCTGGAAAGAAGTTATTCCGCATGGTACGAAAAAGAGATGATCGAAAATATTTTTTTTCAGAATCAAAATCGGACTTTGATGGGTGAGTTTCTAGGTGTATTTCGACCCGCTGAATCCGAAAATCGGAACTTTGATGACCAAAAATATGCTTGGAAAAAAGTTATTTCGCATGGTACGAAACAGAGATGATCGAAAATATCTGTCTCCAGAATCGAAATCGAACTTCGATGGGTGGGTTTATAGGTGTATTTTGACCCGCTGAATCCGAAAATCCAACCTTTGATGACCAAAAATATGCTTGGAAAAAAGTTATTTCGCATGGTACGAAAAAGAGATGATCGCAAATATCTTTCTCCAGAATCGAAAGCGAACTTTGATGGGTGGGTTGATAGGTGTATTTTGACCCGCTGAATCCAAAAATCCAACTTTTGTTACACGAAAATACACCTGGAAAGAAGTTATTCCGCATGGTACGAAAAAGAGATGATCGAAAATATTTTTTTTCAGAATCGGAATCGGACTTTGAAGGGTGAGTTTCTAGGTGTATTCCGACCCGCTGGATCTGAAAATCCAACCTTTGATGACCAAAAATATGCTTAGAAAAAAGTTATTTCGCATGGTACGAAAAAGAGATGATCGAAAATATCTGTCTCCAGAATCGGAATCGAACTTTGATGGGTGGGTTTATAGGTGTATTTTGTCCCGCTGAATCCAGAAATCCAACCTTTGTTACACGAAAATACACCTGGAAAGAATTTATTCCGCATGGTACGAAAAAGAGATGATCGAAAGAATTTTTTGTCAGAATCAAAATCGGACTTTGATGAGTGAGTTTCTAGGTGTATTTCGACCCGCTGAATCCGAAAATCCAACCTTTGATGACCAAAAATATGCTTGGAAAAAAGTTATTTCGCATGGTACGCAAAAGAGATGATCGAAAATATTTCTTTTCAGAATCAAAATCGGACTTTGATGGGTGAGTTTCTAGGTGTATTTCGACCCGCTGAATCCGAAAATCGGAACTTTGATGACCAAAAATATGCTTGGAAAAAAGTTATTTCGCATGGTACGAAAAAGAGATGATCGAAAATATCTGTCTCCAGAATCGAAATCGAACGTTGATGGGTGGGTTTATAGGTGTATTTTGACCCGTTGAATCCAAAAATCCAACCTTTGTTATACGAAAATACACCTGGAAAGAAGTTATTCCGCATGGTACGAAAAAGAGATGATCGAAAATATTTTTTTTCAGAATCGGAATCGGACTTTGATGGGTGAGTTTCTAGGTGTATACCGACCCGCTGAATCCGAAAATCCAACCTTTGATGACCATAAATATGCTTGGAAAAAAGTTATTTCGCATGGTACGAAAAAGAGATGATCGAAAATATTTTTTTTCAGAATCAAAATCGGACTTTGATGGGTGAGTTTCTAGGTGTATTTCGACTCGCTGAATCTGAAAATCCAACCTATGATGACCACAAATATGCTTGGAAAAAAGTTATTTCGCATGGTACGAAAAAGAGATGATCGAAAATATCTGTCTCTAGAATCGGAATCGAACTTTGATGGGTGGGTTCATAGGTGTATTTTGACCCGCTGAATCCAAAAATCCAACCTTTGTTACACGAAAATACACCTCGAGAGAAGTTATTCCGCATGGTGCGGAAGAAAAAAAGGATCGAAAATATTTTTTTTCAGAATCAAAATCGGAATTTGATGGGTGTGTTTCTAGGTAAATTCCGACCCGCTGAATCCGAAAATCCGAACTTTGATGGCCAAAAATATGCTTGGAAGAAAGTTATTTCGCATGGTACGACAAAGAGATGATCGGAAATATCTGTCTCCAGAATCGGAATCAAACTTTGATGGGTGGGTTTATAGGTGTATTTTGACCCGCTGAATCCAGAAATCCAACCTTTGTTACACGAAAATACACCTGGAAAGAATTTATTCCGCATGGTACGAAAAAGAGATGATCGAAAATATTTTTTTTCAGAATCAAAATCGGACTTTGATGCGTGAGTTTCTAGGTGTATTTCGACCCGCTGAATCCGAAAATCCAACCTTTGGTGACCAAAAATATGCTTGGAAAAAAGTTATTACGCATGGTACGAAAAAGAGATGATCGCAAATATCTGTCTCCAAAAACAAAATCGAACTTTGATGGGTAGGTTCATAGCTGTATTTTGACCCGCTGAATCCAAAAATCCAACCTTTGTTATACGAAAATACACCTGGAAAGAAGTTATTCCGCATGGTACGAAAAAGAGATGATCGAAAATATTTTTTTTCAGAATCGGAATCGGACTTTGATGGGTGAGTTTCTAGGTGTATACCGACCCGCTGAATCCGAAAATCCAACCTTTGATGACCATAAATATGCTTGGAAAAAAGTTATTTCCCATGGTACGAAAAAGAGATGATCGAAAATATTTTTTTTCAGAATCAAAATCGGACTTTGATGGGTGAGTTTCTAGGTGTATTTCGACTTGCTGAATCCAAAAATCCAACCTTCGATAACCAAAAATATGCTTGGAAAACAGTTATTTCGCATGGTACGAAAAAGAGATGATCGAAAATATCTGTCTCTAGAATCGGAATCGAACTTTGATGGGTGGGTTCATAGGTGTATTTTGACCCGCTGAATCCAAAAATCCAACCTTTGCTACACGAAAATACACCTGGAAAGAAGTTATTCCGCATGGTACGGAAAAAAAAATGATCGAAAATATTTTTTTTCAGAATCAAAATCGGACTTTGATGGGTGTGTTTCTAGGTGAATTCCGACCCGCTGAATCCGAAAACCCGAACTTTGATGGCCAAAAATATGCTTGGAAAAAAGTTATTTCGCATGGTACGACAAAGAGATGATCGGAAATATCTGTCTCCAGAATCGGAATCAAACTTTGATGGGTGGGTTTATAGGTGTATTTTGACCCGCTGAATCCAGAAATCCAACCTTTGTTACACGAATATACACCTGGAAAGAATTTATTCCGCATGGTACGAAAAAGAGATGATCGAAAGAATTTTTTTTCAGAATCGGAATCGGACTGTGATGGGTGAGTTTCTAGGTGTATTTCGACCCGCTGAATCCGAAAATTCAACCTTTGATGATCAAAAATATGCTTGGAAAAAAGTTAATTCGCATGGTACGAAAAAGAGATGATCGAAAATATCTGTCTCCAGAATCGGAATCGAACTTTGATGGGTGGGTTTATAGGTGTATTTTGACCCGCTGAATCCAAAAATCCAACCTTTGTTACACGAAAATACACCTGGAAAAAAGTTATTCCGCATGGTACGAAAAAGAGATGATCGGAAATATCTTTATCCAGAATCGGAAGCGAACTTTGATGGGTGGGTTCATAGGTGTATTTTGACCCGCTGAATACAAAAATCCAACCTTTGTTAGACGAAAATACACCTAGAAAGAAGTTATTCCGCATGGTACGAAAAAGAGATGATCGAAAATATTTTTTGTCAGAATCAAAATCGGACTTTGATGGGTGAGTTTCTAGGTGTATTTCGACCCGCTGAATCCGAAAATCGGAACTTTGATGACCAAAAATATGCTTGGAAAAAAGTTATTTCGCATGGTACGAAAAAGAGATGATCGAAAATATCTGTCTCCAGAATCGAAATCGAACTTCGATGGGTGGGTTTATAGGTGTATTTTGACCCGCTGAATCCGAAAATCCAACCTTTGATGACCAAAAATATGCTTGGAAAAAAGTTATTTCGCATGGTACGAAAAAGAGATGATCGCAAATATCTTTCTCCAGAATCGAAAGCGAACTTTGATGGGTGGGTTCATAGGTGTATTTTGACCCGCTGAATCCAAAAATCCAACTTTTGTTACACGAAAATACACCTGGAAAGAAGTTATTCCGCATGGTACGAAAAAGAGATGATCGAAAATATTTTTTTTCAGAATCGGAATCGGACTTTGAAGGGTGAGTTTCTAGGTGTATTCCGACCCGCTGGATCTGAAAATCCAACCTTTGATGACCAAAAATATGCTTAGAAAAAAGTTATTTCGCATGGTACGAAAAAGAGATGATCGAAAATATCTGTCTCCAGAATCGGAATCGAACTTTGATGGGTGGGTTTATAGGTGTATTTTGTCCCGCTGAATCCAGAAATCCAACCTTTGTTACACGAAAATACACCTGGAAAGAATTTATTCCGCATGGTACGAAAAAGAGATGATCGAAAGAATTTTTTGTCAGAATCAAAATCGGACTTTGATGAGTGAGTTTCTAGGTGTATTTCGACCCGCTGAATCCGAAAATCCAACCTTTGATGACCAAAAATATGCTTGGAAAAAAGTTATTTCGCATGGTACGCAAAAGAGATGATCGAAAATATTTCTTTTCAGAATCAAAATCGGACTTTGATGGGTGAGTTTCTAGGTGTATTTCGACCCGCTGAATCCGAAAATCGGAACTTTGATGACCAAAAATATGCTTGGAAAAAAGTTATTTCGCATGGTACGAAAAAGAGATGATCGAAAATATCTGTCTCCAGAATCGAAATCGAACTTTGATGGGTGGGTTTATAGGTGTATTTTGACCCGTTGAATCCAAAAATCCAACCTTTGTTATACGAAAATACACCTGGAAAGAAGTTATTCCGCATGGTACGAAAAAGAGATGATCGAAAATATTTTTTTTCAGAATCGGAATCGGACTTTGATGGGTGAGTTTCTAGGTGTATACCGACCCGCTGAATCCGAAAATCCAACCTTTGATGACCATAAATATGCTTGGAAAAAAGTTATTTCGCATGGTACGAAAAAGAGATGATCGAAAATATTTTTTTTCAGAATCAAAATCGGACTTTGATGGGTGAGTTTCTAGGTGTATTTCGACTCGCTGAATCTGAAAATCCAACCTATGATGACCACAAATATGCTTGGAAAAAAGTTATTTCGCATGGTACGAAAAAGAGATGATCGAAAATATCTGTCTCTAGAATCGGAATCGAACTTTGATGGGTGGGTTCATAGGTGTATTTTGACCCGCTGAATCCAAAAATCCAACCTTTGTTACACGAAAATACACCTCGAGAGAAGTTATTCCGCATGGTGCGGAAGAAAAAAAGGATCGAAAATATTTTTTTTCAGAATCAAAATCGGACTTTGATGGGTGTGTTTCTAGGTAAATTCCGACCCGCTGAATCCGAAAATCCGAACTTTGATGGCCAAAAATATGCTTGGAAGAAAGTTATTTCGCATGGTACGACAAAGAGATGATCGGAAATATCTGTCTCCAGAATCGGAATCAAACTTTGATGGGTGGGTTTATAGGTGTATTTTGACCCGCTGAATCCAGAAATCCAACCTTTGTTACACGAAAATACACCTGGAAAGAATTTATTCCGCATGGTACGAAAAAGAGATGATCGTAAATATTTTTTTTCAGAATCAAAATCGGACTTTGATGCGTGAGTTTCTAGGTGTATTTCGACCCGCTGAATCCGAAAATCCAACCTTTGGTGACCAAAAATATGCTTGGAAAAAAGTTATTTCGCATGGTACGAAAAAGAGATGATCGCAAATATCTGTCTCCAAAAACAAAATCGAACTTTGATGGGTAGGTTCATAGCTGTATTTTGACCCGCTGAATCCAAAAATCCAACCTTTGTTATACGAAAATACACCTGGAAAGAAGTTATTCCGCATGGTACGAAAAAGAGATGATCGAAAATATTTTTTTTCAGAATCGGAATCGGACTTTGATGGGTGAGTTTCTAGGTGTATACCGACCCGCTGAATCCGAAAATCCAACCTTTGATGACCATAAATATGCTTGGAAAAAAGTTATTTCGCATGGTACGAAAAAGAGATGATCGAAAATATTTTTTTTCAGAATCAAAATCGGACTTTGATGGGTGAGTTTCTAGGTGTATTTCGACTTGCTGAATCCAAAAATCCAACCTTCGATGACCAAAAATATGCTTGGAAAACAGTTATTTCGCATGGTACGAAAAAGAGATGATCGAAAATATCTGTCTCTAGAATCGGAATCGAACTTTGATGGGTGGGTTCATAGATGTATTTTGACCCGCTGAATCCAAAAATCCAACCTTTGCTACACGAAAATACACCTGGAAAGAAGTTATTCCGCATGGTACGGAAAAAAAAATGATCGAAAATATTTTTTTTCAGAATCAAAATCGGACTTTGATGGGTGTGTTTCTAGGTGAATTCCGACCCGCTGAATCCGAAAACCCGAACTTTGATGGCCAAAAATATGCTTGGAAAAAAGTTATTTCGCATGGTACGACAAAGAGATGATCGGAAATATCTGTCTCCAGAATCGGAATCAAACTTTGATGGGTGGGTTTATAGGTGTATTTTGACCCGCTGAATCCCGAAATCCAACCTTTGTTACACGAATATACACCTGGAAAGAATTTATTCCGCATGGTACGAAAAAGAGATGATCGAAAGAATTTTTTTTCAGAATCGGAATCGGACTGTGATGGGTGAGTTTCTAGGTGTATTTCGACCCGCTGAATCCGAAAATTCAACCTTTGATGATCAAAAATATGCTTGGAAAAAAGTTAATTCGCATGGTACGAAAAAGAGATGATCGAAAATATCTGTCTCCAGAATCGGAATCGAACTTTGATGGGTGGGTTTATAGGTGTATTTTGACCCGCTGAATCCAAAAATCCAACCTTTGTTACACGAAAATACACCTGGAAAAAAGTTATTCCGCATGGTACGAAAAAGAGATGATCGGAAATATCTTTATCCAGAATCGGAAGCGAACTTTGATGGGTGGGTTCATAGGTGTATTTTGACCCGCTGAATCCAAAAATCCAACTTTTGTTAGACGAAAATACACCTAGAAAGAAGTTATTCCGCATGGTACGAAAAAGAGATGATCGAAAATATTTTTTTTCAGAATCAAAATCGGACTTTGATGGGTGGGTTTCTAGGTGTATTTCGACCCGCTGAATCCGAAAATCGGAACTTTGATGACCAAAAATATGCTTGGAAAAAAGTTATTTCGCATGGTACGAAAAAGAGATGATCGAAAATATCTGTCTCCAGAATCGAAATCGAACTTTGATGGGTGGGTTTATAGGTGTATTTTGACCCGCTGAATACAAAAATCCAACCTTTGTTATACGAAAATACACCTGGAAAGAAGTTATTCCGCATGTTACGAAAAAGAGATGATCGAAAATATTTTTTTTCAGAATCGGAATCGGACTTTGATGGGTGAGTTTCTAGGTGTACACCGACCCGCTGAATCCGAAAATCCAACCTTTGATGACCATAAATATGCTTGGGAAAAAGTTATTTCGCATGGTACGAAAAAGAGATGATCGAAAATATTTTTTGTCAGAATCAAAATCGGACTTTGATGGGTGAGTTTCTAGGTGTATTTCTACTCGCTGAATCCGAAAATCCAACCTTTGATGACCACAAATATGCTTGGAAAAAAGTTATTTCGCATGGTACGAAAAAGAGATGATCGAAAATATCTGTCTCTAGAATCGGAATCGAACTTTGATGGGTGGGTTCATAGGTGTATTTTGACCCGCTGAATCCAAAAATCCAACCTTTGTTACACGAAAATACACCTGGAGAGAAGTTATTCCGCATGGTGCGGAAACAAAAATGATCGAAAATATTTTTTTTCAGAATCAAAATCGGACTTTGATGGGTGTGTTTCTAGGTGAATTCCGACCCGCTGAATCCGAAAATCCGAACTTTGATGGCTCAAAATATGCTTGGAAAAAAGTTATTTCGCATGTTACGACAAAGAGATGATCGGAAATATCTGTCTCCAGAATCGGAATCAAACTTTGATGGGTGGGTTTATAGGTGTATTTTGACCCGCTGAATCCAGAAATCCAACCTATGTTACACGAAAATACACCTGAAAAGAATTTATTCCGCATGGTACAAAAAAGAGATGATCGAAAATATTTTTTTTCAGAATCGGAATCGTACTGTGATGGGTGAGTTTCTAGGTGTATTTCGACCCGCTGAATCCGAAAATCCAACCTTTGATGACCAAAAATATGCTTGGAAAAAAGTTATTTCGCATGGTGCGAAAAAGAGATGATCGAAAATATCTGTCTCTAGAATCGGAATCGAACTTTGATGGGTGGGTTTATAGGTGTATTTTGACCCGCTGAATCCAAAAATCCAACCTTTGTTACACGAAAATACACCTGGAAAGAAGTTATTTCGCATGGTACGAAAAAGAGATGATCGAAAATATTTTTTTTCAGAATCGGAATCGGACTTTGATGGGTGAGTTTCTAGGTGTATACCGACCCGCTGAATCCGAAAATTCAACCTTTGATGACCATAAATATGCTTGGAAAAAAGTTATTTCGCATGGTACGAAAAAGAGATGATCGAAAATATTTTTTTTCAGAATCGGAATCGGACTTTGATGGGTGAGTTTCTAGGTGTATACCGACCCGCTGAATCCGAAAATTCAACCTTTGATGACCATAAATATGCTTGGAAAAAAGTTATTTCGCATGGTACGAAAAAGAGATAATCGAAAATATTTTTTTTCAGAATCAAAATCGGACTTTGATGGGTGAGTTTCTAGGTGTATTTCGACTCGCTGAATCCGAAAATCCAACCTTTGATGACCAAAAATATGCTTGGAAAGAAGTTATTTCGCATGGTACGAAAAAGAGATGATCGAAAATATCTGTCTCTAGAATCGGAATCGAACTTTGATGGGTGGGTTCGTAGGTGTATTTTGACCCGCTGAATCCAAAAATCCAACCTTTGTTACACGAAAATACACCTGGAAAGAAGTTATTCCGCATGGTACGGAAAAAAAAATGATCGAAAATATTTTTTGTCAGAATCAAAATCGGACTTTGATGAGTGAGTTTCTAGGTGTATTTCGACCCGCTGAATCCGAAAATCCAACCTTTGATGACCAAAAATATGCTTGGAAAAAAGTTATTTCGCATGGTACGCAAAAGAGATGATCGAAAATATTTCTTTTCAGAATCAAAATCGGACTTTGATGGGTGAGTTTCTAGGTGTATTTCGACCCGCTGAATCCGAAAATCGGAACTTTGATGACCAAAAATATGCTTGGAAAAAAGTTATTTCGCATGGTACGAAAAAGAGATGATCGAAAATATCTGTCTCCAGAATCGAAATCGAACTTTGATGGGTGGGTTTATAGGTGTATTTTGACCCGCTGAATCCAAAAATCCAACCTTTGTTACACGAAAATACACCTGGAAAAAAGTTATTCCGCATGGTACGAAAAAGAGATGATCGGAAATATCTTTATCCAGAATCGGAAGCGAACTTTGATGGGTGGGTTCATAGGTGTATTTTGACCCGCTGAATCCAAAAATCCAACTTTTGTTAGACGAAAATACACCTAGAAAGAAGTTATTCCGCATGGTACGAAAAAGAGATGATCGAAAATATTTTTTTTCAGAATCAAAATCGGACTTTGATGGGTGAGTTTCTAGGTGTATTTCGACCCGCTGAATCCGAAAATCGGAACTTTGATGACCAAAAATATGCTTGGAAAAAAGTTATTTCGCATGGTACGAAAAAGAGATGATCGAAAATATCTGTCTCCAGAATCGAAATCGAACTTTGATGGGTGGGTTTATAGGTGTATTTTGACCCGCTGAATACAAAAATCCAACCTTTGTTATACGAAAATACACCTGGAAAGAAGTTATTCCGCATGTTACGAAAAAGAGATGATCGAAAATATTTTTTTTCAGAATCGGAATCGGACTTTGATGGGTGAGTTTCTAGGTATACACCGACCCGCTGAATCCGAAAATCCAACCTTTGATGACCATAAATATGCTTGGGAAAAAGTTATTTCGCATGGTACGAAAAAGAGATGATCGAAAATATTTTTTGTCAGAATCAAAATCGGACTTTGATGGGTGAGTTTCTAGGTGTATTTCTACTCGCTGAATCCGAAAATCCAACCTTTGATGACCACAAATATGCTTGGAAAAAAGTTATTTCGCATGGTACGAAAAAGAGATGATCGAAAATATCTGTCTCTAGAATCGGAATCGAACTTTGATGGGTGGGTTCATAGGTGTATTTTGACCCGCTGAATCCAAAAATCCAACCTTTGTTACACGAAAATACACCTGGAGAGAAGTTATTCCGCATGGTGCGGAAACAAAAATGATCGAAAATATTTTTTTTCAGAATCAAAATCGGACTTTGATGGGTGTGTTTCTAGGTGAATTCCGACCCGCTGAATCCGAAAATCCGAACTTTGATGGCTAAAAATATGCTTGGAAAAAAGTTATTTCGCATGTTACGACAAAGAGATGATCGGAAATATCTGTCTCCAGAATCGGAATCAAACTTTGATGGGTGGGTTTATAGGTGTATTTTGACCCGCTGAATCCAGAAATCCAACCTTTGTTACACGAAAATACACCTGAAAAGAATTTATTCCGCATGGTACGAAAAAGAGATGATCGAAAATATTTTTTTTCAGAATCGGAATCGTACTGTGATGGGTGAGTTTCTAGGTGTATTTCGACCCGCTGAATCCGAAAATCCAACCTTTGATGACCAAAAATATGCTTGGAAAAAAGTTATTTCGCATGGTACGCAAAAGAGATGATCGAAAATATTTCTTTTCAGAATCAAAATCGGACTTTGATGGGTGAGTTTCTAGGTGTATTTCGACCCGCTGAATCCGAAAATCGGAACTTTGATGACCAAAAATATGCTTGGAAAAAAGTTATTTCGCATGTTACGACAAAGAGATGATCGGAAATATCTGTCTCCAGAATCGGAATCAAACTTTGATGGGTGGGCTTATAGGTGTATTTTGACCCGCTGAATCCAGAAATCCAACCTTTGTTACACGAAAATACACCTGAAAAGAATTTATTTCGCATGGTGCGAAAAAGAGATGATCGAAAATATCTGTCTCGAGAATCGGAATCGAACTTTGATGGGTGGGTTTATAGGTGTATTTTGACCCGCTGAATCCAAAAATCCAACCTTTGTCACACGAAAATACACCTGGAAAGAAGTTATTTCGCATGGTACGAAAAAGAGATGATCGAAAATATTTTTTTTCAGAATCGGAATCGGACTTTGATGGGTGAGTTTCTAGGTGTATACCGACCCGCTGAATCCGAAAATTCAACCTTTGATGACCATAAATATGCTTGGAAAAAAGTTATTTCGCATGGTACGAAAAAGAGATGATCGAAAATATTTTTTTTCAGAATCGGAATCGGACTGTGATGGGTGAGTTTCTAGGTGTATACCGACCCGCTGAATCCGAAAATTCAACCTTTGATGACCATAAATATGCTTGGAAAAAAGTTATTTCGCATGGTACGAAAAAGAGATGATCGAAAATATTTTTTTTCAGAATCAAAATCGGACTTTGATGGGTGAGTTTCTAGGTGTATTTCGACTCGCTGAATCCGAAAATCCAACCTTTGATGACCAAAAATATGCTTGGAAAGAAGTTATTTCGCATGGTACGAAAAAGAGATGATCGAAAATATCTGTCTCTAGAATCGGAATCGAACTTTGATGGGTGGGTTCATAGGTGTATTTTGACCCGCTGAATCCAAAAATCCAACCTTTGTTACACGAAAATACACCTGGAAAGAAGTTATTCCGCATGGTACGGAAAAAAAAATGATCGAAAATATTTTTTTGTCAGAATCAAAATCGGACTTTGATGAGTGAGTTTCTAGGTGTATTTCGACCCGCTGAATCCGAAAATCCAACCTTTGATGACCAAAAATATGCTTGGAAAAAAGTTATTTCGCATGGTACGCAAAAGAGATGATCGAAAATATTTCTTTTCAGAATCAAAATCGGACTTTGATGGGTGAGTTTCTAGGTGTATTTCGACCCGCTGAATCCGAAAATCGGAACTTTGATGACCAAAAATATGCTTGGAAAAAAGTTATTTCGCATGGTACGAAAAAGAGATGATCGAAAATATCTGTCTCCAGAATCGAAATCGAACTTTGATGGGTGGGTTTATAGGTGTATTTTGACCCGCTGAATCCAAAAATCCAACCTTTGTTATACGAAAATACACCCGGAAAGAAGTTATTCCGCATGTTACGAAAAAGAGATGATCGAAAATATTTTTTTTCAGAATCGGAATCGGACTTTGATGGGTGAGTTTCTAGGTGTACACCGACCCGCTGAATCCGAAAATCCAACCTTTGATGACCATAAATATGCTTGGGAAAAAGTTATTTCGCATGGTACGAAAAAGAGATGATCGAAAATATTTTTTTTCAGAATCAAAATCGGACTTTGATGGGTGAGTTTCTAGGTGTATTTCTACTCGCTGAATCCGAAAATCCAACCTTTGATGACCACAAATATGCTTGGAAAAAAGTTATTTCGCATGGTACGAAAAAGAGATGATCGAAAATATCTGTCTCTAGAATCGGAATCGAACTTTGATGGGTGGGTTCATAGGTGTATTTTGACCCGCTGAATCCAAAAATCCAACCTTTGTTACACGAAAATACACCTGGAGAGAAGTTATTCCGCATGGTGCGGAAAAAAAAATGATCGAAAATATTTTTTTTCAGAATCAAAATCGGACTTTGATGGGTGTGTTTCTAGGTGAATTCCGACCCGCTGAATCCGAAAATCCGAACTTTGATGGCTAAAAATATGCTTGGAAAAAAGTTATTTCGCATGGTACGACAAAGAGATGATCGAATTATCTGTCTCCAGAATCGGAATCAAACTTTGATGGGTGGGTTTATAGGTGTATTTTGACCCGCTGAATCCAGAAATCCAACCTTTGTTACACGAAAATACCCCTGAAAAGAATTAATTCCGCATGGTACGAAAAAGAGATGATCGAAAATATTTTTTTTCAGAATCGGAATCGTACTGTGATGGGTGAGTTTCTAGGTGTATTTCGACCCGCTGAATCCGAAAATCCAACCTTTGATGACCAAAAATATGCTTGGAAAAAAGTTATTTCGCATGGTGCGAAAAAGAGATGATCGAAAATATCTGTCTCTAGAATCGGAATCGAACTTTGATGGGTGGGTTTATAGGTGTATTTTGACCCGCTGAATCCAAAAATCCAACCTTTGTTACACGAAAATACACCTGGAAAGAAGTTATTCCGCATGGTACGAAAAAGAGATGATCGAAAATATTTTTTTCAGAATCGGAATCGGACTTTGATGGGTGAGTTTCTAGGTGTATACCGACCCGCTGAATCCGAAAATTCAACCTTTGATGACCATAAATATGCTTGGAAAAAAGTTATTTCGCATGGTACGAAAAAGAGATGATCGAAAATATTTTTTTTTCAGAATCAAAATCGGACTTTGATGGGTGAGTTTCTAGGTGTATTTCGACTCGCTGAATCCGAAAATCCAACCTTTGATGACCAAAAATATGCTTGGAAAAAAGTTATTTCGCATGGTACGAAAAGAGATGATCGAAAATATCTGTCTCTAGAATCGGAATCGAACTTGATGGGTGGGTTCATAGGTGTATTTTGACCCGCTGAATCCAAAAATCAACCTTTGTTACACGAAATACACCTGGAAAGAAGTTATTCCGCATGGTACGGAAAAAAAAAATGATCGAAAATATTTTTTGTCAGAATCAAATCGGACTTTGATGAGTGAGTTTCTAGGTGTATTTCGACCCGCTGAATCCGAAAATCCAACCTTGATGACCAAAAATATGCTTGGAAAAAAGTTATTTCGCATGGTACGCAAAAGAGATGATCGAAAATATTTCTTTCAGAATCAAATCGGACTTTGATGGGTGAGTTTCTAGGTGTATTTCGACCCGCTGAATCCGAAAATCGGAACTTTGATGACCAAAAATATGCTTGGAAAAAAGTTATTTCGCATGGTACGAAAAAGAGATGATCGAAAATATCTGTCTCCAGAATCGAAATCGAACTTTGATGGGTGGGTTTATAGGTGTATTTTGACCCGCTGAATCCAAAAATCCAACCTTTGTTATACGAAAATACACCTGGAAAGAAGTTATTCCGCATGGTACGAAAAAGAGATGATCGAAAATATTTTTTTTCAGAATCGGAATCGGACTTTGATGGGTGAGTTTCTAGGTGTATACCGACCCGCTGAATCCGAAAATCCAACCTTTGATGACCATAAATATGCTTGGAAAAAAGTTATTTCGCATGGTACGAAAAAGAGATGATCGAAAATATTTTTTTTCAGAATCAAAATCGGACTTTGATGGGTGAGTTTCTAGGTGTATTTCGACTCGCTGAATCCGAAAATCCAACCTTTGATGACCACAAATATGCTTGGAAAAAAGTTATTTCGCATGGTACGAAAAAGAGATGATCGAAAATATCTGTCTCTAGAATCGGAATCGAACTTTGATGGGTGGGTTCATAGGTGTATTTTGACCCGCTGAATCCAAAAATCCAACCTTTGTTACACGAAAATACACCTGGAGAGAAGTTATTCCGCATGGTGCGGAAAAAAAAATGATCAAAAATATTTTTTTTCAGAATTAAAATCGGACTTTGATGGGTGTGTTTCTAGGTGAATTCCGACCCGCTGAATCCGAAAATCCGAACTTTGATGGCCAAAAATATGCTTGGAAAAAAGTTATTTCGCATGGTACGACAAAGAGATGATCGGAAATATCTGTCTCCAGAATCGGAATCAAACTTTGATGGGTGGGTTCATAGGTGTATTTTGACCCGCTGAATCCAGAAATCCAACCTTTGTTACACGAAAATACACCTGGAAAGAATTTATTCCGCATGGTACGAAAAAGAGATGATCGAAAATATTTTTTTTCAGAATCGGAATCGGACTTTGATGGGTGAGTTTCTAGGTGTATTTCGACCCGCTGAATCCGAAAATCCAACCTTTGATGACCAAAAATATGCTTGGAAAAAAGTTATTTCGCATGGTACGAAAAAGAGATGATCGCAAATATCTGTCTCCAGAATCAAAATCGAACTTGGATGGGTGGGTTCATAGCTGTATTTTGACCCGCTGAATCCACAAATCCAACCTTCGTTACACGAAAATACACCTGGAAAGAAGTTATTCCGCATGGTACGAAAAAGAGATGATCGAAAATATTTTTTCTCAGAATCGGAATCGGACTTTGATGGGTGAGTTTCTAGGTGTATTCCGACCCGCTGAATCCGAAAATCGAACTTTGATGACCAAAAATATGCTTGGAAAAAAGTTATTTCGCATGGTACGCAAAAGAGATGATCGAAAATATTCCTTTTCAGAATCAAAATCGGACTTTGATGGGTGAGTTTCTAGGTGTATTTCGACTCGCTGAATCCGGAAATCCAACCTTTGATGACCAAAAATATTCTTGGAAAAAAGTTATTCCGCATGGTACGAAAAAGAGATGATCGAAAATATCTGTCTCCAGAATCGAAATCGAACTTCGATGGGTGGGTTTATAGGTGTATTTTGACCCGCTGAATCCGAAAATCCAACCTTTGATGACCAAAAATATGCTTGGAAAAAAGTTATTTCGCATGGTACGAAAAAGAGATGATCGCAAATATCTGTCTCCAGAATCAAAATCGAACTTTGATGGGTGGGTTCATAGGTGTATTTTGAACCGCTGAATCCAAAAATCCAACCTTTGTTACACGAAAATACACCTGGAAAGAAGTTATTCCGCATGGTACGAAAAAGAGATGATCGAAAATATTTTTTTTCAGAATCGGAATCGGACTTTGATGGGTGAGTTTCTAGGTGTATACCGACCCGCTGAATCCAAAAATCCAACCTTTGATGACCATAAATATGCTTGGAAAAAAGTTATTTCGCATGGTACGAAAAAGAGATGATCGAAAATATTTTTTTTCAGAATCAAAATCGGACTTTGATGGGTGAGTTTGTAGGTGTATTTCGACTTGCTGAATCCAAAAATCCAACCTTCGATGACCAAAAATATGCTTGGAAAAAAGTTATTTCGCATGGTACGAAAAAGAGATGATCGAAAATATCTGTCTCTAGAATCGGAATCGAACTTTGATGGGTGGGTTCATAGGTGTATTTTGACCCGCTGAATCCAAAAATCCAACCTTCGTTACACGAAAATACACCTGGAAAGAAGTTATTCCGCATGGTACGGAAAAAAAAATGATCGAAAATATTTTTTTTCAGAATCAAAATCGGACTTTGATGGGTGTGTTTCTAGGTGAATTCCGACCCGCTGAATCCGAAAATCCGAACTTTGATGGCCAAAAATATGCTTGGAAAAAAGTTATTTCGCATGGTACGACAAAGAGATGATCGGAAATATCTGTCTCCAGAATCGGAATCAAACTTTGATGGGTGGGTTTATAGGTGTATTTTGACCCGCTGAATCCAGAAATCCAACCTTTGTTACACGAATATACACCTGGAAAGAATTTATTCCGCATGGTACGAAAAAGAGATGATCGAAAGAATTTTTTTTCAGAATCGGAATCGGACTGTGATGGGTGAGTTTCTAGGTGTATTTCGACCCGCTGAATCCGAAAATCCGAACTTTGATGGCCAAAAATATGCTTGGAAAAAAGTTATTTCGCATGGTACGAAAAAGAGATGATCGAAAATATCTGTCTCCAGAATCGGAATCGAACTTTGATGGGTGGGTTCATAGGTGTATTTTGACCCGCTGAATCCAAAAATCCAACCTTTGTTACACGAAAATACACCTGGAAAGAAGTTATTCCGCATGGTACGAAAAAGAGATGATCGGAAATATCTTTATCCAGAATCGAAAGCGAACTTTGATGGGTGGGTTTATAGGTGTATTTTGACCCGCTGAATCCAAAAATCCAACTTTTGTTATACGAAAATACACCTGGAAAGAAGTTATTCCGCATGGTACGAAAAAGAGATGATCGAAAATATTTTTTTTCAGAATCGGAATCGGACTTTGATGGGTGAGTTTCTAGGTGTATACCGACCCGCTGAATCCGAAAATCCAACCTTTGATGACCATAAATATGCTTGGAAAAAAGTTATTTCGCATGGTACGAAAAAGAGATGATCGAAAATATCTGTCTCTAGAATCGGAATCGAACTCTGATGGGTGGGTTCATAGGTGTATTTTGACCCGCTGAATCCAAAAATCCAACCTTTGTTACACGAAAATACACCTGGAGAGAAGTTATTCCGCATGGTGCGGAAAAAAAAATGATCGAAAATATTTTTTTTCAGAATCAAAATCGGACTTTGATGGGTGAGTTTCTAGGTGTATTTCGACCCGCTGAATCCGAAAATCCAACCTTTGATGACCAAAAATATGCTTGGAAAAAAGTTATTTCGCATGGTACGCAAAAGAGATGATCGAAAATATTTCTTTTCAGAATCAAAATCGGACTTTGATGGGTGAGTTTCTAGGTGTATTTCGACTCGCTGAATCCGGAAATCCAACCTTTGATGACCAAAAATATGCTTGGAAAAAAGTTATTTCGCATGGTACGAAAAAGAGATGATCGAAAATATCTGTCTCCAGAATCGGAATCGAACTTTGATGGGTGGGTTTATAGGTGTATTTCGACCCGCTGAATCCAAAAATCCAACCTTTGTTATACGAAAATACACCTGGAAAGAAGTTATTCCGCATGGTACGAAAAAGAGATGATCGAAAATATTTTTTTTCAGAATCGGAATCGGACTTTGATGGGTGAGTTTCTAGGTGTATACCGACCCGCTGAATCCGAAAATCCAACCTTTGATGACCATAAATATGCTTGGAAAAAAGTTATTTCGCATGGTACGAAAAAGAGATGATCGAAAATATTTTTTTTCAGAATCAAAATCGGACTTTGATGGGTGAGTTTCTAGGTGTATTTCGACTCGCTGAATCCGGAAATCAAACCTTTGATGACCAAAAATATGCTTGGAAAAAAGTTATTTCGCATGGTACGAAAAAGAGATGATCGAAAATATCTGTCTCCAGAATCGGAATCGAACTTTGATGGGTGGGTTCATAGGTGTATTTCGACCCGCTGAATCCAAAAATCCAACCTTTGTTATACGAAATCACACCTGGAATGAAGTTATTCCGCATGGTACGAAAAAGAGATGATCGAAAATATTTTTTTTCAGAATCGGAATCGGACTTTGATGGGTGAGTTTCTAGGTGTATACCGACCCGCTGAATCCGGAAATCCAACCTTTGATGACCATAAATATGCTTGGAAAAAAGTTATTTCGCATGGTACGGAAAAGAGATGATCGAAAATATTTTTTTTCAGAATCAAAATCGGACTTTGATGGGTGAGTTTCTAGGTGTATTTCGACTTGCTGAATCCGAAAATCCAACCTTTGATGACCACAAATATGCTTGGAAAAAAGTTATTTCGCATGGTACGAAAAAGAGATGATCGAAAATATCTGTCTCTAGAATCGGAATCGAACTTTGATGGGTGGGTTCATAGGTGTATTTTGACCCGCTGAATCCAAAAATCCAACCTTTGTTACACGGAAATACTTCCGGAAAGAAGTTATTCCGCATGGTACGGAAAAAAAAATGATCGAAAATATTTTTTTTCAGAATCAAAATCGGACTTTGATGGGTGAGTTTCTAGGTGTATTTCGACTCGCTGAATCCGGAAATCCAACCTTTGATGACCAAAAATATGCTTGGAAAAAAGTTATTTCGCATGGTACGAAAAAGAGATGATCGAGAATATCTGTCTCCAGAATCGAAATCGAACTTCGATGGGTGGGTTTATAGGTGTATTTTGATCCGCTGAATCCAAAAATCCAACCTTTGTTATACGAAAATATACCTGGAAAGAAGTTATTCCGCATGGTACGAAAAAGAGATGATCGAAAATATTTTTTTTCAGAATCGGAATCGGACTTTGATGGGTGAGTTTCTAGGTGTATACCGACCCGCTGAATCCGAAAATCCATCCTTTTATGACCATAAATATGCTTGGAAAAAAGTTATTTCGCATAGTACGAAAAAGAGATGATCGAAAATATTTTTTTTCAGAATCAAAATCGGACTTTGATGGGTGAGTTTCTAGGTGTATTTCGAGTCGCTGAATCCGAAAATCCAACCTTTGATGACCAAAAATATGCTTGGAAAAAAGTTATTTCGCATGGTACGAAAAAGAGATGATCGAAAATATCTGTCTCTAGAATCGGAATCGAACTTTGATGGGTGGGTTTATAGGTGTATTTTGACCCGCTGAATCCAAAAATCCAACCTTTGTTACACGAAAATACACCTGGAAAGAAGGTATTCCGCATGGTACGAAAAAGAGATGATCGAAAATATTTTTTTTCAGAATCGGAATCGGACTTTGATGGGTGAGTTTCTAGGTGTATTTCGACCCGCTGAATCCAAAAATCCAACCCTTGATGACCAAAAATATGCTTGGAAAAAAGTTATTTCGCATGGTACGAAAAAGAGATGATAGCAAATATCTGTCTCCAGAATCAAAATCGAACTTTGATGGGTGGGTTCATAGCTGTATTTTGACCCGCTGAATCCAAAAATCCAACCTTTGTCACACGAAAATACACCTGGAAAGAAGTTATTCCGCATGGTACGAAAAAGAGATGATCGAAAATATTTTTTTTCAGAATCAAAATCGGACTTTGATGGGTGAGTTTCTAGGTGTATTCCGACCCGCTGAATCCGAAAATCCGAACTTTGATGGCCAAAAATATGCTTGGAAAAAAGTTATTTCGCATGGTACGACAAAGAGATGATCGGAAATATCTGTCTCCAGAATCGGAATCAAACTTTGATGGGTGGGTTTATAGGTGTATTTTGACCCGCTGAATCCAAAAATCCAACCTTTGTTACACGAAAATACACCTGGAAAGAAGTGATTCCGCATGGTACGAAAAAGAGATGATCGAAAATATTTTTTTTCAGAATCGGAATCGGACTTTGATGGGTGAGTTTCTAGGTGTATTTCGACCCGCTGAATCCGAAAATCCAACCTTTGATGACCAAAAATATGCTTGGAAAAAAGTTATTTCGCATGGTACGAAAAAGAGATGATCGCAAATATCTGTCTCCAGAATCAAAATCGAACTTTGATGGGTGGGTTCATAGCTGTATTTTGACCCGCTGAATCCAAAAATCCAACCTTTGTTACACGAAAATACACCTGGAAAGAAGTTATTCCGCATGGTACGAAAAAGAGATGATCGAAAATATTTTTTTTCAGAATCGGAATCGGACTTTGATGGGTGAGTTTCTAGGTGTATTCCGACCCGCTGAATCCGAAAATCGGAACTTTGATGACCAAAAATAAGATTGGAAAAAAGTTATTTCGCATGGTACGCAAAAGAGATGATCGAAAATATTCCTTTTCAGAATCAAAATCGGACTTTGATGGGTGAGTTTCTAGGTGTATTTCGACTCGCTGAATCCGGAAATCCAACCTTTGATGACCAAAAATATTCTTGGAAAAAAGTTATTTCGCATGGTACGAAAAAGAGATGATCGAAAATATCTGTCTCCAGAATCGAAATCGAACTTCGATGGGTGGGTTTAAAGGTGTATTTTGACCCGCTGAATCCGAAAATCCAACCTTTGATGACCAAAAATATGCTTGGAAAAAAGTTATTTCGCATGGTACGAAAAAGAGATGATCGTAAATATTTTTTTTCAGAATCAAAATCGGACTTTGATGCGTGAGTTTCTAGGTGTATACCGACCCGCTGATTCCGAAAATCCAACCTTTGATGACCATAAATATGCTTGGAAAAAAGTTATTTCGCATGGTACGAAAAAGAGATGATCGAAAATATTTTTTTTCAGAATCAAAATCGGACTTTGATGGGTGAGTTTCTAGGTGTATTTCGACTTGCTGAATCCGAAAATCCAACCTTTGATGACCAAAAATATGCTTGGAAAAAAGTTATTTCGCATGGTACGAAAAGAGATGATCGCAAATATCTGTCTCCAGAATCAAAATCGTACTTTGATGGGTGGCTTCATAGCTGTATTTTGACCCGCTGAATCCAAAAATCCAACCTTTGTTACACGAAAATACACCTGGGAAGAAGTTATTCCGCATGGTACGAAAAAGAGATGATCGAAAATATTTTTTTTCAGAATCGGAATCGGACTTTGATGGGTGAGTTTCTAGGTGTATTCCGACCCGCTGAATCCGAAAATCGGAACTTTGATGATCAAAAATATGCTTGGAAAAAAGTTATTTCGCATGGTACGCAAAAGAGATGATCGAAAATATTCCTTTTCAGAATCAAAATCGGACTTTGATGGGTGAGTTTCTAGGTGTATTTCGACTCGCTGAATCCGGAAATCCAACCTTTGATGACCAAAAATATGCTTGGAAAAAAGTTATTTCGCATGGTACGAAAAAGAGATGATCGAGAATATCTGTCTCCAGAATCGAAATCGAACTTCGATGGGTGGGTTTATAGGTGTATTTTGATCCGCTGAATCCAAAAATCCAACCTTTGTTATACGAAAATATACCTGGAAAGAAGTTATTCCGCATGGTACGAAAAAGAGATGATCGAAAATATTTTTTTTCAGAATCGGAATCGGACTTTGATGGGTGAGTTTCTAGGTGTATACCGACCCGCTGAATCCGAAAATCCATCCTTTTATGACCATAAATATGCTTGGAAAAAAGTTATTTCGCATAGTACGAAAAAGAGATGATCGAAAATATTTTTTTTCAGAATCAAAATCGGACTTTGATGGGTGAGTTTCTAGGTGTATTTCGAGTCGCTGAATCCGAAAATCCAACCTTTGATGACCAAAAATATGCTTGGAAAAAAGTTATTTCGCATGGTACGAAAAAGAGATGATCGAAAATATCTGTCTCTAGAATCGGAATCGAACTTTGATGGGTGGGTTTATAGGTGTATTTTGACCCGCTGAATCCAAAAATCCAACCTTTGTTACACGAAAATACACCTGGAAAGAAGGTATTCCGCATGGTACGAAAAAGAGATGATCGAAAATATTTTTTTTCAGAATCGGAATCGGACTTTGATGGGTGAGTTTCTAGGTGTATTTCGACCCGCTGAATCCAAAAATCCAACCCTTGATGACCAAAAATATGCTTGGAAAAAAGTTATTTCGCATGGTACGAAAAAGAGATGATCGCAAATATCTGTCTCCAGAATCAAAATCGAACTTTGATGGGTGGGTTCATAGCTGTATTTTGACCCGCTGAATCCAAAAATCCAACCTTTGTCACACGAAAATACACCTGGAAAGAAGTTATTCCGCATGGTACGAAAAAGAGATGATCGAAAATATTTTTTTTCAGAATCAAAATCGGACTTTGATGGGTGAGTTTCTAGGTGTATTCCGACCCGCTGAATCCGAAAATCCGAACTTTGATGGCCAAAAATATGCTTGGAAAAAAGTTATTTCGCATGGTACGACAAAGAGATGATCGGAAATATCTGTCTCCAGAATCGGAATCAAACTTTGATGGGTGGGTTTATAGGTGTATTTTGACCCGCTGAATCCAAAAATCCAACCTTTGTTACACGAAAATACACCTGGAAAGAAGTGATTCCGCATGGTACGAAAAAGAGATGATCGAAAATATTTTTTTTCAGAATCGGAATCGGACTTTGATGGGTGAGTTTCTAGGTGTATTTCGACCCGCTGAATCCGAAAATCCAACCTTTGATGACCAAAAATATGCTTGGAAAAAAGTTATTTCGCATGGTACGAAAAAGAGATGATCGCAAATATCTGTCTCCAGAATCAAAATCGAACTTTGATGGGTGGGTTCATAGCTGTATTTTGACCCGCTGAATCCAAAAATCCAACCTTTGTTACACGAAAATACACCTGGAAAGAAGTTATTCCGCATGGTACGAAAAAGAGATGATCGAAAATATTTTTTTTCAGAATCGGAATCGGACTTTGATGGGTGAGTTTCTAGGTGTATTCCGACCCGCTGAATCCGAAAATCGGAACTTTGATGACCAAAAATAAGATTGGAAAAAAGTTATTTCGCATGGTACGCAAAAGAGATGATCGAAAATATTCCTTTTCAGAATCAAAATCGGACTTTGATGGGTGAGTTTCTAGGTGTATTTCGACTCGCTGAATCCGGAAATCCAACCTTTGATGACCAAAAATATTCTTGGAAAAAAGTTATTTCGCATGGTACGAAAAAGAGATGATCGAAAATATCTGTCTCCAGAATCGAAATCGAACTTCGATGGGTGGGTTTAAAGGTGTATTTTGACCCGCTGAATCCGAAAATCCAACCTTTGATGACCAAAAATATGCTTGGAAAAAAGTTATTCCGCATGGTACGAAAAAGAGATGATCGAAAATATTTTTTTTCAGAATCAAAATCGGACTTTGATGGGTGAGTTTCTAGGTGTATTTCGACTTGCTGAATCCGAAAATCCAACCTTTGATGACCACAAATATGCTTGGAAAAAAGTTATTTCGCATGGTACGAAAAAGAGATGATCGAAAATATCTGTCTCTAGAATCGGAATCGAACTTTGATGGGTGGGTTCATAGGTGTATTTTGACCCGCTGGATCCAAAAATCCAACCTTTGTTACACGGAAATACTTCCGGAAAGAAGTTATTCCGCATGGTACGGAAAAAAAAATGATCGAAAATATTTTTTTTCAGAATCAAAATCGGACTTTGATGGGTGTGTTTCTAGGTGAATTCCGACCCGCTGAATCCGAAAATCCGAACTTTGATGGCCAAAAATATGCTTGGAAAAAAGTTATTTCGCATGGTACGAAAAAGAGATGATCGAAAATATCTGTCTCTAGAATCGGAATCGAACTTTGATGGGTGGGTTCATAGGTGTATTTTGACCCGCTGAATCCAAAAATCCAACCTTTGTTACACGGAAATACTTCCGGAAAGAAGTTATTCCGCATGGTACGGAAAAAAAAATGATCGAAAATATTTTTTTTCAGAATCAAAATCGGACTTTGATGGGTGTGTTTCTAGGTGAATTCCGACCCGCTGAATCCGAAAATCCGAACTTTGATGGCCAAAAATATGCCTGGAAAGAAGTTATTCCGCATGGTACAAAAAAGAGATGATCGAAAATATTTTTTTTCAGAATCGGAATCGGACTTTGATGGGTGAGTTACTAGGTGTACTTCGACCCGCTGAATCCGAAAATCCAACCTTTGATGACCAAAAATATGCTTGGAAAAAAGTTATTTCGCATGGCACGAAAAAGAGTCGATCGAAAATATCTGTCTCCCGAATCGAAATCGAACTTTGATGGGTGGGTTTATAGGTGTATTTTAAACCGCTGAATCCAAAAATCGAAACTTTGTTACACGAAAACACACCTGGAACGAAGTAATTTCGCATGGTACGAAAAAGAGATGATCGAAAATATTTTTATTCAGAATCAAAACCGGACTTTGATGGGTGAGTTTCTAGGTGTATTTCGACCCGCTGAATTCAAAAATCCAACCTCTGATGACCACAATATGCTTGGACAAAAGTTATTTCGCACGGTACGAAAAAGAGATGATCGAAAATATTTTTTTTCAGAATCAAAATCGGACTATGATGGGTGAGTTTCTAGGTGTATTTCGACCCGCTACATCCGAAAATCCATCCTTTGATGACCAAAAATATGCTTGGAACAAAGTTATTTCGCATGGTACGAAAAAGAGATGATCGAAAATATCTGTCTCCAGAATCGGAATCGAACTTTGATGGGTGGGTTTATGGGTGTATTTTGACCCGCTGAATCCAAAAATCCAACCTTTGTTACACGAAAATACACCTGGAAAGAATTTATTCCGCATGGTACGAAAAAGAGATGATCGAAAATATTTTTTTTCAGAATCGGAATCGGACTGTGATGGGCGAAGTTCTAGGTGTATTTCGACCCGCTGAATCCGAAAATCCAACCTTTGATGACCAAAAATATGCTTGGAAAAAAGTTATTTCGCATGGTACGACAAAGAGATGATCGGAAATATCTGTCTCTAGAATCGGAATCGAACTTTGATGGGTGGGTTTATAGGTGTATTTTGACCCGCTGAATCCAAAAATCCAACCTTTGTTACACGAAAATACACCTGGAAAGAAGTTATTCCGCATGGTACGAAAAAGAGATGATCGAAAATATTTTTTTTCAGAATCGAAATCGGACTTTGATGGGTGAGTTTCTAGGTGTATTTTGACCCGCTGAATCCGAAAATCCAACCTTTGATGACCAAAAATATGCTTGGAAAAAAGTTATTTCGCATGGTACGAAAAGAGATGATCGCAAATATCTGTCTCCAGAATCAAAATCGTACTTTGATGGGTGGGTTCATAGCTGTATTTTGACCCGCTGAATCCAAAAATCCAACCTTTGTTACACGAAAATACACCTGGGAAGAAGTTATTCCGCATGGTACGAAAAAGAGATGATCGAAAATATTTTTTTTCAGAATCGGAATCGGACTTTGATGGGTGAGTTTCTAGGTGTATTCCGACCCGCTGAATCCGAAAATCGGAACTTTGATGATCAAAAATATGCTTGGAAAAAAGTTATTTCGCATGGTACGCAAAAGAGATGATCGAAAATATTCCTTTTCAGAATCAAAATCGGACTTTGATGGGTGAGTTTCTAGGTGTATTTCGACTCGCTGAATCCGGAAATCCAACCTTTGATGACCAAAAATATGCTTGGAAAAAAGTTATTTCGCATGGTACGAAAAAGAGATGATCGAGAATATCTGTCTCCAGAATCGAAATCGAACTTTGATGGGTGGGTTCATAGCTGTATTTTGACCCGCTGAATCCAAAAATCCAACCTCTGTTACACGAAAATACACCTGGAAAGAAGTTATTCCGCATGGTACGAAAAAGAGATGATCGAAAATATTTTTTTTCAGAATCGGAATCGGACTTTGATGGGTGAGTTTCTAGGTGTATTCCGACCCGCTGAATCCGAAAATCGGAACTTTGATGACCAAAAATATGATTGGAAAAAAGTTATTTCGCATGGTACGCAAAAGAGATGATCGAAAATATTCCTTTTCAGAATCAAAATCGGACTTTGATGGGTGAGTTTCTAGGTGTATTTCGACTCGCTGAATCCGGAAATCCAACCTTTGATGACCAAAAATATTCTTGGAAAAAAGTTATTTCGCATGGTACGAAAAAGAGATGATCGAAAATATCTGTCTCCAGAATCGAAATCGAACTTCGATGGGTGGGTTTAAAGGTGTATTTTGACCCGCTGAATCCGAAAATCCAACCTTTGATGACCAAAAATATGCTTGGAAAAAAGTTATTTCGCATGGTACGAAAAAGAGATGATCGTAAATATTTTTTTTCAGAATCAAAATCGGACTTTGATGCGTGAGTTTCTAGGTGTATACCGACCCGCTGAATCCGAAAATCCAACCTTTGATGACCATAAATATGCTTGGAAAAAAGTTATTTCGCATGGTACGAAAAAGAGATGATCGAAAATATTTTTTTTCAGAATCAAAATCGGACTTTGATGGGTGAGTTTCTAGGTGTATTTCGACTTGCTGAATCCGAAAATCCAACCTTTGATGACCACAAATATGCTTGGAAAAAAGTTATTTCGCATGGTACGAAAAAGAGATGATCGAAAATATCTGTCTCTAGAATCGGAATCGAACTTTGATGGGTGGGTTCATAGGTGTATTTTGACCCGCTGGATCCAAAAATCCAACCTTTGTTACACGGAAATACTTCCGGAAAGAAGTTATTCCGCATGGTACGGAAGAAAAAATGATCGAAAATATTTTTTTTCAGAATCAAAATCGGACTTTGATGGGTGTGTTTCTAGGTGAATTTCGACCCGCTGAATCCGAAAATCCGAACCTTGATGGCCAAAAATATGCTTGGAAAAAAGTTATTTCGCATGGTACGAAAAAGAGATGATCGAAAATATCTGTCTCTAGAATCGGAATCGAACTTTGATGGGTGGGTTCATAGGTGTATTTTGACCCGCTGAATCCAAAAATCCAACCTTTGTTACACGGAAATACTTCCGGAAAGAAGTTATTCCGCATGGTACGGAAAAAAAAATGATCGAAAATATTTTTTTTCAGAATCAAAATCGGACTTTGATGGGTGTGTTTCTAGGTGAATTCCGACCCGCTGAATCCGAAAATCCGAACTTTGATGGCCAAAAATATGCCTGGAAAGAAGTTATTCCGCATGGTACAAAAAAGAGATGATCGAAAATATTTTTTTTCAGAATCGGAATCGGACTTTGATGGGTGAGTTACTAGGTGTATTTCGACCCGCTGAATCCGAAAATCCAACCTCTGATGACCAAAAATATGCTTGGAAAAAAGTTATTTCGCATGGCACGAAAAAGAGTTGATCGAAAATATCTGTCTCCCGAATCGAAATCGAACTTTGATGGGTGGGTTTATAGGTGTATTTTAAACCGCTGAATCCAAAAATCGAAACTTTGTTACACGAAAACACACCTGGAACGAAGTAATTTCGCATGGTACGAAAAAGAGATGATCGAAAATATTTTTATTCAGAATCAAAACCGGACTTTGATGGGTGAGTTTCTAGGTGTATTTCGACCCGCTGAATCCAAAAATCCAACCTCTGATGACCACAATATGCTTGGACAAAAGTTATTTCGCACGGTACGAAAAAGAGATGATCGAAAATATCTGTCTCCAGAATCGGAATCGAACTTTGATGGGTGGGTTTATAGGTGTATTTTGACCCGCTGAATCCAAAAATCCAACCTTTGTTACACGAAAATACACCTGGAAAGAATTTATTCCGCATGGTACGAAAAAGAGATGATCGAAAATATTTTTTTTCAGAATCGGAATCGGACTGTGATGGGCGAAGTTCTAGGTGTATTTCGACCCGCTGAATCCGAAAATCCAACCTTTGATGACCAAAAATATGCTTGGAAAAAAGTTATTTCGCATGGTACGACAAAGAGATGATCGGAAATATCTGTCTCTAGAATCGGAATCGAACTTTGATGGGTGGGTTTATAGGTGTATTTTGACCCGCTGAATCCAAAAATCCAACCTTTGTTACACGAAAATACACCTGGAAAGAAGTTATTCCGCATGGTACGAAAAAGAGATGATCGGAAATATTTTTTTTCAGAATCGAAATCGGACTTTGATGGGTGAGTTTCTAGGTGTATTTCGACCCGCTGAATCCGAAAATCCAACCTTTGATGACCAAAAATATGCTTGGAAAAAAGTTATTTCGCATGGTACGAAAAGAGATGATCGCAAATATCTGTCTCCAGAATCAAAATCGAACTTTGATGGGTGGGTTTATAGCTGTATTTTGACCCGCTGAATCCAAAAATCCAACCTTTGTTACACGAAAATACACCTGGAAAGGAGTTATTCCGCATGGTACGAAAAAGAGATGATCGAAAATATTTTTTTTCAGAATCGGAATCGGACTTTGATGGGTGAGTTTCTAGGTGTATTCCGACCCGCTGAATCCGAAAATCGGAACTTTGATGATCAAAAATATGCTTGGAAAAAAGTTATTTCGCATGGTACGCAAAAGAGATGATCGAAAATATTCCTTTTCAGAATCAAAATTGGACTTTGATGGGTGAGTTTCTAGGTGTATTTCGACTCGCTGAATCCGGAAATCCAACCTTTGATGACCAAAAATATGCTTGGAAAAAAGTTATTTCGCATGGTACGAAAAAGAGATGATCGAGAATATCTGTCTCCAGAATCGAAATCGAACTTCGATGGGTGGGTTTATAGGTGTATTTTGACCCGCTGAATCCGAAAATCCAACCTTTGTTATACGAAAATACACCTGGAAAGAAGTTATTCCGCATGGTACGAAAAAGAGATGATCGAAAATATTTTTTTTCAGAATCGGAATCGGACTTTGATGGGTGAGTTTCTAGGTGTATACCGACCCGCTGAATCCGAAAATCCAACCTTTTATGACCATAAATATGCTTGGAAAAAAGTTATTTCGCATAGTACGAAAAAGAGATGATCGAAAATATTTTTTTTCAGAATCAAAATCGGACTTTGATGGGTGAGTTTCTAGGTGTATTTCGAGTCGCTGAATCCGAAAATCCAACCTTTGATGACCAAAAATATGCGTGGAAAAAAGTTATTTCGCATGGTACGAAAAAGAGATGATCGAAAATATCTGTCTCTAGAATCGGAATCGAACTTTGATGGGTGGGTTTATAGGTGTATTTTGACCCGCTGAATCCAAAAATCCAACCTTTGTTACACGAAAATACACCTGGACAGAAGGTATTCCGCATGGTACGAAAAAGAGATGATCGAAAATATTTTTTTTCAGAATCGGAATCGGACTTTGATGGGTGAGTTTCTAGGTGTATTTCGACCCGCTGAATCCAAAAATCCAACCCTTGATGACCAAAAATATGCTTGGAAAAAAGTTATTTCGCATGGTACGAAAAAGAGATGATCGCAAATATCTGTCTCCAGAATCAAAATCGAACTTTGATGGGTGGGTTCATAGCTGTATTTTGACCCGCTGAATCCAAAAATCCAACCTTTGTCACACGAAAATACACCTGGAAAGAAGTTATTCCGCATGGTACGAAAAAGAGATGATCGAAAATATTATTTTCAGAATCAAAATCGGACTTTGATGGGTGAGTTTCTAGGTGTATTCCGACCCGCTGAATCCGAAAATCCGAACTTTGATGGCCAAAAATATGCTTGGAAAAAAGTTATTTCGCATGGTACGACAAAGAGATGATCGGAAATATCTGTCTCCAGAATCGGAATCAAACTTTGATGGGTGGGTTTATAGGTGTATTTTGACCCGCTGAATCCAAAAATCCAACCTTTGTTACACGAAAATACACCTGGAAAGAAGTGATTCCGCATGGTACGAAAAAGAGATGATCGAAAATATTTTTTTTCAGAATCGGAATCGGACTTTGATGGGTGAGTTTCTAGGTGTATTCCGACCCGCTGAATCCGAAAATCGGAACTTTGATGACCAAAAATATGATTGGAAAAAAGTTATTTCGCATGGTACGCAAAAGAGATGATCGAAAATATTCCTTTTCAGAATCAAAATCGGACTTTGATGGGTGAGTTTCTAGGTGTATTTCGACTCGCTGAATCCGGAAATCCAACCTTTGATGACCAAAAATATTCTTGGAAAAAAGTTATTTCGCATGGTACGAAAAAGAGATGATCGAAAATATCTGTCTCCAGAATCGAAATCGAACTTCGATGGGTGGGTTTAAAGGTGTATTTTGACCCGCTGAATCCGAAAATCCAACCTTTGATGACCAAAAATATGCTTGGAAAAAAGTTATTTCGCATGGTACGAAAAAGAGATGATCGTAAATATTTTTTTTCAGAATCAAAATCGGACTTTGATGCGTGAGTTTCTAGGTGTATACCGACCCGCTGAATCCGAAAATCCAACCTTTGATGACCATAAATATGCTTGGAAAAAAGTTATTTCGCATGGTACGAAAAAGAGATGATCGAAAATATTTTTTTTCAGAATCAAAATCGGACTTTGATGGGTGAGTTTCTAGGTGTATTTCGACTTGCTGAATCCGAAAATCCAACCTTTGATGACCACAAATATGCTTGGAAAAAAGTTATTTCGCATGGTACGAAAAAGAGATGATCGAAAATATCTGTCTCTAGAATCGGAATCGAACTTTGATGGGTGGGTTCATAGGTGTATTTTGACCCGCTGGATCCAAAAATCCAACCTTTGTTACACGGAAATACTTCCGGAAAGAAGTTATTCCGCATGGTACGGAAGAAAAAATGATCGAAAATATTTTTTTTCAGAATCAAAATCGGACTTTGATGGGTGTGTTTCTAGGTGAATTCCGACCCGCTGAATCCGAAAATCCGAACCTTGATGGCCAAAAATATGCTTGGAAAAAAGTTATTTCGCATGGTACGAAAAAGAGATGATCGAAAATATCTGTCTCTAGAATCGGAATCGAACTTTGATGGGTGGGTTCATAGGTGTATTTTGACCCGCTGAATCCAAAAATCCAACCTTTGTTACACGGAAATACTTCCGGAAAGAAGTTATTCCGCATGGTACGGAAAAAAAAATGATCGAAAATATTTTTTGTCAGAATCAAAATCGGACTTTGATGGGTGTGTTTCTAGGTGAATTCCGACCCGCTGAATCCGAAAATCCGAACTTTGATGGCCAAAAATATGCCTGGAAAGAAGTTATTCCGCATGGTACAAAAAAGAGATGATCGAAAATATTTTTTTTCAGAATCGGAATCGGACTTTGATGGGTGAGTTACTAGGTGTATTTCGACCCGCTGAATCCGAAAATCCAACCTCTGATGACCAAAAATATGCTTGGAAAAAAGTTATTTCGCATGGCACGAAAAAGAGTTGATCGAAAATATCTGTCTCCCGAATCGAAATCGAACTTTGATGGGTGGGTTTATAGGTGTATTTTAAACCGCTGAATCCAAAAATCGAAACTTTGTTACACGAAAACACACCTGGAACGAAGTAATTTCGCATGGTACGAAAAAGAGATGATCGAAAATATTTTTATTCAGAATCAAAACCGGACTTTGATGGGTGAGTTTCTAGGTGTATTTCGACCCGCTGAATCCAAAAATCCAACCTCTGATGACCACAATATGCTTGGACAAAAGTTATTTCGCACGGTACGAAAAAGAGATGATCGAAAATATTTTTTTTCAGAATCAAAATCGGACTTTGATGGGTGAGTTTCTAGGTGTATTTCGACCCGCTTAATCCGAAAATCCATCCTTTGATGACCAAAAATATGCTTGGAACAAAGTTATTTCGCATGGTACGAAAAAGAGATGATCGAAAATATCTGTCTCCAGAATCGGAATCGAACTTTGATGGGTGGGTTTATAGGTGTATTTTGACCCGCTGAATCCAAAAATCCAACCTTTGTTACACGAAAATACACCTGGAAAGAATTTATTCCGCATGGTACGAAAAAGAGATGATCGAAAATATTTTTTTTCAGAATCGGAATCGGACTGTGATGGGCGAAGTTCTAGGTGTATTTCGACCCGCTGAATCCGAAAATCCAACCTTTGATGACCAAAAATATGCTTGGAAAAAAGTTATTTCGCATGGTACGACAAAGAGATGATCGGAAATATCTGTCTCTAGAATCGGAATCGAACTTTGATGGGTGGGTTTATAGGTGTATTTTGACCCGCTGAATCCAAAAATCCAACCTTTGTTACACGAAAATACACCTGGAAAGAAGTTATTCCGCATGGTACGAAAAAGAGATGATCGGAAATATTTTTTTTCAGAATCGAAATCGGACTTTGATGGGTGAGTTTCTAGGTGTATTTCGACCCGCTGAATCCGAAAATCCAACCTTTGATGACCAAAAATATGCTTGGAAAAAAGTTATTTCGCATGGTACGAAAAGAGATGATCGCAAATATCTGTCTCCAGAATCAAATTCGAACTTTGATGGGTGGGTTTATAGCTGTATTTTGACCCGCTGAATCCAAAAATCCAACCTTTGTTACACGAAAATACACCTGGAAAGAAGTTATTCCGCATGGTACGAAAAAGAGATGATCGAAAATATTTTTTTTCAGAATCGGAATCGGACTTTGATGGGTGAGTTTCTAGGTGTATTCCGACCCGCTGAATCCGAAAATCGGAACTTTGATGATCAAAAATATGCTTGGAAAAAAGTTATTTCGCATGGTACGCAAAAGAGATGATCGAAAATATTCCTTTTCAGAATCAAAATTGGACTTTGATGGGTGAGTTTCTAGGTGTATTTCGACTCGCTGAATCCGGAAATCCAACCTTTGATGACCAAAAATATGCTTGGAAAAAAGTTATTTCGCATGGTACGAAAAAGAGATGATCGAGAATATCTGTCTCCAGAATCGAAATCGAACTTCGATGGGTGGGTTTATAGGTGTATTTTGACCCGCTGAATCCGAAAATCCAACCTTTGTTATACGAAAATACACCTGGAAAGAAGTTATTCCGCATGGTACGAAAAAGAGATGATCGAAAATATTTTTTTTCAGAATCGGAATCGGACTTTGATGGGTGAGTTTCTAGGTGTATACCGACCCGCTGAATCCGAAAATCCAACCTTTTATGACCATAAATATGCTTGGAAAAAAGTTATTTCGCATAGTACGAAAAAGAGATGATCGAAAATATTTTTTTTCAGAATCAAAATCGGACTTTGATCGGTGAGTTTCTAGGTGTATTTCGAGTCGCTGAATCCGAAAATCCAACCTTTGATGACCAAAAATATGCGTGGAAAAAAGTTATTTCGCATGGTACGAAAAAGAGATGATCGAAAATATCTGTCTCTAGAATCGGAATCGAACTTTGATGGGTGGGTTTATAGGTGTATTTTGACCCGCTGAATCCAAAAATCCAACCTTTGTTACACGAAAATACACCTGGACAGAAGGTATTCCGCATGGTACGAAAAAGAGATGATCGAAAATATTTTTTTTCAGAATCGGAATCGGACTTTGATGGGTGAGTTTCTAGGTGTATTTCGACCCGCTGAATCCAAAAATCCGACCCTTGATGACCAAAAATATGCTTGGAAAAAAGTTATTTCGCATGGTACGAAAAAGAGATGATCGCAAATATCTGTCTCCAGAATCAAAATCGAACTTTGATGGGTGGGTTCATAGCTGTATTTTGACCCGCTGAATCCAAAAATCCAACCTTTGTCACACGAAAATACACCTGAAAAGAAGTTATTCCGCATGGTACGAAAAAGAGATGATCGAAAATATTATTTTCAGAATCAAAATCGGACTTTGATGGGTGAGTTTCTAGGTGTATTCCGACCCGCTGAATCCGAAAATCCGAACTTTGATGGCCAAAAATATGCTTGGAAAAAAGTTATTTCGCATGGTACGACAAAGAGATGATCGGAAATATCTGTCTCCAGAATCGGAATCAAACTTTGATGGGTGGGTTTATAGGTGTATTTTGACCCGCTGAATCCAAAAATCCAACCTTTGTTACACGAAAATACACCTGGAAAGAAGTGATTCCGCATGGTACGAAAAAGAGATGATCGAAAATATTTTTTTTCAGAATCGGAATCGGACTTTGATGGGTGAGTTTCTAGGTGTATTTCGACCCGCTGAATCCGAAAATCCAACCTTTGATGACCAAAAATATGCTTGGAAAAAAGTTATTTCGCATGGTACGAAAAAGAGATGATCGCAAATATCTGTCTCCAGAATCAAAATCGAACTTTGATGGGTGGGTTCATAGCTGTATTTTGACCCGCTGAATCCAAAAATCCAACCTTTGTTACACGAAAATACACCTGGAAAGAAGTTATTCCGCATGGTACGAAAAAGAGATGATCGAAAATATTTTTTTGCAGAATCGGAATCGGACTTTGATGGGTGAGTTTCTAGGTGTATTCCGACCCGCTGAATCCGAAAATCGGAACTTTGATGACCAAAAATATGATTGGAAAAAAGTTATTTCGCATGGTACGCAAAAGAGATGATCGAAAATATTCCTTTTCAGAATCAAAATCGGACTTTGATGGGTGAGTTTCTAGGTGTATTTCGACTCGCTGAATCCGGAAATCCAACCTTTGATGACCAAAAATATTCTTGGAAAAAAGTTATTTCGCATGGTACGAAAAAGAGATGATCGAAAATATCTGTCTCCAGAATCGAAATCGAACTTCGATGGGTGGGTTTAAAGGTGTATTTTGACCCGCTGAATCCGAAAATCCAACCTTTGATGACCAAAAATATGCTTGGAAAAAAGTTATTTCGCATGGTACGAAAAAGAGATGATCGTAAATATTTTTTTCCAGAATCAAAATCGGACTTTGATGCGTGAGTTTCTAGGTGTATTTCGACCCGCTGAATCCGAAAATCCAAACTTTGAGGACCAAAAATACGCGTGGAAAAAAGTTATTTCGCATGGTACGAAAAAAAGATGATCGAAAATATCTGTCTCCCGAATCGAAATCGAACTTTGATGGGTGGGTTTATAGGTGTATTTTGACCCGCTGAATCCAAAAATCGAACCTTTGTTACACGAAAATACACCTGGAAAGAAGTTATTTCGCATGGTACGAAAAAGAGATGATCGAAAATATTTTGTTTCAGAATCAAAATCGGACTTTGATGGGTGGGTTCATAGCTGTATTTTGACCCGCTGAATCCAAAAATCCAACCTTTGTTACACGAAAATACACCTGGAAAGAAGTTATTCCGCATGGTACGAAAAAGAGATGATCGAAAATATTTTTTTTCAGAATCGGAATCGGACTTTGATGGGTGAGTTTCTAGGTGTATACCGACCCGCTGAATCCGAAAATCCAACCTTTGATGACCAAAAATATGCTTGGAAAAAAGTTATTTCGCATGGTACGAAAAAGAGATGATCGTAAATATTTTTTTCCAGAATCAAAATCGGACTTTGATGCGTGAGTTTCTAGGTGTATTTCGACCCGCTGAATCCGAAAATCCAAACTTTGAGGACCAAAAATACGCGTGGAAAAAAGTTATTTCGCATGGTACGAAAAAAAGATGATCGAAAATATCTGTCTCCCGAATCGAAATCGAACTTTGATGGGTGGGTTTATAGGTGTATTTTGACCCGCTGAATCCAAAAATCGAACCTTTGTTACACGAAAATACACCTGGAAAGAAGTTATTTCGCATGGTACGAAAAAGAGATGATCGAAAATATTTTGTTTCAGAATCAAAATCGGACTTTGATGGGTGGGTTCATAGCTGTATTTTGACCCGCTGAATCCAAAAATCCAACCTTTGTTACACGAAAATACACCTGGAAAGAAGTTATTCCGCATGGTACGAAAAAGAGATGATCGAAAATATTTTTTTTCAGAATCGGAATCGGACTTTGATGGGTGAGTTTCTAGGTGTATACCGACCCGCTGAATCCGAAAATCCAACCTTTGATGACCATAAATATGCTTGGAAAAAAGTTATTTCGCATGGTACGAAAAAGAGATGATCGAAAATATTTTTTTTCAGAATCAAAATCGGACTTTGATGGGTGAGTTTCTAGGTGTATTTCGACTTGCTGAATCCAAAAATCCAACCGTCGATGACCAAAAATATGCTTGGAAAAAAGTTATTTCGCATGATACGAAAAAGAGATGATCGCAAATATCTGTCTCCAGAATCAAAATCGAACTTTGATGGGTGGGTTCATAGCTGTATTTTGACCCGATGAATCCAAATATCCAACCTTTGTTATACGAAAATACACCTGTAAAGAAGTTATTCCGCATGGTACGAAAAAGAGATGATCGGAAATATCTTTCTCCAGAATCGGAAGCGAACTTTGATGGGTGGGTTCATAGGTGTATTTTGACCCACTGAATCCAAAAATCAAACTTTTGTTAGACGAAAATACACCTATAAAGAAGTTATTCCGCATGGTACGAAAAAGAGATGATCGAAAACATTTTTTTTCAGAATCAAAATCGGACTTTGATGGGTGAGTTTCTAGGTGTATTTCGACCCGCTGAATCCGAAAATCGGAACTTTGATGGCCAAAAATATGCTTGGAAAAAAGTTATTTCGCATGGTACGACAAAGAGATGATCGGCAATATCTGTCTCCAGAATCGGAATCAAACTTTGATGGGTGGGTTTATAGGTGTATTTTGACCCGCTGAATCCAGAAATCCAACCTTTGTTACACGAATATACACCTGGAAAGAATTTATTCCGCATGGTACGAAAAAGAGATGATCGAAAGAATTTTTTTTCAGAATCGGAATCGGACTGTGATGGGTGAGTTTCTAGGTGTATTTCGACCCGCTGAATCCGAAAATCCAACCTTTGATGACCAAAAATATGCTTGGAAAAAAGTTATTTCGCATGGTACGAAAAAGAGATGATCAAAAATATCTGTCTCCAGAATCGGAATCGAACTTTGATGGGTGGGTTTATAGGTGTATTTTGACCCGCTGAATCCAAAAATCCAACCTTTGTTACACGAAAATACACCTGGAAAGAAGTTCTTCCGCATGGTACGAAAAAGAGATGATCGGAAATATCTTTCTCCAGAATCGGAAGCGAACTTTGATGGGTGGGTTCATAGGTGTATTTTGACCCGCTGAATCCAAAAATCAAACTTTTGTTAGACGAAAATACACCTAGAAAGAAGTTATTCCGCATGGTATGAAAAAGAGATGATCGAAAATATTTTTTTTCAGAATCAAAATCGGACTTTGATGGGTGAGTTTCTAGGTGTATTTCGACCCGCTGAATCCGAAAATCGGAACTTTGATGACCAAAAATATGCTTGGAAAACAGTTATTTCGCATGGTACGCAAAAGAGATGATCGAAAATATTTCTTTTCAGAATCAAAATCGGACTTTGATGGGTGAGTTTCTAGGTGTATTTCAACTCGCTGAATCCGGAAATCCAACCTTTGATGACCAAAAATATGCTTGGAAAAAAGTTATTTCGCATGGTACGAAAAAGAGATGATCGAAAATATTTTTTTTCAGAATCGGAATCGGACTTTGATGGGTGAGTTTCTAGGTGTATACCGACCCGCTGAATCTGAAAATCCAACCTTTGATGACCATAAATATGCTTGGAAAAAAGTTATTTCGCATGGTACGAAAAAGAGATGATCGAAAATATTTTTTTTCAGAATCAAAATCGGACTTTGATGGGTGACTTTCTAGGTGTATTTCGACTTGCTGAATCCGAAAATCCAACCTTTGATGACCACAAATATGCTTGGAAAAAAGTTATTTCGCATGGTACGAAAAAGAGATGATCGAAAATATCTGTCTCTAGAATCGGAATCGAACTTTGATGGGTGGGTTCATAGGTGTATTTTGACCCGCTGAATCCAAAAATCTAACCTTTGTTACATGGAAATACTTCCGGAAAGAAGTTATTCCGCATGGTACGGAAAAAAAAATGATCGAAAATATTTTTTTTCAGAATCAAAATCGGACTTTGATGGGTGTGTTTCTAGGTGAATTCCGACCCGCTGAATCCGAAAATCCGAACTTTGATGGCCAAAAATATGCTTGGAAAAAAGTTATTTCGCATGGTACGAAAAAGAGATGATCGAAAATATCTGTCTCTAGAATCGGAATCGAACTTTGATGGGTGGGTTCATAGGTGTATTTTGACCCGCTGAATCCAAAAATCCAACCTTTGTTACACGGAAATACACCTGGAAAGAAGTTATTCCACATGGTACGGAAAAAAAAATGATCGAAAATATTTTTTTTCAGAATCAAAATCGGACTTTGATGGGTGTGTTTCTAGGTGAATTCCGACCCGCTGAATCCGAAAATCCGAACTTTGATGGCCAAAAATATGCCTGGAAAGAAGTTATTCCGCATGGTACGAAAAAGAGATGATCGAAAATATTTTTTTTCAGAATCGGAATCGGACTTTGATGGGTGAGTTTCTAGGTGTATTTCGACCCGCTGAATCCGAAAATCCAACCTTTGATGACCAAAAATATGCTTGGAAAAAAGTTATTTCGCATGGCACGAAAAAGAGTTGATCGAAAATATCTGTCTCCCGAATCGAAATCGAACTTTGATGGGTGGGTTTATAGGTGTATTTTAAACCGCTGAATCCAAAAATCGAACCTTTGTTACACGAAAACACACCTGGAACGAAGTAATTTCGCATGGTACGAAAAAGAGATGATCGAAAATATTTTTATTCAGAATCAAAATCGGACTTTAATGGGTGAGTTTCTAGGTGTATTTCGACCCGCTGAATCCAAAAATCCAACCTCTGATGACCACAATATGCTTGGACAAAAGTTATTTCGCACGGTACGAAAAAGAGATGATCGAAAATATTTTTTTTCAGAATCATAATCGGACTTTGATGGGTGAGTTTCTAGGTGTATTTCGACCCGCTAAATCCGAAAATCCATCCTTTGATGACCAAAAATATGCTTGGAACGAAGTTATTTCGCATGGTACGAAAAAGAGATGATCGAAAATATCTGTCTCCAGAATCGGAATCGAACTTTGATGGGTGGGTTTATAGGTGTATTTTGACCCGCTGAATCCAAAAATCCAACCTTTGTTACACGAAAATACACCTGGAAAGAATTTATTCCGCATGGTACGAAAAAGAGATGATCGAAAATATTTTTTTTCAGAATCGGAATCGGACTGTGATGGGTGAGTTTCTAGGTGTATTTCGACCCGCTGAATCCGAAAATCCAACCTTTGATGACCAAAAATATGCTTGGAAAAAAGTTATTTCGCATGGTACGACAAAGAGATGATCGGAAATATCTGTCTCTAGAATCGGAATCGAACTTTGATGGGTGGGTTTATAGGTGTATTTTGACCCGCTGAATCCAAAAATCCAACCTTTGTTACACGAAAATACACCTGGAAAGAAGTTATTCCGCATGGTACGAAAAAGAGATGATCGAAAATATTTTTTTTCAGAATCGGAATCGGACTTTGATGGGTGAGTTTCTAGGTGTATTCCGACCCGCTGAATCCGAAAATCGGAACTTTGATGACCAAAAATATGCTTGGAAAAAAGTTATTTCGCATGGTACGCAAAAGAGATGATCGAAAATATTCCTTTTCAGAATCAAAATCGGACTTTGATGGGTGAGTTTCTAGGTGTATTTCGACTCGCTGAATCCGGAAATCCAACCTTTGATGACCAAAAATATGCTTGGAAAAAAGTTATTTCGCATGGTACGAAAAAGAGATGATCGAGAATATCTGTCTCCAGAATCGAAATCGAACTTCGATGGGTGGGTTTATGGGTGTATTTTGACCCGCTGAATATAAAAATCCAACCTTTGTTATACGAAAATACACCTGGAAAGGAGTTATTCCGCATGGTACGAAAAAGAGATGATCGAAAATATTTTTTTTCAGAATCGGAATCGGACTTTGATGGGTGAGTTTCTAGGTGTATACCGACCCGCTGAATCCGAAAATCCAACCTTTAATGACCATAAATATGCTTGGAAAAAAGTTATTTCGCATAGTACGAAAAAGAGATGATCGAAAATATTTTTTTTCAGAATCAAAATCGGACTTTGATGGGTGAGTTTCTAGGTGTATTTCGAGTCGCTGAATCCGGAAATCCAACCTTTGATGACGAAAAATATGCTTGGAAAAAAGTTATTTCGCATGGTACGAAAAAGAGATGATCGCAAATATCTGTCTCCAGAATCAAAATCGAACTTTGATGGGTGGGTTCATAGCTGTATTTTGACCCGCTGAATCCAAAAATCCAACCTTTGTCACACGAAAATACACCTGGAAAGAAGTTATTCCGCATGGTACGAAAAAGAGATGATCGAAAATATTTTTTTTCAGAATCAAAATCGGACTTTGATGGGTGAGTTTCTAGGTGTATTCCGACCCGCTGAATCCGAAAATCCGAACTTTGATGGCCAAAAATATGCTTGGAAAAAAGTTATTTCGCATGGTACGACAAAGAGATGATCGGAAATATCTGTCTCCAGAATCGGAATCAAACTTTGATGGGTGGGTTTATAGGTGTATTTTAACCCGCTGAATCCAGAAATCCAACCTTTGTTACACGAAAATACACCTGGAAAGAATTTATTCCGCATGGTACGAAAAAGAGATGATCGAAAATATTTTTTTTCAGAATCGGAATCGGACTGTGATGGGTGAGTTTCTAGGTGTATTTCGACCCGCTGAATCCGAAAATCCAACCTTTGATGACCAAAAATATGCTTGGAAAAAAGTTATTTCGCATGGTACGAAAAAGAGATGATCGAAAATATCTGTCTCTAGAATCGGAATCGAACTTTGATGGGTGGGTTTATAGGTGTATTTTGACCCGCTGAATCCAAAAATCCAACCTTCGTTACGCGAAAATACACCTGGAAGGAAGTGAATCCGCATGGTACGAAAAAGAGATGATCGAAAATATTTTTTTTCAGAATCGGAATCGGACTTTGATGGGTGAGTTTCTAGGTGTATTTCGACCCGCTGAATCCGAAAATCCAACCTTTGATGACCAAAAATATGCTTGGAAAAAAGTTATTTCGCATGGTACGAAAAAGAGATGATCGCAAATATCTGTCTCCAGAATCAAAATCGAACTTTGATGGGTGGGTTCATAGCTGTATTTTGACCCGCTGAATCCAAAAATCCAACCTTTGTTACACGAAAATACACCTGGAAAGAAGTTATTCCGCATGGTACGAAAAATAGATGATCGAAAATATTTTTTTTCAGAATCGGAATCGGACTTTGATGGGTGAGTTTCTAGGTGTATTCCGACCCGCTGAATCCGAAAATCGGAACTTTGATGACCAAAAATATGCTTGGAAAAAAGTTATTTCGCATGGTACGCAAAAGAGATGATCGAAAATATTCCTTTTCAGAATCAAAATCGGACTTTGATGGGTGAGTTTCTAGGTGTATTTCGACTCGCTGAATCCGGAAATCCAACCTTTGATGACCAAAAATATTCTTGGAAAAAAGTTATTTCGCATGGTACGAAAAAGAGATGATCGAAAATATCTGTCTCCAGAATCAAAATCGAACTTTGATGGGTGGGTTCATAGGTGTATTTTGACCCGCTGAATCCAAAAATCCAACCTTTGTTACACGAAAATACACCTGGAAAGAAGTTATTCCGCATGGTACGAAAACGAGATGATCGAAAATATTTTTTATCAGATTTAAAATCGGACTTTGATGGGTGAGTTTCTAGGTGTATTCCGACCCGCTGAATCCGAAAATCCGAACTTTGATGACCAAAAATATGCTTGGAAAAGAGTTATTTCGCATGGTACGAAAATGAGCTGATCGGAAATATCTGTCTCCAGAATCGGAATCGAACTTTGATGGGTGGGTTTATGGGTGTATTTTAACCCGCTGAATCCAAAAATCCAACCTTTGTTACACGAAAATACACCTGGAAAGAAGTTATTCCGCATGGTACGAAAAAGAGATGATCGAAAATATTTTTTTTCAGAATCGGAATCGGACTTTGAAGGGTGAGTTTCTAGGTGTATTCCGACCCGCTGGATCTGAAAATCCAACCTTTGATGACCAAAAATATGCTTAGAAAAAAGTTATTTCGCATGGTACGAAAAAGAGATGATCGAAAATATCTGTCTCCAGAATCGGAATCGAACTTTGATGGGTGGGTTTATAGGTGTATTTTGTCCCGCTGAATCCAAAAATCCAACCTTTGTTACACGAAAATACACCTGGAAACAAGTTATTTCGCAGGGTACGAAAAAGAGATGATCGAAAATATTTTTTTTCAGAATCAATATCGGACTTTAATGGGCGAGTTTCTAGGTGTACTCCGACCCGCTGAATCCGGAAATCCAACCTCTGATGACCAAAAATATGCTTGGAAAAAAGTTATTTCGCATGGTACGAAAAAGAGATGATTGTAAATATTTTTTTTCAGAATCAAAATCGGACTTTGATGCGTGAGTTTCTAGGTGTATTTCGACCCGCTGAATCCGAAAATCCAAACTTTGAGGACCAAAAATATGCTTGGAAAAAAGTTATTTCGCATGGTACGAAAAAAAGATGATCGAAAATATCTGTCTCCCGAATCGAAATCAAACTTTGATGGGTGGGTTTATAGGTGTATTTTGACCCGCTGAATCCAAAAATCGAACCTTTGTTACACGAAAATACACCTGGAAAGAAGTTATTCCGCATGGTACGGAAAAAAAAATGATCGAAAATATTTTTTTTCAGAATCAAAATCGGACTTTGATGGGTGTGTTTCTAGGTGAATTCCGACCCGCTGAATCCGAAAATCCGAACTTTGATGGCCAAAAATATGCTTGGAAAAAAGTTAATTCGCATGGTACGACAAAGAGATGATCGGAAATATCTGTCTCCAGAATCGGAATCAAACTTTGATGGGTGGGTTTATAGGTGTATTTTGACCCGCTGACTCCAGAAATCCAACCTTTGTTACACGAATATACACCTGGAAAGAATTTATTCCGCATGGTACGAAAAAGAGATGATCGAAAGAATTTTTTTTCAGAATCGGAATCGGACTGTGATGGGTGAGTTTCTAGGTGTATTTCGACCCGCTGAATCCGAAAATCCAACCTTTGATGACCAAAAATATGCTTGGAAAAAAGTTATTTCGCATGGTACGAAAAAGAGATGATCGAAAATACCTGTCTCCAGAATCGGAATCGAACTTTGATGGGTGGGTTTATAGGTGTATTTTGACCCGCTGAATCCAAAAATCCAACCTTTGTTACACGAAAATACACCTGGAAAGAAGTTATTCCGCATGGTACGAAAAAGAGATGATCGGAAATATCTTTCTCCAGAATCGAAAGCGAACTTTGATGGGTGGGTTCATAGGTGTATTTTGACCCGCTGAATCCAAAAATCCAACTTTTGTTGTACGAAAATACACCTAGAAAGAAGTTATTCCGCATGGTACGAAAAAGAGATGATCGAAAATATTTTTTTTCAGAATCAAAATCGGACTTTGATGGGTGAGTTTCTAGGTGTATTTCGACCCGCTGAATCCGAAAATCGGAACTTTGATGACCAAAAATATGCTTGGAAAAAAGTTATTTCGCATGGTACGAAAAAGAGATGATCGAAAATATCTGTCTCCAGAATCGAAATCGAACTTCGATGGGTGGGTTTATAGGTGTATTTTGACCCGCTGAATCTGAAAATCCAACCTTTGATGACCAAAAATATGCTTGGAAAAAAGTTATTTCGCATGGTACGAAAAAGAGATGATCGCAAATATCTGTCTCCAGAATCAAAATCGAACTTTGATGGGTGGGTTCATAGGTGTATTTTGACCCGCTGAATCCAAAAATCCAACCTTTGTTACACGAAAATACACCTGGAAAGAAGTTATTCCGCATGGTACGAAAAAGAGATGATCGAAAATATTTTTTTTCAGATTTAAAATCGGACTTTGATGGGTGAGTTTCTAGGTGTATTCCGACCCGCTGAATCCGAAAATCCGAACTTTGGTGACCAAAAATATGCTTGGAAAAGAGTTATTTCGCATGGTACGAAAATGAGATGATCGGAAATATCTGTCTCCAGAATCGGAATCGAACTTTGATGGGTGGGTTTATGGGTGTATTTTGACCCGCTGAATCCAAAAATCCAACCTTTGTTACACGAAAATACACCTGGAAAGAAGTTATTCCGCATGGTACGAAAAAGAGATGATCGAAAATATTTTTTTTCAGAATCGGAATCGGACTTTGAAGGGTGAGTTTCTAGGTGTATTCCGACCCGCTGGATCTGAAAATCCAACCTTTGATGACCAAAAATATGCTTAGAAAAAAGATATTTCGCATGGTACGAAAAAGAGATGATCGAAAATATCTGTCTCCAGAATCGGAATCGAACTTTGATGGGTGGTTTTATAGGTGTATTTTGTCCCGCTGAATCCAAAAATCCAACCTTTGTTACACGAAAATACACCTGGAAAGAAGTTATTTCGCAGGGTACGAAAAAGAGATGATCGAAAATATTTTTTTTCAGAATCAATATCGGACTTTAATGGGCGAGTTTCTAGGTGTACTCCGACCCGCAGAATCCGGAAATCCAACCTCTGATGACCAAAAATATGCTTGGAAAAAAGTTATTTTGCATGGTACGAAAAAGAGATGATCGTAAATATTTTTTTTCAGAATCAAAATCGGACTTTGATGCGTGAGTTTCTAGGTGTATTTCGACCCGCTGAATCCGAAAATCCAAACTTTGAGGACCAAAAATATGCTTGGAAAAAAGTTATTTCGCATGGTACGAAAAAAAGATGATCGAAAATATCTGTCTCCCGAATCGAAATCGAACTTTGATGGGTGGGTTTATAGGTGTATTTTAACCCGCTGAATCCAAAAATCGAACCTTTGTCACACGAAAATACACCTGGAAAGAAGTTATTCCGCATGGTACGGAAAAAAAAATGATCGAAAATATTTTTTTTCAGAATCAAAATCGGACTTTGATGGGTGAGTTTCTAGGTGTATTTCGACCCGCTGAATCCGAAAATCGGAACTTTGATGACCAGAAATATGCTTGGAAAAAAGTTATTTCGCATGGTACGAAAAAGAGATGATCGAAAATATCTGTCTCCAGAATCGAAATCGAACTTCGATGGGTGGGTTTATAGGTGTATTTTGACCCGCTGAATCCGAAAATCCAACCTTTGATGACCAAAAATATGCTTGGAAAAAAGTTATTTCGCATGGTACGAAAAAGAGATGATCGCAAATATCTGTCTCCAGAATCAAAATCGAACTTTGATGGGTGGGTTCATAGGTGTATTTCGACCCGCTGAATCCGAAAATCGGAACTTTGAGGACCAAAAATATGCTTGGAAAAAAGTTATTTCGCATGGTACGAAAAAAAGATGATCGAAAATATCTGTCTCCCGAATCGAAATCGGACTTTGATGGGTGAGTTTCTAGGTGTATTTCGACCCGCTGAATCCGAAAATCGGAACTTTGATGACCAAAAATATGCTTGGAAAAAAGTTATTTCGCATGGTACGACAAAGAGATGATCGGAAATATCTGTCTCCAGAATCGGAATCAAACTTTGATGGGTGGGTTTATAGGTCTATTTTAACCCGCTGAATCCAGAAATCCAACCTTTGTTACACGAAAATACACCTGGAAAGAATTTATTCCGCATGGTACGAAAAAGAGATGATCGAAAATATTTTTTTTCAGAATCGGAATCGGACTGTGATGGGTGAGTTTCTAGGTGTATTTCGACCCGCTGAATCCGAAAATCCAACCTTTGATGACCAAAAATATGCTTGGAAAAAAGTTATTTCGCATGGTACGAAAAAGAGATGATCGAAAATATCTGTCTCCAGAATCGGAATCGAACTTTGATGGGTGGGTTTATAGGTGTATTTTGACCCGCTGAATCCAAAAATCCAACCTGTGTTACACGAAAATACACCTGGACAGAAGTTATTCCGCATGGTACGAAAAAGAGATGATCGGAAATATCTTTCTCCAGAATCGAAAGCGAACTTTGATGGGTGGGTTCATAGGCGTATTTTGACCCGCTGAATCCAAAAATCCAACTTTTGTTAGACGAAAATACACCTAGAAAGAAGTTATTCCGCATGGTACGAAAAAGAGATGATCGAAAATATTTTTTTTCAGAATCAAAATCGGACTTTGATGGGTGAGTTTCTAGGTGTATTTCGACCCGCTGAATCCGAAAATCGGAACTTTGATGACCAAAAATATGCTTGGAAAAAAGTTATTTCGCATGGTACGAAAAAGAGATGATCGAAAATATCTGTCTCCAGAATCGAAATCGAACTTCGATGGGTGGGTTTATAGGTGTATTTTGACCCGCTGAATCCGAAAATCCAACCTTTGATGACCAAAAATATGCTCGGAAAAAAGTTATTTCGCATGGTACGAAAAAGAGATGATCGCAAATATCTGTCTCCAGAATCAAAATCGAACTTTGATGGGTGGGTTCATAGGTGTATTTTGACCCGCTGAATCCAAAAATCCAACCTTTGTTACACGAAAATACACCTGGAAAGAAGTTATTCCGCATGGTACGAAAACGAGATGATCGAAAATATTTTTTATCAGATTTAAAATCGGACTTTGATGGGTGAGTTTCTAGGTGTATTCCGACCCGCTGAATCCGAAAATCCGAACTTTGATGACCAAAAATATGCTTGGAAAAGAGTTATTTCGCATGGTACGAAAATGAGATGATCGGAAATATCTGTCTCCAGAATCGGAATCGAACTTTGATGGGTGGGTTTATGGGTGTATTTTGACCCGCTGAATCCGAAAATCCAACCTTTGTTACACGAAAATACACCTGGAAAGAAGTTATTCCGCATGGTACGAAAAAGAGATGATCGAAAATATTTTTTTTCAGAATCGGAATCGGACTTTGAAGGGTGAGTTTCTAGGTGTATTCCGACCCGCTGGATCTGGAAATCCAACCTTTGATGACCAAAAATATGCTTAGAAAAAAGTTATTTCGCATGGTACGAAAAAGAGATGATCGAAAATATCTGTCTCCAGAATCGGAATCGATTTTTGATGGGTGGGTTTATAGGTGTATTTTGTCCCGCTGAATCCAAAAATCCAACCTTTGTTACACGAAAATACACCTGGAAACAAGTTATTTCGCAGGGTACGAAAAAGAGATGATCGAAAATATTTTTTTTCAGAATCAATATCGGACTTTAATGGGCGAGTTTCTAGGTGTATTTCGACCCGCTGAATCCGAAAATCCAAACTTTGAGGACCAAAAATATGCTTGGAAAAAAGTTATTTCGCATGATACGAAAAAAAGATGATCGAAAATATCTGTCTCCCGAATCGAAATCAAACTTTGATGGGTGGGTTTATAGGTGTATTTTGACCCGCTGAATCCAAAAATCGAACCTTTGTTACACGAAAATACACCTGGAAAGAAGTTATTCCGCATGGTACGGAAAAAAAAATGATCGAAAATATTTTTTTTCAGAATCAAAATCGGACTTTGATGCGTGAGTTTCTAGGTGTATTTCGACCCGCTGAATCCGAAAATCCAAACTTTGAGGACCAAAAATATGCTTGGAAAAAAGTTATTTCGCATGATACGAAAAAAAGATGATCGTAAATATTTTTTTTCAGAATCAAAATCGGACTTTGATGCGTGAGTTTCTAGGTGTATTTCGACCCGCTGAATCCGAAAATCCAAACTTTGAGGACCAAAAATATGCTTGGAAAAAAGTTATTTCGCATGATACGAAAAAAAGATGATCGAAAATATCTGTCTCCCGAATCGAAATCAAACTTTGATGGGTGGGTTTATAGGTGTATTTTGACCCGCTGAATCCAAAAATCGAACCTTTGTTACACGAAAATACACCTGGAAAGAAGTTATTCCGCATGGTACGGAAAAAAAAATGATCGAAAATATTTTTTTTCAGAATCAAAATCGGACTTTGATGGGTGTGTTTCTAGGTGAATTCCGACCTGCTGAATCCGAAAATCCGAACTTTGATGGCCAAAAATATGCTTGGAAAAAAGTTATTTCGCATGGTACGACAAAGAGATGATCGGAAATATCTGTCTCCAGAATCGGAATCAAACTTTGATGGGTGGGTTTATAGGTGTATTTTGACCCGCTGACTCCAGAAATCCAACCTTTGTTACACGAATATACACCTGGAAAGAATTTATTCCGCATGGTACGAAAAAGAGATGATCGAAAGAATTTTTTTTCAGAATCGGAATCGGACTGTGATGGGTGAGTTTCTAGGTGTATTTCGACCCGCTGAATCCGAAAATCCAACCTTTGATGACCAAAAATATGCTTGGAAAAAAGTTATTTCGCATGGTACGAAAAAGAGATGATCGAAAATACCTGTCTCCAGAATCGGAATCGAACTTTGATGGGTGGGTTTATAGGTGTATTTTGACCCGCTGAATCCAAAAATCCAACCTTTGTTACACGAAAATACACCTGAAAAGAAGTTATTCCGCATGGTACGAAAAAGAGATGATCGGAAATATCTTTCTCCAGAATCGAAAGCGAACTTTGATGGGTGGGTTCATAGGTGTATTTTGACCCGCTGAATCCAAAAATCCAACTTTTGTTGTACGAAAATACACCTAGAAAGAAGTTATTCCGCATGGTACGAAAAAGAGATGATCGAAAATATTTTTTTTCAGAATCAAAATCGGACTTTGATGGGTGAGTTTCTAGGTGTATTTCGACCCGCTGAATCCGAAAATCGGAACTTTGATGACCAAAAATATGCTTGGAAAAAAGTTATTTCGCATGGTACGAAAAAGAGATGATCGAAAATATCTGTCTCCAGAATCGAAATCGAACTTCGATGGGTGGGTTTATAGGTGTATTTTGACCCGCTGAATCCGAAAATCCAACCTTTGATGACCAAAAATATGCTTGGAAAAAAGTTATTTCGCATGGTACGAAAAAGAGATGATCGCAAATATCTGTCTCCAGAATCAAAATCGAACTTTGATGGGTGGGTTCATAGGTGTATTTTGACCCGCTGAATCCAAAAATCCAACCTTTGTTACACGAAAATACACCTGGAAAGAAGTTATTCCGCATGGTACGAAAACGAGATGATCGAAAATATTTTTTATCAGATTTAAAATCGGTTTTTGATGGGTGAGTTTCTAGGTGTCTTCCGACCCGCTGAATCCGAAAATCCGAACTTTGATGACCAAAAATATGCTTGGAAAAGAGTTATTTCGCATGGTACGAAAATGAGATGATCGGAAATATCTGTCTCCAGAATCGGAATCGAACTTTGATGGGTGGGTTTATGGGTGTATTTTGACCCGCTGAATCCAAAAATCCAACTTTTGTTAGACGAAAATACACCTAGAAAGAAGTTATTCCGCATGGTACGAAAAAGAGATGATCGAAAATATTTTTTTTCAGAATCAAAATCGGACTTTGATGGGTGAGTTTCTAGGTGTATTTCGACCCGCTGAATCCGAAAATCGGAACTTTGATGACCAAAAATATGCTTGGAAAAAAGTTATTTCGCATGGTACGCAAAAGAGATGATCGAAAATATTTCTTTTCAGAATCAAAATCGGACTTTGATGGGTGAGTTTCTAGGTGTATTTCGACCCGCTGAATCCGAAAATCGGAACTTTGATGACCAAAAATATGCTTGGAAAAAAGTTATTTCGCATGGTACGAAAAAGAGATGATCGAAAATATCTGTCTCCAGAATCGGAATCGAACTTTGATGGGTGGGTTTATAGGTGTATTTCGACCCGCTGAATCCAAAAATCCAACCTTTGTTACACGAAAATACACCTGGAAAGAAGTTATTCCGCATGGTACGAAGAAGAGATGATCGGAAATATCTTTCTCCAGAATCGAAAGCGAACTTTGATAGGTGGGTTCATAGGTGTATTTTGACCCGCTGAATCCAAAAATCCAACTTTTGTTAGACGAAAATACACCTATAAAGAAGTTATTCCGCATGGTACGAAAAAGAGATGATCGAAAACATTTTTTTTCAGAATCAAAATCGGACTTTGATGGGTGAGTTTCTAGGTGTATTTCGACCCGCTGAATCCGAAAATCGGAACTTTGATGGCCAAAAATATGCTTGGAAAAAAGTTATTTCGCATGGTACGACATAGAGATGATCGGCAATATCTGTCTCCAGAATCGGAATCAAACTTTGATGGGTGGGTTTATAGGTGTATTTTGACCCGCTGAATCCAGAAATCCAACCTTTGTTACACGAATATACACCTGGAAAGAATTTATTCCGCATGGTACGAAAAAGAGATGATCGAAAGAATTTTTTTTCAGAATCGGATCGGACTGTGATGGGTGAGTTTCTAGGTGTATTTCGACCCGCTGAATCCGAAAATCCAACCTTTGATGACCAAAAATATGCTTGGAAAAAAGTTATTTCGCATGGTACGAAAAAGAGATGATCAAAAATATCTGTCTCCAGAATCGGAATCGAACTTTGATGGGTGGGTTTATAGGTGTATTTTGACCCGCTGAATCCAAAAATCCAACCTTTGTTACACGAAAATACACCTGGAAAGAAGTTCTTCCGCATGGTACGAAAAAGAGATGATCGGAAATATCTTTCTCCAGAATCGGAAGCGAACTTTGATGGGTGGGTTCATAGGTGTATTTTGACCCGCTGAATCCAAAAATCAAACTTTTGTTAGACGAAAATACACCTAGAAAGAAGTTATTCCGCATGGTATGAAAAAGAGATGATCGAAAATATTTTTTTTCAGAATCAAAATCGGACTTTGATGGGTGAGTTTCTAGGTGTATTTCGACCCGCTGAATCCGAAAATCGGAACTTTGATGACCAAAAATATGCTTGGAAAACAGTTATTTCGCATGGTACGCAAAAGAGATGATCGAAAATATTTCTTTTCAGAATCAAAATCGGACTTTGATGGGTGAGTTTCTAGGTGTATTTCAACTCGCTGAATCCGGAAATCCAACCTTTGATGACCAAAAATATGCTTGGAAAAAAGTTATTTCGCATGGTACGAAAAAGAGATGATCGAAAATATTTTTTTTCAGAATCGGAATCGGACTTTGATGGGTGAGTTTCTAGGTGTATACCGACCCGCTGAATCCGAAAATCCAACCTTTGATGACCATAAATATGCTTGGAAAAAAGTTATTTCGCATGGTACGAAAAAGAGATGATCGAAAATATTTTTTTTCAGAATCAAAATCGGACTTTGATGGGTGACTTTCTAGGTGTATTTCGACTTGCTGAATCCGAAAATCCAACCTTTGATGACCACAAATATGCTTGGAAAAAAGTTATTTCGCATGGTACGAAAAAGAGATGATCGAAAATATCTGTCTCTAGAATCGGAATCGAACTTTGATGGGTGGGTTCATAGGTGTATTTTGACCCGCTGAATCCAAAAATCTAACCTTTGTTACATGGAAATACTTCCGGAAAGAAGTTATTCCGCATGGTACGGAAAAAAAAATGATCGAAAATATTTTTTTTCAGAATCAAAATCGGACTTTGATGGGTGTGTTTCTAGGTGAATTCCGACCCGCTGAATCCGAAAATCCGAACTTTGATGGCCAAAAATATGCTTGGAAAAAAGTTATTTCGCATGGTACGAAAAAGAGATGATCGAAAATATCTGTCTCTAGAATCGGAATCGAACTTTGATGGGTGGGTTCATAGGTGTATTTTGACCCGCTGAATCCAAAAATCCAACCTTTGTTACACGGAAATACACCTGGAAAGAAGTTATTCCACATGGTACGGAAAAAAAAATGATCGAAAATATTTTTTTTCAGAATCAAAATCGGACTTTGATGGGTGTGTTTCTAGGTGAATTCCGACCCGCTGAATCCGAAAATCCGAACTTTGATGGCCAAAAATATGCCTGGAAAGAAGTTATTCCGCATGGTACGAAAAAGAGATGATCGAAAATATTTTTTTTCAGAATCGGAATCGGACTTTGATGGGTGAGTTTCTAGGTGTATTTCGACCCGCTGAATCCGAAAATCCAACCTTTGATGACCAAAAATATGCTTGGAAAAAAGTTATTTCGCATGGCACGAAAAAGAGTTGATCGAAAATATCTGTCTCCCGAATCGAAATCGAACTTTGATGGGTGGGTTTATAGGTGTATTTTGACCCGCTGAATCCAAAAATCCAACCTGTGTTACACGAAAATACACCTGGACAGAAGTTATTCCGCATGGTACGAAAAAGAGATGATCGGAAATATCTTTCTCCAGAATCGAAAGCGAACTTTGATGGGTGGGTTCATAGGCGTATTTTGACCCGCTGAATCCAAAAATCCAACTTTTGTTAGACGAAAATACACCTAGAAAGAAGTTATTCCGCATGGTACGAAAAAGAGATGATCGAAAATATTTTTTTTCAGAATCAAAATCGGACTTTGATGGGTGAGTTTCTAGGTGTATTTCGACCCGCTGAATCCGAAAATCGGAACTTTGATGACCAAAAATATGCTTGGAAAAAAGTTATTTCGCATGGTACGAAAAAGAGATGATCGAAAATATCTGTCTCCAGAATCGAAATCGAACTTCGATGGGTGGGTTTATAGGTGTATTTTGACCCGCTGAATCCGAAAATCCAACCTTTGATGACCAAAAATATGCTCGGAAAAAAGTTATTTCGCATGGTACGAAAAAGAGATGATCGCAAATATCTGTCTCCAGAATCAAAATCGAACTTTGATGGGTGGGTTCATAGGTGTATTTTGACCCGCTGAATCCAAAAATCCAACCTTTGTTACACGAAAATACACCTGGAAAGAAGTTATTCCGCATGGTACGAAAACGAGATGATCGAAAATATTTTTTATCAGATTTAAAATCGGACTTTGATGGGTGAGTTTCTAGGTGTATTCCGACCCGCTGAATCCGAAAATCCGAACTTTGATGACCAAAAATATGCTTGGAAAAGAGTTATTTCGCATGGTACGAAAATGAGATGATCGGAAATATCTGTCTCCAGAATCGGAATCGAACTTTGATGGGTGGGTTTATGGGTGTATTTTGACCCGCTGAATCCGAAAATCCAACCTTTGTTACACGAAAATACACCTGGAAAGAAGTTATTCCGCATGGTACGAAAAAGAGATGATCGAAAATATTTTTTTTCAGAATCGGAATCGGACTTTGAAGGGTGAGTTTCTAGGTGTATTCCGACCCGCTGGATCTGGAAATCCAACCTTTGATGACCAAAAATATGCTTAGAAAAAAGTTATTTCGCATGGTACGAAAAAGAGATGATCGAAAATATCTGTCTCCAGAATCGGAATCGATTTTTGATGGGTGGGTTTATAGGTGTATTTTGTCCCGCTGAATCCAAAAATCCAACCTTTGTTACACGAAAATACACCTGGAAACAAGTTATTTCGCAGGGTACGAAAAAGAGATGATCGAAAATATTTTTTTTCAGAATCAATATCGGACTTTAATGGGCGAGTTTCTAGGTGTATTTCGACCCGCTGAATCCGAAAATCCAAACTTTGAGGACCAAAAATATGCTTGGAAAAAAGTTATTTCGCATGATACGAAAAAAAGATGATCGAAAATATCTGTCTCCCGAATCGAAATCAAACTTTGATGGGTGGGTTTATAGGTGTATTTTGACCCGCTGAATCCAAAAATCGAACCTTTGTTACACGAAAATACACCTGGAAAGAAGTTATTCCGCATGGTACGGAAAAAAAAATGATCGAAAATATTTTTTTTCAGAATCAAAATCGGACTTTGATGCGTGAGTTTCTAGGTGTATTTCGACCCGCTGAATCCGAAAATCCAAACTTTGAGGACCAAAAATATGCTTGGAAAAAAGTTATTTCGCATGATACGAAAAAAAGATGATCGTAAATATTTTTTTTCAGAATCAAAATCGGACTTTGATGCGTGAGTTTCTAGGTGTATTTCGACCCGCTGAATCCGAAAATCCAAACTTTGAGGACCAAAAATATGCTTGGAAAAAAGTTATTTCGCATGATACGAAAAAAAGATGATCGAAAATATCTGTCTCCCGAATCGAAATCAAACTTTGATGGGTGGGTTTATAGGTGTATTTTGACCCGCTGAATCCAAAAATCGAACCTTTGTTACACGAAAATACACCTGGAAAGAAGTTATTCCGCATGGTACGGAAAAAAAAATGATCGAAAATATTTTTTTTCAGAATCAAAATCGGACTTTGATGGGTGTGTTTCTAGGTGAATTCCGACCTGCTGAATCCGAAAATCCGAACTTTGATGGCCAAAAATATGCTTGGAAAAAAGTTATTTCGCATGGTACGACAAAGAGATGATCGGAAATATCTGTCTCCAGAATCGGAATCAAACTTTGATGGGTGGGTTTATAGGTGTATTTTGACCCGCTGACTCCAGAAATCCAACCTTTGTTACACGAATATACACCTGGAAAGAATTTATTCCGCATGGTACGAAAAAGAGATGATCGAAAGAATTTTTTTTCAGAATCGGAATCGGACTGTGATGGGTGAGTTTCTAGGTGTATTTCGACCCGCTGAATCCGAAAATCCAACCTTTGATGACCAAAAATATGCTTGGAAAAAAGTTATTTCGCATGGTACGAAAAAGAGATGATCGAAAATACCTGTCTCCAGAATCGGAATCGAACTTTGATGGGTGGGTTTATAGGTGTATTTTGACCCGCTGAATCCAAAAATCCAACCTTTGTTACACGAAAATACACCTGAAAAGAAGTTATTCCGCATGGTACGAAAAAGAGATGATCGGAAATATCTTTCTCCAGAATCGAAAGCGAACTTTGATGGGTGGGTTCATAGGTGTATTTTGACCCGCTGAATCCAAAAATCCAACTTTTGTTGTACGAAAATACACCTAGAAAGAAGTTATTCCGCATGGTACGAAAAAGAGATGATCGAAAATATTTTTTTTCAGAATCAAAATCGGACTTTGATGGGTGAGTTTCTAGGTGTATTTCGACCCGCTGAATCCGAAAATCGGAACTTTGATGACCAAAAATATGCTTGGAAAAAAGTTATTTCGCATGGTACGAAAAAGAGATGATCGAAAATATCTGTCTCCAGAATCGAAATCGAACTTCGATGGGTGGGTTTATAGGTGTATTTTGACCCGCTGAATCCGAAAATCCAACCTTTGATGACCAAAAATATGCTTGGAAAAAAGTTATTTCGCATGGTACGAAAAAGAGATGATCGCAAATATCTGTCTCCAGAATCAAAATCGAACTTTGATGGGTGGGTTCATAGGTGTATTTTGACCCGCTGAATCCAAAAATCCAACCTTTGTTACACGAAAATACACCTGGAAAGAAGTTATTCCGCATGGTACGAAAACGAGATGATCGAAAATATTTTTTATCAGATTTAAAATCGGTTTTTGATGGGTGAGTTTCTAGGTGTCTTCCGACCCGCTGAATCCGAAAATCCGAACTTTGATGACCAAAAATATGCTTGGAAAAGAGTTATTTCGCATGGTACGAAAATGAGATGATCGGAAATATCTGTCTCCAGAATCGGAATCGAACTTTGATGGGTGGGTTTATGGGTGTATTTTGACCCGCTGAATCCAAAAATCCAACTTTTGTTAGACGAAAATACACCTAGAAAGAAGTTATTCCGCATGGTACGAAAAAGAGATGATCGAAAATATTTTTTTTCAGAATCAAAATCGGACTTTGATGGGTGAGTTTCTAGGTGTATTTCGACCCGCTGAATCCGAAAATCGGAACTTTGATGACCAAAAATATGCTTGGAAAAAAGTTATTTCGCATGGTACGCAAAAGAGATGATCGAAAATATTTCTTTTCAGAATCAAAATCGGACTTTGATGGGTGAGTTTCTAGGTGTATTTCGACCCGCTGAATCCGAAAATCGGAACTTTGATGACCAAAAATATGCTTGGAAAAAAGTTATTTCGCATGGTACGAAAAAGAGATGATCGAAAATATCTGTCTCCAGAATCGGAATCGAACTTTGATGGGTGGGTTTATAGGTGTATTTCGACCCGCTGAATCCAAAAATCCAACCTTTGTTACACGAAAATACACCTGGAAAGAAGTTATTCCGCATGGTACGAAGAAGAGATGATCGGAAATATCTTTCTCCAGAATCGAAAGCGAACTTTGATAGGTGGGTTCATAGGTGTATTTTGACCCGCTGAATCCAAAAATCCAACTTTTGTTAGACGAAAATACACCTATAAAGAAGTTATTCCGCATGGTACGAAAAAGAGATGATCGAAAACATTTTTTTTCAGAATCAAAATCGGACTTTGATGGGTGAGTTTCTAGGTGTATTTCGACCCGCTGAATCCGAAAATCGGAACTTTGATGGCCAAAAATATGCTTGGAAAAAAGTTATTTCGCATGGTACGACATAGAGATGATCGGCAATATCTGTCTCCAGAATCGGAATCAAACTTTGATGGGTGGGTTTATAGGTGTATTTTGACCCGCTGAATCCAGAAATCCAACCTTTGTTACACGAATATACACCTGGAAAGAATTTATTCCGCATGGTACGAAAAAGAGATGATCGAAAGAATTTTTTTTCAGAATCGGATCGGACTGTGATGGGTGAGTTTCTAGGTGTATTTCGACCCGCTGAATCCGAAAATCCAACCTTTGATGACCAAAAATATGCTTGGAAAAAAGTTATTTCGCATGGTACGAAAAAGAGATGATCAAAAATATCTGTCTCCAGAATCGGAATCGAACTTTGATGGGTGGGTTTATAGGTGTATTTTGACCCGCTGAATCCAAAAATCCAACCTTTGTTACACGAAAATACACCTGGAAAGAAGTTCTTCCGCATGGTACGAAAAAGAGATGATCGGAAATATCTTTCTCCAGAATCGGAAGCGAACTTTGATGGGTGGGTTCATAGGTGTATTTTGACCCGCTGAATCCAAAAATCAAACTTTTGTTAGACGAAAATACACCTAGAAAGAAGTTATTCCGCATGGTATGAAAAAGAGATGATCGAAAATATTTTTTTTCAGAATCAAAATCGGACTTTGATGGGTGAGTTTCTAGGTGTATTTCGACCCGCTGAATCCGAAAATCGGAACTTTGATGACCAAAAATATGCTTGGAAAACAGTTATTTCGCATGGTACGCAAAAGAGATGATCGAAAATATTTCTTTTCAGAATCAAAATCGGACTTTGATGGGTGAGTTTCTAGGTGTATTTCAACTCGCTGAATCCGGAAATCCAACCTTTGATGACCAAAAATATGCTTGGAAAAAAGTTATTTCGCATGGTACGAAAAAGAGATGATCGAAAATATTTTTTTTCAGAATCGGAATCGGACTTTGATGGGTGAGTTTCTAGGTGTATACCGACCCGCTGAATCCGAAAATCCAACCTTTGATGACCATAAATATGCTTGGAAAAAAGTTATTTCGCATGGTACGAAAAAGAGATGATCGAAAATATTTTTTTTCAGAATCAAAATCGGACTTTGATGGGTGACTTTCTAGGTGTATTTCGACTTGCTGAATCCGAAAATCCAACCTTTGATGACCACAAATATGCTTGGAAAAAAGTTATTTCGCATGGTACGAAAAAGAGATGATCGAAAATATCTGTCTCTAGAATCGGAATCGAACTTTGATGGGTGGGTTCATAGGTGTATTTTGACCCGCTGAATCCAAAAATCTAACCTTTGTTACATGGAAATACTTCCGGAAAGAAGTTATTCCGCATGGTACGGAAAAAAAAATGATCGAAAATATTTTTTTTCAGAATCAAAATCGGACTTTGATGGGTGTGTTTCTAGGTGAATTCCGACCCGCTGAATCCGAAAATCCGAACTTTGATGGCCAAAAATATGCTTGGAAAAAAGTTATTTCGCATGGTACGAAAAAGAGATGATCGAAAATATCTGTCTCTAGAATCGGAATCGAACTTTGATGGGTGGGTTCATAGGTGTATTTTGACCCGCTGAATCCAAAAATCCAACCTTTGTTACACGGAAATACACCTGGAAAGAAGTTATTCCACATGGTACGGAAAAAAAAATGATCGAAAATATTTTTTTTCAGAATCAAAATCGGACTTTGATGGGTGTGTTTCTAGGTGAATTCCGACCCGCTGAATCCGAAAATCCGAACTTTGATGGCCAAAAATATGCCTGGAAAGAAGTTATTCCGCATGGTACGAAAAAGAGATGATCGAAAATATTTTTTTTCAGAATCGGAATCGGACTTTGATGGGTGAGTTTCTAGGTGTATTTCGACCCGCTGAATCCGAAAATCCAACCTTTGATGACCAAAAATATGCTTGGAAAAAAGTTATTTCGCATGGCACGAAAAAGAGTTGATCGAAAATATCTGTCTCCCGAATCGAAATCGAACTTTGATGGGTGGGTTTATAGGTGTATTTTAAACCGCTGAATCCAAAAATCGAACCTTTGTTACACGAAAACACACCTGGAACGAAGTAATTTCGCATGGTACGAAAAAGAGATGATCGAAAATATTTTTATTCAGAATCAAAATCGGACTTTAATGGGTGAGTTTCTAGGTGTATTTCGACCCGCTGAATCCAAAAATCCAACCTCTGATGACCACAATATGCTTGGACAAAAGTTATTTCGCACGGTACGAAAAAGAGATGATCGAAAATATTTTTTTTCAGAATCATAATCGGACTTTGATGGGTGAGTTTCTAGGTGTATTTCGACCCGCTAAATCCGAAAATCCATCCTTTGATGACCAAAAATATGCTTGGAACGAAGTTATTTCGCATGGTACGAAAAAGAGATGATCGAAAATATCTGTCTCCAGAATCGGAATCGAACTTTGATGGGTGGGTTTATAGGTGTATTTTGACCCGCTGAATCCAAAAATCCAACCTTTGTTACACGAAAATACACCTGGAAAGAATTTATTCCGCATGGTACGAAAAAGAGATGATCGAAAATATTTTTTTTCAGAATCGGAATCGGACTGTGATGGGTGAGTTTCTAGGTGTATTTCGACCCGCTGAATCCGAAAATCCAACCTTTGATGACCAAAAATATGCTTGGAAAAAAGTTATTTCGCATGGTACGACAAAGAGATGATCGGAAATATCTGTCTCTAGAATCGGAATCGAACTTTGATGGGTGGGTTTATAGGTGTATTTTGACCCGCTGAATCCAAAAATCCAACCTTTGTTACACGAAAATACACCTGGAAAGAAGTTATTCCGCATGGTACGAAAAAGAGATGATCGAAAATATTTTTTTTCAGAATCGGAATCGGACTTTGATGGGTGAGTTTCTAGGTGTATTCCGACCCGCTGAATCCGAAAATCGGAACTTTGATGACCAAAAATATGCTTGGAAAAAAGTTATTTCGCATGGTACGCAAAAAAAGAGATGATCGAAAATATTCTTTTCAGAATCAAATCGGACTTTGATGGGTGAGTTTCTAGGTGTATTTCGACCCGCTGAATCCGAAAATCGGAACTTTGATGACCAAAAATATGCTTGGAAAAAAGTTATTTCGCATGGTACGAAAAAGAGATGATCGAAAATATCTGTCTCCAGAATCGGAATCGAACTTTGATGGGTGGGTTTATAGGTGTATTTCGACCCGCTGAATCCAAAAATCCAACCTTTGTTACACGAAAATACACCTGGAAAGAAGTTATTCCGCATGGTACGAAGAAGAGATGATCGGAAATATCTTTCTCCAGAATCGAAAGCGAACTTTGATAGGTGGGTTCATAGGTGTATTTTGACCCGCTGAATCCAAAAATCCAACTTTTGTTAGACGAAAATACACCTATAAAGAAGTTATTCCGCATGGTACGAAAAAGAGATGATCGAAAACATTTTTTTTCAGAATCAAACATCGGACTTTGATGGGTGAGTTTCTAGGTGTATTTCGACCCGCTGAATCCGAAAATCGGAACTTTGATGGCCAAAAATATGCTTGGAAAAAGTTATTTCGCATGGTACGACAAAGAGATGATCGGCAATATCTGTCTCCAGAATCGGAATCAAACTTTGATGGGTGGGTTTATAGGTGTATTTTGACCCGCTGAATCCAGAAATCCAACCTTTGTTACACGAATATACACCTGGAAAGAATTTATTCCGCATGGTACGAAAAAGAGATGATCGAAAGAATTTTTTTTCAGAATCGGAATCGGACTGTGATGGGTGAGTTTCTAGGTGTATTTCGACCCGCTGAATCCGAAAATCCAACCTTTGATGACCAAAAATATGCTTGGAAAAAAGTTATTTCGCATGGTACGAAAAAGAGATGATCAAAAATATTCTGTCTCCAGAATCGGAATCGAACTTTGATGGGTGGGTTTATAGGTGTATTTTGACCCGCTGAATCCAAAAATCCAACCTTTGTTACACGAAAAGACACCTGGAAAGAAGTTCTTCCGCATGGTACGAAAAAGAGATGATCGGAAATATCTTTCTCCAGAATCGGAAGGCGAACTTTGATGGGTGGGTTCATAGGTGTATTTTGACCCGCTGAATCCAAAAATCAAAACTTTTGTTAGACGAAAATACACCTAGAAAGAAGTTATTCCGCATGGTATGAAAAAGAGATGATCGAAAATATTTTTTTTCAGAATCAAAATCGGACTTTGATGGGTGAGTTTCTAGGTGTATTTCGACCCGCTGAATCCGAAAATCGGAACTTTGATGACCAAAAATATGCTTGGAAAACAGTTATTTCGCATGGTACGCAAAAGAGATGATCGAAAATATTTCTTTTCAGAATCAAAATCGGACTTTGATGGGTGAGTTTCTAGGTGTATTTCAACTCGCTGAATCCGGAAATCCAACCTTTGATGACCAAAAATATGCTTGGAAAAAAGTTATGTTCGCATGGTACGAAAAAGAGATGATCGAAAATATTTTTTTTCAGAATCGGAATCGGACTTTGATGGGTGAGTTTCTAGGTGTATATCGACCCGCTGAATCCGAAATCCAACCTTTGATGACCATAAATATGCTTGGAAAAAAGTTATTTCGCATGGTACGAAAAAGAGATGATCGAAATATTTTTTTTCAGAATCAAAATCGGACTTTGATGGGTGACTTTCTAGGTGTATTTCGACTTGCTGAATCCGAAAATCCAACCTTTGATGACCACAAATATGCTTGGAAAAAAGTTATTTCGCATGGTACGAAAAAGAGATGATCGAAAATATCTGTCTCTAGAATCGAATCGAACTTTGATGGGTGGGTTCATAGGTGTATTTTGACCCGCTGAATCCAAAAATCTAACCTTTGTTACATGGAAATACTTCCGGAAAGAAGTTATTCCGCATGGTACGGAAAAAAAAATGATCGAAAATATTTTTTTTCAGAATCAAAAATCGGACTTTGATGGGTGTGTTTCTAGGTGAATTCCGACCCGCTGAATCCGAAAATCCGAACTTTGATGGCCAAAAATATGCTTGGAAAAAAGTTATTTCGCATGGTACGAAAAAGAGATGATCGAAAATATCTGTCTCTAGAATCGGAATCGAACTTTGATGGGTGGGTTCATAGGTGTATTTTGACCCGCTGAATCCAAAATTCCAACCTTTTGTTACACGGAAATACACCTGGAAAGAAGTTATTCCACATGGTACGGAAAAAAAAATGATCGAAAATATTTTTTTTCAGAATCAAAATCGGACTTTGATGGGTGTGTTTCTAGGTGAATTCCGACCCGCTGAATCCGAAAATCCGAACTTTGATGGCCAAAAATATGCCTGGAAAGAAGTTATTCCGCATGGTACGAAAAAGAGATGATCGAAAATATTTTTTTTCAGAATCGGAATCGGACTTTGATGGGTGAGTTTCTAGGTGTATTTCGACCCGCTGAATCCGAAAATCCAACCTTTGATGACCAAAAATATGCTTGGAAAGAAGTTATTTCGCATGGCACGAAAAAGAGTTGATCGAAAATATCTGTCTCCCGAATCGAAATCGAACTTTGATGGGTGGGTTTATAGGTGTATTTTAAACCGCTGAATCCAAAAATCGAACCTTTGTTACACGAAAACACACCTGGAACGAAGTAATTTCGCATGGTACGAAAAAGAGATGATCGAAAATATTTTTATTCAGAATCAAAATCGGACTTTAATGGGTGAGTTTCTAGGGTGTATTTCGACCCGCTGAATCCAAAAATCCAACCTCTGATGACCACAATATGCTTGGACAAAAGTTATTTCGCACGGTACGAAAAAGAGATGATCGAAAATATTTTTTTTCAGAATCATAATCGGACTTTGATGGGTGAGTTTCTAGGTGTATTTCGACCCGCTAAATCCGAAATCCATCCTTTGATGACCAAAAATATGCTTGGAACGAAGTTATTTCGCATGGTACGAAAAAGAGATGATCGAAAATATCTGTCTCCAGAATCGGAATCGAACTTTGATGGGTGGGTTTATAGGTGTATTTTGACCCGCTGAATCCAAAAATCCAACCTTTGTTACACGAAAATACACCTGGAAAGAATTTATTCCGCATGGTACGAAAAAGAGATGATCGAAAATATTTTTTTTCAGAATCGGAATCGGACTGTGATGGGTGAGTTTCTAGGTGTATTTCGACCCGCTGAATCCGAAAATCCAACCTTTGATGACCAAAAATATGCTTGGAAAAAAGTTATTTCGCATGGTACGACAAAGAGATGATCGGAAATATCTGTCTCTAGAATCGGAATCGAACTTTGATGGGTGGGTTTATAGGTGTATTTTGACCCGCTGAATCCAAAAATCCAACCTTTGTTACACGAAAATACACCTGGAAAGAAGTTATTCCGCATGGTACGAAAAAGAGATGATCGAAAATATTTTTTTTCAGAATCGGAATCGGACTTTGATGGGTGAGTTTCTAGGTGTATTCCGACCCGCTGAATCCGAAAATCGGAACTTTGATGACCAAAAATATGCTTGGAAAAAAGTTATTTCGCATGGTACGCAAAAGAGATGATCGAAAATATTCCTTTTCAGAATCAAAATCGGACTTTGATGGGTGAGTTTCTAGGTGTATTTCGACTCGCTGAATCCGGAAATCCAACCTTTGATGACCAAAAATATGCTTGGAAAAAAGTTATTTCGCATGGTACGAAAAAGAGATGATCGAGAATATCTGTCTCCAGAATCGAAATCGAACTTCGATGGGTGGGTTTATAGGTGTATTTTGACCCGCTGAATATAAAAATCCAACCTTTGTTATACGAAAATACACCTGGAAAGGAGTTATTCCGCATGGTACGAAAAAGAGATGATCGAAAATATTTTTTTTCAGAATCGGAATCGGACTTTGATGGGTGAGTTTCTAGGTGTATACCGACCCGCTGAATCCGAAAATCCAACCTTTAATGACCATAAATATGCTTGGAAAAAAGTTATTTCGCATAGTACGAAAAGAGATGATCGAAAATATTTTTTTTCAGAATCAAAATCGGACTTTGATGGGTGAGTTTCTAGGTGTATTTCGAGTCGCTGAATCCGGAAATCCAACCTTTGATGACGAAAAATATGCTTGGAAAAAAGTTATTTCGCATGGTACGAAAAAGAGATGATCGCAAATATCTGTCTCCAGAATCAAAATCGAACTTTGATGGGTGGGTTCATGGCTGTATTTTGACCCGCTGAATCCAAAAATCCAACCTTTGTCACACGAAAATACACCTGGAAAGAAGTTATTCCGCATGGTACGAAAAAGAGATGATCGAAAATATTTTTTTTCAGAATCAAAATCGGACTTTGATGGGTGAGTTTCTAGGTGTATTCCGACCCGCTGAATCCGAAAATCCGAACTTTGATGGCCAAAAATATGCTTGGAAAAAAGTTATTTCGCATGGTACGACAAAGAGATGATCGGAAATATCTGTCTCCAGAATCGGAATCAAACTTTGATGGGTGGGTTTATAGGTGTATTTTAACCCGCTGAATCCAGAAATCCAACCTTTGTTACACGAAAATACACCTGGAAAGAATTTATTCCGCATGGTACGAAAAAGAGATGATCGAAAATATTTTTTTTCAGAATCGGAATCGGACTGTGATGGGTGAGTTTCTAGGTGTATTTCGACCCGCTGAATCCGAAAATCCAACCTTTGATGACCAAAAATATGCTTGGAAAAAAGTTATTTCGCATGGTACGAAAAAGAGATGATCGAAAATATCTGTCTCTAGAATCGGAATCGAACTTTGATGGGTGGGTTTATAGGTGTATTTTGACCCGCTGAATCCAAAAATCCAACCTTCGTTACGCGAAAATACACCTGGAAGGAAGTGAATCCGCATGGTACGAAAAAGAGATGATCGAAAATATTTTTTTTCAGAATCGGAATCGGACTTTGATGGGTGAGTTTCTAGGTGTATTTCGACCCGCTGAATCCGAAAATCCAACCTTTGATGACCAAAAATATGCTTGGAAAAAAGTTATTTCGCATGGTACGAAAAAGAGATGATCGCAAATATCTGTCTCCAGAATCAAAATCGAACTTTGATGGGTGGGTTCATAGCTGTATTTTGACCCGCTGAATCCAAAAATCCAACCTTTGTTACACGAAAATACACCTGGAAAGAAGTTATTCCGCATGGTACGAAAAATAGATGATCGAAAATATTTTTTTTCAGAATCGGAATCGGACTTTGATGGGTGAGTTTCTAGGTGTATTCCGACCCGCTGAATCCGAAAATCGGAACTTTGATGACCAAAAATATGCTTGGAAAAAAGTTATTTCGCATGGTACGCAAAAGAGATGATCGAAAATATTCCTTTTCAGAATCAAAATCGGACTTTGATGGGTGAGTTTCTAGGTGTATTTCGACTCGCTGAATCCGGAAATCCAACCTTTGATGACCAAAAATATTCTTGGAAAAAAGTTATTTCGCATGGTACGAAAAAGAGATGATCGAAAATATCTGTCTCCAGAATCAAAATCGAACTTTGATGGGTGGGTTCATAGGTGTATTTTGACCCGCTGAATCCAAAAATCCAACCTTTGTTACACGAAAATACACCTGGAAAGAAGTTATTCCGCATGGTACGAAAACGAGATGATCGAAAATATTTTTTATCAGATTTAAAATCGGACTTTGATGGGTGAGTTTCTAGGTGTATTCCGACCCGCTGAATCCGAAAATCCGAACTTTGATGACCAAAAATATGCTTGGAAAAGAGTTATTTCGCATGGTACGAAAATGAGCTGATCGGAAATATCTGTCTCCAGAATCGGAATCGAACTTTGATGGGTGGGTTTATGGGTGTATTTTAACCCGCTGAATCCAAAAATCCAACCTTTGTTACACGAAAATACACCTGGAAAGAAGTTATTCCGCATGGTACGAAAAAGAGATGATCGAAAATATTTTTTTTCAGAATCGGAATCGGACTTTGAAGGGTGAGTTTCTAGGTGTATTCCGACCCGCTGGATCTGAAAATCCAACCTTTGATGACCAAAAATATGCTTAGAAAAAAGTTATTTCGCATGGTACGAAAAAGAGATGATCGAAAATATCTGTCTCCAGAATCGGAATCGAACTTTGATGGGTGGGTTTATAGGTGTATTTTGTCCCGCTGAATCCAAAAATCCAACCTTTGTTACACGAAAATACACCTGGAAACAAGTTATTTCGCAGGGTACGAAAAAGAGATGATCGAAAATATTTTTTTTCAGAATCAATATCGGACTTTAATGGGCGAGTTTCTAGGTGTACTCCGACCCGCTGAATCCGGAAATCCAACCTCTGATGACCAAAAATATGCTTGGAAAAAAGTTATTTCGCATGGTACGAAAAAGAGATGATTGTAAATATTTTTTTTCAGAATCAAAATCGGACTTTGATGCGTGAGTTTCTAGGTGTATTTCGACCCGCTGAATCCGAAAATCCAAACTTTGAGGACCAAAAATATGCTTGGAAAAAAGTTATTTCGCATGGTACGAAAAAAAGATGATCGAAAATATCTGTCTCCCGAATCGAAATCAAACTTTGATGGGTGGGTTTATAGGTGTATTTTGACCCGCTGAATCCAAAAATCGAACCTTTGTTACACGAAAATACACCTGGAAAGAAGTTATTCCGCATGGTACGGAAAAAAAAATGATCGAAAATATTTTTTTTCAGAATCAAAATCGGACTTTGATGGGTGTGTTTCTAGGTGAATTCCGACCCGCTGAATCCGAAAATCCGAACTTTGATGGCCAAAAATATGCCTGGAAAGAAGTTATTCCGCATGGTACGAAAAAGAGATGATCGAAAATATTTTTTTTCAGAATCGGAATCGGACTTTGATGGGTGAGTTTCTAGGTGTATTTCGACCCGCTGAATCCGAAAATCCAACCTTTGATGACCAAAAATATGCTTGGAAAAAAGTTATTTCGCATGGCACGAAAAAGAGTTGATCGAAAATATCTGTCTCCCGAATCGAAATCGAACTTTGATGGGTGGGTTTATAGGTGTATTTTAAACCGCTGAATCCAAAAATCGAACCTTTGTTACACGAAAACACACCTGGAACGAAGTAATTTCGCATGGTACGAAAAAGAGATGATCGAAAATATTTTTATTCAGAATCAAAATCGGACTTTAATGGGTGAGTTTCTAGGTGTATTTCGACCCGCTGAATCCAAAAATCCAACCTCTGATGACCACAATATGCTTGGACAAAAGTTATTTCGCACGGTACGAAAAAGAGATGATCGAAAATATTTTTTTTCAGAATCATAATCGGACTTTGATGGGTGAGTTTCTAGGTGTATTTCGACCCGCTAAATCCGAAAATCCATCCTTTGATGACCAAAAATATGCTTGGAACGAAGTTATTTCGCATGGTACGAAAAAGAGATGATCGAAAATATCTGTCTCCAGAATCGGAATCGAACTTTGATGGGTGGGTTTATAGGTGTATTTTGACCCGCTGAATCCAAAAATCCAACCTTTGTTACACGAAAATACACCTGGAAAGAATTTATTCCGCATGGTACGAAAAAGAGATGATCGAAAATATTTTTTTTCAGAATCGGAATCGGACTGTGATGGGTGAGTTTCTAGGTGTATTTCGACCCGCTGAATCCGAAAATCCAACCTTTGATGACCAAAAATATGCTTGGAAAAAAGTTATTTCGCATGGTACGACAAAGAGATGATCGGAAATATCTGTCTCTAGAATCGGAATCGAACTTTGATGGGTGGGTTTATAGGTGTATTTTGACCCGCTGAATCCAAAAATCCAACCTTTGTTACACGAAAATACACCTGGAAAGAAGTTATTCCGCATGGTACGAAAAAGAGATGATCGAAAATATTTTTTTTCAGAATCGGAATCGGACTTTGATGGGTGAGTTTCTAGGTGTATTCCGACCCGCTGAATCCGAAAATCGGAACTTTGATGACCAAAAATATGCTTGGAAAAAAGTTATTTCGCATGGTACGCAAAAGAGATGATCGAAAATATTCCTTTTCAGAATCAAAATCGGACTTTGATGGGTGAGTTTCTAGGTGTATTTCGACTCGCTGAATCCGGAAATCCAACCTTTGATGACCAAAAATATGCTTGGAAAAAAGTTATTTCGCATGGTACGAAAAAGAGATGATCGAGAATATCTGTCTCCAGAATCGAAATCGAACTTCGATGGGTGGGTTTATAGGTGTATTTTGACCCGCTGAATATAAAAATCCAACCTTTGTTATACGAAAATACACCTGGAAAGGAGTTATTCCGCATGGTACGAAAAAGAGATGATCGAAAATATTTTTTTTCAGAATCGGAATCGGACTTTGATGGGTGAGTTTCTAGGTGTATACCGACCCGCTGAATCCGAAAATCCAACCTTTAATGACCATAAATATGCTTGGAAAAAAGTTATTTCGCATAGTACGAAAAAGAGATGATCGAAAATATTTTTTTTCAGAATCAAAATCGGACTTTGATGGGTGAGTTTCTAGGTGTATTTCGAGTCGCTGAATCCGGAAATCCAACCTTTGATGACGAAAAATATGCTTGGAAAAAAGTTATTTCGCATGGTACGAAAAAGAGATGATCGCAAATATCTGTCTCCAGAATCAAAATCGAACTTTGATGGGTGGGTTCATGGCTGTATTTTGACCCGCTGAATCCAAAAATCCAACCTTTGTCACACGAAAATACACCTGGAAAGAAGTTATTCCGCATGGTACGAAAAAGAGATGATCGAAAATATTTTTTTTCAGAATCAAAATCGGACTTTGATGGGTGAGTTTCTAGGTGTATTCCGACCCGCTGAATCCGAAAATCCGAACTTTGATGGCCAAAAATATGCTTGGAAAAAAGTTATTTCGCATGGTACGACAAAGAGATGATCGGAAATATCTGTCTCCAGAATCGGAATCAAACTTTGATGGGTGGGTTTATAGGTGTATTTTAACCCGCTGAATCCAGAAATCCAACCTTTGTTACACGAAAATACACCTGGAAAGAATTTATTCCGCATGGTACGAAAAAGAGATGATCGAAAATATTTTTTTTCAGAATCGGAATCGGACTGTGATGGGTGAGTTTCTAGGTGTATTTCGACCCGCTGAATCCGAAAATCCAACCTTTGATGACCAAAAATATGCTTGGAAAAAAGTTATTTCGCATGGTACGAAAAAGAGATGATCGAAAATATCTGTCTCTAGAATCGGAATCGAACTTTGATGGGTGGGTTTATAGGTGTATTTTGACCCGCTGAATCCAAAAATCCAACCTTCGTTACGCGAAAATACACCTGGAAGGAAGTGAATCCGCATGGTACGAAAAAGAGATGATCGAAAATATTTTTTTTCAGAATCGGAATCGGACTTTGATGGGTGAGTTTCTAGGTGTATTTCGACCCGCTGAATCCGAAAATCCAACCTTTGATGACCAAAAATATGCTTGGAAAAAAGTTATTTCGCATGGTACGAAAAAGAGATGATCGCAAATATCTGTCTCCAGAATCAAAATCGAACTTTGATGGGTGGGTTCATAGCTGTATTTTGACCCGCTGAATCCAAAAATCCAACCTTTGTTACACGAAAATACACCTGGAAAGAAGTTATTCCGCATGGTACGAAAAATAGATGATCGAAAATATTTTTTTTCAGAATCGGAATCGGACTTTGATGGGTGAGTTTCTAGGTGTATTCCGACCCGCTGAATCCGAAAATCGGAACTTTGATGACCAAAAATATGCTTGGAAAAAAGTTATTTCGCATGGTACGCAAAAGAGATGATCGAAAATATTCCTTTTCAGAATCAAAATCGGACTTTGATGGGTGAGTTTCTAGGTGTATTTCGACTCGCTGAATCCGGAAATCCAACCTTTGATGACCAAAAATATTCTTGGAAAAAAGTTATTTCGCATGGTACGAAAAAGAGATGATCGAAAATATCTGTCTCCAGAATCAAAATCGAACTTTGATGGGTGGGTTCATAGGTGTATTTTGACCCGCTGAATCCAAAAATCCAACCTTTGTTACACGAAAATACACCTGGAAAGAAGTTATTCCGCATGGTACGAAAACGAGATGATCGAAAATATTTTTTATCAGATTTAAAATCGGACTTTGATGGGTGAGTTTCTAGGTGTATTCCGACCCGCTGAATCCGAAAATCCGAACTTTGATGACCAAAAATATGCTTGGAAAAGAGTTATTTCGCATGGTACGAAAATGAGCTGATCGGAAATATCTGTCTCCAGAATCGGAATCGAACTTTGATGGGTGGGTTTATGGGTGTATTTTAACCCGCTGAATCCAAAAATCCAACCTTTGTTACACGAAAATACACCTGGAAAGAAGTTATTCCGCATGGTACGAAAAAGAGATGATCGAAAATATTTTTTTTCAGAATTGGAATCGGACTTTGAAGGGTGAGTTTCTAGGTGTATTCCGACCCGCTGGATCTGAAAATCCAACCTTTGATGACCAAAAATATGCTTAGAAAAAAGTTATTTCGCATGGTACGAAAAAGAGATGATCGAAAATATCTGTCTCCAGAATCGGAATCGAACTTTGATGGGTGGGTTTATAGGTGTATTTTGTCCCGCTGAATCCAAAAATCCAACCTTTGTTACACGAAAATACACCTGGAAACAAGTTATTTCGCAGGGTACGAAAAAGAGATGATCGAAAATATTTTTTTTCAGAATCAATATCGGACTTTAATGGGCGAGTTTCTAGGTGTACTTCGACCCGCTGAATCCGGAAATCCAACCTCTGATGACCAAAAATATGCTTGGAAAAAAGTTATTTCGCATGGTACGAAAAAGAGATGATTGTAAATATTTTTTTTCAGAATCAAAATCGGACTTTGATGCGTGAGTTTCTAGGTGTATTTCGACCCGCTGAATCCGAAAATCCAAACTTTGAGGACCAAAAATATGCTTGGAAAAAAGTTATTTCGCATGGTACGAAAAAAAGATGATCGAAAATATCTGTCTCCCGAATCGAAATCAAACTTTGATGGGTGGGTTTATAGGTGTATTTTGACCCGCTGAATCCAAAAATCGAACCTTTGTTACACGAAAATACACCTGGAAAGAAGTTATTCCGCATGGTACGGAAAAAAAAATGATCGAAAATATTTTTTTTCAGAATCAAAATCGGACTTTGATGGGTGTGTTTCTAGGTGAATTCCGACCCGCTGAATCCGAAAATCCGAACTTTGATGGCCAAAAATATGCTTGGAAAAAAGTTAATTCGCATGGTACGACAAAGAGATGATCGGAAATATCTGTCTCCAGAATCGGAATCAAACTTTGATGGGTGGGTTTATAGGTGTATTTTGACCCGCTGACTCCAGAAATCCAACCTTTGTTACACGAATATACACCTGGAAAGAATTTATTCCGCATGGTACGAAAAAGAGATGATCGAAAGAATTTTTTTTCAGAATCGGAATCGGACTGTGATGGGTGAGTTTCTAGGTGTATTTCGACCCGCTGAATCCGAAAATCCAACCTTTGATGACCAAAAATATGCTTGGAAAAAAGTTATTTCGCATGGTACGAAAAAGAGATGATCGAAAATACCTGTCTCCAGAATCGGAATCGAACTTTGATGGGTGGGTTTATAGGTGTATTTTGACCCGCTGAATCCAAAAATCCAACCTTTGTTACACGAAAATACACCTGGAAAGAAGTTATTCCGCATGGTACGAAAAAGAGATGATCGGAAATATCTTTCTCCAGAATCGAAAGCGAACTTTGATGGGTGGGTTCATAGGTGTATTTTGACCCGCTGAATCCAAAAATCCAACTTTTGTTGTACGAAAATACACCTGGAAAGAAGTTATTCCGCATGGTACGAAAAAGAGATGATCGAAAATATTTTTTTTCAGAATCGGAATCGGACTTTGATGGGTGAGTTTCTAGGTGTATTCCGACCCGCTGAATCCGAAAATCGGAACTTTGATGATCAAAAATATGCTTGGAAAAAAGTTATTTCGCATGGTACGCAAAAGAGATGATCGAAAATATTCCTTTTCAGAATCAAAATTGGACTTTGATGGGTGAGTTTCTAGGTGTATTTCGACTCGCTGAATCCGGAAATCCAACCTTTGATGACCAAAAATATGCTTGGAAAAAAGTTATTTCGCATGGTACGAAAAAGAGATGATCGAGAATATCTGTCTCCAGAATCGAAATCGAACTTCGATGGGTGGGTTTATAGGTGTATTTTGACCCGCTGAATCCGAAAATCCAACCTTTGTTATACGAAAATACACCTGGAAAGAAGTTATTCCGCATGGTACGAAAAAGAGATGATCGAAAATATTTTTTTTCAGAATCGGAATCGGACTTTGATGGGTGAGTTTCTAGGTGTATACCGACCCGCTGAATCCGAAAATCCAACCTTTTATGACCATAAATATGCTTGGAAAAAAGTTATTTCGCATAGTACGAAAAAGAGATGATCGAAAATATTTTTTTTCAGAATCAAAATCGGACTTTGATGGGTGAGTTTCTAGGTGTATTTCGAGTCGCTGAATCCGAAAATCCAACCTTTGATGACCAAAAATATGCGTGGAAAAAAGTTATTTCGCATGGTACGAAAAAGAGATGATCGAAAATATCTGTCTCTAGAATCGGAATCGAACTTTGATGGGTGGGTTTATAGGTGTATTTTGACCCGCTGAATCCAAAAATCCAACCTTTGTTACACGAAAATACACCTGGACAGAAGGTATTCCGCATGGTACGAAAAAGAGATGATCGAAAATATTTTTTTTCAGAATCGGAATCGGACTTTGATGGGTGAGTTTCTAGGTGTATTTCGACCCGCTGAATCCAAAAATCCGACCCTTGATGACCAAAAATATGCTTGGAAAAAAGTTATTTCGCATGGTACGAAAAAGAGATGATCGCAAATATCTGTCTCCAGAATCAAAATCGAACTTTGATGGGTGGGTTCATAGCTGTATTTTGACCCGCTGAATCCAAAAATCCAACCTTTGTCACACGAAAATACACCTGAAAAGAAGTTATTCCGCATGGTACGAAAAAGAGATGATCGAAAATATTATTTTCAGAATCAAAATCGGACTTTGATGGGTGAGTTTCTAGGTGTATTCCGACCCGCTGAATCCGAAAATCCGAACTTTGATGGCCAAAAATATGCTTGGAAAAAAGTTATTTCGCATGGTACGACAAAGAGATGATCGGAAATATCTGTCTCCAGAATCGGAATCAAACTTTGATGGGTGGGTTTATAGGTGTATTTTGACCCGCTGAATCCAAAAATCCAACCTTTGTTACACGAAAATACACCTGGAAAGAAGTGATTCCGCATGGTACGAAAAAGAGATGATCGAAAATATTTTTTTTCAGAATCGGAATCGGACTTTGATGGGTGAGTTTCTAGGTGTATTTCGACCCGCTGAATCCGAAAATCCAACCTTTGATGACCAAAAATATGCTTGGAAAAAAGTTATTTCGCATGGTACGAAAAAGAGATGATCGCAAATATCTGTCTCCAGAATCAAAATCGAACTTTGATGGGTGGGTTCATAGCTGTATTTTGACCCGCTGAATCCAAAAATCCAACCTTTGTTACACGAAAATACACCTGGAAAGAAGTTATTCCGCATGGTACGAAAAAGAGATGATCGAAAATATTTTTTTGCAGAATCGGAATCGGACTTTGATGGGTGAGTTTCTAGGTGTATTCCGACCCGCTGAATCCGAAAATCGGAACTTTGATGACCAAAAATATGATTGGAAAAAAGTTATTTCGCATGGTACGCAAAAGAGATGATCGAAAATATTCCTTTTCAGAATCAAAATCGGACTTTGATGGGTGAGTTTCTAGGTGTATTTCGACTCGCTGAATCCGGAAATCCAACCTTTGATGACCAAAAATATTCTTGGAAAAAAGTTATTTCGCATGGTACGAAAAAGAGATGATCGAAAATATCTGTCTCCAGAATCGAAATCGAACTTCGATGGGTGGGTTTAAAGGTGTATTTTGACCCGCTGAATCCGAAAATCCAACCTTTGATGACCAAAAATATGCTTGGAAAAAAGTTATTTCGCATGGTACGAAAAAGAGATGATCGTAAATATTTTTTTCCAGAATCAAAATCGGACTTTGATGCGTGAGTTTCTAGGTGTATTTCGACCCGCTGAATCCGAAAATCCAAACTTTGAGGACCAAAAATACGCGTGGAAAAAAGTTATTTCGCATGGTACGAAAAAAAGATGATCGAAAATATCTGTCTCCCGAATCGAAATCGAACTTTGATGGGTGGGTTTATAGGTGTATTTTGACCCGCTGAATCCAAAAATCGAACCTTTGTTACACGAAAATACACCTGGAAAGAAGTTATTTCGCATGGTACGAAAAAGAGATGATCGAAAATATTTTGTTTCAGAATCAAAATCGGACTTTGATGGGTGGGTTCATAGCTGTATTTTGACCCGCTGAATCCAAAAATCCAACCTTTGTTACACGAAAATACACCTGGAAAGAAGTTATTCCGCATGGTACGAAAAAGAGATGATCGAAAATATTTTTTTTCAGAATCGGAATCGGACTTTGATGGGTGAGTTTCTAGGTGTATACCGACCCGCTGAATCCGAAAATCCAACCTTTGATGACCAAAAATATGCTTGGAAAAAAGTTATTTCGCATGGTACGAAAAAGAGATGATCGTAAATATTTTTTTCCAGAATCAAAATCGGACTTTGATGCGTGAGTTTCTAGGTGTATTTCGACCCGCTGAATCCGAAAATCCAAACTTTGAGGACCAAAAATACGCGTGGAAAAAAGTTATTTCGCATGGTACGAAAAAAAGATGATCGAAAATATCTGTCTCCCGAATCGAAATCGAACTTTGATGGGTGGGTTTATAGGTGTATTTTGACCCGCTGAATCCAAAAATCGAACCTTTGTTACACGAAAATACACCTGGAAAGAAGTTATTTCGCATGGTACGAAAAAGAGATGATCGAAAATATTTTGTTTCAGAATCAAAATCGGACTTTGATGGGTGGGTTCATAGCTGTATTTTGACCCGCTGAATCCAAAAATCCAACCTTTGTTACACGAAAATACACCTGGAAAGAAGTTATTCCGCATGGTACGAAAAAGAGATGATCGAAAATATTTTTTTTCAGAATCGGAATCGGACTTTGATGGGTGAGTTTCTAGGTGTATACCGACCCGCTGAATCCGAAAATCCAACCTTTGATGACCATAAATATGCTTGGAAAAAAGTTATTTCGCATGGTACGAAAAAGAGATGATCGAAAATATTTTTTTTCAGAATCAAAATCGGACTTTGATGGGTGAGTTTCTAGGTGTATTTCGACTTGCTGAATCCAAAAATCCAACCGTCGATGACCAAAAATATGCTTGGAAAAAAGTTATTTCGCATGATACGAAAAAGAGATGATCGCAAATATCTGTCTCCAGAATCAAAATCGAACTTTGATGGGTGGGTTCATAGCTGTATTTTGACCCGATGAATCCAAATATCCAACCTTTGTTATACGAAAATACACCTGTAAAGAAGTTATTCCGCATGGTACGAAAAAGAGATGATCGGAAATATCTTTCTCCAGAATCGGAAGCGAACTTTGATGGGTGGGTTCATAGGTGTATTTTGACCCACTGAATCCAAAAATCAAACTTTTGTTAGACGAAAATACACCTATAAAGAAGTTATTCCGCATGGTACGAAAAAGAGATGATCGAAAACATTTTTTTTCAGAATCAAAATCGGACTTTGATGGGTGAGTTTCTAGGTGTATTTCGACCCGCTGAATCCGAAAATCGGAACTTTGATGGCCAAAAATATGCTTGGAAAAAAGTTATTTCGCATGGTACGACAAAGAGATGATCGGCAATATCTGTCTCCAGAATCGGAATCAAACTTTGATGGGTGGGTTTATAGGTGTATTTTGACCCGCTGAATCCAGAAATCCAACCTTTGTTACACGAATATACACCTGGAAAGAATTTATTCCGCATGGTACGAAAAAGAGATGATCGAAAGAATTTTTTTTCAGAATCGGAATCGGACTGTGATGGGTGAGTTTCTAGGTGTATTTCGACCCGCTGAATCCGAAAATCCAACCTTTGATGACCAAAAATATGCTTGGAAAAAAGTTATTTCGCATGGTACGAAAAAGAGATGATCAAAAATATCTGTCTCCAGAATCGGAATCGAACTTTGATGGGTGGGTTTATAGGTGTATTTTGACCCGCTGAATCCAAAAATCCAACCTTTGTTACACGAAAATACACCTGGAAAGAAGTTCTTCCGCATGGTACGAAAAAGAGATGATCGGAAATATCTTTCTCCAGAATCGGAAGCGAACTTTGATGGGTGGGTTCATAGGTGTATTTTGACCCGCTGAATCCAAAAATCAAACTTTTGTTAGACGAAAATACACCTAGAAAGAAGTTATTCCGCATGGTATGAAAAAGAGATGATCGAAAATATTTTTTTTCAGAATCAAAATCGGACTTTGATGGGTGAGTTTCTAGGTGTATTTCGACCCGCTGAATCCGAAAATCGGAACTTTGATGACCAAAAATATGCTTGGAAAACAGTTATTTCGCATGGTACGCAAAAGAGATGATCGAAAATATTTCTTTTCAGAATCAAAATCGGACTTTGATGGGTGAGTTTCTAGGTGTATTTCAACTCGCTGAATCCGGAAATCCAACCTTTGATGACCAAAAATATGCTTGGAAAAAAGTTATTTCGCATGGTACGAAAAAGAGATGATCGAAAATATTTTTTTTCAGAATCGGAATCGGACTTTGATGGGTGAGTTTCTAGGTGTATACCGACCCGCTGAATCTGAAAATCCAACCTTTGATGACCATAAATATGCTTGGAAAAAAGTTATTTCGCATGGTACGAAAAAGAGATGATCGAAAATATTTTTTTTCAGAATCAAAATCGGACTTTGATGGGTGACTTTCTAGGTGTATTTCGACTTGCTGAATCCGAAAATCCAACCTTTGATGACCACAAATATGCTTGGAAAAAAGTTATTTCGCATGGTACGAAAAAGAGATGATCGAAAATATCTGTCTCTAGAATCGGAATCGAACTTTGATGGGTGGGTTCATAGGTGTATTTTGACCCGCTGAATCCAAAAATCTAACCTTTGTTACATGGAAATACTTCCGGAAAGAAGTTATTCCGCATGGTACGGAAAAAAAAATGATCGAAAATATTTTTTTTCAGAATCAAAATCGGACTTTGATGGGTGTGTTTCTAGGTGAATTCCGACCCGCTGAATCCGAAAATCCGAACTTTGATGGCCAAAAATATGCTTGGAAAAAAGTTATTTCGCATGGTACGAAAAAGAGATGATCGAAAATATCTGTCTCTAGAATCGGAATCGAACTTTGATGGGTGGGTTCATAGGTGTATTTTGACCCGCTGAATCCAAAAATCCAACCTTTGTTACACGGAAATACACCTGGAAAGAAGTTATTCCACATGGTACGGAAAAAAAAATGATCGAAAATATTTTTTTTCAGAATCAAAATCGGACTTTGATGGGTGTGTTTCTAGGTGAATTCCGACCCGCTGAATCCGAAAATCCGAACTTTGATGGCCAAAAATATGCCTGGAAAGAAGTTATTCCGCATGGTACGAAAAAGAGATGATCGAAAATATTTTTTTTCAGAATCGGAATCGGACTTTGATGGGTGAGTTTCTAGGTGTATTTCGACCCGCTGAATCCGAAAATCCAACCTTTGATGACCAAAAATATGCTTGGAAAAAAGTTATTTCGCATGGCACGAAAAAGAGTTGATCGAAAATATCTGTCTCCCGAATCGAAATCGAACTTTGATGGGTGGGTTTATAGGTGTATTTTAAACCGCTGAATCCAAAAATCGAACCTTTGTTACACGAAAACACACCTGGAACGAAGTAATTTCGCATGGTACGAAAAAGAGATGATCGAAAATATTTTTATTCAGAATCAAAATCGGACTTTAATGGGTGAGTTTCTAGGTGTATTTCGACCCGCTGAATCCAAAAATCCAACCTCTGATGACCACAATATGCTTGGACAAAAGTTATTTCGCACGGTACGAAAAAGAGATGATCGAAAATATTTTTTTTCAGAATCATAATCGGACTTTGATGGGTGAGTTTCTAGGTGTATTTCGACCCGCTAAATCCGAAAATCCATCCTTTGATGACCAAAAATATGCTTGGAACGAAGTTATTTCGCATGGTACGAAAAAGAGATGATCGAAAATATCTGTCTCCAGAATCGGAATCGAACTTTGATGGGTGGGTTTATAGGTGTATTTTGACCCGCTGAATCCAAAAATCCAACCTTTGTTACACGAAAATACACCTGGAAAGAATTTATTCCGCATGGTACGAAAAAGAGATGATCGAAAATATTTTTTTTCAGAATCGGAATCGGACTGTGATGGGTGAGTTTCTAGGTGTATTTCGACCCGCTGAATCCGAAAATCCAACCTTTGATGACCAAAAATATGCTTGGAAAAAAGTTATTTCGCATGGTACGACAAAGAGATGATCGGAAATATCTGTCTCTAGAATCGGAATCGAACTTTGATGGGTGGGTTTATAGGTGTATTTTGACCCGCTGAATCCAAAAATCCAACCTTTGTTACACGAAAATACACCTGGAAAGAAGTTATTCCGCATGGTACGAAAAAGAGATGATCGAAAATATTTTTTTTCAGAATCGGAATCGGACTTTGATGGGTGAGTTTCTAGGTGTATTCCGACCCGCTGAATCCGAAAATCGGAACTTTGATGACCAAAAATATGCTTGGAAAAAAGTTATTTCGCATGGTACGCAAAAGAGATGATCGAAAATATTCCTTTTCAGAATCAAAATCGGACTTTGATGGGTGAGTTTCTAGGTGTATTTCGACTCGCTGAATCCGGAAATCCAACCTTTGATGACCAAAAATATGCTTGGAAAAAAGTTATTTCGCATGGTACGAAAAAGAGATGATCGAGAATATCTGTCTCCAGAATCGAAATCGAACTTCGATGGGTGGGTTTATGGGTGTATTTTGACCCGCTGAATATAAAAATCCAACCTTTGTTATACGAAAATACACCTGGAAAGGAGTTATTCCGCATGGTACGAAAAAGAGATGATCGAAAATATTTTTTTTCAGAATCGGAATCGGACTTTGATGGGTGAGTTTCTAGGTGTATACCGACCCGCTGAATCCGAAAATCCAACCTTTAATGACCATAAATATGCTTGGAAAAAAGTTATTTCGCATAGTACGAAAAAGAGATGATCGAAAATATTTTTTTTCAGAATCAAAATCGGACTTTGATGGGTGAGTTTCTAGGTGTATTTCGAGTCGCTGAATCCGGAAATCCAACCTTTGATGACGAAAAATATGCTTGGAAAAAAGTTATTTCGCATGGTACGAAAAAGAGATGATCGCAAATATCTGTCTCCAGAATCAAAATCGAACTTTGATGGGTGGGTTCATAGCTGTATTTTGACCCGCTGAATCCAAAAATCCAACCTTTGTCACACGAAAATACACCTGGAAAGAAGTTATTCCGCATGGTACGAAAAAGAGATGATCGAAAATATTTTTTTTCAGAATCAAAATCGGACTTTGATGGGTGAGTTTCTAGGTGTATTCCGACCCGCTGAATCCGAAAATCCGAACTTTGATGGCCAAAAATATGCTTGGAAAAAAGTTATTTCGCATGGTACGACAAAGAGATGATCGGAAATATCTGTCTCCAGAATCGGAATCAAACTTTGATGGGTGGGTTTATAGGTGTATTTTAACCCGCTGAATCCAGAAATCCAACCTTTGTTACACGAAAATACACCTGGAAAGAATTTATTCCGCATGGTACGAAAAAGAGATGATCGAAAATATTTTTTTTCAGAATCGGAATCGGACTGTGATGGGTGAGTTTCTAGGTGTATTTCGACCCGCTGAATCCGAAAATCCAACCTTTGATGACCAAAAATATGCTTGGAAAAAAGTTATTTCGCATGGTACGAAAAAGAGATGATCGAAAATATCTGTCTCTAGAATCGGAATCGAACTTTGATGGGTGGGTTTATAGGTGTATTTTGACCCGCTGAATCCAAAAATCCAACCTTCGTTACGCGAAAATACACCTGGAAGGAAGTGAATCCGCATGGTACGAAAAAGAGATGATCGAAAATATTTTTTTTCAGAATCGGAATCGGACTTTGATGGGTGAGTTTCTAGGTGTATTTCGACCCGCTGAATCCGAAAATCCAACCTTTGATGACCAAAAATATGCTTGGAAAAAAGTTATTTCGCATGGTACGAAAAAGAGATGATCGCAAATATCTGTCTCCAGAATCAAAATCGAACTTTGATGGGTGGGTTCATAGCTGTATTTTGACCCGCTGAATCCAAAAATCCAACCTTTGTTACACGAAAATACACCTGGAAAGAAGTTATTCCGCATGGTACGAAAAATAGATGATCGAAAATATTTTTTTTCAGAATCGGAATCGGACTTTGATGGGTGAGTTTCTAGGTGTATTCCGACCCGCTGAATCCGAAAATCGGAACTTTGATGACCAAAAATATGCTTGGAAAAAAGTTATTTCGCATGGTACGCAAAAGAGATGATCGAAAATATTCCTTTTCAGAATCAAAATCGGACTTTGATGGGTGAGTTTCTAGGTGTATTTCGACTCGCTGAATCCGGAAATCCAACCTTTGATGACCAAAAATATTCTTGGAAAAAAGTTATTTCGCATGGTACGAAAAAGAGATGATCGAAAATATCTGTCTCCAGAATCAAAATCGAACTTTGATGGGTGGGTTCATAGGTGTATTTTGACCCGCTGAATCCAAAAATCCAACCTTTGTTACACGAAAATACACCTGGAAAGAAGTTATTCCGCATGGTACGAAAACGAGATGATCGAAAATATTTTTTATCAGATTTAAAATCGGACTTTGATGGGTGAGTTTCTAGGTGTATTCCGACCCGCTGAATCCGAAAATCCGAACTTTGATGACCAAAAATATGCTTGGAAAAGAGTTATTTCGCATGGTACGAAAATGAGCTGATCGGAAATATCTGTCTCCAGAATCGGAATCGAACTTTGATGGGTGGGTTTATGGGTGTATTTTAACCCGCTGAATCCAAAAATCCAACCTTTGTTACACGAAAATACACCTGGAAAGAAGTTATTCCGCATGGTACGAAAAAGAGATGATCGAAAATATTTTTTTTCAGAATCGGAATCGGACTTTGAAGGGTGAGTTTCTAGGTGTATTCCGACCCGCTGGATCTGAAAATCCAACCTTTGATGACCAAAAATATGCTTAGAAAAAAGTTATTTCGCATGGTACGAAAAAGAGATGATCGAAAATATCTGTCTCCAGAATCGGAATCGAACTTTGATGGGTGGGTTTATAGGTGTATTTTGTCCCGCTGAATCCAAAAATCCAACCTTTGTTACACGAAAATACACCTGGAAACAAGTTATTTCGCAGGGTACGAAAAAGAGATGATCGAAAATATTTTTTTTCAGAATCAATATCGGACTTTAATGGGCGAGTTTCTAGGTGTACTCCGACCCGCTGAATCCGGAAATCCAACCTCTGATGACCAAAAATATGCTTGGAAAAAAGTTATTTCGCATGGTACGAAAAAGAGATGATTGTAAATATTTTTTTTCAGAATCAAAATCGGACTTTGATGCGTGAGTTTCTAGGTGTATTTCGACCCGCTGAATCCGAAAATCCAAACTTTGAGGACCAAAAATATGCTTGGAAAAAAGTTATTTCGCATGGTACGAAAAAAAGATGATCGAAAATATCTGTCTCCCGAATCGAAATCAAACTTTGATGGGTGGGTTTATAGGTGTATTTTGACCCGCTGAATCCAAAAATCGAACCTTTGTTACACGAAAATACACCTGGAAAGAAGTTATTCCGCATGGTACGGAAAAAAAAATGATCGAAAATATTTTTTTTCAGAATCAAAATCGGACTTTGATGGGTGTGTTTCTAGGTGAATTCCGACCCGCTGAATCCGAAAATCCGAACTTTGATGGCCAAAAATATGCTTGGAAAAAAGTTAATTCGCATGGTACGACAAAGAGATGATCGGAAATATCTGTCTCCAGAATCGGAATCAAACTTTGATGGGTGGGTTTATAGGTGTATTTTGACCCGCTGACTCCAGAAATCCAACCTTTGTTACACGAATATACACCTGGAAAGAATTTATTCCGCATGGTACGAAAAAGAGATGATCGAAAGAATTTTTTTTCAGAATCGGAATCGGACTGTGATGGGTGAGTTTCTAGGTGTATTTCGACCCGCTGAATCCGAAAATCCAACCTTTGATGACCAAAAATATGCTTGGAAAAAAGTTATTTCGCATGGTACGAAAAAGAGATGATCGAAAATACCTGTCTCCAGAATCGGAATCGAACTTTGATGGGTGGGTTTATAGGTGTATTTTGACCCGCTGAATCCAAAAATCCAACCTTTGTTACACGAAAATACACCTGGAAAGAAGTTATTCCGCATGGTACGAAAAAGAGATGATCGGAAATATCTTTCTCCAGAATCGAAAGCGAACTTTGATGGGTGGGTTCATAGGTGTATTTTGACCCGCTGAATCCAAAAATCCAACTTTTGTTGTACGAAAATACACCTAGAAAGAAGTTATTCCGCATGGTACGAAAAAGAGATGATCGAAAATATTTTTTTTCAGAATCAAAATCGGACTTTGATGGGTGAGTTTCTAGGTGTATTTCGACCCGCTGAATCCGAAAATCGGAACTTTGATGACCAAAAATATGCTTGGAAAAAAGTTATTTCGCATGGTACGAAAAAGAGATGATCGAAAATATCTGTCTCCAGAATCGAAATCGAACTTCGATGGGTGGGTTTATAGGTGTATTTTGACCCGCTGAATCTGAAAATCCAACCTTTGATGACCAAAAATATGCTTGGAAAAAAGTTATTTCGCATGGTACGAAAAAGAGATGATCGCAAATATCTGTCTCCAGAATCAAAATCGAACTTTGATGGGTGGGTTCATAGGTGTATTTTGACCCGCTGAATCCAAAAATCCAACCTTTGTTACACGAAAATACACCTGGAAAGAAGTTATTCCGCATGGTACGAAAAAGAGATGATCGAAAATATTTTTTTTCAGATTTAAAATCGGACTTTGATGGGTGAGTTTCTAGGTGTATTCCGACCCGCTGAATCCGAAAATCCGAACTTTGGTGACCAAAAATATGCTTGGAAAAGAGTTATTTCGCATGGTACGAAAATGAGATGATCGGAAATATCTGTCTCCAGAATCGGAATCGAACTTTGATGGGTGGGTTTATGGGTGTATTTTGACCCGCTGAATCCAAAAATCCAACCTTTGTTACACGAAAATACACCTGGAAAGAAGTTATTCCGCATGGTACGAAAAAGAGATGATCGAAAATATTTTTTTTCAGAATCGGAATCGGACTTTGAAGGGTGAGTTTCTAGGTGTATTCCGACCCGCTGGATCTGAAAATCCAACCTTTGATGACCAAAAATATGCTTAGAAAAAAGATATTTCGCATGGTACGAAAAAGAGATGATCGAAAATATCTGTCTCCAGAATCGGAATCGAACTTTGATGGGTGGTTTTATAGGTGTATTTTGTCCCGCTGAATCCAAAAATCCAACCTTTGTTACACGAAAATACACCTGGAAAGAAGTTATTTCGCAGGGTACGAAAAAGAGATGATCGAAAATATTTTTTTTCAGAATCAATATCGGACTTTAATGGGCGAGTTTCTAGGTGTACTCCGACCCGCAGAATCCGGAAATCCAACCTCTGATGACCAAAAATATGCTTGGAAAAAAGTTATTTTGCATGGTACGAAAAAGAGATGATCGTAAATATTTTTTTTCAGAATCAAAATCGGACTTTGATGCGTGAGTTTCTAGGTGTATTTCGACCCGCTGAATCCGAAAATCCAAACTTTGAGGACCAAAAATATGCTTGGAAAAAAGTTATTTCGCATGGTACGAAAAAAAGATGATCGAAAATATCTGTCTCCCGAATCGAAATCGAACTTTGATGGGTGGGTTTATAGGTGTATTTTAACCCGCTGAATCCAAAAATCGAACCTTTGTCACACGAAAATACACCTGGAAAGAAGTTATTCCGCATGGTACGGAAAAAAAAATGATCGAAAATATTTTTTTTCAGAATCAAAATCGGACTTTGATGGGTGAGTTTCTAGGTGTATTTCGACCCGCTGAATCCGAAAATCGGAACTTTGATGACCAGAAATATGCTTGGAAAAAAGTTATTTCGCATGGTACGAAAAAGAGATGATCGAAAATATCTGTCTCCAGAATCGAAATCGAACTTCGATGGGTGGGTTTATAGGTGTATTTTGACCCGCTGAATCCGAAAATCCAACCTTTGATGACCAAAAATATGCTTGGAAAAAAGTTATTTCGCATGGTACGAAAAAGAGATGATCGCAAATATCTGTCTCCAGAATCAAAATCGAACTTTGATGGGTGGGTTCATAGGTGTATTTCGACCCGCTGAATCCGAAAATCGGAACTTTGAGGACCAAAAATATGCTTGGAAAAAAGTTATTTCGCATGGTACGAAAAAAAGATGATCGAAAATATCTGTCTCCCGAATCGAAATCGGACTTTGATGGGTGAGTTTCTAGGTGTATTTCGACCCGCTGAATCCGAAAATCGGAACTTTGATGACCAAAAATATGCTTGGAAAAAAGTTATTTCGCATGGTACGACAAAGAGATGATCGGAAATATCTGTCTCCAGAATCGGAATCAAACTTTGATGGGTGGGTTTATAGGTCTATTTTAACCCGCTGAATCCAGAAATCCAACCTTTGTTACACGAAAATACACCTGGAAAGAATTTATTCCGCATGGTACGAAAAAGAGATGATCGAAAATATTTTTTTTCAGAATCGGAATCGGACTGTGATGGGTGAGTTTCTAGGTGTATTTCGACCCGCTGAATCCGAAAATCCAACCTTTGATGACCAAAAATATGCTTGGAAAAAAGTTATTTCGCATGGTACGAAAAAGAGATGATCGAAAATATCTGTCTCCAGAATCGGAATCGAACTTTGATGGGTGGGTTTATAGGTGTATTTTGACCCGCTGAATCCAAAAATCCAACCTGTGTTACACGAAAATACACCTGGACAGAAGTTATTCCGCATGGTACGAAAAAGAGATGATCGGAAATATCTTTCTCCAGAATCGAAAGCGAACTTTGATGGGTGGGTTCATAGGCGTATTTTGACCCGCTGAATCCAAAAATCCAACTTTTGTTAGACGAAAATACACCTAGAAAGAAGTTATTCCGCATGGTACGAAAAAGAGATGATCGAAAATATTTTTTTTCAGAATCAAAATCGGACTTTGATGGGTGAGTTTCTAGGTGTATTTCGACCCGCTGAATCCGAAAATCGGAACTTTGATGACCAAAAATATGCTTGGAAAAAAGTTATTTCGCATGGTACGAAAAAGAGATGATCGAAAATATCTGTCTCCAGAATCGAAATCGAACTTCGATGGGTGGGTTTATAGGTGTATTTTGACCCGCTGAATCCGAAAATCCAACCTTTGATGACCAAAAATATGCTCGGAAAAAAGTTATTTCGCATGGTACGAAAAAGAGATGATCGCAAATATCTGTCTCCAGAATCAAAATCGAACTTTGATGGGTGGGTTCATAGGTGTATTTTGACCCGCTGAATCCAAAAATCCAACCTTTGTTACACGAAAATACACCTGGAAAGAAGTTATTCCGCATGGTACGAAAACGAGATGATCGAAAATATTTTTTATCAGATTTAAAATCGGACTTTGATGGGTGAGTTTCTAGGTGTATTCCGACCCGCTGAATCCGAAAATCCGAACTTTGATGACCAAAAATATGCTTGGAAAAGAGTTATTTCGCATGGTACGAAAATGAGATGATCGGAAATATCTGTCTCCAGAATCGGAATCGAACTTTGATGGGTGGGTTTATGGGTGTATTTTGACCCGCTGAATCCGAAAATCCAACCTTTGTTACACGAAAATACACCTGGAAAGAAGTTATTCCGCATGGTACGAAAAAGAGATGATCGAAAATATTTTTTTTCAGAATCGGAATCGGACTTTGAAGGGTGAGTTTCTAGGTGTATTCCGACCCGCTGGATCTGGAAATCCAACCTTTGATGACCAAAAATATGCTTAGAAAAAAGTTATTTCGCATGGTACGAAAAAGAGATGATCGAAAATATCTGTCTCCAGAATCGGAATCGATTTTTGATGGGTGGGTTTATAGGTGTATTTTGTCCCGCTGAATCCAAAAATCCAACCTTTGTTACACGAAAATACACCTGGAAACAAGTTATTTCGCAGGGTACGAAAAAGAGATGATCGAAAATATTTTTTTTCAGAATCAATATCGGACTTTAATGGGCGAGTTTCTAGGTGTATTTCGACCCGCTGAATCCGAAAATCCAAACTTTGAGGACCAAAAATATGCTTGGAAAAAAGTTATTTCGCATGATACGAAAAAAAGATGATCGAAAATATCTGTCTCCCGAATCGAAATCAAACTTTGATGGGTGGGTTTATAGGTGTATTTTGACCCGCTGAATCCAAAAATCGAACCTTTGTTACACGAAAATACACCTGGAAAGAAGTTATTCCGCATGGTACGGAAAAAAAAATGATCGAAAATATTTTTTTTCAGAATCAAAATCGGACTTTGATGCGTGAGTTTCTAGGTGTATTTCGACCCGCTGAATCCGAAAATCCAAACTTTGAGGACCAAAAATATGCTTGGAAAAAAGTTATTTCGCATGATACGAAAAAAAGATGATCGTAAATATTTTTTTTCAGAATCAAAATCGGACTTTGATGCGTGAGTTTCTAGGTGTATTTCGACCCGCTGAATCCGAAAATCCAAACTTTGAGGACCAAAAATATGCTTGGAAAAAAGTTATTTCGCATGATACGAAAAAAAGATGATCGAAAATATCTGTCTCCCGAATCGAAATCAAACTTTGATGGGTGGGTTTATAGGTGTATTTTGACCCGCTGAATCCAAAAATCGAACCTTTGTTACACGAAAATACACCTGGAAAGAAGTTATTCCGCATGGTACGGAAAAAAAAATGATCGAAAATATTTTTTTTCAGAATCAAAATCGGACTTTGATGGGTGTGTTTCTAGGTGAATTCCGACCTGCTGAATCCGAAAATCCGAACTTTGATGGCCAAAAATATGCTTGGAAAAAAGTTATTTCGCATGGTACGACAAAGAGATGATCGGAAATATCTGTCTCCAGAATCGGAATCAAACTTTGATGGGTGGGTTTATAGGTGTATTTTGACCCGCTGACTCCAGAAATCCAACCTTTGTTACACGAATATACACCTGGAAAGAATTTATTCCGCATGGTACGAAAAAGAGATGATCGAAAGAATTTTTTTTCAGAATCGGAATCGGACTGTGATGGGTGAGTTTCTAGGTGTATTTCGACCCGCTGAATCCGAAAATCCAACCTTTGATGACCAAAAATATGCTTGGAAAAAAGTTATTTCGCATGGTACGAAAAAGAGATGATCGAAAATACCTGTCTCCAGAATCGGAATCGAACTTTGATGGGTGGGTTTATAGGTGTATTTTGACCCGCTGAATCCAAAAATCCAACCTTTGTTACACGAAAATACACCTGAAAAGAAGTTATTCCGCATGGTACGAAAAAGAGATGATCGGAAATATCTTTCTCCAGAATCGAAAGCGAACTTTGATGGGTGGGTTCATAGGTGTATTTTGACCCGCTGAATCCAAAAATCCAACTTTTGTTGTACGAAAATACACCTAGAAAGAAGTTATTCCGCATGGTACGAAAAAGAGATGATCGAAAATATTTTTTTTCAGAATCAAAATCGGACTTTGATGGGTGAGTTTCTAGGTGTATTTCGACCCGCTGAATCCGAAAATCGGAACTTTGATGACCAAAAATATGCTTGGAAAAAAGTTATTTCGCATGGTACGAAAAAGAGATGATCGAAAATATCTGTCTCCAGAATCGAAATCGAACTTCGATGGGTGGGTTTATAGGTGTATTTTGACCCGCTGAATCCGAAAATCCAACCTTTGATGACCAAAAATATGCTTGGAAAAAAGTTATTTCGCATGGTACGAAAAAGAGATGATCGCAAATATCTGTCTCCAGAATCAAAATCGAACTTTGATGGGTGGGTTCATAGGTGTATTTTGACCCGCTGAATCCAAAAATCCAACCTTTGTTACACGAAAATACACCTGGAAAGAAGTTATTCCGCATGGTACGAAAACGAGATGATCGAAAATATTTTTTATCAGATTTAAAATCGGTTTTTGATGGGTGAGTTTCTAGGTGTCTTCCGACCCGCTGAATCCGAAAATCCGAACTTTGATGACCAAAAATATGCTTGGAAAAGAGTTATTTCGCATGGTACGAAAATGAGATGATCGGAAATATCTGTCTCCAGAATCGGAATCGAACTTTGATGGGTGGGTTTATGGGTGTATTTTGACCCGCTGAATCCAAAAATCCAACTTTTGTTAGACGAAAATACACCTAGAAAGAAGTTATTCCGCATGGTACGAAAAAGAGATGATCGAAAATATTTTTTTTCAGAATCAAAATCGGACTTTGATGGGTGAGTTTCTAGGTGTATTTCGACCCGCTGAATCCGAAAATCGGAACTTTGATGACCAAAAATATGCTTGGAAAAAAGTTATTTCGCATGGTACGCAAAAGAGATGATCGAAAATATTTCTTTTCAGAATCAAAATCGGACTTTGATGGGTGAGTTTCTAGGTGTATTTCGACCCGCTGAATCCGAAAATCGGAACTTTGATGACCAAAAATATGCTTGGAAAAAAGTTATTTCGCATGGTACGAAAAAGAGATGATCGAAAATATCTGTCTCCAGAATCGGAATCGAACTTTGATGGGTGGGTTTATAGGTGTATTTCGACCCGCTGAATCCAAAAATCCAACCTTTGTTACACGAAAATACACCTGGAAAGAAGTTATTCCGCATGGTACGAAGAAGAGATGATCGGAAATATCTTTCTCCAGAATCGAAAGCGAACTTTGATAGGTGGGTTCATAGGTGTATTTTGACCCGCTGAATCCAAAAATCCAACTTTTGTTAGACGAAAATACACCTATAAAGAAGTTATTCCGCATGGTACGAAAAAGAGATGATCGAAAACATTTTTTTTCAGAATCAAAATCGGACTTTGATGGGTGAGTTTCTAGGTGTATTTCGACCCGCTGAATCCGAAAATCGGAACTTTGATGGCCAAAAATATGCTTGGAAAAAAGTTATTTCGCATGGTACGACATAGAGATGATCGGCAATATCTGTCTCCAGAATCGGAATCAAACTTTGATGGGTGGGTTTATAGGTGTATTTTGACCCGCTGAATCCAGAAATCCAACCTTTGTTACACGAATATACACCTGGAAAGAATTTATTCCGCATGGTACGAAAAAGAGATGATCGAAAGAATTTTTTTTCAGAATCGGATCGGACTGTGATGGGTGAGTTTCTAGGTGTATTTCGACCCGCTGAATCCGAAAATCCAACCTTTGATGACCAAAAATATGCTTGGAAAAAAGTTATTTCGCATGGTACGAAAAAGAGATGATCAAAAATATCTGTCTCCAGAATCGGAATCGAACTTTGATGGGTGGGTTTATAGGTGTATTTTGACCCGCTGAATCCAAAAATCCAACCTTTGTTACACGAAAATACACCTGGAAAGAAGTTCTTCCGCATGGTACGAAAAAGAGATGATCGGAAATATCTTTCTCCAGAATCGGAAGCGAACTTTGATGGGTGGGTTCATAGGTGTATTTTGACCCGCTGAATCCAAAAATCAAACTTTTGTTAGACGAAAATACACCTAGAAAGAAGTTATTCCGCATGGTATGAAAAAGAGATGATCGAAAATATTTTTTTTCAGAATCAAAATCGGACTTTGATGGGTGAGTTTCTAGGTGTATTTCGACCCGCTGAATCCGAAAATCGGAACTTTGATGACCAAAAATATGCTTGGAAAACAGTTATTTCGCATGGTACGCAAAAGAGATGATCGAAAATATTTCTTTTCAGAATCAAAATCGGACTTTGATGGGTGAGTTTCTAGGTGTATTTCAACTCGCTGAATCCGGAAATCCAACCTTTGATGACCAAAAATATGCTTGGAAAAAAGTTATTTCGCATGGTACGAAAAAGAGATGATCGAAAATATTTTTTTTCAGAATCGGAATCGGACTTTGATGGGTGAGTTTCTAGGTGTATACCGACCCGCTGAATCCGAAAATCCAACCTTTGATGACCATAAATATGCTTGGAAAAAAGTTATTTCGCATGGTACGAAAAAGAGATGATCGAAAATATTTTTTTTCAGAATCAAAATCGGACTTTGATGGGTGACTTTCTAGGTGTATTTCGACTTGCTGAATCCGAAAATCCAACCTTTGATGACCACAAATATGCTTGGAAAAAAGTTATTTCGCATGGTACGAAAAAGAGATGATCGAAAATATCTGTCTCTAGAATCGGAATCGAACTTTGATGGGTGGGTTCATAGGTGTATTTTGACCCGCTGAATCCAAAAATCTAACCTTTGTTACATGGAAATACTTCCGGAAAGAAGTTATTCCGCATGGTACGGAAAAAAAAATGATCGAAAATATTTTTTTTCAGAATCAAAATCGGACTTTGATGGGTGTGTTTCTAGGTGAATTCCGACCCGCTGAATCCGAAAATCCGAACTTTGATGGCCAAAAATATGCTTGGAAAAAAGTTATTTCGCATGGTACGAAAAAGAGATGATCGAAAATATCTGTCTCTAGAATCGGAATCGAACTTTGATGGGTGGGTTCATAGGTGTATTTTGACCCGCTGAATCCAAAAATCCAACCTTTGTTACACGGAAATACACCTGGAAAGAAGTTATTCCACATGGTACGGAAAAAAAAATGATCGAAAATATTTTTTTTCAGAATCAAAATCGGACTTTGATGGGTGTGTTTCTAGGTGAATTCCGACCCGCTGAATCCGAAAATCCGAACTTTGATGGCCAAAAATATGCCTGGAAAGAAGTTATTCCGCATGGTACGAAAAAGAGATGATCGAAAATATTTTTTTTCAGAATCGGAATCGGACTTTGATGGGTGAGTTTCTAGGTGTATTTCGACCCGCTGAATCCGAAAATCCAACCTTTGATGACCAAAAATATGCTTGGAAAAAAGTTATTTCGCATGGCACGAAAAAGAGTTGATCGAAAATATCTGTCTCCCGAATCGAAATCGAACTTTGATGGGTGGGTTTATAGGTGTATTTTGACCCGCTGAATCCAAAAATCCAACCTGTGTTACACGAAAATACACCTGGACAGAAGTTATTCCGCATGGTACGAAAAAGAGATGATCGGAAATATCTTTCTCCAGAATCGAAAGCGAACTTTGATGGGTGGGTTCATAGGCGTATTTTGACCCGCTGAATCCAAAAATCCAACTTTTGTTAGACGAAAATACACCTAGAAAGAAGTTATTCCGCATGGTACGAAAAAGAGATGATCGAAAATATTTTTTTTCAGAATCAAAATCGGACTTTGATGGGTGAGTTTCTAGGTGTATTTCGACCCGCTGAATCCGAAAATCGGAACTTTGATGACCAAAAATATGCTTGGAAAAAAGTTATTTCGCATGGTACGAAAAAGAGATGATCGAAAATATCTGTCTCCAGAATCGAAATCGAACTTCGATGGGTGGGTTTATAGGTGTATTTTGACCCGCTGAATCCGAAAATCCAACCTTTGATGACCAAAAATATGCTCGGAAAAAAGTTATTTCGCATGGTACGAAAAAGAGATGATCGCAAATATCTGTCTCCAGAATCAAAATCGAACTTTGATGGGTGGGTTCATAGGTGTATTTTGACCCGCTGAATCCAAAAATCCAACCTTTGTTACACGAAAATACACCTGGAAAGAAGTTATTCCGCATGGTACGAAAACGAGATGATCGAAAATATTTTTTATCAGATTTAAAATCGGACTTTGATGGGTGAGTTTCTAGGTGTATTCCGACCCGCTGAATCCGAAAATCCGAACTTTGATGACCAAAAATATGCTTGGAAAAGAGTTATTTCGCATGGTACGAAAATGAGATGATCGGAAATATCTGTCTCCAGAATCGGAATCGAACTTTGATGGGTGGGTTTATGGGTGTATTTTGACCCGCTGAATCCGAAAATCCAACCTTTGTTACACGAAAATACACCTGGAAAGAAGTTATTCCGCATGGTACGAAAAAGAGATGATCGAAAATATTTTTTTTCAGAATCGGAATCGGACTTTGAAGGGTGAGTTTCTAGGTGTATTCCGACCCGCTGGATCTGGAAATCCAACCTTTGATGACCAAAAATATGCTTAGAAAAAAGTTATTTCGCATGGTACGAAAAAGAGATGATCGAAAATATCTGTCTCCAGAATCGGAATCGATTTTTGATGGGTGGGTTTATAGGTGTATTTTGTCCCGCTGAATCCAAAAATCCAACCTTTGTTACACGAAAATACACCTGGAAACAAGTTATTTCGCAGGGTACGAAAAAGAGATGATCGAAAATATTTTTTTTCAGAATCAATATCGGACTTTAATGGGCGAGTTTCTAGGTGTATTTCGACCCGCTGAATCCGAAAATCCAAACTTTGAGGACCAAAAATATGCTTGGAAAAAAGTTATTTCGCATGATACGAAAAAAAGATGATCGAAAATATCTGTCTCCCGAATCGAAATCAAACTTTGATGGGTGGGTTTATAGGTGTATTTTGACCCGCTGAATCCAAAAATCGAACCTTTGTTACACGAAAATACACCTGGAAAGAAGTTATTCCGCATGGTACGGAAAAAAAAATGATCGAAAATATTTTTTTTCAGAATCAAAATCGGACTTTGATGCGTGAGTTTCTAGGTGTATTTCGACCCGCTGAATCCGAAAATCCAAACTTTGAGGACCAAAAATATGCTTGGAAAAAAGTTATTTCGCATGATACGAAAAAAAGATGATCGTAAATATTTTTTTTCAGAATCAAAATCGGACTTTGATGCGTGAGTTTCTAGGTGTATTTCGACCCGCTGAATCCGAAAATCCAAACTTTGAGGACCAAAAATATGCTTGGAAAAAAGTTATTTCGCATGATACGAAAAAAAGATGATCGAAAATATCTGTCTCCCGAATCGAAATCAAACTTTGATGGGTGGGTTTATAGGTGTATTTTGACCCGCTGAATCCAAAAATCGAACCTTTGTTACACGAAAATACACCTGGAAAGAAGTTATTCCGCATGGTACGGAAAAAAAAATGATCGAAAATATTTTTTTTCAGAATCAAAATCGGACTTTGATGGGTGTGTTTCTAGGTGAATTCCGACCTGCTGAATCCGAAAATCCGAACTTTGATGGCCAAAAATATGCTTGGAAAAAAGTTATTTCGCATGGTACGACAAAGAGATGATCGGAAATATCTGTCTCCAGAATCGGAATCAAACTTTGATGGGTGGGTTTATAGGTGTATTTTGACCCGCTGACTCCAGAAATCCAACCTTTGTTACACGAATATACACCTGGAAAGAATTTATTCCGCATGGTACGAAAAAGAGATGATCGAAAGAATTTTTTTTCAGAATCGGAATCGGACTGTGATGGGTGAGTTTCTAGGTGTATTTCGACCCGCTGAATCCGAAAATCCAACCTTTGATGACCAAAAATATGCTTGGAAAAAAGTTATTTCGCATGGTACGAAAAAGAGATGATCGAAAATACCTGTCTCCAGAATCGGAATCGAACTTTGATGGGTGGGTTTATAGGTGTATTTTGACCCGCTGAATCCAAAAATCCAACCTTTGTTACACGAAAATACACCTGAAAAGAAGTTATTCCGCATGGTACGAAAAAGAGATGATCGGAAATATCTTTCTCCAGAATCGAAAGCGAACTTTGATGGGTGGGTTCATAGGTGTATTTTGACCCGCTGAATCCAAAAATCCAACTTTTGTTGTACGAAAATACACCTAGAAAGAAGTTATTCCGCATGGTACGAAAAAGAGATGATCGAAAATATTTTTTTTCAGAATCAAAATCGGACTTTGATGGGTGAGTTTCTAGGTGTATTTCGACCCGCTGAATCCGAAAATCGGAACTTTGATGACCAAAAATATGCTTGGAAAAAAGTTATTTCGCATGGTACGAAAAAGAGATGATCGAAAATATCTGTCTCCAGAATCGAAATCGAACTTCGATGGGTGGGTTTATAGGTGTATTTTGACCCGCTGAATCCGAAAATCCAACCTTTGATGACCAAAAATATGCTTGGAAAAAAGTTATTTCGCATGGTACGAAAAAGAGATGATCGCAAATATCTGTCTCCAGAATCAAAATCGAACTTTGATGGGTGGGTTCATAGGTGTATTTTGACCCGCTGAATCCAAAAATCCAACCTTTGTTACACGAAAATACACCTGGAAAGAAGTTATTCCGCATGGTACGAAAACGAGATGATCGAAAATATTTTTTATCAGATTTAAAATCGGTTTTTGATGGGTGAGTTTCTAGGTGTCTTCCGACCCGCTGAATCCGAAAATCCGAACTTTGATGACCAAAAATATGCTTGGAAAAGAGTTATTTCGCATGGTACGAAAATGAGATGATCGGAAATATCTGTCTCCAGAATCGGAATCGAACTTTGATGGGTGGGTTTATGGGTGTATTTTGACCCGCTGAATCCAAAAATCCAACTTTTGTTAGACGAAAATACACCTAGAAAGAAGTTATTCCGCATGGTACGAAAAAGAGATGATCGAAAATATTTTTTTTCAGAATCAAAATCGGACTTTGATGGGTGAGTTTCTAGGTGTATTTCGACCCGCTGAATCCGAAAATCGGAACTTTGATGACCAAAAATATGCTTGGAAAAAAGTTATTTCGCATGGTACGCAAAAGAGATGATCGAAAATATTTCTTTTCAGAATCAAAATCGGACTTTGATGGGTGAGTTTCTAGGTGTATTTCGACCCGCTGAATCCGAAAATCGGAACTTTGATGACCAAAAATATGCTTGGAAAAAAGTTATTTCGCATGGTACGAAAAAGAGATGATCGAAAATATCTGTCTCCAGAATCGGAATCGAACTTTGATGGGTGGGTTTATAGGTGTATTTCGACCCGCTGAATCCAAAAATCCAACCTTTGTTACACGAAAATACACCTGGAAAGAAGTTATTCCGCATGGTACGAAGAAGAGATGATCGGAAATATCTTTCTCCAGAATCGAAAGCGAACTTTGATAGGTGGGTTCATAGGTGTATTTTGACCCGCTGAATCCAAAAATCCAACTTTTGTTAGACGAAAATACACCTATAAAGAAGTTATTCCGCATGGTACGAAAAAGAGATGATCGAAAACATTTTTTTTCAGAATCAAAATCGGACTTTGATGGGTGAGTTTCTAGGTGTATTTCGACCCGCTGAATCCGAAAATCGGAACTTTGATGGCCAAAAATATGCTTGGAAAAAAGTTATTTCGCATGGTACGACATAGAGATGATCGGCAATATCTGTCTCCAGAATCGGAATCAAACTTTGATGGGTGGGTTTATAGGTGTATTTTGACCCGCTGAATCCAGAAATCCAACCTTTGTTACACGAATATACACCTGGAAAGAATTTATTCCGCATGGTACGAAAAAGAGATGATCGAAAGAATTTTTTTTCAGAATCGGATCGGACTGTGATGGGTGAGTTTCTAGGTGTATTTCGACCCGCTGAATCCGAAAATCCAACCTTTGATGACCAAAAATATGCTTGGAAAAAAGTTATTTCGCATGGTACGAAAAAGAGATGATCAAAAATATCTGTCTCCAGAATCGGAATCGAACTTTGATGGGTGGGTTTATAGGTGTATTTTGACCCGCTGAATCCAAAAATCCAACCTTTGTTACACGAAAATACACCTGGAAAGAAGTTCTTCCGCATGGTACGAAAAAGAGATGATCGGAAATATCTTTCTCCAGAATCGGAAGCGAACTTTGATGGGTGGGTTCATAGGTGTATTTTGACCCGCTGAATCCAAAAATCAAACTTTTGTTAGACGAAAATACACCTAGAAAGAAGTTATTCCGCATGGTATGAAAAAGAGATGATCGAAAATATTTTTTTTCAGAATCAAAATCGGACTTTGATGGGTGAGTTTCTAGGTGTATTTCGACCCGCTGAATCCGAAAATCGGAACTTTGATGACCAAAAATATGCTTGGAAAACAGTTATTTCGCATGGTACGCAAAAGAGATGATCGAAAATATTTCTTTTCAGAATCAAAATCGGACTTTGATGGGTGAGTTTCTAGGTGTATTTCAACTCGCTGAATCCGGAAATCCAACCTTTGATGACCAAAAATATGCTTGGAAAAAAGTTATTTCGCATGGTACGAAAAAGAGATGATCGAAAATATTTTTTTTCAGAATCGGAATCGGACTTTGATGGGTGAGTTTCTAGGTGTATACCGACCCGCTGAATCCGAAAATCCAACCTTTGATGACCATAAATATGCTTGGAAAAAAGTTATTTCGCATGGTACGAAAAAGAGATGATCGAAAATATTTTTTTTCAGAATCAAAATCGGACTTTGATGGGTGACTTTCTAGGTGTATTTCGACTTGCTGAATCCGAAAATCCAACCTTTGATGACCACAAATATGCTTGGAAAAAAGTTATTTCGCATGGTACGAAAAAGAGATGATCGAAAATATCTGTCTCTAGAATCGGAATCGAACTTTGATGGGTGGGTTCATAGGTGTATTTTGACCCGCTGAATCCAAAAATCTAACCTTTGTTACATGGAAATACTTCCGGAAAGAAGTTATTCCGCATGGTACGGAAAAAAAAATGATCGAAAATATTTTTTTTCAGAATCAAAATCGGACTTTGATGGGTGTGTTTCTAGGTGAATTCCGACCCGCTGAATCCGAAAATCCGAACTTTGATGGCCAAAAATATGCTTGGAAAAAAGTTATTTCGCATGGTACGAAAAAGAGATGATCGAAAATATCTGTCTCTAGAATCGGAATCGAACTTTGATGGGTGGGTTCATAGGTGTATTTTGACCCGCTGAATCCAAAAATCCAACCTTTGTTACACGGAAATACACCTGGAAAGAAGTTATTCCACATGGTACGGAAAAAAAAATGATCGAAAATATTTTTTTTCAGAATCAAAATCGGACTTTGATGGGTGTGTTTCTAGGTGAATTCCGACCCGCTGAATCCGAAAATCCGAACTTTGATGGCCAAAAATATGCCTGGAAAGAAGTTATTCCGCATGGTACGAAAAAGAGATGATCGAAAATATTTTTTTTCAGAATCGGAATCGGACTTTGATGGGTGAGTTTCTAGGTGTATTTCGACCCGCTGAATCCGAAAATCCAACCTTTGATGACCAAAAATATGCTTGGAAAAAAGTTATTTCGCATGGCACGAAAAAGAGTTGATCGAAAATATCTGTCTCCCGAATCGAAATCGAACTTTGATGGGTGGGTTTATAGGTGTATTTTAAACCGCTGAATCCAAAAATCGAACCTTTGTTACACGAAAACACACCTGGAACGAAGTAATTTCGCATGGTACGAAAAAGAGATGATCGAAAATATTTTTATTCAGAATCAAAATCGGACTTTAATGGGTGAGTTTCTAGGTGTATTTCGACCCGCTGAATCCAAAAATCCAACCTCTGATGACCACAATATGCTTGGACAAAAGTTATTTCGCACGGTACGAAAAAGAGATGATCGAAAATATTTTTTTTCAGAATCATAATCGGACTTTGATGGGTGAGTTTCTAGGTGTATTTCGACCCGCTAAATCCGAAAATCCATCCTTTGATGACCAAAAATATGCTTGGAACGAAGTTATTTCGCATGGTACGAAAAAGAGATGATCGAAAATATCTGTCTCCAGAATCGGAATCGAACTTTGATGGGTGGGTTTATAGGTGTATTTTGACCCGCTGAATCCAAAAATCCAACCTTTGTTACACGAAAATACACCTGGAAAGAATTTATTCCGCATGGTACGAAAAAGAGATGATCGAAAATATTTTTTTTCAGAATCGGAATCGGACTGTGATGGGTGAGTTTCTAGGTGTATTTCGACCCGCTGAATCCGAAAATCCAACCTTTGATGACCAAAAATATGCTTGGAAAAAAGTTATTTCGCATGGTACGACAAAGAGATGATCGGAAATATCTGTCTCTAGAATCGGAATCGAACTTTGATGGGTGGGTTTATAGGTGTATTTTGACCCGCTGAATCCAAAAATCCAACCTTTGTTACACGAAAATACACCTGGAAAGAAGTTATTCCGCATGGTACGAAAAAGAGATGATCGAAAATATTTTTTTTCAGAATCGGAATCGGACTTTGATGGGTGAGTTTCTAGGTGTATTCCGACCCGCTGAATCCGAAAATCGGAACTTTGATGACCAAAAATATGCTTGGAAAAAAGTTATTTCGCATGGTACGCAAAAAAAGAGATGATCGAAAATATTCTTTTCAGAATCAAATCGGACTTTGATGGGTGAGTTTCTAGGTGTATTTCGACCCGCTGAATCCGAAAATCGGAACTTTGATGACCAAAAATATGCTTGGAAAAAAGTTATTTCGCATGGTACGAAAAAGAGATGATCGAAAATATCTGTCTCCAGAATCGGAATCGAACTTTGATGGGTGGGTTTATAGGTGTATTTCGACCCGCTGAATCCAAAAATCCAACCTTTGTTACACGAAAATACACCTGGAAAGAAGTTATTCCGCATGGTACGAAGAAGAGATGATCGGAAATATCTTTCTCCAGAATCGAAAGCGAACTTTGATAGGTGGGTTCATAGGTGTATTTTGACCCGCTGAATCCAAAAATCCAACTTTTGTTAGACGAAAATACACCTATAAAGAAGTTATTCCGCATGGTACGAAAAAGAGATGATCGAAAACATTTTTTTTCAGAATCAAACATCGGACTTTGATGGGTGAGTTTCTAGGTGTATTTCGACCCGCTGAATCCGAAAATCGGAACTTTGATGGCCAAAAATATGCTTGGAAAAAGTTATTTCGCATGGTACGACAAAGAGATGATCGGCAATATCTGTCTCCAGAATCGGAATCAAACTTTGATGGGTGGGTTTATAGGTGTATTTTGACCCGCTGAATCCAGAAATCCAACCTTTGTTACACGAATATACACCTGGAAAGAATTTATTCCGCATGGTACGAAAAAGAGATGATCGAAAGAATTTTTTTTCAGAATCGGAATCGGACTGTGATGGGTGAGTTTCTAGGTGTATTTCGACCCGCTGAATCCGAAAATCCAACCTTTGATGACCAAAAATATGCTTGGAAAAAAGTTATTTCGCATGGTACGAAAAAGAGATGATCAAAAATATTCTGTCTCCAGAATCGGAATCGAACTTTGATGGGTGGGTTTATAGGTGTATTTTGACCCGCTGAATCCAAAAATCCAACCTTTGTTACACGAAAAGACACCTGGAAAGAAGTTCTTCCGCATGGTACGAAAAAGAGATGATCGGAAATATCTTTCTCCAGAATCGGAAGGCGAACTTTGATGGGTGGGTTCATAGGTGTATTTTGACCCGCTGAATCCAAAAATCAAAACTTTTGTTAGACGAAAATACACCTAGAAAGAAGTTATTCCGCATGGTATGAAAAAGAGATGATCGAAAATATTTTTTTTCAGAATCAAAATCGGACTTTGATGGGTGAGTTTCTAGGTGTATTTCGACCCGCTGAATCCGAAAATCGGAACTTTGATGACCAAAAATATGCTTGGAAAACAGTTATTTCGCATGGTACGCAAAAGAGATGATCGAAAATATTTCTTTTCAGAATCAAAATCGGACTTTGATGGGTGAGTTTCTAGGTGTATTTCAACTCGCTGAATCCGGAAATCCAACCTTTGATGACCAAAAATATGCTTGGAAAAAAGTTATGTTCGCATGGTACGAAAAAGAGATGATCGAAAATATTTTTTTTCAGAATCGGAATCGGACTTTGATGGGTGAGTTTCTAGGTGTATATCGACCCGCTGAATCCGAAATCCAACCTTTGATGACCATAAATATGCTTGGAAAAAAGTTATTTCGCATGGTACGAAAAAGAGATGATCGAAATATTTTTTTTCAGAATCAAAATCGGACTTTGATGGGTGACTTTCTAGGTGTATTTCGACTTGCTGAATCCGAAAATCCAACCTTTGATGACCACAAATATGCTTGGAAAAAAGTTATTTCGCATGGTACGAAAAAGAGATGATCGAAAATATCTGTCTCTAGAATCGAATCGAACTTTGATGGGTGGGTTCATAGGTGTATTTTGACCCGCTGAATCCAAAAATCTAACCTTTGTTACATGGAAATACTTCCGGAAAGAAGTTATTCCGCATGGTACGGAAAAAAAAATGATCGAAAATATTTTTTTTCAGAATCAAAAATCGGACTTTGATGGGTGTGTTTCTAGGTGAATTCCGACCCGCTGAATCCGAAAATCCGAACTTTGATGGCCAAAAATATGCTTGGAAAAAAGTTATTTCGCATGGTACGAAAAAGAGATGATCGAAAATATCTGTCTCTAGAATCGGAATCGAACTTTGATGGGTGGGTTCATAGGTGTATTTTGACCCGCTGAATCCAAAATTCCAACCTTTTGTTACACGGAAATACACCTGGAAAGAAGTTATTCCACATGGTACGGAAAAAAAAATGATCGAAAATATTTTTTTTCAGAATCAAAATCGGACTTTGATGGGTGTGTTTCTAGGTGAATTCCGACCCGCTGAATCCGAAAATCCGAACTTTGATGGCCAAAAATATGCCTGGAAAGAAGTTATTCCGCATGGTACGAAAAAGAGATGATCGAAAATATTTTTTTTCAGAATCGGAATCGGACTTTGATGGGTGAGTTTCTAGGTGTATTTCGACCCGCTGAATCCGAAAATCCAACCTTTGATGACCAAAAATATGCTTGGAAAGAAGTTATTTCGCATGGCACGAAAAAGAGTTGATCGAAAATATCTGTCTCCCGAATCGAAATCGAACTTTGATGGGTGGGTTTATAGGTGTATTTTAAACCGCTGAATCCAAAAATCGAACCTTTGTTACACGAAAACACACCTGGAACGAAGTAATTTCGCATGGTACGAAAAAGAGATGATCGAAAATATTTTTATTCAGAATCAAAATCGGACTTTAATGGGTGAGTTTCTAGGGTGTATTTCGACCCGCTGAATCCAAAAATCCAACCTCTGATGACCACAATATGCTTGGACAAAAGTTATTTCGCACGGTACGAAAAAGAGATGATCGAAAATATTTTTTTTCAGAATCATAATCGGACTTTGATGGGTGAGTTTCTAGGTGTATTTCGACCCGCTAAATCCGAAATCCATCCTTTGATGACCAAAAATATGCTTGGAACGAAGTTATTTCGCATGGTACGAAAAAGAGATGATCGAAAATATCTGTCTCCAGAATCGGAATCGAACTTTGATGGGTGGGTTTATAGGTGTATTTTGACCCGCTGAATCCAAAAATCCAACCTTTGTTACACGAAAATACACCTGGAAAGAATTTATTCCGCATGGTACGAAAAAGAGATGATCGAAAATATTTTTTTTCAGAATCGGAATCGGACTGTGATGGGTGAGTTTCTAGGTGTATTTCGACCCGCTGAATCCGAAAATCCAACCTTTGATGACCAAAAATATGCTTGGAAAAAAGTTATTTCGCATGGTACGACAAAGAGATGATCGGAAATATCTGTCTCTAGAATCGGAATCGAACTTTGATGGGTGGGTTTATAGGTGTATTTTGACCCGCTGAATCCAAAAATCCAACCTTTGTTACACGAAAATACACCTGGAAAGAAGTTATTCCGCATGGTACGAAAAAGAGATGATCGAAAATATTTTTTTTCAGAATCGGAATCGGACTTTGATGGGTGAGTTTCTAGGTGTATTCCGACCCGCTGAATCCGAAAATCGGAACTTTGATGACCAAAAATATGCTTGGAAAAAAGTTATTTCGCATGGTACGCAAAAGAGATGATCGAAAATATTCCTTTTCAGAATCAAAATCGGACTTTGATGGGTGAGTTTCTAGGTGTATTTCGACTCGCTGAATCCGGAAATCCAACCTTTGATGACCAAAAATATGCTTGGAAAAAAGTTATTTCGCATGGTACGAAAAAGAGATGATCGAGAATATCTGTCTCCAGAATCGAAATCGAACTTCGATGGGTGGGTTTATAGGTGTATTTTGACCCGCTGAATATAAAAATCCAACCTTTGTTATACGAAAATACACCTGGAAAGGAGTTATTCCGCATGGTACGAAAAAGAGATGATCGAAAATATTTTTTTTCAGAATCGGAATCGGACTTTGATGGGTGAGTTTCTAGGTGTATACCGACCCGCTGAATCCGAAAATCCAACCTTTAATGACCATAAATATGCTTGGAAAAAAGTTATTTCGCATAGTACGAAAAGAGATGATCGAAAATATTTTTTTTCAGAATCAAAATCGGACTTTGATGGGTGAGTTTCTAGGTGTATTTCGAGTCGCTGAATCCGGAAATCCAACCTTTGATGACGAAAAATATGCTTGGAAAAAAGTTATTTCGCATGGTACGAAAAAGAGATGATCGCAAATATCTGTCTCCAGAATCAAAATCGAACTTTGATGGGTGGGTTCATGGCTGTATTTTGACCCGCTGAATCCAAAAATCCAACCTTTGTCACACGAAAATACACCTGGAAAGAAGTTATTCCGCATGGTACGAAAAAGAGATGATCGAAAATATTTTTTTTCAGAATCAAAATCGGACTTTGATGGGTGAGTTTCTAGGTGTATTCCGACCCGCTGAATCCGAAAATCCGAACTTTGATGGCCAAAAATATGCTTGGAAAAAAGTTATTTCGCATGGTACGACAAAGAGATGATCGGAAATATCTGTCTCCAGAATCGGAATCAAACTTTGATGGGTGGGTTTATAGGTGTATTTTAACCCGCTGAATCCAGAAATCCAACCTTTGTTACACGAAAATACACCTGGAAAGAATTTATTCCGCATGGTACGAAAAAGAGATGATCGAAAATATTTTTTTTCAGAATCGGAATCGGACTGTGATGGGTGAGTTTCTAGGTGTATTTCGACCCGCTGAATCCGAAAATCCAACCTTTGATGACCAAAAATATGCTTGGAAAAAAGTTATTTCGCATGGTACGAAAAAGAGATGATCGAAAATATCTGTCTCTAGAATCGGAATCGAACTTTGATGGGTGGGTTTATAGGTGTATTTTGACCCGCTGAATCCAAAAATCCAACCTTCGTTACGCGAAAATACACCTGGAAGGAAGTGAATCCGCATGGTACGAAAAAGAGATGATCGAAAATATTTTTTTTCAGAATCGGAATCGGACTTTGATGGGTGAGTTTCTAGGTGTATTTCGACCCGCTGAATCCGAAAATCCAACCTTTGATGACCAAAAATATGCTTGGAAAAAAGTTATTTCGCATGGTACGAAAAAGAGATGATCGCAAATATCTGTCTCCAGAATCAAAATCGAACTTTGATGGGTGGGTTCATAGCTGTATTTTGACCCGCTGAATCCAAAAATCCAACCTTTGTTACACGAAAATACACCTGGAAAGAAGTTATTCCGCATGGTACGAAAAATAGATGATCGAAAATATTTTTTTTCAGAATCGGAATCGGACTTTGATGGGTGAGTTTCTAGGTGTATTCCGACCCGCTGAATCCGAAAATCGGAACTTTGATGACCAAAAATATGCTTGGAAAAAAGTTATTTCGCATGGTACGCAAAAGAGATGATCGAAAATATTCCTTTTCAGAATCAAAATCGGACTTTGATGGGTGAGTTTCTAGGTGTATTTCGACTCGCTGAATCCGGAAATCCAACCTTTGATGACCAAAAATATTCTTGGAAAAAAGTTATTTCGCATGGTACGAAAAAGAGATGATCGAAAATATCTGTCTCCAGAATCAAAATCGAACTTTGATGGGTGGGTTCATAGGTGTATTTTGACCCGCTGAATCCAAAAATCCAACCTTTGTTACACGAAAATACACCTGGAAAGAAGTTATTCCGCATGGTACGAAAACGAGATGATCGAAAATATTTTTTATCAGATTTAAAATCGGACTTTGATGGGTGAGTTTCTAGGTGTATTCCGACCCGCTGAATCCGAAAATCCGAACTTTGATGACCAAAAATATGCTTGGAAAAGAGTTATTTCGCATGGTACGAAAATGAGCTGATCGGAAATATCTGTCTCCAGAATCGGAATCGAACTTTGATGGGTGGGTTTATGGGTGTATTTTAACCCGCTGAATCCAAAAATCCAACCTTTGTTACACGAAAATACACCTGGAAAGAAGTTATTCCGCATGGTACGAAAAAGAGATGATCGAAAATATTTTTTTTCAGAATCGGAATCGGACTTTGAAGGGTGAGTTTCTAGGTGTATTCCGACCCGCTGGATCTGAAAATCCAACCTTTGATGACCAAAAATATGCTTAGAAAAAAGTTATTTCGCATGGTACGAAAAAGAGATGATCGAAAATATCTGTCTCCAGAATCGGAATCGAACTTTGATGGGTGGGTTTATAGGTGTATTTTGTCCCGCTGAATCCAAAAATCCAACCTTTGTTACACGAAAATACACCTGGAAACAAGTTATTTCGCAGGGTACGAAAAAGAGATGATCGAAAATATTTTTTTTCAGAATCAATATCGGACTTTAATGGGCGAGTTTCTAGGTGTACTCCGACCCGCTGAATCCGGAAATCCAACCTCTGATGACCAAAAATATGCTTGGAAAAAAGTTATTTCGCATGGTACGAAAAAGAGATGATTGTAAATATTTTTTTTCAGAATCAAAATCGGACTTTGATGCGTGAGTTTCTAGGTGTATTTCGACCCGCTGAATCCGAAAATCCAAACTTTGAGGACCAAAAATATGCTTGGAAAAAAGTTATTTCGCATGGTACGAAAAAAAGATGATCGAAAATATCTGTCTCCCGAATCGAAATCAAACTTTGATGGGTGGGTTTATAGGTGTATTTTGACCCGCTGAATCCAAAAATCGAACCTTTGTTACACGAAAATACACCTGGAAAGAAGTTATTCCGCATGGTACGGAAAAAAAAATGATCGAAAATATTTTTTTTCAGAATCAAAATCGGACTTTGATGGGTGTGTTTCTAGGTGAATTCCGACCCGCTGAATCCGAAAATCCGAACTTTGATGGCCAAAAATATGCCTGGAAAGAAGTTATTCCGCATGGTACGAAAAAGAGATGATCGAAAATATTTTTTTTCAGAATCGGAATCGGACTTTGATGGGTGAGTTTCTAGGTGTATTTCGACCCGCTGAATCCGAAAATCCAACCTTTGATGACCAAAAATATGCTTGGAAAAAAGTTATTTCGCATGGCACGAAAAAGAGTTGATCGAAAATATCTGTCTCCCGAATCGAAATCGAACTTTGATGGGTGGGTTTATAGGTGTATTTTAAACCGCTGAATCCAAAAATCGAACCTTTGTTACACGAAAACACACCTGGAACGAAGTAATTTCGCATGGTACGAAAAAGAGATGATCGAAAATATTTTTATTCAGAATCAAAATCGGACTTTAATGGGTGAGTTTCTAGGTGTATTTCGACCCGCTGAATCCAAAAATCCAACCTCTGATGACCACAATATGCTTGGACAAAAGTTATTTCGCACGGTACGAAAAAGAGATGATCGAAAATATTTTTTTTCAGAATCATAATCGGACTTTGATGGGTGAGTTTCTAGGTGTATTTCGACCCGCTAAATCCGAAAATCCATCCTTTGATGACCAAAAATATGCTTGGAACGAAGTTATTTCGCATGGTACGAAAAAGAGATGATCGAAAATATCTGTCTCCAGAATCGGAATCGAACTTTGATGGGTGGGTTTATAGGTGTATTTTGACCCGCTGAATCCAAAAATCCAACCTTTGTTACACGAAAATACACCTGGAAAGAATTTATTCCGCATGGTACGAAAAAGAGATGATCGAAAATATTTTTTTTCAGAATCGGAATCGGACTGTGATGGGTGAGTTTCTAGGTGTATTTCGACCCGCTGAATCCGAAAATCCAACCTTTGATGACCAAAAATATGCTTGGAAAAAAGTTATTTCGCATGGTACGACAAAGAGATGATCGGAAATATCTGTCTCTAGAATCGGAATCGAACTTTGATGGGTGGGTTTATAGGTGTATTTTGACCCGCTGAATCCAAAAATCCAACCTTTGTTACACGAAAATACACCTGGAAAGAAGTTATTCCGCATGGTACGAAAAAGAGATGATCGAAAATATTTTTTTTCAGAATCGGAATCGGACTTTGATGGGTGAGTTTCTAGGTGTATTCCGACCCGCTGAATCCGAAAATCGGAACTTTGATGACCAAAAATATGCTTGGAAAAAAGTTATTTCGCATGGTACGCAAAAGAGATGATCGAAAATATTCCTTTTCAGAATCAAAATCGGACTTTGATGGGTGAGTTTCTAGGTGTATTTCGACTCGCTGAATCCGGAAATCCAACCTTTGATGACCAAAAATATGCTTGGAAAAAAGTTATTTCGCATGGTACGAAAAAGAGATGATCGAGAATATCTGTCTCCAGAATCGAAATCGAACTTCGATGGGTGGGTTTATAGGTGTATTTTGACCCGCTGAATATAAAAATCCAACCTTTGTTATACGAAAATACACCTGGAAAGGAGTTATTCCGCATGGTACGAAAAAGAGATGATCGAAAATATTTTTTTTCAGAATCGGAATCGGACTTTGATGGGTGAGTTTCTAGGTGTATACCGACCCGCTGAATCCGAAAATCCAACCTTTAATGACCATAAATATGCTTGGAAAAAAGTTATTTCGCATAGTACGAAAAAGAGATGATCGAAAATATTTTTTTTCAGAATCAAAATCGGACTTTGATGGGTGAGTTTCTAGGTGTATTTCGAGTCGCTGAATCCGGAAATCCAACCTTTGATGACGAAAAATATGCTTGGAAAAAAGTTATTTCGCATGGTACGAAAAAGAGATGATCGCAAATATCTGTCTCCAGAATCAAAATCGAACTTTGATGGGTGGGTTCATGGCTGTATTTTGACCCGCTGAATCCAAAAATCCAACCTTTGTCACACGAAAATACACCTGGAAAGAAGTTATTCCGCATGGTACGAAAAAGAGATGATCGAAAATATTTTTTTTCAGAATCAAAATCGGACTTTGATGGGTGAGTTTCTAGGTGTATTCCGACCCGCTGAATCCGAAAATCCGAACTTTGATGGCCAAAAATATGCTTGGAAAAAAGTTATTTCGCATGGTACGACAAAGAGATGATCGGAAATATCTGTCTCCAGAATCGGAATCAAACTTTGATGGGTGGGTTTATAGGTGTATTTTAACCCGCTGAATCCAGAAATCCAACCTTTGTTACACGAAAATACACCTGGAAAGAATTTATTCCGCATGGTACGAAAAAGAGATGATCGAAAATATTTTTTTTCAGAATCGGAATCGGACTGTGATGGGTGAGTTTCTAGGTGTATTTCGACCCGCTGAATCCGAAAATCCAACCTTTGATGACCAAAAATATGCTTGGAAAAAAGTTATTTCGCATGGTACGAAAAAGAGATGATCGAAAATATCTGTCTCTAGAATCGGAATCGAACTTTGATGGGTGGGTTTATAGGTGTATTTTGACCCGCTGAATCCAAAAATCCAACCTTCGTTACGCGAAAATACACCTGGAAGGAAGTGAATCCGCATGGTACGAAAAAGAGATGATCGAAAATATTTTTTTTCAGAATCGGAATCGGACTTTGATGGGTGAGTTTCTAGGTGTATTTCGACCCGCTGAATCCGAAAATCCAACCTTTGATGACCAAAAATATGCTTGGAAAAAAGTTATTTCGCATGGTACGAAAAAGAGATGATCGCAAATATCTGTCTCCAGAATCAAAATCGAACTTTGATGGGTGGGTTCATAGCTGTATTTTGACCCGCTGAATCCAAAAATCCAACCTTTGTTACACGAAAATACACCTGGAAAGAAGTTATTCCGCATGGTACGAAAAATAGATGATCGAAAATATTTTTTTTCAGAATCGGAATCGGACTTTGATGGGTGAGTTTCTAGGTGTATTCCGACCCGCTGAATCCGAAAATCGGAACTTTGATGACCAAAAATATGCTTGGAAAAAAGTTATTTCGCATGGTACGCAAAAGAGATGATCGAAAATATTCCTTTTCAGAATCAAAATCGGACTTTGATGGGTGAGTTTCTAGGTGTATTTCGACTCGCTGAATCCGGAAATCCAACCTTTGATGACCAAAAATATTCTTGGAAAAAAGTTATTTCGCATGGTACGAAAAAGAGATGATCGAAAATATCTGTCTCCAGAATCAAAATCGAACTTTGATGGGTGGGTTCATAGGTGTATTTTGACCCGCTGAATCCAAAAATCCAACCTTTGTTACACGAAAATACACCTGGAAAGAAGTTATTCCGCATGGTACGAAAACGAGATGATCGAAAATATTTTTTATCAGATTTAAAATCGGACTTTGATGGGTGAGTTTCTAGGTGTATTCCGACCCGCTGAATCCGAAAATCCGAACTTTGATGACCAAAAATATGCTTGGAAAAGAGTTATTTCGCATGGTACGAAAATGAGCTGATCGGAAATATCTGTCTCCAGAATCGGAATCGAACTTTGATGGGTGGGTTTATGGGTGTATTTTAACCCGCTGAATCCAAAAATCCAACCTTTGTTACACGAAAATACACCTGGAAAGAAGTTATTCCGCATGGTACGAAAAAGAGATGATCGAAAATATTTTTTTTCAGAATTGGAATCGGACTTTGAAGGGTGAGTTTCTAGGTGTATTCCGACCCGCTGGATCTGAAAATCCAACCTTTGATGACCAAAAATATGCTTAGAAAAAAGTTATTTCGCATGGTACGAAAAAGAGATGATCGAAAATATCTGTCTCCAGAATCGGAATCGAACTTTGATGGGTGGGTTTATAGGTGTATTTTGTCCCGCTGAATCCAAAAATCCAACCTTTGTTACACGAAAATACACCTGGAAACAAGTTATTTCGCAGGGTACGAAAAAGAGATGATCGAAAATATTTTTTTTCAGAATCAATATCGGACTTTAATGGGCGAGTTTCTAGGTGTACTTCGACCCGCTGAATCCGGAAATCCAACCTCTGATGACCAAAAATATGCTTGGAAAAAAGTTATTTCGCATGGTACGAAAAAGAGATGATTGTAAATATTTTTTTTCAGAATCAAAATCGGACTTTGATGCGTGAGTTTCTAGGTGTATTTCGACCCGCTGAATCCGAAAATCCAAACTTTGAGGACCAAAAATATGCTTGGAAAAAAGTTATTTCGCATGGTACGAAAAAAAGATGATCGAAAATATCTGTCTCCCGAATCGAAATCAAACTTTGATGGGTGGGTTTATAGGTGTATTTTGACCCGCTGAATCCAAAAATCGAACCTTTGTTACACGAAAATACACCTGGAAAGAAGTTATTCCGCATGGTACGGAAAAAAAAATGATCGAAAATATTTTTTTTCAGAATCAAAATCGGACTTTGATGGGTGTGTTTCTAGGTGAATTCCGACCCGCTGAATCCGAAAATCCGAACTTTGATGGCCAAAAATATGCTTGGAAAAAAGTTAATTCGCATGGTACGACAAAGAGATGATCGGAAATATCTGTCTCCAGAATCGGAATCAAACTTTGATGGGTGGGTCTATAGGTGTATTTTGACCCGCTGACTCCAGAAATCCAACCTTTGTTACACGAATATACACCTGGAAAGAATTTATTCCGCATGGTACGAAAAAGAGATGATCGAAAGAATTTTTTTTCAGAATCGGAATCGGACTGTGATGGGTGAGTTTCTAGGTGTATTTCGACCCGCTGAATCCGAAAATCCAACCTTTGATGACCAAAAATATGCTTGGAAAAAAGTTATTTCGCATGGTACGAAAAAGAGATGATCGAAAATACCTGTCTCCAGAATCGGAATCGAACTTTGATGGGTGGGTTTATAGGTGTATTTTGACCCGCTGAATATAAAAATCCAACCTTTGTTATACGAAAATACACCTGGAAAGGAGTTATTCCGCATGGTACGAAAAAGAGATGATCGAAAATATTTTTTTTCAGAATCGGAATCGGACTTTGATGGGTGAGTTTCTAGGTGTATACCGACCCGCTGAATCCGAAAATCCAACCTTTAATGACCATAAATATGCTTGGAAAAAAGTTATTTCGCATAGTACGAAAAAGAGATGATCGAAAATATTTTTTTTCAGAATCAAAATCGGACTTTGATGGGTGAGTTTCTAGGTGTATTTCGAGTCGCTGAATCCGGAAATCCAACCTTTGATGACGAAAAATATGCTTGGAAAAAAGTTATTTCGCATGGTACGAAAAAGAGATGATCGCAAATATCTGTCTCCAGAATCAAAATCGAACTTTGATGGGTGGGTTCATGGCTGTATTTTGACCCGCTGAATCCAAAAATCCAACCTTTGTCACACGAAAATACACCTGGAAAGAAGTTATTCCGCATGGTACGAAAAAGAGATGATCGAAAATATTTTTTTTCAGAATCAAAATCGGACTTTGATGGGTGAGTTTCTAGGTGTATTCCGACCCGCTGAATCCGAAAATCCGAACTTTGATGGCCAAAAATATGCTTGGAAAAAAGTTATTTCGCATGGTACGACAAAGAGATGATCGGAAATATCTGTCTCCAGAATCGGAATCAAACTTTGATGGGTGGGTTTATAGGTGTATTTTAACCCGCTGAATCCAGAAATCCAACCTTTGTTACACGAAAATACACCTGGAAAGAATTTATTCCGCATGGTACGAAAAAGAGATGATCGAAAATATTTTTTTTCAGAATCGGAATCGGACTGTGATGGGTGAGTTTCTAGGTGTATTTCGACCCGCTGAATCCGAAAATCCAACCTTTGATGACCAAAAATATGCTTGGAAAAAAGTTATTTCGCATGGTACGAAAAAGAGATGATCGAAAATATCTGTCTCTAGAATCGGAATCGAACTTTGATGGGTGGGTTTATAGGTGTATTTTGACCCGCTGAATCCAAAAATCCAACCTTCGTTACGCGAAAATACACCTGGAAGGAAGTGAATCCGCATGGTACGAAAAAGAGATGATCGAAAATATTTTTTTTCAGAATCGGAATCGGACTTTGATGGGTGAGTTTCTAGGTGTATTTCGACCCGCTGAATCCGAAAATCCAACCTTTGATGACCAAAAATATGCTTGGAAAAAAGTTATTTCGCATGGTACGAAAAAGAGATGATCGCAAATATCTGTCTCCAGAATCAAAATCGAACTTTGATGGGTGGGTTCATAGCTGTATTTTGACCCGCTGAATCCAAAAATCCAACCTTTGTTACACGAAAATACACCTGGAAAGAAGTTATTCCGCATGGTACGAAAAATAGATGATCGAAAATATTTTTTTTCAGAATCGGAATCGGACTTTGATGGGTGAGTTTCTAGGTGTATTCCGACCCGCTGAATCCGAAAATCGGAACTTTGATGACCAAAAATATGCTTGGAAAAAAGTTATTTCGCATGGTACGCAAAAGAGATGATCGAAAATATTCCTTTTCAGAATCAAAATCGGACTTTGATGGGTGAGTTTCTAGGTGTATTTCGACTCGCTGAATCCGGAAATCCAACCTTTGATGACCAAAAATATTCTTGGAAAAAAGTTATTTCGCATGGTACGAAAAAGAGATGATCGAAAATATCTGTCTCCAGAATCAAAATCGAACTTTGATGGGTGGGTTCATAGGTGTATTTTGACCCGCTGAATCCAAAAATCCAACCTTTGTTACACGAAAATACACCTGGAAAGAAGTTATTCCGCATGGTACGAAAAAGAGATGATCGAAAATATTTTTTTTCAGAATCGGAATCGGACTTTGAAGGGTGAGTTTCTAGGTGTATTCCGACCCGCTGGATCTGAAAATCCAACCTTTGATGACCAAAAATATGCTTAGAAAAAAGTTATTTCGCATGGTACGAAAAAGAGATGATCGAAAATATCTGTCTCCAGAATCGGAATCGAACTTTGATGGGTGGGTTTATAGGTGTATTTTGTCCCGCTGAATCCAAAAATCCAACCTTTGTTACACGAAAATACACCTGGAAACAAGTTATTTCGCAGGGTACGAAAAAGAGATGATCGAAAATATTTTTTTTCAGAATCAATATCGGACTTTAATGGGCGAGTTTCTAGGTGTACTCCGACCCGCTGAATCCGGAAATCCAACCTCTGATGACCAAAAATATGCTTGGAAAAAAGTTATTTCGCATGGTACGAAAAAGAGATGATTGTAAATATTTTTTTTCAGAATCAAAATCGGACTTTGATGCGTGAGTTTCTAGGTGTATTTCGACCCGCTGAATCCGAAAATCCAAACTTTGAGGACCAAAAATATGCTTGGAAAAAAGTTATTTCGCATGGTACGAAAAAAAGATGATCGAAAATATCTGTCTCCCGAATCGAAATCAAACTTTGATGGGTGGGTTTATAGGTGTATTTTGACCCGCTGAATCCAAAAATCGAACCTTTGTTACACGAAAATACACCTGGAAAGAAGTTATTCCGCATGGTACGGAAAAAAAAATGATCGAAAATATTTTTTTTCAGAATCAAAATCGGACTTTGATGGGTGTGTTTCTAGGTGAATTCCGACCCGCTGAATCCGAAAATCCGAACTTTGATGGCCAAAAATATGCTTGGAAAAAAGTTAATTCGCATGGTACGACAAAGAGATGATCGGAAATATCTGTCTCCAGAATCGGAATCAAACTTTGATGGGTGGGTCTATAGGTGTATTTTGACCCGCTGACTCCAGAAATCCAACCTTTGTTACACGAATATACACCTGGAAAGAATTTATTCCGCATGGTACGAAAAAGAGATGATCGAAAGAATTTTTTTTCAGAATCGGAATCGGACTGTGATGGGTGAGTTTCTAGGTGTATTTCGACCCGCTGAATCCGAAAATCCAACCTTTGATGACCAAAAATATGCTTGGAAAAAAGTTATTTCGCATGGTACGAAAAAGAGATGATCGAAAATACCTGTCTCCAGAATCGGAATCGAACTTTGATGGGTGGGTTTATAGGTGTATTTTGACCCGCTGAATCCAAAAATCCAACCTTTGTTACACGAAAATACACCTGGAAAGAAGTTATTCCGCATGGTACGAAAAAGAGATGATCGGAAATATCTTTCTCCAGAATCGAAAGCGAACTTTGATGGGTGGGTTCATAGGTGTATTTTGACCCGCTGAATCCAAAAATCCAACCTTTGTTACACGAAAATACACCTGGAAAGAAGTTATTCCGCATGGTACGAAAAAGAGATGATCGAAAATATTTTTTTTCAGATTTAAAATCGGACTTTGATGGGTGAGTTTCTAGGTGTATTCCGACCCGCTGAATCCGAAAATCCGAACTTTGGTGACCAAAAATATGCTTGGAAAAGAGTTATTTCGCATGGTACGAAAATGAGATGATCGGAAATATCTGTCTCCAGAATCGGAATCGAACTTTGATGGGTGGGTTTATGGGTGTATTTTGACCCGCTGAATCCAAAAATCCAACCTTTGTTACACGAAAATACACCTGGAAAGAAGTTATTCCGCATGGTACGAAAAAGAGATGATCGAAAATATTTTTTTTCAGAATCGGAATCGGACTTTGAAGGGTGAGTTTCTAGGTGTATTCCGACCCGCTGGATCTGAAAATCCAACCTTTGATGACCAAAAATATGCTTAGAAAAAAGATATTTCGCATGGTACGAAAAAGAGATGATCGAAAATATCTGTCTCCAGAATCGGAATCGAACTTTGATGGGTGGTTTTATAGGTGTATTTTGTCCCGCTGAATCCAAAAATCCAACCTTTGTTACACGAAAATACACCTGGAAAGAAGTTATTTCGCAGGGTACGAAAAAGAGATGATCGAAAATATTTTTTTTCAGAATCAATATCGGACTTTAATGGGCGAGTTTCTAGGTGTACTCCGACCCGCAGAATCCGGAAATCCAACCTCTGATGACCAAAAATATGCTTGGAAAAAAGTTATTTTGCATGGTACGAAAAAGAGATGATCGTAAATATTTTTTTTCAGAATCAAAATCGGACTTTGATGCGTGAGTTTCTAGGTGTATTTCGACCCGCTGAATCCGAAAATCCAAACTTTGAGGACCAAAAATATGCTTGGAAAAAAGTTATTTCGCATGGTACGAAAAAAAGATGATCGAAAATATCTGTCTCCCGAATCGAAATCGAACTTTGATGGGTGGGTTTATAGGTGTATTTTAACCCGCTGAATCCAAAAATCGAACCTTTGTCACACGAAAATACACCTGGAAAGAAGTTATTCCGCATGGTACGGAAAAAAAAATGATCGAAAATATTTTTTTTCAGAATCAAAATCGGACTTTGATGGGTGAGTTTCTAGGTGTATTTCGACCCGCTGAATCCGAAAATCGGAACTTTGATGACCAGAAATATGCTTGGAAAAAAGTTATTTCGCATGGTACGAAAAAGAGATGATCGAAAATATCTGTCTCCAGAATCGAAATCGAACTTCGATGGGTGGGTTTATAGGTGTATTTTGACCCGCTGAATCCGAAAATCCAACCTTTGATGACCAAAAATATGCTTGGAAAAAAGTTATTTCGCATGGTACGAAAAAGAGATGATCGCAAATATCTGTCTCCAGAATCAAAATCGAACTTTGATGGGTGGGTTCATAGGTGTATTTTGACCCGCTGAATCCAAAAATCCAACCTTTGTTAGACGAAAATACACCTAGAAAGAAGTTATTCCGCATGGTACGAAAAAGAGATGATCGAAAATATTTTTTTTCAGAATCAAAATCGGACTTTGATGGGTGAGTTTCTAGGTGTATTTCGACCCGCTGAATCCGAAAATCGGAACTTTGATGACCAAAAATATGCTTGGAAAAAAGTTATTTCGCATGGTACGAAAAAGAGATGATCGAAAATATCTGTCTCCAGAATCGAAATCGAACTTCGATGGGTGGGTTTATAGGTGTATTTTGACCCGCTGAATCCGAAAATCCAAACTTTGAGGACCAAAAATATGCTTGGAAAAAAGTTATTTCGCATGGTACGAAAAAAAGATGATCGAAAATATCTGTCTCCCGAATCGAAATCGGACTTTGATGGGTGAGTTTCTAGGTGTATTTCGACCCGCTGAATCCGAAAATCGGAACTTTGATGACCAAAAATATGCTTGGAAAAAAGTTATTTCGCATGGTACGACAAAGAGATGATCGGAAATATCTGTCTCCAGAATCGGAATCAAACTTTGATGGGTGGGTTTATAGGTCTATTTTAACCCGCTGAATCCAGAAATCCAACCTTTGTTACACGAAAATACACCTGGAAAGAATTTATTCCGCATGGTACGAAAAAGAGATGATCGAAAATATTTTTTTTCAGAATCGGAATCGGACTGTGATGGGTGAGTTTCTAGGTGTATTTCGACCCGCTGAATCCGAAAATCCAACCTTTGATGACCAAAAATATGCTTGGAAAAAAGATATTTCGCATGGTACGAAAATGAGATGATCGGAAATATCTGTCTCCAGAATCGGAATCGAACTTTGATGGGTGGGTTTATGGGTGTATTTTGACCCGCTGAATCCAAAAATCCAACCTTTGTTACACGAAAATACACCTGGAAAGAAGTTATTCCGCATGGTACGAAAAAGAGATGATCGAAAATATTTTTTTTCAGAATCGGAATCGGACTTTGAAGGGTGAGTTTCTAGGTGTATTCCGACCCGCTGGATCTGAAAATCCAACCTTTGATGACCAAAAATATGCTTAGAAAAAAGATATTTCGCATGGTACGAAAAAGAGATGATCGAAAATATCTGTCTCCAGAATCGGAATCGAACTTTGATGGGTGGTTTTATAGGTGTATTTTGTCCCGCTGAATCCAAAAATCCAACCTTTGTTACACGAAAATACACCTGGAAAGAAGTTATTTCGCAGGGTACGAAAAAGAGATGATCGAAAATATTTTTTTTCAGAATCAATATCGGACTTTAATGGGCGAGTTTCTAGGTGTACTCCGACCCGCAGAATCCGGAAATCCAACCTCTGATGACCAAAAATATGATTGGAAAAAAGTTATTTTGCATGGTACGAAAAAGAGATGATCGTAAATATTTTTTTTCAGAATCAAAATCGGACTTTGATGCGTGAGTTTCTAGGTGTATTTCGACCCGCTGAATCCGAAAATCCAAACTTTGAGGACCAAAAATATGCTTGGAAAAAAGTTATTTCGCATGGTACGAAAAAAAGATGATCGAAAATATCTGTCTCCCGAATCGAAATCGAACTTTGATGGGTGGGTTTATAGGTGTATTTTAACCCGCTGAATCCAAAAATCGAACCTTTGTCACACGAAAATACACCTGGAAAGAAGTTATTCCGCATGGTACGGAAAAAAAAATGATCGAAAATATTTTTTTTCAGAATCAAAATCGGACTTTGATGGGTGAGTTTCTAGGTGTATTTCGACCCGCTGAATCCGAAAATCGGAACTTTGATGACCAGAAATATGCTTGGAAAAAAGTTATTTCGCATGGTACGAAAAAGAGATGATCGAAAATATCTGTCTCCAGAATCGAAATCGAACTTCGATGGGTGGGTTTATAGGTGTATTTTGACCCGCTGAATCCGAAAATCCAACCTTTGATGACCAAAAATATGCTTGGAAAAAAGTTATTTCGCATGGTACGAAAAAGAGATGATCGCAAATATCTGTCTCCAGAATCAAAATCGAACTTTGATGGGTGGGTTCATAGGTGTATTTTGACCCGCTGAATCCAAAAATCCAACCTTTGTTAGACGAAAATACACCTAGAAAGAAGTTATTCCGCATGGTACGAAAAAGAGATGATCGAAAATATTTTTTTTCAGAATCAAAATCGGACTTTGATGGGTGAGTTTCTAGGTGTATTTCGACCCGCTGAATCCGAAAATCGGAACTTTGATGACCAAAAATATGCTTGGAAAAAAGTTATTTCGCATGGTACGAAAAAGAGATGATCGAAAATATCTGTCTCCAGAATCGAAATCGAACTTCGATGGGTGGGTTTATAGGTGTATTTTGACCCGCTGAATCCGAAAATCCAAACTTTGAGGACCAAAAATATGCTTGGAAAAAAGTTATTTCGCATGGTACGAAAAAAAGATGATCGAAAATATCTGTCTCCCGAATCGAAATCGGACTTTGATGGGTGAGTTTCTAGGTGTATTTCGACCCGCTGAATCCGAAAATCGGAACTTTGATGACCAAAAATATGCTTGGAAAAAAGTTATTTCGCATGGTACGACAAAGAGATGATCGGAAATATCTGTCTCCAGAATCGGAATCAAACTTTGATGGGTGGGTTTATAGGTCTATTTTAACCCGCTGAATCCAGAAATCCAACCTTTGTTACACGAAAATACACCTGGAAAGAATTTATTCCGCATGGTACGAAAAAGAGATGATCGAAAATATTTTTTTTCAGAATCGGAATCGGACTGTGATGGGTGGGTTTATGGGTGTATTTTGACCCGCTGAATCCAAAAATCCAACCTTTGTTACACGAAAATACACCTGGAAAGAAGTTATTCCGCATGGTACGAAAAAGAGATGATCGAAAATATTTTTTTTCAGAATCGGAATCGGACTTTGAAGGGTGAGTTTCTAGGTGTATTCCGACCCGCTGGATCTGAAAATCCAACCTTTGATGACCAAAAATATGCTTAGAAAAAAGATATTTCGCATGGTACGAAAAAGAGATGATCGAAAATATCTGTCTCCAGAATCGGAATCGAACTTTGATGGGTGGTTTTATAGGTGTATTTTGTCCCGCTGAATCCAAAAATCCAACCTTTGTTACACGAAAATACACCTGGAAAGAAGTTATTTCGCAGGGTACGAAAAAGAGATGATCGAAAATATTTTTTTTCAGAATCAATATCGGACTTTAATGGGCGAGTTTCTAGGTGTACTCCGACCCGCAGAATCCGGAAATCCAACCTCTGATGACCAAAAATATGATTGGAAAAAAGTTATTTTGCATGGTACGAAAAAGAGATGATCGTAAATATTTTTTTTCAGAATCAAAATCGGACTTTGATGCGTGAGTTTCTAGGTGTATTTCGACCCGCTGAATCCGAAAATCCAAACTTTGAGGACCAAAAATATGCTTGGAAAAAAGTTATTTCGCATGGTACGAAAAAAAGATGATCGAAAATATCTGTCTCCCGAATCGAAATCGAACTTTGATGGGTGGGTTTATAGGTGTATTTTAACCCGCTGAATCCAAAAATCGAACCTTTGTCACACGAAAATACACCTGGAAAGAAGTTATTCCGCATGGTACGGAAAAAAAAATGATCGAAAATATTTTTTTTCAGAATCAAAATCGGACTTTGATGGGTGAGTTTCTAGGTGTATTTCGACCCGCTGAATCCGAAAATCGGAACTTTGATGACCAGAAATATGCTTGGAAAAAAGTTATTTCGCATGGTACGAAAAAGAGATGATCGAAAATATCTGTCTCCAGAATCGAAATCGAACTTCGATGGGTGGGTTTATAGGTGTATTTTGACCCGCTGAATCCGAAAATCCAACCTTTGATGACCAAAAATATGCTTGGAAAAAAGTTATTTCGCATGGTACGAAAAAGAGATGATCGCAAATATCTGTCTCCAGAATCAAAATCGAACTTTGATGGGTGGGTTCATAGGTGTATTTTGACCCGCTGAATCCAAAAATCCAACCTTTGTTAGACGAAAATACACCTAGAAAGAAGTTATTCCGCATGGTACGAAAAAGAGATGATCGAAAATATTTTTTTTCAGAATCAAAATCGGACTTTGATGGGTGAGTTTCTAGGTGTATTTCGACCCGCTGAATCCGAAAATCGGAACTTTGATGACCAAAAATATGCTTGGAAAAAAGTTATTTCGCATGGTACGAAAAAGAGATGATCGAAAATATCTGTCTCCAGAATCGAAATCGAACTTCGATGGGTGGGTTTATAGGTGTATTTTGACCCGCTGAATCCGAAAATCCAAACTTTGAGGACCAAAAATATGCTTGGAAAAAAGTTATTTCGCATGGTACGAAAAAAAGATGATCGAAAATATCTGTCTCCCGAATCGAAATCGGACTTTGATGGGTGAGTTTCTAGGTGTATTTCGACCCGCTGAATCCGAAAATCGGAACTTTGATGACCAAAAATATGCTTGGAAAAAAGTTATTTCGCATGGTACGACAAAGAGATGATCGGAAATATCTGTCTCCAGAATCGGAATCAAACTTTGATGGGTGGGTTTATAGGTCTATTTTAACCCGCTGAATCCAGAAATCCAACCTTTGTTACACGAAAATACACCTGGAAAGAATTTATTCCGCATGGTACGAAAAAGAGATGATCGAAAATATTTTTTTTCAGAATCGGAATCGGACTGTGATGGGTGAGTTTCTAGGTGTATTTCGACCCGCTGAATCCGAAAATCCAACCTTTGATGACCAAAAATATGCTTGGAAAAAAGTTATTTCGCATGGTACGAAAAAGAGATGATCGAAAATATCTGTCTCCAGAATCGGAATCGAACTTTGATGGGTGGGTTTATAGGTGTATTTTGACCCGCTGAATCCAAAAATCCAACCTGTGTTACACGAAAATACACCTGGACAGAAGTTATTCCGCATGGTACGAAAAAGAGATGATCGGAAATATCTTTCTCCAGAATCGAAAGCGAACTTTGATGGGTGGGTTCATAGGCGTATTTTGACCCGCTGAATCCAAAAATCCAACTTTTGTTAGACGAAAATACACCTAGAAAGAAGTTATTCCGCATGGTACGAAAAAGAGATGATCGAAAATATTTTTTTTCAGAATCAAAATCGGACTTTGATGGGTGAGTTTCTAGGTGTATTTCGACCCACTGAATCCGAAAATCGGAACTTTGATGACCAAAAATATGCTTGGAAAAAAGTTATTTCGCATGGTACGCAAAAGAGATGATCGAAAATATTTCTTTTCAGAATCAAAATCGGACTTTGATGGGTGAGTTTCTAGGTGTATTTCGACCCGCTGAATCCGAAAATCGGAACTTTGATGACCAAAAATATGCTTGGAAAAAAGTTATTTCGCATGGTACGAAAAAGAGATGATCGAAAATATCTGTCTCCAGAATCGGAATCGAACTTTGATGGGTGGGTTTATAGGTGTATTTCGACCCGCTGAATCCAAAAATCCAACCTTTGTTACACGAAAATACACCTGGAAAGAAGTTATTCCGCATGGTACGAAGAAGAGATGATCGGAAATATCTTTCTCCAGAATCGAAAGCGAACTTTGATAGGTGGGTTCATAGGTGTATTTTGACCCGCTGAATCCAAAAATCCAACTTTTGTTAGACGAAAATACACCTAGAAAGAAGTTATTCCGCATGGTACGAAAAAGAGATGATCGAAAATATTTTTTTTCAGAATCAAAATCGGACTTTGATGGGTGAGTTTCTAGGTGTATTTCGACCCGCTGAATCCGAAAATCGGAACTTTGATGACCAAAAATATGCTTGGAAAAAAGTTATTTCGCATGGTACGCAAAAGAGATGATCGAAAATATTTCTTTTCAGAATCAAAATCGGACTTTGATGGGTGAGTTTCTAGGTGTATTTCGACCCGCTGAATCCGAAAATCGGAACTTTGATGACCAAAAATATGCTTGGAAAAAAGTTATTTCGCATGGTACGAAAAAGAGATGATCGAAAATATCTGTCTCCAGAATCGGAATCGAACTTTGATGGGTGGGTTTATAGGTGTATTTCGACCCGCTGAATCCAAAAATCCAACCTTTGTTACACGAAAATACACCTGGAAAGAAGTTATTCCGCATGGTACGAAAAAGAGATGATCGGAAATATCTTTCTCCAGAATCGAAAGCGAACTTTGATGGGTGGGTTCATAGGCGTATTTTGACCCGCTGAATCCAAAAATCCAACTTTTGTTAGACGAAAATACACCTAGAAAGAAGTTATTCCGCATGGTACGAAAAAGAGATGATCGAAAATATTTTTTTTCAGAATCAAAATCGGACTTTGATGGGTGAGTTTCTAGGTGTATTTCGACCCGCTGAATCCGAAAATCGGAACTTCGATGACCAAAAATATGCTTGGAAAAAAGTTATTTCGCATGGTACGCAAAAGAGATGATCGAAAATATTTCTTTTCAGAATCAAAATCGGACTTTGATGGGTGAGTTTCTAGGTGTATTTCGACCCGCTGAATCCGAAAATCGGAACTTTGATGACCAAAAATATGCTTGGAAAAAAGTTATTTCGCATGGTACGAAAAAGAGATGATCGAAAATATCTGTCTCCAGAATCGGAATCGAACTTTGATGGGTGGGTTTATAGGTGTATTTCGACCCGCTGAATCCAAAAATCCAACCTTTGTTACACGAAAATACACCTGGAAAGAAGTTATTCCGCATGGTACGAAGAAGAGATGATCGGAAATATCTTTCTCCAGAATCGAAAGCGAACTTTGATAGGTGGGTTCATAGGTGTATTTTGACCCGCTGAATCCAAAAATCCAACTTTTGTTAGACGAAAATACACCTAGAAAGAAGTTATTCCGCATGGTACGAAAAAGAGATGATCGAAAATATTTTTTTTCAGAATCAAAATCGGACTTTGATGGGTGAGTTTCTAGGTGTATTTCGACCCGCTGAATCCGAAAATCGGAACTTTGATGACCAAAAATATGCTTGGAAAAAAGTTATTTCGCATGGTACGCAAAAGAGATGATCGAAAATATTTCTTTTCAGAATCAAAATCGGACTTTGATGGGTGAGTTTCTAGGTGTATTTCGACCCGCTGAATCCGAAAATCGGAACTTTGATGACCAAAAATATGCTTGGAAAAAAGTTATTTCGCATGGTACGAAAAAGAGATGATCGAAAATATCTGTCTCCAGAATCGGAATCGAACTTTGATGGGTGGGTTTATAGGTGTATTTCGACCCGCTGAATCCAAAAATCCAACCTTTGTTACACGAAAATACACCTGGAAAGAAGTTATTCCGCATGGTACGAAGAAGAGATGATCGGAAATATCTTTCTCCAGAATCGAAAGCGAACTTTGATAGGTGGGTTCATAGGTGTATTTTGACCCGCTGAATCCAAAAATCCAACTTTTGTTAGACGAAAATACACCTAGAAAGAAGTTATTCCGCATGGTACGAAAAAGAGATGATCGAAAATATTTTTTTTCAGAATCAAAATCGGACTTTGATGGGTGAGTTTCTAGGTGTATTTCGACCCGCTGAATCCGAAAATCGGAACTTTGATGACCAAAAATATGCTTGGAAAAAAGTTATTTCGCATGGTACGAAAAAGAGATGATCGAAAATATCTGTCTCCAGAATCGAAATCGAACTTCGATGGGTGGGTTTATAGGTGTATTTTGACCCGCTGAATCCGAAAATCCAACCTTTGATGACCAAAAATATGCTCGGAAAAAAGTTATTTCGCATGGTACGAAAAAGAGATGATCGCAAATATCTGTCTCCAGAATCAAAATCGAACTTTGATGGGTGGGTTCATAGGTGTATTTTGACCCGCTGAATCCAAAAATCGAACCTTTGTTACACGAAAATACACCTGGAAAGAAGTTATTCCGCATGGTACGAAAACGAGATGATCGAAAATATTTTTTATCAGATTTAAAATCGGACTTTGATGGGCGAGTTTCTAGGTGTATTCCGACCCGCTGAATCCGAAAATCCGAACTTTGATGACCAAAAATATGCTTGGAAAAGAGTTATTTCGCATGGTACGAAAATGAGATGATCGGAAATATCTGTCTCCAGAATCGGAATCGAACTTTGATGGGTGGGTTTATAGGTGTATTTTGACCCGCTGAATCCGAAAATCCAACCTTTGTTACACGAAAATACACCTGGAAAGAAGTTATTCCGCATGGTACGAAAAAGAGATGATCGAAAATATTTTTTTTCAGAATCGGAATCGGACTTTGAAGGGTGAGTTTCTAGGTGTATTCCGACCCGCTGGATCTGGAAATCCAACCTTTGATGACCAAAAATATGCTTAGAAAAAAGTTATTTCGCATGGTACGAAAAAGAGATGATCGAAAATATCTGTCTCCAGAATCGGAATCGATTTTTGATGGGTGGGTTTATAGGTGTATTTTGTCCCGCTGAATCCAAAAATCCAACCTTTGTTACACGAAAATACACCTGGAAACAAGTTATTTCGCAGGGTACGAAAAAGAGATGATCGAAAATATTTTTTTTCAGAATCAATATCGGACTTTAATGGGCGAGTTTCTAGGTGTACTCCGACCCGCTGAATCCGGAAATCCAACCTCTGATGACCAAAAATATGCTTGGAAAAAAGTTATTTCGCATGGTACGAAAAAGAGATGATCGTAAATATTTTTTTTCAGAATCAAAATCGGACTTTGATGCGTGAGTTTCTAGGTGTATTTCGACCCGCTGAATCCGAAAATCCAAACTTTGAGGACCAAAAATATGCTTGGAAAAAAGTTATTTCGCATGATACGAAAAAAAGATGATCGAAAATATCTGTCTCCCGAATCGAAATCAAACTTTGATGGGTGGGTTTATAGGTGTATTTTGACCCGCTGAATCCAAAAATCGAACCTTTGTTACACGAAAATACACCTGGAAAGAAGTTATTCCGCATGGTACGGAAAAAAAAATGATCGAAAATATTTTTTTTCAGAATCAAAATCGGACTTTGATGGGTGTGTTTCTAGGTGAATTCCGACCTGCTGAATCCGAAAATCCGAACTTTGATGGCCAAAAATATGCTTGGAAAAAAGTTATTTCGCATGGTACGACAAAGAGATGATCGGAAATATCTGTCTCCAGAATCGGAATCAAACTTTGATGGGTGGGTTTATAGGTGTATTTTGACCCGCTGACTCCAGAAATCCAACCTTTGTTACACGAATATACACCTGGAAAGAATTTATTCCGCATGGTACGAAAAAGAGATGATCGAAAGAATTTTTTTTCAGAATCGGAATCGGACTGTGATGGGTGAGTTTCTAGGTGTATTTCGACCCGCTGAATCCGAAAATCCAACCTTTGATGACCAAAAATATGCTTGGAAAAAAGTTATTTCGCATGGTACGAAAAAGAGATGATCGAAAATACCTGTCTCCAGAATCGGAATCGAACTTTGATGGGTGGGTTTATAGGTGTATTTTGACCCGCTGAATCCAAAAATCCAACCTTTGTTACACGAAAATACACCTGAAAAGAAGTTATTCCGCATGGTACGAAAAAGAGATGATCGGAAATATCTTTCTCCAGAATCGAAAGCGAACTTTGATGGGTGGGTTCATAGGTGTATTTTGACCCGCTGAATCCAAAAATCCAACTTTTGTTGTACGAAAATACACCTAGAAAGAAGTTATTCCGCATGGTACGAAAAAGAGATGATCGAAAATATTTTTTTTCAGAATCAAAATCGGACTTTGATGGGTGAGTTTCTAGGTGTATTTCGACCCGCTGAATCCGAAAATCGGAACTTTGATGACCAAAAATATGCTTGGAAAAAAGTTATTTCGCATGGTACGAAAAAGAGATGATCGAAAATATCTGTCTCCAGAATCGAAATCGAACTTCGATGGGTGGGTTTATAGGTGTATTTTGACCCGCTGAATCCGAAAATCCAACCTTTGATGACCAAAAATATGCTTGGAAAAAAGTTATTTCGCATGGTACGAAAAAGAGATGATCGCAAATATCTGTCTCCAGAATCAAAATCGAACTTTGATGGGTGGGTTCATAGGTGTATTTTGACCCGCTGAATCCAAAAATCCAACCTTTGTTACACGAAAATACACCTGGAAAGAAGTTATTCCGCATGGTACGAAAACGAGATGATCGAAAATATTTTTTATCAGATTTAAAATCGGTTTTTGATGGGTGAGTTTCTAGGTGTCTTCCGACCCGCTGAATCCGAAAATCCGAACTTTGATGACCAAAAATATGCTTGAAAAAGAGTTATTTCGCATGGTACGAAAATGAGATGATCGGAAATATCTGTCTCCAGAATCGGAATCGAACTTTGATGGGTGGGTTTATGGGTGTATTTTGACCCGCTGAATCCAAAAATCCAACTTTTGTTAGACGAAAATACACCTAGAAAGAAGTTATTCCGCATGGTACGAAAAAGAGATGATCGAAAATATTTTTTTTCAGAATCAAAATCGGACTTTGATGGGTGAGTTTCTAGGTGTATTTCGACCCGCTGAATCCGAAAATCGAAACTTTGATGACCAAAAATATGCTTGGAAAAAAGTTATTTCGCATGGTACGCAAAAGAGATGATCGAAAATATTTCTTTTCAGAATCAAAATCGGACTTTGATGGGTGAGTTTCTAGGTGTATTTCGACCCGCTGAATCCGAAAATCGGAACTTTGATGACCAAAAATATGCTTGGAAAAAAGTTATTTCGCATGGTACGAAAAAGAGATGATCGAAAATATCTGTCTCCAGAATCGGAATCGAACTTTGATGGGTGGGTTTATAGGTGTATTTCGACCCGCTGAATCCAAAAATCCAACCTTTGTTACACGAAAATACACCTGGAAAGAAGTTATTCCGCATGGTACGAAGAAGAGATGATCGGAAATATCTTTCTCCAGAATCGAAAGCGAACTTTGATAGGTGGGTTCATAGGTGTATTTTGACCCGCTGAATCCAAAAATCCAACTTTTGTTAGACGAAAATACACCTAGAAAGAAGTTATTCCGCATGGTACGAAAAAGAGATGATCGAAAATATTTTTTTTCAGAATCAAAATCGGACTTTGATGGGTGAGTTTCTAGGTGTATTTCGACCCGCTGAATCCGAAAATCGGAACTTTGATGACCAAAAATATGCTTGGAAAAAAGTTATTTCGCATGGTACGAAAAAGAGATGATCGAAAATATCTGTCTCCAGAATCGAAATCGAACTTCGATGGGTGGGTTTATATGTGTATTTTGACCCGCTGAATCCGAAAATCCAACCTTTGATGACCAAAAATATGCTCGGAAAAAAGTTATTTCGCATGGTACGAAAAAGAGATGATCGCAAATATCTGTCTCCAGAATCAAAATCGAACTTTGATGGGTGGGTTCATACGTGTATTTTGACCCGCTGAATCCAAAAATCCAACCTTTGTTACACGAAAATACACCTGGAAAGAAGTTATTCCGCATGGTACGAAAACGAGATGATCGAAAATATTTTTTATCAGATTTAAAATCGGACTTTGATGGGTGAGTTTCTAGGTGTATTCCGACCCGCTGAATCCGAAAATCCGAACTTTGATGACCAAAAATATGCTTGGAAAAGAGTTATTTCGCATGGTACGAAAATGAGATGATCGGAAATATCTGTCTCCAGAATCGGAATCGAACTTTAATGGGTGGGTTTATGGGTGTATTTTGACCCGCTGAATCCGAAAATCCAACCTTTGTTACACGAAAATACACCTGGAAAGAAGTTATTCCGCATGGTACGAAAAAGAGATGATCGAAAATATTTTTTTTCAGAATCGGAATCGGACTTTGAAGGGTGAGTTTCTAGGTGTATTCCGACCCGCTGGATCTGGAAATCCAACCTTTGATGACCAAAAATATGCTTAGAAAAAAGTTATTTCGCATGGTACGAAAAAGAGATGATCGAAAATATCTGTCTCCAGAATCGAAATCGAACTTCGATGGGTGGGTTTATAGGTGTATTTTGACCCGCTGAATCCGAAAATCCAACCTTTGATGACCAAAAATATGCTCGGAAAAAAGTTATTTCGCATGGTACGAAAAAGAGATGATCGCAAATATCTGTCTCCAGAATCAAAATCGAACTTTGATGGGTGGGTTCATAGGTGTATTTTGACCCGCTGAATCCAAAAATCGAACCTTTGTTACACGAAAATACACCTGGAAAGAAGTTATTCCGCATGGTACGAAAACGAGATGATCGAAAATATTTTTTATCAGATTTAAAATCGGACTTTGATGGGCGAGTTTCTAGGTGTATTCCGACCCGCTGAATCCGAAAATCCGAACTTTGATGACCAAAAATATGCTTGGAAAAGAGTTATTTCGCATGGTACGAAAATGAGATGATCGGAAATATCTGTCTCCAGAATCGGAATCGAACTTTGATGGGTGGGTTTATGGGTGTATTTTGACCCGCTGAATCCGAAAATCCAACCTTTGTTACACGAAAATACACCTGGAAAGAAGTTATTCCGCATGGTACGAAAAAGAGATGATCGAAAATATTTTTTTTCAGAATCGGAATCGGACTTTGAAGGGTGAGTTTCTAGGTGTATTCCGACCCGCTGGATCTGGAAATCCAACCTTTGATGACCAAAAATATGCTTAGAAAAAAGTTATTTCGCATGGTACGAAAAAGAGATGATCGAAAATATCTGTCTCCAGAATCGGAATCGATTTTTGATGGGTGGGTTTATAGGTGTATTTTGTCCCGCTGAATCCAAAAATCCAACCTTTGTTACACGAAAATACACCTGGAAACAAGTTATTTCGCAGGGTACGAAAAAGAGATGATCGAAAATATTTTTTTTCAGAATCAATATCGGACTTTAATGGGCGAGTTTCTAGGTGTACTCCGACCCGCTGAATCCGGAAATCCAACCTCTGATGACCAAAAATATGCTTGGAAAAAAGTTATTTCGCATGGTACGAAAAAGAGATGATCGTAAATATTTTTTTTCAGAATCAAAATCGGACTTTGATGCGTGAGTTTCTAGGTGTATTTCGACCCGCTGAATCCGAAAATCCAAACTTTGAGGACCAAAAATATGCTTGGAAAAAAGTTATTTCGCATGATACGAAAAAAAGATGATCGAAAATATCTGTCTCCCGAATCGAAATCAAACTTTGATGGGTGGGTTTATAGGTGTATTTTGACCCGCTGAATCCAAAAATCGAACCTTTGTTACACGAAAATACACCTGGAAAGAAGTTATTCCGCATGGTACGGAAAAAAAAATGATCGAAAATATTTTTTTTCAGAATCAAAATCGGACTTTGATGGGTGTGTTTCTAGGTGAATTCCGACCTGCTGAATCCGAAAATCCGAACTTTGATGGCCAAAAATATGCTTGGAAAAAAGTTATTTCGCATGGTACGACAAAGAGATGATCGGAAATATCTGTCTCCAGAATCGGAATCAAACTTTGATGGGTGGGTTTATAGGTGTATTTTGACCCGCTGACTCCAGAAATCCAACCTTTGTTACACGAATATACACCTGGAAAGAATTTATTCCGCATGGTACGAAAAAGAGATGATCGAAAGAATTTTTTTTCAGAATCGGAATCGGACTGTGATGGGTGAGTTTCTAGGTGTATTTCGACCCGCTGAATCCGAAAATCCAACCTTTGATGACCAAAAATATGCTTGGAAAAAAGTTATTTCGCATGGTACGAAAAAGAGATGATCGAAAATACCTGTCTCCAGAATCGGAATCGAACTTTGATGGGTGGGTTTATAGGTGTATTTTGACCCGCTGAATCCAAAAATCCAACCTTTGTTACACGAAAATACACCTGAAAAGAAGTTATTCCGCATGGTACGAAAAAGAGATGATCGGAAATATCTTTCTCCAGAATCGAAAGCGAACTTTGATGGGTGGGTTCATAGGTGTATTTTGACCCGCTGAATCCAAAAATCCAACTTTTGTTGTACGAAAATACACCTAGAAAGAAGTTATTCCGCATGGTACGAAAAAGAGATGATCGAAAATATTTTTTTTCAGAATCAAAATCGGACTTTGATGGGTGAGTTTCTAGGTGTATTTCGACCCGCTGAATCCGAAAATCGGAACTTTGATGACCAAAAATATGCTTGGAAAAAAGTTATTTCGCATGGTACGAAAAAGAGATGATCGAAAATATCTGTCTCCAGAATCGAAATCGAACTTCGATGGGTGGGTTTATAGGTGTATTTTGACCCGCTGAATCCGAAAATCCAACCTTTGATGACCAAAAATATGCTTGGAAAAAAGTTATTTCGCATGGTACGAAAAAGAGATGATCGCAAATATCTGTCTCCAGAATCAAAATCGAACTTTGATGGGTGGGTTCATAGGTGTATTTTGACCCGCTGAATCCAAAAATCCAACCTTTGTTACACGAAAATACACCTGGAAAGAAGTTATTCCGCATGGTACGAAAACGAGATGATCGAAAATATTTTTTATCAGATTTAAAATCGGTTTTTGATGGGTGAGTTTCTAGGTGTCTTCCGACCCGCTGAATCCGAAAATCCGAACTTTGATGACCAAAAATATGCTTGAAAAAGAGTTATTTCGCATGGTACGAAAATGAGATGATCGGAAATATCTGTCTCCAGAATCGGAATCGAACTTTGATGGGTGGGTTTATGGGTGTATTTTGACCCGCTGAATCCAAAAATCCAACTTTTGTTAGACGAAAATACACCTAGAAAGAAGTTATTCCGCATGGTACGAAAAAGAGATGATCGAAAATATTTTTTTTCAGAATCAAAATCGGACTTTGATGGGTGAGTTTCTAGGTGTATTTCGACCCGCTGAATCCGAAAATCGAAACTTTGATGACCAAAAATATGCTTGGAAAAAAGTTATTTCGCATGGTACGCAAAAGAGATGATCGAAAATATTTCTTTTCAGAATCAAAATCGGACTTTGATGGGTGAGTTTCTAGGTGTATTTCGACCCGCTGAATCCGAAAATCGGAACTTTGATGACCAAAAATATGCTTGGAAAAAAGTTATTTCGCATGGTACGAAAAAGAGATGATCGAAAATATCTGTCTCCAGAATCGGAATCGAACTTTGATGGGTGGGTTTATAGGTGTATTTCGACCCGCTGAATCCAAAAATCCAACCTTTGTTACACGAAAATACACCTGGAAAGAAGTTATTCCGCATGGTACGAAGAAGAGATGATCGGAAATATCTTTCTCCAGAATCGAAAGCGAACTTTGATAGGTGGGTTCATAGGTGTATTTTGACCCGCTGAATCCAAAAATCCAACTTTTGTTAGACGAAAATACACCTAGAAAGAAGTTATTCCGCATGGTACGAAAAAGAGATGATCGAAAATATTTTTTTTCAGAATCAAAATCGGACTTTGATGGGTGAGTTTCTAGGTGTATTTCGACCCGCTGAATCCGAAAATCGGAACTTTGATGACCAAAAATATGCTTGGAAAAAAGTTATTTCGCATGGTACGAAAAAGAGATGATCGAAAATATCTGTCTCCAGAATCGAAATCGAACTTCGATGGGTGGGTTTATATGTGTATTTTGACCCGCTGAATCCGAAAATCCAACCTTTGATGACCAAAAATATGCTCGGAAAAAAGTTATTTCGCATGGTACGAAAAAGAGATGATCGCAAATATCTGTCTCCAGAATCAAAATCGAACTTTGATGGGTGGGTTCATAGGTGTATTTTGACCCGCTGAATCCAAAAATCCAACCTTTGTTACACGAAAATACACCTGGAAAGAAGTTATTCCGCATGGTACGAAAACGAGATGATCGAAAATATTTTTTATCAGATTTAAAATCGGACTTTGATGGGTGAGTTTCTAGGTGTATTCCGACCCGCTGAATCCGAAAATCCGAACTTTGATGACCAAAAATATGCTTGGAAAAGAGTTATTTCGCATGGTACGAAAATGAGATGATCGGAAATATCTGTCTCCAGAATCGGAATCGAACTTTGATGGGTGGGTTTATGGGTGTATTTTGACCCGCTGAATCCGAAAATCCAACCTTTGTTACACGAAAATACACCTGGAAAGAAGTTATTCCGCATGGTACGAAAAAGAGATGATCGAAAATATTTTTTTTCAGAATCGGAATCGGACTTTGAAGGGTGAGTTTCTAGGTGTATTCCGACCCGCTGGATCTGGAAATCCAACCTTTGATGACCAAAAATATGCTTAGAAAAAAGTTATTTCGCATGGTACGAAAAAGAGATGATCGAAAATATCTGTCTCCAGAATCGGAATCGATTTTTGATGGGTGGGTTTATAGGTGTATTTTGTCCCGCTGAATCCAAAAATCCAACCTTTGTTACACGAAAATACACCTGGAAACAAGTTATTTCGCAGGGTACGAAATAGAGATGATCGAAAATATTTTTTTTCAGAATCAATATCGGACTTTAATGGGCGAGTTTCTAGGTGTACTCCGACCCGCTGAATCCGGAAATCCAACCTCTGATGACCAAAAATATGCTTGGAAAAAAGTTATTTCGCATGGTACGAAAAAGAGATGATCGTAAATATTTTTTTTCAGAATCAAAATCGGACTTTGATGCGTGAGTTTCTAGGTGTATTTCGACCCGCTGAATCCGAAAATCCAAACTTTGAGGACCAAAAATATGCTTGGAAAAAAGTTATTTCGCATGATACGAAAAAAAGATGATCGAAAATATCTGTCTCCCGAATCGAAATCAAACTTTGATGGGTGGGTTTATAGGTGTATTTTGACCCGCTGAATCCAAAAATCGAACCTTTGTTTCACGAAAATACACCTGGAAAGAAGTTATTCCGCATGGTACGGAAAAAAAAATGATCGAAAATATTTTTTTTCAGAATCAAAATCGGACTTTGATGGGTGTGTTTCTAGGTGAATTCCGACCTGCTGAATCCGAAAATCCGAACTTTGATGGCCAAAAATATGCTTGGAAAAAAGTTATTTCGCATGGTACGACAAAGAGATGATCGGAAATATCTGTCTCCAGAATCGGAATCAAACTTTGATGGGTGGGTTTATAGGTGTATTTTGACCCGCTGACTCCAGAAATCCAACCTTTGTTACACGAATATACACCTGGAAAGAATTTATTCCGCATGGTACGAAAAAGAGATGATCGAAAGAATTTTTTTTCAGAATCGGAATCGGACTGTGATGGGTGAGTTTCTAGGTGTATTTCGACCCGCTGAATCCGAAAATCCAACCTTTGATGACCAAAAATATGCTTGGAAAAAAGTTATTTCGCATGGTACGAAAAAGAGATGATCGAAAATACCTGTCTCCAGAATCGGAATCGAACTTTGATGGGTGGGTTTATAGGTGTATTTTGACCCGCTGAATCCAAAAATCCAACCTTTGTTACACGAAAATACACCTGAAAAGAAGTTATTCCGCATGGTACGAAAAAGAGATGATCGGAAATATCTTTCTCCAGAATCGAAAGCGAACTTTGATGGGTGGGTTCATAGGTGTATTTTGACCCGCTGAATCCAAAAATCCAACTTTTGTTGTACGAAAATACACCTAGAAAGAAGTTATTCCGCATGGTACGAAAAAGAGATGATCGAAAATATTTTTTTTCAGAATCAAAATCGGACTTTGATGGGTGAGTTTCTAGGTGTATTTCGACCCGCTGAATCCGAAAATCGGAACTTTGATGACCAAAAATATGCTTGGAAAAAAGTTATTTCGCATGGTACGAAAAAGAGATGATCGAAAATATCTGTCTCCAGAATCGGAATCGAACTTTGATGGGTGGGTTTATAGGTGTATTTCGACCCGCTGAATCCAAAAATCCAACCTTTGTTACACGAAAATACACCTGGAAAGAAGTTATTCCGCATGGTACGAAGAAGAGATGATCGGAAATATCTTTCTCCAGAATCGAAAGCGAACTTTGATAGGTGGGTTCATAGGTGTATTTTGACCCGCTGAATCCAAAAATCCAACTTTTGTTAGACGAAAATACACCTAGAAAGAAGTTATTCCGCATGGTACGAAAAAGAGATGATCGAAAATATTTTTTTTCAGAATCAAAATCGGACTTTGATGGGTGAGTTTCTAGGTGTATTTCGACCCGCTGAATCCGAAAATCGGAACTTTGATGACCAAAAATATGCTTGGAAAAAAGTTATTTCGCATGGTACGAAAAAGAGATGATCGAAAATATCTGTCTCCAGAATCGAAATCGAACTTCGATGGGTGGGTTTATATGTGTATTTTGACCCGCTGAATCCGAAAATCCAACCTTTGATGACCAAAAATATGCTCGGAAAAAAGTTATTTCGCATGGTACGAAAAAGAGATGATCGCAAATATCTGTCTCCAGAATCAAAATCGAACTTTGATGGGTGGGTTCATAGGTGTATTTTGACCCGCTGAATCCAAAAATCCAACCTTTGTTACACGAAAATACACCTGGAAAGAAGTTATTCCGCATGGTACGAAAACGAGATGATCGAAAATATTTTTTATCAGATTTAAAATCGGACTTTGATGGGTGAGTTTCTAGGTGTATTCCGACCCGCTGAATCCGAAAATCCGAACTTTGATGACCAAAAATATGCTTGGAAAAGAGTTATTTCGCATGGTACGAAAATGAGATGATCGGAAATATCTGTCTCCAGAATCGGAATCGAACTTTGATGGGTGGGTTTATGGGTGTATTTTGACCCGCTGAATCCGAAAATCCAACCTTTGTTACACGAAAATACACCTGGAAAGAAGTTATTCCGCATGGTACGAAAAAGAGATGATCGAAAATATTTTTTTTCAGAATCGGAATCGGACTTTGAAGGGTGAGTTTCTAGGTGTATTCCGACCCGCTGGATCTGGAAATCCAACCTTTGATGACCAAAAATATGCTTAGAAAAAAGTTATTTCGCATGGTACGAAAAAGAGATGATCGAAAATATCTGTCTCCAGAATCGGAATCGATTTTTGATGGGTGGGTTTATAGGTGTATTTTGTCCCGCTGAATCCAAAAATCCAACCTTTGTTACACGAAAATACACCTGGAAACAAGTTATTTCGCAGGGTACGAAATAGAGATGATCGAAAATATTTTTTTTCAGAATCAATATCGGACTTTAATGGGCGAGTTTCTAGGTGTACTCCGACCCGCTGAATCCGGAAATCCAACCTCTGATGACCAAAAATATGCTTGGAAAAAAGTTATTTCGCATGGTACGAAAAAGAGATGATCGTAAATATTTTTTTTCAGAATCAAAATCGGACTTTGATGCGTGAGTTTCTAGGTGTATTTCGACCCGCTGAATCCGAAAATCCAAACTTTGAGGACCAAAAATATGCTTGGAAAAAAGTTATTTCGCATGATACGAAAAAAAGATGATCGAAAATATCTGTCTCCCGAATCGAAATCAAACTTTGATGGGTGGGTTTATAGGTGTATTTTGACCCGCTGAATCCAAAAATCGAACCTTTGTTTCACGAAAATACACCTGGAAAGAAGTTATTCCGCATGGTACGGAAAAAAAAATGATCGAAAATATTTTTTTTCAGAATCAAAATCGGACTTTGATGGGTGTGTTTCTAGGTGAATTCCGACCTGCTGAATCCGAAAATCCGAACTTTGATGGCCAAAAATATGCTTGGAAAAAAGTTATTTCGCATGGTACGACAAAGAGATGATCGGAAATATCTGTCTCCAGAATCGGAATCAAACTTTGATGGGTGGGTTTATAGGTGTATTTTGACCCGCTGACTCCAGAAATCCAACCTTTGTTACACGAATATACACCTGGAAAGAATTTATTCCGCATGGTACGAAAAAGAGATGATCGAAAGAATTTTTTTTCAGAATCGGAATCGGACTGTGATGGGTGAGTTTCTAGGTGTATTTCGACCCGCTGAATCCGAAAATCCAACCTTTGATGACCAAAAATATGCTTGGAAAAAAGTTATTTCGCATGGTACGAAAAAGAGATGATCGAAAATACCTGTCTCCAGAATCGGAATCGAACTTTGATGGGTGGGTTTATAGGTGTATTTTGACCCGCTGAATCCAAAAATCCAACCTTTGTTACACGAAAATACACCTGAAAAGAAGTTATTCCGCATGGTACGAAAAAGAGATGATCGGAAATATCTTTCTCCAGAATCGAAAGCGAACTTTGATGGGTGGGTTCATAGGTGTATTTTGACCCGCTGAATCCAAAAATCCAACTTTTGTTGTACGAAAATACACCTAGAAAGAAGTTATTCCGCATGGTACGAAAAAGAGATGATCGAAAATATTTTTTTTCAGAATCAAAATCGGACTTTGATGGGTGAGTTTCTAGGTGTATTTCGACCCGCTGAATCCGAAAATCGGAACTTTGATGACCAAAAATATGCTTGGAAAAAAGTTATTTCGCATGGTACGAAAAAGAGATGATCGAAAATATCTGTCTCCAGAATCGAAATCGAACTTCGATGGGTGGGTTTATAGGTGTATTTTGACCCGCTGAATCCGAAAATCCAACCTTTGATGACCAAAAATATGCTTGGAAAAAAGTTATTTCGCATGGTACGAAAAAGAGATGATCGCAAATATCTGTCTCCAGAATCAAAATCGAACTTTGATGGGTGGGTTCATAGGTGTATTTTGACCCGCTGAATCCAAAAATCCAACCTTTGTTACACGAAAATACACCTGGAAAGAAGTTATTCCGCATGGTACGAAAACGAGATGATCGAAAATATTTTTTATCAGATTTAAAATCGGTTTTTGATGGGTGAGTTTCTAGGTGTCTTCCGACCCGCTGAATCCGAAAATCCGAACTTTGATGACCAAAAATATGCTTGGAAAAGAGTTATTTCGCATGGTACGAAAATGAGATGATCGGAAATATCTGTCTCCAGAATCGGAATCGAACTTTGATGGGTGGGTTTATGGGTGTATTTTGACCCGCTGAATCCAAAAATCCAACCTTTGTTACACGAAAATACACCTGGAAAGAAGTTATTCCGCATGGTACGAAAAAGAGATGATCGAAAATATTTTTTTTCAGAATCGGAATCGGACTTTGAAGGGTGAGTTTCTAGGTGTATTCCGACCCGCTGAATCCGGAAATCCAACCTCTGATGACCAAAAATATGCTTGGAAAAAAGTTATTTCGCATGGTACGAAAAAGAGATGATCGTAAATATTTTTTTTCAGAATCAAAATCGGACTCTGATGCGTGAGTTTCTAGGTGTATTTCGACCCGCTGAATCCGAAAATCCAAACTTTGAGGACCAAAAATATGCTTGGAAAAAAGTTATTTCGCATGATACGAAAAAAAGATGATCGAAAATATCTGTCTCCCGAATCGAAATCAAACTTTGATGGGTGGGTTTATAGGTGTATTTTGACCCGCTGAATCCAAAAATCGAACCTTTGTTACACGAAAATACACCTGGAAAGAAGTTATTCCGCATGGTACGGAAAAAAAAATGATCGAAAATATTTTTTTTCAGAATCAAAATCGGACTTTGATGGGTGTGTTTCTAGGTGAATTCCGACCCGCTGAATCCGAAAATCCGAACTTTGATGGCCTAAAATATGCTTGGAAAAAAGTTATTTCGCATGGTACGACAAAGAGATGATCGGAAATATCTGTCTCCAGAATCGGAATCAAACTTTGATGGGTGGGTTTATAGGTGTATTTTGACCCGCTGACTCCAGAAATCCAACCTTTGTTACACGAATATACACCTGGAAAGAATTTATTCCGCATGGTACGAAAAAGAGATGATCGAAAGAATTTTTTTTCAGAATCGGAATCGGACTGTGATGGGTGAGTTTCTAGGTGTATTTCGACCCGCTGAATCCGAAAATCCAACCTTTGATGACCAAAAATATGCTTGGAAAAAAGTTATTTCGCATGGTACGAAAAAGAGATGATCGAAAATACCTGTCTCCAGAATCGGAATCGAACTTTGATGGGTGGGTTTATAGGTGTATTTTGACCCGCTGAATCCAAAAATCCAACCTTTGTTACACGAAAATACACCTGGAAAGAAGTTATTCCGCATGGTACGAAAAAGAGATGATCGGAAATATCTGTCTCCAGAATCGGAATCGAACTTTGATGGGTGGGTTTATGGGTGTATTTTGACCCGCTGAATCCGAAAATCCAAACTTTGAGGACCAAAAATATGCTTGGAAAAAAGTTATTTCGCATGGTACGAAAAAAAGATGATCGAAAATATCTGTCTCCCGAATCGAAATCGGACTTTGATGGGTGAGTTTCTAGGTGTATTTCGACCCGCTGAATCCGAAAATCGGAACTTTGATGACCAAAAATATGCTTGGAAAAAAGTTATTTCGCATGGTACGACAAAGAGATGATCGGAAATATCTGTCTCCAGAATCGGAATCAAACTTTGATTGGTGGGTTTATAGGTCTATTTTAACCCGCTGAATCCAGAAATCCAACCTTTGTTACACGAAAATACACCTGGAAAGAATTTATTCCGCATGGTACGAAAAAGAGATGATCGAAAATATTTTTTTTCAGAATCGGAATCGGACTGTGATGGGTGAGTTTCTAGGTGTATTTCGACCCGCTGAATCCGAAAATCCAACCTTTGATGACCAAAAATATGCTTGGAAAAAAGTTATTTCGCATGGTACGAAAAAGAGATGATCGAAAATATCTGTCTCCAGAATCGGAATCGAACTTTGATGGGTGGGTTTATAGGTGTATTTTGACCCGCTGAATCCAAAAATCCAACCTGTGTTACACGAAAATACACCTGGACAGAAGTTATTCCGCATGGTACGAAAAAGAGATGATCGGAAATATCTTTCTCCAGAATCGAAAGCGAACTTTGATGGGTGGGTTCATAGGTGTATTTTGACCCGCTGAATCCAAAAATCCAACTTTTGTTAGACGAAAATACACCTAGAAAGAAGTTATTCCGCATGGTACGAAAAAGAGATGATCGAAAATATTTTTTTTCAGAATCAAAATCGGACTTTGATGGGTGAGTTTCTAGGTGTATTTCGACTCGCTGAATCCGAAAATCGGAACTTTGATGACCAAAAATATGCTTGGAAAAAAGTTATTTCGCATGGTACGAAAAAGAGATGATCGGAAATATCTTTCTCCAGAATCGAAAGCGAACTTTGATGGGTGGGTTCATAGGTGTATTTTGACCCGCTGAATCCAAAAATCCAACTTTTGTTAGACGAAAATACACCTAGAAAGAAGTTATTCCGCATGGTACGAAAAAGAGATGATCGAAAATATTTTTTTTCAGAATCAAAATCGGACTTTGATGGGTGAGTTTCTAGGTGTATTTCGACCCGCTGAATCCGAAAATCGGAACTTTGATGACCAAAAATATGCTTGGAAAAAAGTTATTTCGCATGGTACGCAAAAGAGATTATCGAAAATATTTCTTTTCAGAATCAAAATCGGACTTTGATGGGTGAGTTTCTAGGTGTATTTCGACCCGCTGAATCCGAAAATCGGAACTTTGATGACCAAAAATATGCTTGGAAAAAAGTTATTTCGCATGGTACGAAAAAGAGATGATCGAAAATATCTGTCTCCAGAATCGGAATCGAACTTTGATGGGTGGGTTTATAGGTGTATTTCGACCCGCTGAATCCAAAAATCCAACCTTTGTTACACGAAAATACACCTGGAAAGAAGTTATTCCGCATGGTACGAAGAAGAGATGATCGGAAATATCTTTCTCCAGAATCGAAAGCGAACTTTGATAGGTGGGTTCATAGGTGTATTTTGACCCGCTGAATCCAAAAATCCAACTTTTGTTAGACGAAAATACACCTAGAAAGAAGTTATTCCGCATGGTACGAAAAAGAGATGATCGAAAATATTTTTTTTCAGAATCAAAATCGGACTTTGATGGGTGAGTTTCTAGGTGTATTTCGACCCGCTGAATCCGAAAATCGGAACTTTGATGACCAAAAATATGCTTGGAAAAAAGTTATTTCGCATGGTACGAAAAAGAGATGATCGAAAATATCTGTCTCCAGAATCGAAATCGAACTTCGATGGGTGGGTTTATAGGTGTATTTTGACCCGCTGAATCCGAAAATCCAACCTTTGATGACCAAAAATATGCTTGGAAAAAAGTTATATCGCATGGTACGAAAAAGAGATGATCGCAAATATCTGTCTCCAGAATCAAAATCGAACTTTGATGGGTGGGTTCATAGGTGTATTTTGACCCGCTGAATCCAAAAATCCAACCTTTGTTATACGAAAATACACCTGGAAAGAAGTTATTCCGCATGGTACGAAAACGAGATGATCGAAAATATTTTTTATCAGATTTAAAATCGGACTTTGATGGGTGAGTTTCTAGGTGTATTCCGACCCGCTGAATCCGAAAATCCGAACTTTGATGACCAAAAATATGCTTGGAAAAGAGTTATTTCGCATGGTACGAAAATGAGATGATCGGAAATATCTGTCTCCAGAATCGGAATCGAACTTTGATGGGTGGGTTTATGGGTGTATTTTGACCCGCTGAATCCAAAAATCCAACCTTTGTTACACGAAAATACACCTGGAAAGAAGTTATTCCGCATGGTACGAAAAAGAGATGATCGAAAATATTTTTTTTCAGAATCGGAATCGGACTTTGAAGGGTGAGTTTCTAGGTGTATTCCGACCCGCTGGATCTGAAAATCCAACATTTGATGACCAAAAATATGCTTAGAAAAAAGTTATTTCGCATGGTACGAAAAAGAGATGATCGAAAATATCTGTCTCCAGAATCGGAATCGAACTTTGATGGGTGGGTTTATAGGTGTATTTTGTCCCGCTGAATCCAGAAATCCAACCTTTGTTACACGAAAATACACCTGGAAACAAGTTATTTCGCAGGGTACGAAAAAGAGATGATCGAAAATATTTTTTTTCAGAATCAATATCGGACTTTAATGGGCGAGTTTCTAGGTGTACTCCGACCCGCTGAATCCGGAAATCCAACCTCTGATGACCAAAAATATGCTTGGAAAAAAGTTATTTCGCATGGTACGAAAAAGAGATGATCGTAAATATTTTTTTTCAGAATCAAAATCGGACTTTGATGCGTGAGTTTCTAGGTGTATTTCGACCCGCTGAATCCGAAAATCCGAACTTTGGTGACCAAAAATATGCTTGGAAAAGAGTTATTTCGCATGGTACGAAAATGAGATGATCGGAAATATCTGTCTCCAGAATCGGAATCGAACTTTGATGGGTGGGTTTATGGGTGTATTTTGACCCGCTGAATCCAAAAATCCAACCTTTGTTACACGAAAATACACCTGGAAAGAAGTTATTCCGCATGGTACGGAAAAAAAAATGATCGAAAATATTTTTTTTCAGAATAAAAATCGGACTTTGATGGGTGTGTTTCTAGGTGAATTCCGACCCGCTGAATCCGAAAATCCAACCTTTGATGACCAAAAATATGCTTGGAAAAAAGTTATTTCGCATGGTACGAAAAAGAGATGATCGAAAATACCTGTCTCCAGAATCGGAATCGAACTTTGATGGGTGGGTTTATAGGTGTATTTTGACCCGCTGAATCCAAAAATCCAACCTTTGTTACACGAAAATACACCTGGAAAGAAGTTATTCCGCATGGTACGAAAAAGAGATGATCGGAAATATCTTTCTCCAGAATCGAAAGCGAACTTTGATGGGTGGGTTCATAGGTGTATTTTGACCCGCTGAATCCAAAAATCCAACTTTTGTTGTACGAAAATACACCTAGAAAGAAGTTATTCCGCATGGTACGAAAAAGAGATGATCGAAAATATTTTTTTTCAGAATCAAAATCGGACTTTGATGGGTGAGTTTCTAGGTGTATTTCGACCCGCTGAATCCGAAAATCGGAACTTTGATGACCAAAAATATGCTTGGAAAAAAGTTATTTCGCATGGTACGAAAAAGAGATGATCGAAAATATCTGTCTCCAGAATCGAAATCGAACTTCGATGGGTGGGTTTATAGGTGTATTTTGACCCGCTGAATCTGAAAATCCAACCTTTGATGACCAAAAATATGCTTGGAAAAAAGTTATTTCGCATGGTACGAAAAAGAGATGATCGCAAATATCTGTCTCCAGAATCAAAATCGAACTTTGATGGGTGGGTTCATAGGTGTATTTTGACCCGCTGAATCCAAAAATCCAACCTTTGTTACACGAAAATACACCTGGAAAGAAGTTATTCCGCATGGTACGAAAAAGAGATGATCGAAAATATTTTTTTTCAGATTTAAAATCGGACTTTGATGGGTGAGTTTCTAGGTGTATTCCGACCCGCTGAATCCGAAAATCCGAACTTTGGTGACCAAAAATATGCTTGGAAAAGAGTTATTTCGCATGGTACGAAAATGAGATGATCGGAAATATCTGTCTCCAGAATCGGAATCGAACTTTGATGGGTGGGTTTATGGGTGTATTTTGACCCGCTGAATCCAAAAATCCAACCTTTGTTACACGAAAATACACCTGGAAAGAAGTTATTCCGCATGGTACGAAAAAGAGATGATCGAAAATATTTTTTTTCAGAATCGGAATCGGACTTTGAAGGGTGAGTTTCTAGGTGTATTCCGACCCGCTGGATCTGAAAATCCAACCTTTGATGACCAAAAATATGCTTAGAAAAAAGATATTTCGCATGGTACGAAAAAGAGATGATCGAAAATATCTGTCTCCAGAATCGGAATCGAACTTTGATGGGTGGTTTTATAGGTGTATTTTGTCCCGCTGAATCCAAAAATCCAACCTTTGTTACACGAAAATACACCTGGAAAGAAGTTATTTCGCAGGGTACGAAAAAGAGATGATCGAAAATATTTTTTTTCAGAATCAATATCGGACTTTAATGGGCGAGTTTCTAGGTGTACTCCGACCCGCAGAATCCGGAAATCCAACCTCTGATGACCAAAAATATGCTTGGAAAAAAGTTATTTTGCATGGTACGAAAAAGAGATGATCGTAAATATTTTTTTCAGAATCAAAATCGGACTTTGATGCGTGAGTTTCTAGGTGTATTTCGACCCGCTGAATCCGAAAATCCAAACTTTGAGGACCAAAAATATGCTTGGAAAAAAGTTATTTCGCATGGTACGAAAAAAAGATGATCGAAAATATCTGTCTCCCGAATCGAAATCGAACTTTGATGGGTGGGTTTATAGGTGTATTTTAACCCGCTGAATCCAAAAATCGAACCTTTGTCACACGAAAATACACCTGGAAAGAAGTTATTCCGCATGGTACGGAAAAAAAAATGATCGAAAATATTTTTTTTCAGAATCAAAATCGGACTTTGATGGGTGAGTTTCTAGGTGTATTTCGACCCGCTGAATCCGAAAATCGGAACTTTGATGACCAGAAATATGCTTGGAAAAAAGTTATTTCGCATGGTACGAAAAAGAGATGATCGAAAATATCTGTCTCCAGAATCGAAATCGAACTTCGATGGGTGGGTTTATAGGTGTATTTTGACCCGCTGAATCCGAAAATCCAACCTTTGATGACCAAAAATATGCTTGGAAAAAAGTTATTTCGCATGGTACGAAAAAGAGATGATCGCAACTATCTGTCTCCAGAATCAAAATCGAACTTTGATGGGTGGGTTTATAGGTGTATTTTGACCCGCTGAATCCAAAAATCCAACCTTTGTTAGACGAAAATACACCTAGAAAGAAGTTATTCCGCATGGTACGAAAAAGAGATGATCGAAAATATTTTTTTTCAGAATCAAAATCGGACTTTGATGGGTGAGTTTCTAGGTGTATTTCGACCCGCTGAATCCGAAAATCGGAACTTTGATGACCAAAAATATGCTTGGAAAAAAGTTATTTCGCATGGTACGAAAAAGAGATGATCGAAAATATCTGTCTCCAGAATCGAAATCGAACTTCGATGGGTGGGTTTATAGGTGTATTTTGACCCGCTGAATCCGAAAATCCAAACTTTGAGGACCAAAAATATGCTTGGAAAAAAGTTATTTCGCATGGAACGAAAAAAAGATGATCGAAAATATCTGTCTCCCGAATCGAAATCGGACTTTGATGGGTGAGTTTCTAGGTGTATTTCGACCCGCTGAATCCGAAAATCGGAACTTTGATGACCAAAAATATGCTTGGAAAAAAGTTATTTCGCATGGTACGACAAAGAGATGATCGGAAATATCTGTCTCCAGAATCGGAATCAAACTTTGATTGGTGGGTTTATAGGTCTATTTTAACCCGCTGAATCCAGAAATCCAACCTTTGTTACACGAAAATACACCTGGAAAGAATTTATTCCGCATGGTACGAAAAAGAGATGATCGAAAATATTTTTTTTCAGAATCGGAATCGGACTGTGATGGGTGAGTTTCTAGGTGTATTTCGACCCGCTGAATCCGAAAATCCAACCTTTGATGACCAAAAATATGCTTGGAAAAAAGTTATTTCGCATGGTACGAAAAAGAGATGATCGAAAATATCTGTCTCCAGAATCGGAATCGAACTTTGATGGGTGGGTTTATAGGTGTATTTTGACCCGCTGAATCCAAAAATCCAACCTGTGTTACACGAAAATACACCTGGACAGAAGTTATTCCGCATGGTACGAAAAAGAGATGATCGGAAATATCTTTCTCCAGAATCGAAAGCGAACTTTGATGGGTGGGTTCATAGGTGTATTTTGACCCGCTGAATCCAAAAATCCAACTTTTGTTAGACGAAAATACACCTAGAAAGAAGTTATTCCGCATGGTACGAAAAAGAGATGATCGAAAATATTTTTTTTCAGAATCAAAATCGGACTTTGATGGGTGAGTTTCTAGGTGTATTTCGACTCGCTGAATCCGAAAATCGGAACTTTGATGACCAAAAATATGCTTGGAAAAAAGTTATTTCGCATGGTACGAAAAAGAGATGATCGAAAATATCTGTCTCCAGAATCGAAATCGAACTTCGATGGGTGGGTTTATAGGTGTATTTTGACCCGCTGAATCTGAAAATCCAACCTTTGATGACCAAAAATATGCTTGGAAAAAAGTTATTTCGCATGGTACGAAAAAGAGATGATCGCAAATATCTGTCTCCAGAATCAAAATCGAACTTTGATGGGTGGGTTCATAGGTGTATTTTGACCCGCTGAATCCAAAAATCCAACCTTTGTTACACGAAAATACACCTGGAAAGAAGTTATTCCGCATGGTACGAAAAAGAGATGATCGAAAATATTTTTTTTCAGATTTAAAATCGGACTTTGATGGGTGAGTTTCTAGGTGTATTCCGACCCGCTGAATCCGAAAATCCGAACTTTGGTGACCAAAAATATGCTTGGAAAAGAGTTATTTCGCATGGTACGAAAATGAGATGATCGGAAATATCTGTCTCCAGAATCGGAATCGAACTTTGATGGGTGGGTTTATGGGTGTATTTTGACCCGCTGAATCCAAAAATCCAACCTTTGTTACACGAAAATACACCTGGAAAGAAGTTATTCCGCATGGTACGAAAAAGAGATGATCGAAAATATTTTTTTTCAGAATCGGAATCGGACTTTGAAGGGTGAGTTTCTAGGTGTATTCCGACCCGCTGGATCTGAAAATCCAACCTTTGATGACCAAAAATATGCTTAGAAAAAAGATATTTCGCATGGTACGAAAAAGAGATGATCGAAAATATCTGTCTCCAGAATCGGAATCGAACTTTGATGGGTGGTTTTATAGGTGTATTTTGTCCCGCTGAATCCAAAAATCCAACCTTTGTTACACGAAAATACACCTGGAAAGAAGTTATTTCGCAGGGTACGAAAAAGAGATGATCGAAAATATTTTTTTTCAGAATCAATATCGGACTTTAATGGGCGAGTTTCTAGGTGTACTCCGACCCGCAGAATCCGGAAATCCAACCTCTGATGACCAAAAATATGCTTGGAAAAAAGTTATTTTGCATGGTACGAAAAAGAGATGATCGTAAATATTTTTTTTCAGAATCAAAATCGGACTTTGATGCGTGAGTTTCTAGGTGTATTTCGACCCGCTGAATCCGAAAATCCAAACTTTGAGGACCAAAAATATGCTTGGAAAAAAGTTATTTCGCATGGTACGAAAAAAAGATGATCGAAAATATCTGTCTCCCGAATCGAAATCGAACTTTGATGGGTGGGTTTATAGGTGTATTTTAACCCGCTGAATCCAAAAATCGAACCTTTGTCACACGAAAATACACCTGGAAAGAAGTTATTCCGCATGGTACGGAAAAAAAAATGATCGAAAATATTTTTTTTCAGAATCAAAATCGGACTTCGATGGGTGAGTTTCTAGGTGTATTTCGACCCGCTGAATCCGAAAATCGGAACTTTGATGACCAGAAATATGCTTGGAAAAAAGTTATTTCGCATGGTACGAAAAAGAGATGATCGAAAATATCTGTCTCCAGAATCGAAATCGAACTTCGATGGGTGGGTTTATAGGTGTATTTTGACCCGCTGAATCCGAAAATCCAACCTTTGATGACCAAAAATATGCTTGGAAAAAAGTTATTTCGCATGGTACGAAAAAGAGATGATCGCAAATATCTGTCTCCAGAATCAAAATCGAACTTTGATGGGTGGGTTTATAGGTGTATTTTGACCCGCTGAATCCAAAAATCCAACCTTTGTTAGACGAAAATACACCTAGAAAGAAGTTATTCCGCATGGTACGAAAAAGAGATGATCGAAAATATTTTTTTTCAGAATCAAAATCGGACTTTGATGGGTGAGTTTCTAGGTGTATTTCGACCCGCTGAATCCGAAAATCGGAACTTTGATGACCAAAAATATGCTTGGAAAAAAGTTATTTCGCATGGTACGAAAAAGAGATGATCGAAAATATCTGTCTCCAGAATCGAAATCGAACTTCGATGGGTGGGTTTATAGGTGTATTTTGACCCGCTGAATCCGAAAATCCAAACTTTGAGGACCAAAAATATGCTTGGAAAAAAGTTATTTCGCATGGTACGAAAAAAAGATGATCGAAAATATCTGTCTCCCGAATCGAAATCGGACTTTGATGGGTGAGTTTCTAGGTGTATTTCGACCCGCTGAATCCGAAAATCGGAACTTTGATGACCAAAAATATGCTTGGAAAAAAGTTATTTCGCATGGTACGACAAAGAGATGATCGGAAATATCTGTCTCCAGAATCGGAATCAAACTTTGATTGGTGGGTTTATAGGTCTATTTTAACCCGCTGAATCCAGAAATCCAACCTTTGTTACACGAAAATACACCTGGAAAGAATTTATTCCGCATGGTACGAAAAAGAGATGATCGAAAATATTTTTTTTCAGAATCGGAATCGGACTGTGATGGGTGAGTTTCTAGGTGTATTTCGACCCGCTGAATCCGAAAATCCAACCTTTGATGACCAAAAATATGCTTGGAAAAAAGTTATTTCGCATGGTACGGAAAAGAGATGATCGAAAATATCTGTCTCCAGAATCGGAATCGAACTTTGATGGGTGGGTTTATAGGTGTATTTTGACCCGCTGAATCCAAAAATCCAACCTGTGTTACACGAAAATACACCTGGACAGAAGTTATTCCGCATGGTACGAAAAAGAGATGATCGGAAATATCTTTCTCCAGAATCGAAAGCGAACTTTGATGGGTGGGTTCATAGGTGTATTTTGACCCGCTGAATCCAAAAATCCAACTTTTGTTAGACGAAAATACACCTAGAAAGAAGTTATTCCGCATGGTACGAAAAAGAGATGATCGAAAATATTTTTTTTCAGAATCAAAATCGGACTTTGATGGGTGAGTTTCTAGGTGTATTTCGACTCGCTGAATCCGAAAATCGGAACTTTGATGACCAAAAATATGCTTGGAAAAAAGTTATTTCGCATGGTACGAAAAAGAGATGATCGGAAATATCTTTCTCCAGAATCGAAAGCGAACTTTGATGGGTGGGTTCATAGGTGTATTTTGACCCGCTGAATCCAAAAATCCAACTTTTGTTAGACGAAAATACACCTAGAAAGAAGTTATTCCGCATGGTACGAAAAAGAGATGATCGAAAATATTTTTTTTCAGAATCAAAATCGGACTTTGATGGGTGAGTTTCTAGGTGTATTTCGACCCGCTGAATCCGAAAATCGGAACTTTGATGACCAAAAATATGCTTGGAAAAAAGTTATTTCGCATGGTACGCAAAAGAGATTATCGAAAATATTTCTTTTCAGAATCAAAATCGGACTTTGATGGGTGAGTTTCTAGGTGTATTTCGACCCGCTGAATCCGAAAATCGGAACTTTGATGACCAAAAATATGCTTGGAAAAAAGTTATTTCGCATGGTACGAAAAAGAGATGATCGAAAATATCTGTCTCCAGAATCGGAATCGAACTTTGATGGGTGGGTTTATAGGTGTATTTCGACCCGCTGAATCCAAAAATCCAACCTTTGTTACACGAAAATACACCTGGAAAGAAGTTATTCCGCATGGTACGAAGAAGAGATGATCGGAAATATCTTTCTCCAGAATCGAAAGCGAACTTTGATAGGTGGGTTCATAGGTGTATTTTGACCCGCTGAATCCAAAAATCCAACTTTTGTTAGACGAAAATACACCTAGAAAGAAGTTATTCCGCATGGTACGAAAAAGAGATGATCGAAAATATTTTTTTTCAGAATCAAAATCGGACTTTGATGGGTGAGTTTCTAGGTGTATTTCGACCCGCTGAATCCGAAAATCGGAACTTTGATGACCAAAAATATGCTTGGAAAAAAGTTATTTCGCATGGTACGAAAAAGAGATGATCGAAAATATCTGTCTCCAGAATCGAAATCGAACTTCGATGGGTGGGTTTATAGGTGTATTTTGACCCGCTGAATCCGAAAATCCAACCTTTGATGACCAAAAATATGCTTGGAAAAAAGTTATATCGCATGGTACGAAAAAGAGATGATCGCAAATATCTGTCTCCAGAATCAAAATCGAACTTTGATGGGTGGGTTCATAGGTGTATTTTGACCCGCTGAATCCAAAAATCCAACCTTTGTTACACGAAAATACACCTGGAAAGAAGTTATTCCGCATGGTACGAAAACGAGATGATCGAAAATATTTTTTATCAGATTTAAAATCGGACTTTGATGGGTGAGTTTCTAGGTGTATTCCGACCCGCTGAATCCGAAAATCCGAACTTTGATGACCAAAAATATGCTTGGAAAAGAGTTATTTCGCATGGTACGAAAATGAGATGATCGGAAATATCTGTCTCCAGAATCGGAATCGAACTTTGATGGGTGGGTTTATGGGTGTATTTTGACCCGCTGAATCCAAAAATCCAACCTTTGTTACACGAAAATACACCTGGAAAGAAGTTATTCCGCATGGTACGAAAAAGAGATGATCGAAAATATTTTTTTTCAGAATCGGAATCGGACTTTGAAGGGTGAGTTTCTAGGTGTATTCCGACCCGCTGGATCTGAAAATCCAACATTTGATGACCAAAAATATGCTTAGAAAAAAGTTATTTCGCATGGTACGAAAAAGAGATGATCGAAAATATCTGTCTCCAGAATCGGAATCGAACTTTGATGGGTGGGTTTATAGGTGTATTTTGTCCCGCTGAATCCAAAAATCCAACCTTTGTTACACGAAAATACACCTGGAAACAAGTTATTTCGCAGGGTACGAAAAAGAGATGATCGAAAATATTTTTTTTCAGAATCAATATCGGACTTTAATGGGCGAGTTTCTAGGTGTACTCCGACCCGCTGAATCCGGAAATCCAACCTCTGATGACCAAAAATATGCTTGGAAAAAAGTTATTTCGCATGGTACGAAAAAGAGATGATCGTAAATATTTTTTTTCAGAATCAAAATCGGACTTTGATGCGTGAGTTTCTAGGTGTATTTCGACCCGCTGAATCCGAAAATCCAAACTTTGAGGACCAAAAATATGCTTGGAAAAAAGTTAGTTCGCATGATACGAAAAAAAGATGATCGAAAATATCTGTCTCCCGAATCGAAATCAAACTTTGATGGGAGGGTTTATAGGTGTATGTTGACCCGCTGAATCCAAAAATCGAACCTTTGTTACACGGAAATACACCTGGAAAGAAGTTATTCCGCATGGTACGGAAAAAAAAATGATCGAAAATATTTTTTTTCAGAATAAAAATCGGACTTTGATGGGTGTGTTTCTAGGTGAATTCCGACCCGCTGAATCCGAAAATCCGAACTTTGATGGCCAAAAATATGCTTGGAAAAAAGTTATTTCGCATGGTACGACAAAGAGATGATCGGAAATATCTGTCTCCAGAATCGGAATCAAACTTTGATGGGTGGGTTTATAGGTGTATTTTGACCCGCTGACTCCAGAAATCCAACCTTTGTTACACGAATATACACCTGGAAAGAATTTATTCCGCATGGTACGAAAAAGAGATGATCGAAAGAATTTTTTTTCAGAATCGGAATCGGACTGTGATGGGTGAGTTTCTAGGTGTATTTCGACCCGCTGAATCCGAAAATCCAACCTTTGATGACCAAAAATATGCTTGGAAAAAAGTTATTTCGCATGGTACGAAAAAGAGATGATCGAAAATACCTGTCTCCAGAATCGGAATCGAACTTTGATGGGTGGGTTTATAGGTGTATTTTGACCCGCTGAATCCAAAAATCCAACCTTTGTTACACGAAAATACACATGGAAAGAAGTTATTCCGCATGGTACGAAAAAGAGATGATCGGAAATATCTTTCTCCAGAATCGAAAGCGAACTTTGATGGGTGGGTTCATAGGTGTATTTTGACCCGCTGAATCCAAAAATCCAACTTTTGTTGTACGAAAATACACCTAGAAAGAAGTTATTCCGCATGGTACGAAAAAGAGATGATCGAAAATATTTTTTTTCAGAATCAAAATCGGACTTTGATGGGTGAGTTTCTAGGTGTATTTCGACCCGCTGAATCCGAAAATCGGAACTTTGATGACCAAAAATATGCTTGGAAAAAAGTTATTTCGCATGGTACGAAAAAGAGATGATCGAAAATATCTGTCTCCAGAATCGAAATCGATCTTCGATGGGTGGGTTTATAGGTGTATTTTGACCCGCTGAATCTGAAAATCCAACCTTTGATGACCAAAAATATGCTTGGAAAAAAGTTATTTCGCATGGTACGAAAAAGAGATGATCGCAAATATCTGTCTCCAGAATCAAAATCGAACTTTGATGGGTGGGTTCATAGGTGTATTTTGACCCGCTGAATCCAAAAATCCAACCTGTGTTACACGAAAATACACCTGGACAGAAGTTATTCCGCATGGTACGAAAAAGAGATGATCGGAAATATCTTTCTCCAGAATCGAAAGCGAACTTTGATGGGTGGGTTCATAGGTGTATTTTGACCCGCTGAATCCAAAAATCCAACTTTTGTTAGACGAAAATACACCTAGAAAGAAGTTATTCCGCATGGTACGAAAAAGAGATGATCGAAAATATTTTTTTTCAGAATCAAAATCGGACTTTGATGGGTGAGTTTCTAGGTGTATTTCGACCCGCTGAATCCGAAAATCGGAACTTTGATGACCAAAAATATGCTTGGAAAAAAGTTATTTCGCATGGTACGCAAAAGAGATAATCGGAAATATTTTTTTTCAGAATCAAAGTCGGACTTTGATGGGTGAGTTTCTAGGTGTATTTCGACCCGCTGAATCCGAAAATCGGAACTTTGATGGCCAAAAATATGCTTGGAAAAAAGTTATTTCGCATGGTACGAAAAAGAGATGATCGGAAATATCTTTCTCCAGAATCGAAAGCGAACTTTGAAGGGTGGGTTCATAGGTGTATTTTGACCCGCTGAATCCAAAAATCCAACTTTTGTTAGACGAAAATACACCTAGAAAGAAGTTATTCCGCATGGTACGAAAAAGAGATGATCGAAAATATTTTTTTTCAGAATCAAAATCGGACTTTGATGGGTGAGTTTCTAGGTGTATTTCGACCCGCTGAATCCGAAAATCGGAACTTTGATGACCAAAAATATGCTTGGAAAAAAGTTATTTCGCATGGTACGCAAAAGAGATGATCGAAAATATTTCTTTTCAGAATCAAAATCGGACTTTGATGGGTGAGTTTCTAGGTGTATTTCGACCCGCTGAATCCGAAAATCGGAACTTTGATGACCAAAAATATGCTTGGAAAAAAGTTATTTCGCATGGTACGAAAAAGAGATGATCGAAAATATCTGTCTCCAGAATCGGAATCGAACTTTGATGGGTGGGTTTATAGGTGTATTTCGACCCGCTGAATCCAAAAATCCAACCTTTGTTACACGAAAATACACCTGGAAAGAAGTTATTCCGCATGGTGCGAAGAAGAGATGATCGGAAATATCTTTCTCCAGAATCGAAAGCGAACTTTGATATGTGGGTTCATAGGTGTATTTTGACCCGCTGAATCCAAAAATCCAACTTTTGTTAGACGAAAATACACCTAGAAAGAAGTTATTCCGCATGGTACGAAAAAGAGATGATCGAAAATATTTTTTTTCAGAATCAAAATCGGACTTTGATGGGTGAGTTTCTAGGTGTATTTCGACCCGCTGAATCCGAAAATCGGAACTTTGATGACCAAAAATATGCTTGGAAAAAAGTTATTTCGCATGGTACGAAAAAGAGATGATCGAAAATATCTGTCTCCAGAATCGAAATCGAACTTCGATGGGTGGGTTTATAGGTGTATTTTGACCCGCTGAATCCGAAAATCCAACCTTTGATGACCAAAAATATGCTTGGAAAAAAGTTATTTCGCATGGTACGAAAAAGAGATGATCGCAAATATCTGTCTCCAGAATCAAAATCGAACTTTGATGGGTGGGTTCATAGGTGTATTTTCACCCGCTGAATCCAAAAATCCAACCTTTGTTACACGAAAATACACCTGGAAAGAAGTTATTCCGCATGGTACGAAAACGAGATGATCGAAAATATTTTTTATCAGATTTAAAATCGGACTTTGATGGGTGAGTTTCTAGGTGTATTCCGACCCGCTGAATCCGAAAATCCGAACTTTGATGACCAAAAATATGCTTGGAAAAGAGTTATTTCGCATGGTACGAAAATGAGATGATCGGAAATATCTGTCTCCAGAATCGGAATCGAACTTTGATGGGTGGGTTTATGGGTGTATTTTGACCCGCTGAATCCAAAAATCCAACCTTTGTTACACGAAAATACACCTGGAAAGAAGTTATTCCGCATGGTACGAAAAAGAGATGATCGAAAATATTTTTTTTCAGAATCGGAATCGGACTTTGAAGGGTGAGTTTCTAGGTGTATTCCGACCCGCTGGATCTGAAAATCCAACCTTTGATGACCAAAAATATGCTTGGAAAAAAGTTATTTCGCATGGTACGAAAAAGAGATGATCGAAAATATCTGTCTCCAGAATCGGAATCGAACTTTGATGGGTGGGTTTATAGGTGTATTTTGTCCCGCTGAATCCAAAAATCCAACCTTTGTTACACGAAAATACACCTGGAAACAAGTTATTTCGCAGGGTACGAAAAAGAGATGATCGAAAATATTTTTTTTCAGAATCAATATCGGACTTTAATGGGCGAGTTTCTAGGTGTACTCCGACCCGCTGAATCCGGAAATCCAACCTCTGATGACCAAAAATATGCTTGGAAAAAAGTTATTTCGCATGGTACGAAAAAGAGATGATCGTAAATATTTTTTTTCAGAATCAAAATCGGACTTTGATGCGTGAGTTTCTAGGTGTATTTCGACCCGCTGAATCCGAAAATCCAAACTTTGAGGACCAAAAATATGCTTGGAAAAAAGTTATTTCGCATGATACGAAAAAAAGATGATCGAAAATATCTGTCTCCCGAATCGAAATCAAACTTTGATGGGAGGGTTTATAGGTGTATTTTGACCCGCTGAATCCAAAAATCGAACCTTTGTTACACGAAAATACACCTGGAAAGAAGTTATTCCGCATGGTACGGAAAAAAAAATGATCGAAAATATTTTTTTTCAGAATAAAAATCGGACTTTGATGGGTGTGTTTCTAGGTGAATTCCGACCCGCTGAATCCGAAAATCCGAACTTTGATGGCCAAAAATATGCTTGGAAAAAAGTTATTTCGCATGGTACGACAAAGAGATGATCGGAAATATCTGTCTCCAGAATCGGAATCAAACTTTGATGGGTGGGTTTATAGGTGTATTTTGACCCGCTGACTCCAGAAATCCAACCTTTGTTACACGAATATACACCTGGAAAGAATTTATTCCGCATGGTACGAAAAAGAGATGATCGAAAGAATTTTTTTTCAGAATCGGAATCGGACTGTGATGGGTGAGTTTCTAGGTGTATTTCGACCCGCTGAATCCGAAAATCCAACCTTTGATGACCAAAAATATGCTTGGAAAAAAGTTATTTCGCATGGTACGAAAAAGAGATGATCGAAAATACCTGTCTCCAGAATCGGAATCGAACTTTGATGGGTGGGTTTATAGGTGTATTTTGACCCGCTGAATCCAAAAATCCAACCTTTGTTACACGAAAATACACCTGGAAAGAAGTTATTCCGCATGGTACGAAAAAGAGATGATCGGAAATATCTTTCTCCAGAATCGAAAGCGAACTTTGATGGGTGGGTTCATAGGTGTATTTTGACCCGCTGAATCCAAAAATCCAACTTTTGTTGTACGAAAATACACCTAGAAAGAAGTTATTCCGCATGGTACGAAAAAGAGATGATCGAAAATATTTTTTTTCAGAATCAAAATCGGACTTTGATGGGTGAGTTTCTAGGTGTATTTCGACCCGCTGAATCCGAAAATCGGAACTTTGATGACCAAAAATATGCTTGGAAAAAAGTTATTTCGCATGGTACGAAAAAGAGATGATCGAAAATATCTGTCTCCAGAATCGAAATCGAACTTCGATGGGTGGGTTTATAGGTGTATTTTGACCCGCTGAATCTGAAAATCCAACCTTTGATGACCAAAAATATGCTTGGAAAAAAGTTATTTCGCATGGTACGAAAAAGAGATGATCGCAAATATCTGTCTCCAGAATCAAAATCGAACTTTGATGGGTGGGTTCATAGGTGTATTTTGACCCGCTGAATCCAAAAATCCAACCTTTGTTACACGAAAATACACCTGGAAAGAAGTTATTCCGCATGGTACGCAAAAGAGATGATCGAAAATATTTTTTTTCAGATTTAAAATCGGACTTTGATGGGTGAGTTTCTAGGTGTATTCCGACCCGCTGAATCCGAAAATCCGAACTTTGGTGACCAAAAATATGCTTGGAAAAGAGTTATTTCGCATGGTACGAAAATGAGATGATCGGAAATATCTGTCTCCAGAATCGGAATCGAACTTTGATGGGTGGGTTTATGGGTGTATTTTGACCCGCTGAATCCAAAAATCCAACCTTTGTTACACGAAAATACACCTGGAAAGAAGTTATTCCGCATGGTACGAAAAAGAGATGATCGAAAATATTTTTTTTCAGAATCGGAATCGGACTTTGAAGGGTGAGTTTCTAGGTGTATTCCGACCCGCTGGATCTGAAAATCCAACCTTTGATGACCAAAAATATGCTTAGAAAAAAGATATTTCGCATGGTACGAAAAAGAGATGATCGAAAATATCTGTCTCCAGAATCGGAATCGAACTTTAATGGGTGGTTTTATAGGTGTATTTTGTCCCGCTGAATCCAAAAATCCAACCTTTGTTACACGAAAATACACCTGGAAAGAAGTTATTTCGCAGGGTACGAAAAAGAGATGATCGAAAATATTTTTTTTCAGAATCAATATCGGACTTTAATGGGCGAGTTTCTAGGTGTACTCCGACCCGCAGAATCCGGAAATCCAACCTCTGATGACCAAAAATATGCTTGGAAAAAAGTTATTTTGCATGGTACGAAAAAGAGATGATCGTAAATATTTTTTTTCAGAATCAAAATCGGACTTTGATGCGTGAGTTTCTAGGTGTATTTCGACCCGCTGAATCCGAAAATCCAAACTTTGAGGACCAAAAATATGCTTGGAAAAAAGTTATTTCGCATGGTACGAAAAAAAGATGATCGAAAATATCTGTCTCCCGAATCGAAATCGAACTTTGATGGGTGGGTTTATAGGTGTATTTTAACCCGCTGAATCCAAAAATCGAACCTTTGTCACACGAAAATACACCTGGAAAGAAGTTATTCCGCATGGTACGGAAAAAAAAATGATCGAAAATATTTTTTTTCAGAATCAAAATCGGACTTTGATGGGTGAGTTTCTAGGTGTATTTCGACCCGCTGAATCCGAAAATCGGAACTTTGATGACCAGAAATATGCTTGGAAAAAAGTTATTTCGCATGGTACGAAAAAGAGATGATCGAAAATATCTGTCTCCAGAATCGAAATCGAACTTCGATGGGTGGGTTTATAGGTGTATTTTGACCCGCTGAATCCGAAAATCCAACCTTTGATGACCAAAAATATGCTTGGAAAAAAGTTATTTCGCATGGTACGAAAAAGAGATGATCGCAAATATCTGTCTCCAGAATCAAAATCGAACTTTGATGGGTGGGTTTATAGGTGTATTTTGACCCGCTGAATCCAAAAATCCAACCTTTGTTAGACGAAAATACACCTAGAAAGAAGTTATTCCGCATGGTACGAAAAAGAGATGATCGAAAATATTTTTTTTCAGAATCAAAATCGGACTTTGATGGGTGAGTTTCTAGGTGTATTTCGACCCGCTGAATCCGAAAATCGGAACTTTGATGACCAAAAATATGCTTGGAAAAAAGTTATTTCGCATGGTACGAAAAAGAGATGATCGAAAATATCTGTCTCCAGAATCGAAATCGAACTTCGATGGGTGGGTTTATAGGTGTATTTTGACCCGCTGAATCCGAAAATCCAAACTTTGAGGACCAAAAATATGCTTGGAAAAAAGTTATTTCGCATGGTACGAAAAAAAGATGATCGAAAATATCTGTCTCCCGAATCGAAATCGGACTTTGATGGGTGAGTTTCTAGGTGTATTTCGACCCGCTGAATCCGAAAATCGGAACTTTGATGACCAAAAATATGCTTGGAAAAAAGTTATTTCGCATGGTACGACAAAGAGATGATCGGAAATATCTGTCTCCAGAATCGGAATCAAACTTTGATTGGTGGGTTTATAGGTCTATTTTAACCCGCTGAATCCAGAAATCCAACCTTTGTTACACGAAAATACACCTGGAAAGAATTTATTCCGCATGGTACGAAAAAGAGATGATCGAAAATATTTTTTTTCAGAATCGGAATCGGACTGTGATGGGTGAGTTTCTAGGTGTATTTCGACCCGCTGAATCCGAAAATCCAACCTTTGATGACCAAAAATATGCTTGGAAAAAAGTTATTTCGCATGGTACGAAAAAGAGATGATCGAAAATATCTGTCTCCAGAATCGGAATCGAACTTTGATGGGTGGGTTTATAGGTGTATTTTGACCCGCTGAATCCAAAAATCCAACCTGTGTTACACGAAAATACACCTGGACAGAAGTTATTCCGCATGGTACGAAAAAGAGATGATCGGAAATATCTTTCTCCAGAATCGAAAGCGAACTTTGATGGGTGGGTTCATAGGTGTATTTTGACCCGCTGAATCCAAAAATCCAACTTTTGTTAGACGAAAATACACCTAGAAAGAAGTTATTCCGCATGGTACGAAAAAGAGATGATCGAAAATATTTTTTTTCAGAATCAAAATCGGACTTTGATGGGTGAGTTTCTAGGTGTATTTCGACTCGCTGAATCCGAAAATCGGAACTTTGATGACCAAAAATATGCTTGGAAAAAAGTTATTTCGCATGGTACGAAAAAGAGATGATCGGAAATATCTTTCTCCAGAATCGAAAGCGAACTTTGATGGGTGGGTTCATAGGTGTATTTTGACCCGCTGAATCCAAAAATCCAACTTTTGTTAGACGAAAATACACCTAGAAAGAAGTTATTCCGCATGGTACGAAAAAGAGATGATCGAAAATATTTTTTTTCAGAATCAAAATCGGACTTTGATGGGTGAGTTTCTAGGTGTATTTCGACCCGCTGAATCCGAAAATCGGAACTTTGATGACCAAAAATATGCTTGGAAAAAAGTTATTTCGCATGGTACGCAAAAGAGATTATCGAAAATATTTCTTTTCAGAATCAAAATCGGACTTTGATGGGTGAGTTTCTAGGTGTATTTCGACCCGCTGAATCCGAAAATCGGAACTTTGATGACCAAAAATATGCTTGGAAAAAAGTTATTTCGCATGGTACGAAAAAGAGATGATCGAAAATATCTGTCTCCAGAATCGGAATCGAACTTTGATGGGTGGGTTTATAGGTGTATTTCGACCCGCTGAATCCAAAAATCCAACCTTTGTTACACGAAAATACACCTGGAAAGAAGTTATTCCGCATGGTACGAAGAAGAGATGATCGGAAATATCTTTCTCCAGAATCGAAAGCGAACTTTGATAGGTGGGTTCATAGGTGTATTTTGACCCGCTGAATCCAAAAATCCAACTTTTGTTAGACGAAAATACACCTAGAAAGAAGTTATTCCGCATGGTACGAAAAAGAGATGATCGAAAATATTTTTTTTCAGAATCAAAATCGGACTTTGATGGGTGAGTTTCTAGGTGTATTTCGACCCGCTGAATCCGAAAATCGGAACTTTGATGACCAAAAATATGCTTGGAAAAAAGTTATTTCGCATGGTACGAAAAAGAGATGATCGAAAATATCTGTCTCCAGAATCGAAATCGAACTTCGATGGGTGGGTTTATAGGTGTATTCCGACCCGCTGAATCCGAAAATCCAACCTTTGATGACCAAAAATATGCTTGGAAAAAAGTTATATCGCATGGTACGAAAAAGAGATGATCGCAAATATCTGTCTCCAGAATCAAAATCGAACTTTGATGGGTGGGTTCATAGGTGTATTTTGACCCGCTGAATCCAAAAATCCAACCTTTGTTACACGAAAATACACCTGGAAAGAAGTTATTCCGCATGGTACGAAAACGAGATGATCGAAAATATTTTTTATCAGATTTAAAATCGGACTTTGATGGGTGAGTTTCTAGGTGTATTCCGACCCGCTGAATCCGAAAATCCGAACTTTGATGACCAAAAATATGCTTGGAAAAGAGTTATTTCGCATGGTACGAAAATGAGATGATCGGAAATATCTGTCTCCAGAATCGGAATCGAACTTTGATGGGTGGGTTTATGGGTGTATTTTGACCCGCTGAATCCAAAAATCCAACCTTTGTTACACGAAAATACACCTGGAAAGAAGTTATTCCGCATGGTACGAAAAAGAGATGATCGAAAATATTTTTTTTCAGAATCGGAATCGGACTTTGAAGGGTGAGTTTCTAGGTGTATTCCGACCCGATGGATCTGAAAATCCAACATTTGATGACCAAAAATATGCTTAGAAAAAAGTTATTTCGCATGGTACGAAAAAGAGATGATCGAAAATATCTGTCTCCAGAATCGGAATCGAACTTTGATGGGTGGGTTTATAGGTGTATTTTGTCCCGCTGAATCCAAAAATCCAACCTTTGTTACACGAAAATACACCTGGAAACAAGTTATTTCGCAGGGTACGAAAAAGAGATGATCGAAAATATTTTTTTTCAGAATCAATATCGGACTTTAATGGGCGAGTTTCTAGGTGTACTCCGACCCGCTGAATCCGGAAATCCAACCTCTGATGACCAAAAATATGCTTGGAAAAAAGTTATTTCGCATGGTACGAAAAAGAGATGATCGTAAATATTTTTTTTCAGAATCAAAATCGGACTTTGATGCGTGAGTTTCTAGGTGTATTTCGACCCGCTGAATCCGAAAATCCAAACTTTGAGGACCAAAAATATGCTTGGAAAAAAGTTATTTCGCATGATACGAAAAAAAGATGATCGAAAATATCTGTCTCCCGAATCGAAATCAAACTTTGATGGGAGGGTTTATAGGTGTATGTTGACCCGCTGAATCCAAAAATCGAACCTTTGTTACACGAAAATACACCTGGAAAGAAGTTATTCCGCATGATACGGAAAAAAAAATGATCGAAAATATTTTTTTTCAGAATAAAAATCGGACTTTGATGGGTGTGTTTCTAGGTGAATTCCGACCCGCTGAATCCGAAAATCCGAACTTTGATGGCCAAAAATATGCTTGGAAAAAAGTTATTTCGCATGGTACGACAAAGAGATGATCGGAAATATCTGTCTCCAGAATCGGAATCAAACTTTGATGGGTGGGTTTATAGGTGTATTTTGACCCGCTGACTCCAGAAATCCAACCTTTGTTACACGAATATACACCTGGAAAGAATTTATTCCGCATGGTACGAAAAAGAGATGATCGAAAGAATTTTTTTTCAGAATCGGAATCGGACTGTGATGGGTGAGTTTCTAGGTGTATTTCGACCCGCTGAATCCGAAAATCCAACCTTTGATGACCAAAAATATGCTTGGAAAAAAGTTATTTCGCATGGTACGAAAAAGAGATGATCGAAAATACCTGTCTCCAGAATCGGAATCGAACTTTGATGGGTGGGTTTATAGGTGTATTTTGACCCGCTGAATCCAAAAATCCAACCTTTGTTACACGAAAATACACCTGGAAAGAAGTTATTCCGCATGGTACGAAAAAGAGATGATCGGAAATATCTTTCTCCAGAATCGAAAGCGAACTTTGATGGGTGGGTTCATAGGTGTATTTTGACCCGCTGAATCCAAAAATCCAACTTTTGTTGTACGAAAATACACCTAGAAAGAAGTTATTCCGCATGGTACGAAAAAGAGATGATCGAAAATATTTTTTTTCAGAATCAAAATCGGACTTTGATGGGTGAGTTTCTAGGTGTATTTCGACCCGCTGAATCCGAAAATCGGAACTTTGATGACCAAAAATATGCTTGGAAAAAAGTTATTTCGCATGGTACGAAAAAGAGATGATCGAAAATATCTGTCTCCAGAATCGAAATCGAACTTCGATGGGTGGGTTTATAGGTGTATTTTGACCCGCTGAATCTGAAAATCCAACCTTTGATGACCAAAAATATGCTTGGAAAAAAGTTATTTCGCATGGTACGAAAAAGAGATGATCGCAAATATCTGTCTCCAGAATCAAAATCGAACTTTGATGGGTGGGTTCATAGGTGTATTTTGACCCGCTGAATCCAAAAATCCAACCTGTGTTACACGAAAATACACCTGGACAGAAGTTATTCCGCATGGTACGAAAAAGAGATGATCGGAAATATCTTTCTCCAGAATCGAAAGCGAACTTTGATGGGTGGGTTCATAGGTGTATTTTGACCCGCTGAATCCAAAAATCCAACTTTTGTTAGACGAAAATACACCTAGAAAGAAGTTATTCCGCATGGTACGAAAAAGAGATGATCGAAAATATTTTTTTTCAGAATCAAAATCGGACTTTGATGGGTGAGTTTCTAGGTGTATTTCGACCCGCTGAATCCGAAAATCGGAACTTTGATGACCAAAAATATGCTTGGAAAAAAGTTATTTCGCATGGTACGCAAAAGAGATGATCGGAAATATTTTTTTTCAGAATCAAAGTCGGACTTTGATGGGTGAGTTTCTAGGTGTATTTCGACCCGCTGAATCCGAAAATCGGAACTTTGATGACCAAAAATATGCTTGGAAAAAAGTTATTTCGCATGGTACGAAAAAGAGATGATCGGAAATATCTTTCTCCAGAATCGAAAGCGAACTTTGATGGGTGGGTTCATAGGTGTATTTTGACCCGCTGAATCCAAAAATCCAACTTTTGTTACACGAAAATACACCTAGAAAGAAGTTATTCCGCATGGTACGAAAAAGAGATGATCGAAAATATTTTTTTTCAGAATCAAAATCGGACTTTGATGGGTGAGTTTCTAGGTGTATTTCGACCCGCTGAATCCGAAAATCGGAACTTTGATGACCAAAAATATGCTTGGAAAAAAGTTATTTCGCATGGTACGCAAAAGAGATGATCGAAAATATTTCTTTTCAGAATCAAAATCGGACTTTGATGGGTGAGTTTCTAGGTGTATTTCGACCCGCTGAATCCGAAAATCGGAACTTTGATGACCAAAAATATGCTTGGAAAAAAGTTATTTCGCATGGTACGAAAAAGAGATGATCGAAAATATCTGTCTCCAGAATCGGAATCGAACTTTGATGGGTGGGTTTATAGGTGTATTTCGACCCGCTGAATCCAAAAATCCAACCTTTGTTACACGAAAATACACCTGGAAAGAAGTTATTCCGCATGGTACGAAGAAGAGATGATCGGAAATATCTTTCTCCAGAATCGAAAGCGAACTTTGATATGTGGGTTCATAGGTGTATTTTGACCCGCTGAATCCAAAAATCCAACTTTTGTTAGACGAAAATACACCTAGAAAGAAGTTATTCCGCATGGTACGAAAAAGAGATGATCGAAAATATTTTTTTTCAGAATCAAAATCGGACTTTGATGGGTGAGTTTCTAGGTGCATTTCGACCCGCTGAATCCGAAAATCGGAACTTTGATGACCAAAAATATGCTTGGAAAAAAGTTATTTCGCATGGTACGAAAAAGAGATGATCGAAAATATCTGTCTCCAGAATCGAAATCGAACTTCGATGGGTGGGTTTATAGGTGTATTTTGACCCGCTGAATCCGAAAATCCAACCTTTGATGACCAAAAATATGCTTGGAAAAAAGTTATTTCGCATGGTACGAAAAAGAGATGATCGCAAATATCTGTCTCCAGAATCAAAATCGAACTTTGATGGGTGGGTTCATAGGTGTATTTTCACCCGCTGAATCCAAAAATCCAACCTTTGTTACACGAAAATACACCTGGAAAGAAGTTATTCCGCATGGTACGAAAACGAGATGATCGAAAATATTTTTTATCAGATTTAAAATCGGACTTTGATGGGTGAGTTTCTAGGTGTATTCCGACCCGCTGAATCCGAAAATCCGAACTTTGATGACCAAAAATATGCTTGGAAAAGAGTTATTTCGCATGGTACGAAAATGAGATGATCGGAAATATCTGTCTCCAGAATCGGAATCGAACTTTGATGGGTGGGTTTATGGGTGTATTTTGACCCGCTGAATCCAAAAATCCAACCTTTGTTACACGAAAATACACCTGGAAAGAAGTTATTCCGCATGGTACGAAAAAGAGATGATCGAAAATATTTTTTTTCAGAATCGGAATCGGACTTTGAAGGGTGAGTTTCTAGGTGTATTCCGACCCGCTGGATCTGAAAATCCAACCTTTGATGACCAAAAATATGCTTGGAAAAAAGTTATTTCGCATGGTACGAAAAAGAGATGATCGAAAATATCTGTCTCCAGAATCGGAATCGAACTTTGATGGGTGGGTTTATAGGTGTATTTTGTCCCGCTGAATCCAAAAATCCAACCTTTGTTACACGAAAATACACCTGGAAACAAGTTATTTCGCAGGGTACGAAAAAGAGATGATCGAAAGAATTTTTTTTCAGAATCGGAATCGGACTGTGATGGGTGAGTTTCTAGGTGTATTTCGACCCGCTGAATCCGAAAATCCAACCTTTGATGACCAAAAATATGCTTGGAAAAAAGTTATTTCGCATGGTACGAAAAAGAGATGATCGAAAATACCTGTCTCCAGAATCGGAATCGAACTTTGATGGGTGGGTTTATAGGTGTATTTTGACCCGCTGAATCCAAAAATCCAACCTTTGTTACACGAAAATACACCTGGAAAGAAGTTATTCCGCATGGTACGAAAAAGAGATGATCGGAAATATCTTTCTCCAGAATCGAAAGCGAACTTTGATGGGTGGGTTCATAGGTGTATTTTGACCCGCTGAATCCAAAAATCCAACTTTTGTTGTACGAAAATACACCTAGAAAGAAGTTATTCCGCATGGTACGAAAAAGAGATGATCGAAAATATTTTTTTTCAGAATCAAAATCGGACTTTGATGGGTGAGTTTCTAGGTGTATTTCGACCCGCTGAATCCGAAAATCGGAACTTTGATGACCAAAAATATGCTTGGAAAAAAGTTATTTCGCATGGTACGAAAAAGAGATGATCGAAAATATCTGTCTCCAGAATCGAAATCGAACTTCGATGGGTGGGTTTATAGGTGTATTTTGACCCGCTGAATCTGAAAATCCAACCTTTGATGACCAAAAATATGCTTGGAAAAAAGTTATTTCGCATGGTACGAAAAAGAGATGATCGCAAATATCTGTCTCCAGAATCAAAATCGAACTTTGATGGGTGGGTTCATAGGTGTATTTTGACCCGCTGAATCCAAAAATCCAACCTTTGTTACACGAAAATACACCTGGAAAGAAGTTATTCCGCATGGTACGAAAAAGAGATGATCGAAAATATTTTTTTTCAGATTTAAAATCGGACTTTGATGGGTGAGTTTCTAGGTGTATTCCGACCCGCTGAATCCGAAAATCCGAACTTTGGTGACCAAAAATATGCTTGGAAAAGAGTTATTTCGCATGGTACGAAAATGAGATGATCGGAAATATCTGTCTCCAGAATCGGAATCGAACTTTGATGGGTGGGTTTATGGGTGTATTTTGACCCGCTGAATCCAAAAATCCAACCTTTGTTACACGAAAATACACCTGGAAAGAAGTTATTCCGCATGGTACGAAAAAGAGATGATCGAAAATATTTTTTTTCAGAATCGGAATCGGACTTTGAAGGGTGAGTTTCTAGGTGTATTCCGACCCGCTGGATCTGAAAATCCAACCTTTGATGACCAAAAATATGCTTAGAAAAAAGATATTTCGCATGGTACGAAAAAGAGATGATCGAAAATATCTGTCTCCAGAATCGGAATCGAACTTTGATGGGTGGGTTTATAGGTGTATTTCGACCCGCTGAATCCAGAAATCCAACCTTTGTTACATGAAAATACACCTGGAAAGAATTTATTCCGCATGGTACGAAAAAGAGATGATCGAAAATATTTTTTTTCAGAATCGGAATCGTACTGTGATGGGTGAGTTTCTAGGTGTATTTCGACCCGCTGAATCCAAAAATCCAACCTTTGATGACCATAAATATGCTTGGAAAAAAGTTATTTCGCATGGTACGAAAAAGAGATGATCGAAAATATTTTTTTTCAGAATCAAAATCGGACTTTGATGCGTGAGTTTCTAGGTGTATTTCGACCCGCTGAATCCGAAAATCCAAACTTTGAGGACCAAAAATATGCTTGGAAAAAAGTTATTTCGCATGATACGAAAAAAAATGATCGAAAATATCTGTCTCCCGAATCGAAATCAAACTTTGATGGGAGGGTTTATAGGTGTATTTTGACCCGCTGAATCCAAAAATCGAACCTTTGTTACACGAAAATACACCTGGAAAGAAGTTATTCCGCATGGTACGGAAAAAAAAATGATCGAAAATATTTTTTTTCAGAATAAAAATCGGACTTTGATGGGTGTGTTTCTAGGTGAATTCCGACCCGCTGAATCCGAAAATCCGAACTTTGATGGCCAAAAATATGCTTGGAAAAAAGTTATTTCGCATGGTACGACAAAGAGATGATCGGAAATATCTGTCTCCAGAATCGGAATCAAACTTTGATGGGTGGGTTTATAGGTGTATTTTGACCCGCTGACTCCAGAAATCCAACCTTTGTTACACGAATATACACCTGGAAAGAATTTATTCCGCATGGTACGAAAAAGAGATGATCGAAAGAATTTTTTTTCAGAATCGGAATCGGACTGTGATGGGTGAGTTTCTAGGTGTATTTCGACCCGCTGAATCCGAAAATCCAACCTTTGATGACCAAAAATATGCTTGGAAAAAAGTTATTTCGCATGGTACGAAAAAGAGATGATCGAAAATACCTGTCTCCAGAATCGGAATCGAACTTTGATGGGTGGGTTTATAGGTGTATTTTGACCCGCTGAATCCAAAAATCCAACCTTTGTTACACGAAAATACACCTGGAAAGAAGTTATTCCGCATGGTACGAAAAAGAGATGATCGGAAATATCTTTCTCCAGAATCGAAAGCGAACTTTGATGGGTGGGTTCATAGGTGTATTTTGACCCGCTGAATCCAAAAATCCAACTTTTGTTGTACGAAAATACACCTAGAAAGAAGTTATTCCGCATGGTACGAAAAAGAGATGATCGAAAATATTTTTTTTCAGAATCAAAATCGGACTTTGATGGGTGAGTTTCTAGGTGTATTTCGACCCGCTGAATCCGAAAATCGGAACTTTGATGACCAAAAATATGCTTGGAAAAAAGTTATTTCGCATGGTACGAAAAAGAGATGATCGAAAATATCTGTCTCCAGAATCGAAATCGAACTTCGATGGGTGGGTTTATAGGTGTATTTTGACCCGCTGAATCTGAAAATCCAACCTTTGATGACCAAAAATATGCTTGGAAAAAAGTTATTTCGCATGGTACGAAAAAGAGATGATCGCAAATATCTGTCTCCAGAATCAAAATCGAACTTTGATGGGTGGGTTCATAGGTGTATTTTGACCCGCTGAATCCAAAAATCCAACCTTTGTTACACGAAAATACACCTGGAAAGAAGTTATTCCGCATGGTACGAAAAAGAGATGATCGAAAATATTTTTTTTCAGATTTAAAATCGGACTTTGATGGGTGAGTTTCTAGGTGTATTCCGACCCGCTGAATCCGAAAATCCGAACTTTGGTGACCAAAAATATGCTTGGAAAAGAGTTATTTCGCATGGTACGAAAATGAGATGATCGGAAATATCTGTCTCCAGAATCGGAATCGAACTTTGATGGGTGGGTTTATGGGTGTATTTTGACCCGCTGAATCCAAAAATCCAACCTTTGTTACACGAAAATACACCTGGAAAGAAGTTATTCCGCATGGTACGAAAAAGAGATGATCGAAAATATTTTTTTTCAGAATCGGAATCGGACTTTGAAGGGTGAGTTTCTAGGTGTATTCCGACCCGCTGGATCTGAAAATCCAACCTTTGATGACCAAAAATATGCTTAGAAAAAAGATATTTCGCATGGTACGAAAAAGAGATGATCGAAAATATCTGTCTCCAGAATCGGAATCGAACTTTGATGGGTGGGTTTATAGGTGTATTTTGTCTCGCTGAATCCAAAAATCCAACCTTTGTTACACGAAAATACACCTGGAAAGAAGTTATTTCGCAGGGTACGAAAAAGAGATGATCGAAAATATTTTTTTTCAGAATCAATATCGGACGTTAATGGGCGAGTTTCTAGGTGAACTCCGACCCGCAGAATCCGGAAATCCAACCTCTGATGACCAAAAATATGCTTGGAAAAAAGTTATTTCGCATGGTACGAAAAAGAGATGATCGTAAATATTTTTTTTCACAATCAAAATCGGACTTTGATGCGTGAGTTTCTAGGTGTATTTCGACCCGCTGAATCCGAAAATCCAAACTTTGAGGACCAAAAATATGCTTGGAAAAAAGTTATTTCGCATGGTACGAAAAAAACATGATCGAAAATATCTGTCTCCCGAATCGAAATCGAACTTTGATGGGTGGGTTTATAGGTGTATTTTGACCCGCTGAATCCAAAAATCGAACCTTTGTTACACGAAAATACACCTGGAAAGAAGTTATTCCGCATGGTACGGAAAAAAAAATGATCGAAAATATTTTTTTTCAGAATCAAAATCGGACTTTGATGGGTGTGTTTCTAGGTGAATTCCGACCCGCTGAATCCGAAAATCCGAACTTTGATGGCCAAAAATATGCTTGGAAAAAAGTTATTTCGCATGGTACGACAAAGAGATGATCGGAAATATCTGTCTCCAGAATCGGAATCAAATTTTGATGGGTGGGTTTATAGGTGTATTTTGACCCGCTGACTCCAGAAATCCAACCTTTGTTACACGAATATACACCTGGAAAGAATTTATTCCGCATGGTACGAAAAAGAGATGATCGAAAGAATTTTTTTTCAGAATCGGAATCGGACTGTGATGGGTGAGTTTCTAGGTGTATTTCGACCCGCTGAATCCGAAAATCCAACCTTTGATGACCAAAAATATGCTTGGAAAAAAGTTATTTCGCATGGTACGAAAAAGAGATGATCGAAAATACCTGTCTCCAGAATCGGAATCGAACTTCGATGGGTGGGTTTATAGGTGTATTTTGACCCGCTGAATCCAAAAATCCAACCTTTGTTACACGAAAATACACCTGGAAAGAAGTTATTCTGCATGGTACGAAAAAGAGATGATCGGAAATATCTTTCTCCAGAATCGAAAGCGAACTTTGATGGGTGGGTTCATAGGTGTATTTTGACCCGCTGAATCCAAAAATCGATTTTTCGTTGACGAAAATACACCTAGAAAGAAGTTATTCCGCATGGTACGAAAAAGAGATGATCGAAAATATTTTTTTTCAGAATCAAAATCGGACTTTGATGGGTGAGTTTCTAGGTGTATTTCGACCCGCTGAATCCGAAAATCGGAACTTTGATGACCAGAAATATGCTTGGAAAAAAGTTATTTCGCATGGTACGAAAAAGAGATGATCGAAAATATCTGTCTCCAGAATCGAAATCGAACTTCGATGGGTGGGTTTATAGGTGTATTTTGACCCGCTGAATCCGAAAATCCAACCTTTGATGACCAAAAATATGCTTGGAAAAAAGTTATTTCGCATGGTACGAAAAAGAGATGATCGCAAATATCTGTCTCCAGAATCAAAATCGAACTTTGATGGGTGGGTTCATAGGTGTATTTTGACCCGCTGAATCCAAAAATCCAACCTTTGTTAGACGAAAATACACCTAGAAAGAAGTTATTCCGCATGGTACGAAAAAGAGATGATCGAAAATATTTTTTTTCAGAATCAAAATCGGACTTTGATGGGTGAGTTTCTAGGTGTATTTCGACCCGCTGAATCCGAAAATCGGAACTTTGATGACCAAAAATATGCTTGGAAAAAAGTTATTTCGCATGGTACGAAAAAGAGATGATCGAAAATATCTGTCTCCAGAATCGAAATCGAACTTCGATGGGTGGGTTTATAGGTGTATTTTGACCCGCTGAATCCGAAAATCCAACCTTTGATGACCAAAAATATGCTTGGAAAAAAGTTATTTCGCATGGTACGAAAAAGAGATGATCGCAAATATCTGTCTCCAGAATCAAAATCGAACTTTGATGGGTGGGTTCATAGGTGTATTTTGACCCGCTGAATCCAAAAATCCAACCTTTGTTACACGAAAATACACCTGGAAAGAAGTTATTCCGCATGGTACGAAAAAGAGATGATCGAAAATATTTTTTTTCAGATTTAAAATCGGACTTTGATGGGTGAGTTTCTAGGTGTATTTCGACCCGCTGAATCCGAAAATCCGAACTTTGATGACCAAAAATATGCTTGGAAAAGAGTTATTTCGCATGGTACGAAAATGAGATGATCGGAAATATCTGTCTCCAGAATCGGAATCGAACTTTGATGGGTGGGTTTATGGGTGTATTTTGACCCGCTGAATCCAAAAATCCAACCTTTGTTACACGAAAATACACCTGGAAAGAAGTTATTTCGCAGGGTACGAAAAAGAGATGATCGAAAATATTTTTTTTCAGAATCAATATCGGACTTTAATGGGCGAGTTTCTAGGTGTACTCCGACCCGCTGAATCCCGAAATCCAACCTCTGATGACCAAAAATATGCTTGGAAAAAAGTTATTTCGCATGGTACGAAAAAGAGATGATCGTAAATATTTTTTTTCAGAATCAAAATCGGACTTTGATGCGTGAGTTTCTAGGTGTATTTCGACCCGCTGAATCCGAAAATCCAAACTTTGAGGACCAAAAATATGCTTGGAAAAAAGTTATTTCGCATGGTACGAAAAAAAGATGATCGAAAATATCTGTCTCCCGAATCGAAATCGAACTTTGATGGGTGGGTTTATAGGTGTATTTTGACCCGCTGAATCCAAAAATCGAACCTTTGTTACACGAAAATACACCTGGAAAGAAGTTATTCCGCATGGTACGGAAAAAAAAATGATCGAAAATATTTTTTTTCAGAATCAAAATCGGACTTTGATGGGTGTGTTTCTAGGTGAATTCCGACCCGCTGAATCCGAAAATCCGAACTTTGATGGCCAAAAATATGCTTGGAAAAAAGTTATTTCGCATGGTACGACAAAGAGATGATCGGAAATATCCGTCTCCAGAATCGGAATCAAACTTTGATGGGTGGGTTTATAGGTCTATTTTAACCCGCTGAATCCAGAAATCCAACCTTTGTTACACGAAAATACACCTGGAAAGAATTTATTCCGCATGGTACGAAAAAGAGATGATCGAAAATATTTTTTTTCAGAATCGGAATCGGACTGTGATGGGTGAGTTTCTAGGTGTATTTCGACCCGCTGAATCCGAAAATCCAACCTTTGATGACCAAAAATATGCTTGGAAAAAAGTTATTTCGCATGGTACGAAAATGAGATGATCGGAAATATCTGTCTCCAGAATCGGAATCGAACTTTGATGGGTGGGTTTATGGGTGTATTTTGACCCGCTGAATCCAAAAATCCAACCTTTGTTACACGAAAATACACCTGGAAAGAAGTTATTCCGCATGGTACGAAAAAGAGATGATCGAAAATATTTTTTTTCAGAATCGGAATCGGACTTTGAAGGGTGAGTTTCTAGGTGTATTCCGACCCGCTGGATCTGAAAATCCAACCTTTGATGACCAAAAATATGCTTAGAAAAAAGATATTTCGCATGGTACGAAAAAGAGATGATCGAAAATATCTGTCTCCAGAATCGGAATCGAACTTTGATGGGTGGGTTTATAGGTGTATTTTGTGTCGCTGAATCCAAAAATCCAACCTTTGTTACACGAAAATACACCTGGAAAGAAGTTATTTCGCAGGGTACGAAAAAGAGATGATCGAAAATATTTTTTTTCAGAATCAATATCGGACGTTAATGGGCGAGTTTCTAGGTGAACTCCGACCCGCAGAATCCGGAAATCCAACCTCTGATGACCAAAAATATGCTTGGAAAAAAGTTATTTCGCATGGTACGAAAAAGAGATGATCGTAAATATTTTTTTTCACAATCAAAATCGGACTTTGATGCGTGAGTTTCTAGGTGTATTTCGACCCGCTGAATCCGAAAATCCAAACTTTGAGGACCAAAAATATGCTTGGAAAAAAGTTATTTCGCATGGTACGAAAAAAACATGATCGAAAATATCTGTCTCCCGAATCGAAATCGAACTTTGATGGGTGGGTTTATAGGTGTATTTTGACCCGCTGAATCCAAAAATCGAACCTTTGTTACACGAAAATACACCTGGAAAGAAGTTATTCCGCATGGTACGGAAAAAAAAATGATCGAAAATATTTTTTTTCAGAATCAAAATCGGACTTTGATGGGTGTGTTTCTAGGTGAATTCCGACCCGCTGAATCCGAAAATCCGAACTTTGATGGCCAAAAATATGCTTGGAAAAAAGTTATTTCGCATGGTACGACAAAGAGATGATCGGAAATATCTGTCTCCAGAATCGGAATCAAATTTTGATGGGTGGGTTTATAGGTGTATTTTGACCCGCTGACTCCAGAAATCCAACCTTTGTTACACGAATATACACCTGGAAAGAATTTATTCCGCATGGTACGAAAAAGAGATGATCGAAAGAATTTTTTTTCAGAATCGGAATCGGACTGTGATGGGTGAGTTTCTAGGTGTATTTCGACCCGCTGAATCCGAAAATCCAACCTTTGATGACCAAAAATATGCTTGGAAAAAAGTTATTTCGCATGGTACGAAAAAGAGATGATCGAAAATACCTGTCTCCAGAATCGGAATCGAACTTTGATGGGTGGGTTTATAGGTGTATTTTGACCCGCTGAATCCAAAAATCCAACCTTTGTTACACGAAAATACACCTGGAAAGAAGTTATTCTGCATGGTACGAAAAAGAGATGATCGGAAATATCTTTCTCCAGAATCGAAAGCGAACTTTGATGGGTGGGTTCATAGGTGTATTTTGACCCGCTGAATCCAAAAATCGATTTTTCGTTAGACGAAAATACACCTAGAAAGAAGTTATTCCGCATGGTACGAAAAAGAGATGATCGAAAATATTTTTTTTCAGAATCAAAATCGGACTTTGATGGGTGAGTTTCTAGGTGTATTTCGACCCGCTGAATCCGAAAATCGGAACTTTGATGACCAGAAATATGCTTGGAAAAAAGTTATTTCGCATGGTACGAAAAAGAGATGATCGAAAATATCTGTCTCCAGAATCGAAATCGAACTTCGATGGGTGGGTTTATAGGTGTATTTTGACCCGCTGAATCCGAAAATCCAACCTTTGATGACCAAAAATATGCTTGGAAAAAAGTTATTTCGCATGGTACGAAAAAGAGATGATCGCAAATATCTGTCTCCAGAATCAAAATCGAACTTTGATGGGTGGGTTCATAGGTGTATTTTGACCCGCTGAATCCAAAAATCCAACCTTTGTTAGACGAAAATACACCTAGAAAGAAGTTATTCCGCATGGTACGAAAGAGAGATGATCGAAAATATTTTTTTTCAGAATCAAAATCGGACTTTGATGGGTGAGTTTCTAGGTGTATTTCGACCCGCTGAATCCGAATTTCGGAACTTTGATGACCAAAAATATGCTTGGAAAAAAGTTATTTCGCATGGTACGAAAAAGAGATGATCGAAAATATCTGTCTCCAGAATCGAAATCGAACTTCGATGGGTGGGTTTATAGGTGTATTTTGACCCGCTGAATCCGAAAATCCAACCTTTGATGACCAAAAATATGCTTGGAAAAAAGTTATTTCGCATGGTACGAAAAAGAGATGATCGTAAATATTTTTTTTCAGAATCAATATCGGACGTTAATGGGCGAGTTTCTAGGTGAACTCCGACCCGCAGAATCCGGAAATCCAACCTCTGATGACCAAAAATATGCTTGGAAAAAAGTTATTTCGCATGGTACGAAAAAGAGATGATCGTAAATATTTTTTTTCACAATCAAAATCGGACTTTGATGCGTGAGTTTCTAGGTGTATTTCGACCCGCTGAATCCGAAAATCCAAACTTTGAGGACCAAAAATATGCTTGGAAAAAAGTTATTTCGCATGGTACGAAAAAAACATGATCGAAAATATCTGTCTCCCGAATCGAAATCGAACTTTGATGGGTGGGTTTATAGGTGTATTTTGACCCGCTGAATCCAAAAATCGAACCTTTGTTACACGAAAATACACCTGGAAAGAAGTTATTCCGCATGGTACGGAAAAAAAAATGATCGAAAATATTTTTTTTCAGAATCAAAATCGGACTTTGATGGGTGTGTTTCTAGGTGAATTCCGACCCGCTGAATCCGAAAATCCGAACTTTGATGGCCAAAAATATGCTTGGAAAAAAGTTATTTCGCATGGTACGACAAAGAGATGATCGGAAATATCTGTCTCCAGAATCGGAATCAAATTTTGATGGGTGGGTTTATAGGTGTATTTTGACCCGCTGACTCCAGAAATCCAACCTTTGTTACACGAATATACACCTGGAAAGAATTTATTCCGCATGGTACGAAAAAGAGATGATCGAAAGAATTTTTTTTCAGAATCGGAATCGGACTGTGATGGGTGAGTTTCTAGGTGTATTTCGACCCGCTGAATCCGAAAATCCAACCTTTGATGACCAAAAATATGCTTGGAAAAAAGTTATTTCGCATGGTACGAAAAAGAGATGATCGAAAATACCTGTCTCCAGAATCGGAATCGAACTTTGATGGGTGGGTTTATAGGTGTATTTTGACCCGCTGAATCCAAAAATCCAACCTTTGTTACACGAAAATACACCTGGAAAGAAGTTATTCTGCATGGTACGAAAAAGAGATGATCGGAAATATCTTTCTCCAGAATCGAAAGCGAACTTTGATGGGTGGGTTCATAGGTGTATTTTGACCCGCTGAATCCAAAAATCGATTTTTCGTTAGACGAAAATACACCTAGAAAGAAGTTATTCCGCATGGTACGAAAAAGAGATGATCGAAAATATTTTTTTTCAGAATCAAAATCGGACTTTGATGGGTGAGTTTCTAGGTGTATTTCGACCCGCTGAATCCGAAAATCGGAACTTTGATGACCAGAAATATGCTTGGAAAAAAGTTATTTCGCATGGTACGAAAAAGAGATGATCGAAAATATCTGTCTCCAGAATCGAAATCGAACTTCGATGGGTGGGTTTATAGGTGTATTTTGACCCGCTGAATCCGAAAATCCAACCTTTGATGACCAAAAATATGCTTGGAAAAAAGTTATTTCGCATGGTACGAAAAAGAGATGATCGCAAATATCTGTCTCCAGAATCAAAATCGAACTTTGATGGGTGGGTTCATAGGTGTATTTTGACCCGCTGAATCCAAAAATCCAACCTTTGTTAGACGAAAATACACCTAGAAAGAAGTTATTCCGCATGGTACGAAAAAGAGATGATCGAAAATATTTTTTTTCAGAATCAAAATCGGACTTTGATGGGTGAGTTTCTAGGTGTATTTCGACCCGCTGAATCCGAAAATCGGAACTTTGATGACCAAAAATATGCTTGGAAAAAAGTTATTTCGCATGGTACGAAAAAGAGATGATCGAAAATATCTGTCTCCAGAATCGAAATCGAACTTCGATGGGTGGGTTTATAGGTGTATTTTGACCCGCTGAATCCGAAAATCCAACCTTTGATGACCAAAAATATGCTTGGAAAAAAGTTATTTCGCATGGTACGAAAAAGAGATGATCGTAAATATTTTTTTTCAGAATCAATATCGGACGTTAATGGGCGAGTTTCTAGGTGAACTCCGACCCGCAGAATCCGGAAATCCAACCTCTGATGACCAAAAATATGCTTGGAAAAAAGTTATTTCGCATGGTACGAAAAAGAGATGATCGTAAATATTTTTTTTCACAATCAAAATCGGACTTTGATGCGTGAGTTTCTAGGTGTATTTCGACCCGCTGAATCCGAAAATCCAAACTTTGAGGACCAAAAATATGCTTGGAAAAAAGTTATTTCGCATGGTACGAAAAAAACATGATCGAAAATATCTGTCTCCCGAATCGAAATCGAACTTTGATGGGTGGGTTTATAGGTGTATTTTGACCCGCTGAATCCAAAAATCGAACCTTTGTTACACGAAAATACACCTGGAAAGAAGTTATTCCGCATGGTACGGAAAAAAAAATGATCGAAAATATTTTTTTTCAGAATCAAAATCGGACTTTGATGGGTGTGTTTCTAGGTGAATTCCGACCCGCTGAATCCGAAAATCCGAACTTTGATGGCCAAAAATATGCTTGGAAAAAAGTTATTTCGCATGGTACGACAAAGAGATGATCGGAAATATCTGTCTCCAGAATCGGAATCAAATTTTGATGGGTGGGTTTATAGGTGTATTTTGACCCGCTGACTCCAGAAATCCAACCTTTGTTACACGAATATACACCTGGAAAGAATTTATTCCGCATGGTACGAAAAAGAGATGATCGAAAGAATTTTTTTTCAGAATCGGAATCGGACTGTGATGGGTGAGTTTCTAGGTGTATTTCGACCCGCTGAATCCGAAAATCCAACCTTTGATGACCAAAAATATGCTTGGAAAAAAGTTATTTCGCATGGTACGAAAAAGAGATGATCGAAAATACCTGTCTCCAGAATCGGAATCGAACTTTGATGGGTGGGTTTATAGGTGTATTTTGACCCGCTGAATCCAAAAATCCAACCTTTGTTACACGAAATTACACCTGGAAAGAAGTTATTCTGCATGGTACGAAAAAGAGATGATCGGAAATATCTTTCTCCAGAATCGAAAGCGAACTTTGATGGGTGGGTTCATAGGTGTATTTTGACCCGCTGAATCCAAAAATCGATTTTTCGTTAGACGAAAATACACCTAGAAAGAAGTTATTCCGCATGGTACGAAAAAGAGATGATCGAAAATATTTTTTTTCAGAATCAAAATCGGACTTTGATGGGTGAGTTTCTAGGTGTATTTCGACCCGCTGAATCCGAAAATCGGAACTCTGATGACCAGAAATATGCTTGGAAAAAAGTTATTTCGCATGGTACGAAAAAGAGATGATCGAAAATATCTGTCTCCAGAATCGAAATCGAACTTCGATGGGTGGGTTTATAGGTGTATTTTGACCCGCTGAATCCGAAAATCCAACCTTTGATGACCAAAAATATGCTTGGAAAAAAGTTATTTCGCATGGTACGAAAAAGAGATGATCGCAAATATCTGTCTCCAGAATCAAAATCGAACTTTGATGGGTGGGTTCATAGGTGTATTTTGACCCGCTGAATCCAAAAATCCAACCTTTGTTGGACGAAAATACACCTAGAAAGAAGTTATTCCGCATGGTACGAAAAAGAGATGATCGAAAATATTTTTTTTCAGAATCAAAATCGGACTTTGATGGGTGAGTTTCTAGGTGTATTTCGACCCGCTGAATCCGAAAATCGGAACTTTGATGACCAAAAATATGCTTGGAAAAAAGTTATTTCGCATGGTACGAAAAAGAGATGATCGAAAATATCTGTCTCCAGAATCGAAATCGAACTTCGATGGGTGGGTTTATAGGTGTATTTTGACCCGCTGAATCCGAAAATCCAACCTTTGATGACCAAAAATATGCTTGGAAAAAAGTTATTTCGCATGGTACGAAAAAGAGATGATCGCAAATATCTGTCTCCAGAATCAAAATCGAACTTTGATGGGTGGGTTCATAGGTGTATTTTGACCCGCTGAATCCAAAAATCCAACCTTTGTTACACGAAAATACACCTGGAAAGAAGTTATTCCGCATGGTACGAAAAAGAGATGATCGAAAATATTTTTTTTCAGATTTAAAATCGGACTTTGATGGGTGAGTTTCTAGTTGTATTTCGACCCGCTGAATCCGAAAATCCGAACTTTGATGACCAAAAATATGCTTGGAAAAGAGTTATTTCGCATGGTACGAAAATGAGATGATCGGAAATATCTGTCTCCAGAATCGGAATCGAACTTTGATGGGTGGGTTTATGGGTGTATTTTGACCCGCTGAATCCAAAAATCCAACCTTTGTTACACGAAAATACACCTGGAAAGAAGTTATTTCGCAGGGTACGAAAAAGAGATGATCGAAAATATTTTTTTTCAGAATCAATATCGGACTTTAATGGGCGAGTTTCTAGGTGTACTCCGACCCGCTGAATCCGGAAATCCAACCTCTGATGACCAAAAATATGCTTGGAAAAAAGTTATTTCGCATGGTACGAAAAAGAGATGATCGTAAATATTTTTTTTCAGAATCAAAATCGGACTTTGATGCGTGAGTTTCTAGGTGTATTTCGACCCGCTGAATCCGAAAATCCAAACTTTGAGGACCAAAAATATGCTTGGAAAAAAGTTATTTCGCATGGTACGAAAAAAAGATGATCGAAAATATCTGTCTCCCGAATCGAAATCGAACTTTGATGGGTGGGTTTATAGGTGTATTTTGACCCGCTGAATCCAAAAATCGAACCTTTGTTACACGAAAATACACCTGGAAAGAAGTTATTCCGCATGGTACGGAAAAAAAAATGATCGAAAATATTTTTTTTCAGAATCAAAATCGGACTTTGATGGGTGTGTTTCTAGGTGAATTCCGACCCGCTGAATCCGAAAATCCGAACTTTGATGGCCAAAAATATGCTTGGAAAAAAGTTATTTCGCATGGTACGACAAAGAGATGATCGGAAATATCCGTCTCCAGAATCGGAATCAAACTTTGATGGGTGGGTTTATAGGTCTATTTTAACCCGCTGAATCCAGAAATCCAACCTTTGTTACACGAAAATACACCTGGAAAGAATTTATTCCGCATGGTACGAAAAAGAGATGATCGAAAATATTTTTTTTCAGAATCGGAATCGGACTGTGATGGGTGAGTTTCTAGGTGTATTTCGACCCGCTGAATCCGAAAATCCAACCTTTGATGACCAAAAATATGCATGGAAAAAAGTTATTTCGCATGGTACGAAAAAGAGATGATCGAAAATATCTGTCTCCAGAATCGGAATCGAACTTTGATGGGTGGGTTTATAGGTGTATTTTGACCCGCTGAATCCAAAAATCCAACCTTTGTTACACGAAAATACACCTGGACAGAAGGTATTCCGCATGGTACGAAAAAGAGATGATCGGAAATATCTTTCTCCAGAATCGAAAGCGAACTTTGATGGGTGGGTTCATAGGTGTATTTTGACCCGCTGAATCCAAAAATCCAACTTTTGTTAGACGAAAATACACCTAGAAAGAAGTTATTCCGCATGGTACGAAAAAGAGATGATCGAAAATATTTTTTTTCAGAATCAAAATCGGACTTTGATGGGTGAGTTTCTAGGTGTATTTCGACCCGCTGAATCCGAAAATCGGAACTTTGATGACCAAAAATATGCTTGGAAAAAAGTTATTTCGCATGGTACGCAAAAGAGATGATCGAAAATATTTCTTTTCAGAATCAAAATCGGACTTTGATGGGTGAGTTTCTAGGTGTATTTCGACCCGCTGAATCCGAAAATCGGAACTTTGATGACCAAAAATATGCTTGGAAAAAAGTTATTTCGCATGGTACGAAAAAGAGATGATCGGAAATATCTTTCTCCAGAATCGAAAGCGAACTTTGATGGGTGGGTTCATAGGTGTATTTTGACCCGCTGAATCCAAAAATCCAACTTTTGTTAGACGAAAATACACCTAGAAAGAAGTTATTCCGCATGGTACGAAAAAGAGATGATCGAAAATATTTTTTTTCAGAATCAAAATCGGACTTTGATGGGTGAGTTTCTAGGTGTATTTCGACCCGCTGAATCCGAAAATCGGAACTTTGATGACCAAAAATATGCTTGGAAAAAAGTTATTTCGCATGGTACGCAAAAGAGATGATCGAAAATATTTCTTTTCAGAATCAAAATCGGACTTTGATGGGTGAGTTTCTAGGTGTATTTCGACCCGCTGAATCCGAAAATCGGAACTTTGATGACCAAAAATATGCTTGGAAAAAAGTTATTTCGCATGGTACGAAAAAGAGATGATCGAAAATATCTGTCTCCAGAATCGGAATCGAACTTTGATGGGTGGGTTTATAGGTGTATTTCGACCCGCTGAATCCAAAAATCCAACCTTTGTTACACGAAAATACACATGGAAAGAAGTTATTCCGCATGGTACGAAAAAGAGATGATCGAAAATATTTTTTTTCAGAATCGGAATCGGACTTTGATGGGTGAGTTTCTAGGTGTATACCGACCCGCTGAATCCGAAAATCCAACCTTTGATGACCATAAATATGCTTGGAAAAAAGTTATTTCGCATGGTACGAAAAAGAGATGATCGAAAATATTTTTTTTCAGAATCAAAATCGGACTTTGATGGGTGAGTTTCTAGGTGTATTTCGACTTGCTGATTGGGAAAATCCAACCTTTGATGACCACAAATATGCTTGGAAAAAAGTTATTTCGCATGGTACGAAAAAGAGATGATCGAAAATATCTGTCTCTAGAATCGGAATCGAACTTTGATGGGTGGGTTCATAGGTGTATTTTGACCCGCTGAATCCAAAAATCCAACCTTTGTTACACGGAAATACTTCCGGAAAGAAGTTATTCCGCATGGTACGGAAAAAAAAATGATCGAAAATATTTTTTTTCAGAATCAAAATCGGACTTTGATGGGTGTGTTTCTAGGTGAATTCCGACCCGCTGAATCCGAATATCCGAACTTTGATGGCCAAAAATATGCTTGGAAAAAAGTTATTTCGCATGGTACGAAAAAGAGATGATCGAAAATATCTGTCTCTAGAATCGGAATCGAACTTTGATGGGTGGGTTCATAGGTGTATTTTGACCCGCTGAATCCAAAAATCCAACCTTTGTTACACGGAAATACTTCCGGAAAGAAGTTATTCCGCATGGTACGGAAAAAAAAATGATCGAAAATATTTTTTTTCAGAATCAAAATCGGACTTTGATGGGTGTGTTTCTAGGTGTATTTCGACCCGCTGAATCCGAAAATCCAACCTTTGATGACCAAAAATATGCTTGGAAAAAAGTTATTTCGCATGGCACGAAAAAGAGTTGATCGAAAATATCTGTCTCCCGAATCGAAATCGAACTTTGATGGGTGGGTTTATAGGTGTATTTTAAACCGCTGAATCCAAAAATCGAACCTTTGTTACACGAAAACACACCTGGAACGAAGTAATTTCGCATGGTACGAAAAAGAGATGATCGAGAATATTTTTATTCAGAATCAAAATCGGACTTTAATGGGTGAGTTTCTAGGTGTATTTCGACCCGCTGAATCCAAAAATCCAACCTCTGATGACCACAATATGCTTGGACAAAAGTTATTTCGCACGGTACGAAAAAGAGATGATCGAAAATATTTTTGTTCAGAATCAAAATCGGACTTTGATGGGTGAGTTTCTAGGTGTATTTCGACCCGCTAAATCCGAAAATCCATCCTTTGATGACCAAAAATATGCTTGGAAAAAAGTTATTTCGCATGGTACGAAAAAGAGATGATCGAAAATAACTGTCTCCAGAATCGGAATCGAACTTTGATGGGTCGGTTTATAGGTGTATTTTGACCCGCTGAATCCAAAAATCCAACCTTTGTTACACGAAAATACACCTGGAAAGAATTTATTCCGCATGGTACGAAAAAGAGATGATCGAAAATATTTTTTTTCAGAATCGGAATCGGACTGTGATGGGTGAGTTTCTAGGTGTATTTCGACCCGCTGAATCCGAAAATCCAACCTTTGATGACCAAAAATATGCTTGGAAAAAAGTTATTTCGCATGGTACGACAAAGAGATGATCGGAAATATCTGTCTCTAGAATCGGAATCGAACTTTGATGGGTGAGTTTATAGGTGTATTTTGACCCGCTGAATCCAAAAATCCAACCTTTGTTACACGAAAATACACCTGGAAAGAAGTTATTCCGCATGGTACGAAAAAGAGATGATCGAAAATATTTTTTTTCAGAATCGAAATCGGACTTTGATGGGTGAGTTTCTAGGTGTATTTCGACCCGCTGAATCCGAAAATCCAACCTATGATGACCAAAAATATGCTTGGAAAAAAGTTATTTCGCATGGTACGAAAAAGAGATGATCGCAAATATCCGTCTCCAGAATCAAAATCGAACTTTGATGGGTGGGTTCATAGGTGTATTTTGACCCGCTGAATCCAAAAATCCAACCTTTGTTACACGGAAATACTTCCGGAAAGAAGTTATTCCGCATGGTACGGAAAAAAAAATGATCGAAAATATTTTTTTTCAGAATCAAAATCGGACTTTGATGGGTGTGTTTCTAGGTGTATTTCGACCCGCTGAATCCGAAAATCCAACCTTTGATGACCAAAAATATGCTTGGAAAAAAGTTATTTCGCATGGCACGAAAAAGAGTTGATCGAAAATATCTGTCTCCCGAATCGAAATCGAACTTTGATGGGTGGGTTTATAGGTGTATTTTAAACCGCTGAATCCAAAAATCGAACCTTTGTTACACGAAAACACACCTGGAACGAAGTAATTTCGCATGGTACGAAAAAGAGATGATCGAGAATATTTTTATTCAGAATCAAAATCGGACTTTAATGGGTGAGTTTCTAGGTGTATTTCGACCCGCTGAATCCAAAAATCCAACCTCTGATGACCACAATATGCTTGGACAAAAGTTATTTCGCACGGTACGAAAAAGAGATGATCGAAAATATTTTTGTTCAGAATCAAAATCGGACTTTGATGGGTGAGTTTCTAGGTGTATTTCGACCCGCTAAATCCGAAAATCCATCCTTTGATGACCAAAAATATGCTTGGAAAAAAGTTATTTCGCATGGTACGAAAAAGAGATGATCGAAAATAACTGTCTCCAGAATCGGAATCGAACTTTGATGGGTCGGTTTATAGGTGTATTTTGACCCGCTGAATCCAAAAATCCAACCTTTGTTACACGAAAATACACCTGGAAAGAATTTATTCCGCATGGTACGAAAAAGAGATGATCGAAAATATTTTTTTTCAGAATCGGAATCGGACTGTGATGGGTGAGTTTCTAGGTGTATTTCGACCCGCTGAATCCGAAAATCCAACCTTTGATGACCAAAAATATGCTTGGAAAAAAGTTATTTCGCATGGTACGACAAAGAGATGATCGGAAATATCTGTCTCTAGAATCGGAATCGAACTTTGATGGGTGGGTTTATAGGTGTATTTTGACCCGCTGAATCCAAAAATCCAACCTTTGTTACACGAAAATACACCTGGAAAGAAGTTATTCCGCATGGTACGAAGAAGAGATGATCGAAAATATTTTTTTTCAGAATCGAAATCGGACTTTGATGGGTGAGTTTCTAGGTGTATTTCGACCCGCTGAATCCGAAAATCCAACCTTTGATGACCAAAAATATGCTTGGAAAAAAGTTATTTCGCATGGTACGAAAAAGAGATGATCGCAAATATCCGTCTCCAGAATCAAAATCGAACTTTGATGGGTGGGTTCATAGCTGTATTTTGACCCGCTGAATCCAAAAATCCAACTTTTGTTACACGAAAATACACCTGGAACGAAGTTATTCCGCATGGTACGAAAAAGAGACGATCGAAAATATTTTTTTTCAGAATCGGAATCGGACTTTGATGGGTGAGTTTCTAGGTGTATTCCGACCCGCTGAATCCGAAAATCGGAACTTCGATGACCAAAAATATGCTTGGAAAAAAGTTATTTCGCATGGTACGCAAAAGAGATGATCGAAAATATTCCTTTTCAGAATCAAAATCGGACTTTGATGGGTGAGTTTCTAGGTGTATTTCGACCCGCTGAATCCGAAAATCGGAACTTTGATGACCAAAAATATGCTTGGAAAAAAGTTGTTTCGCATGGTACGAAAAAGAGATGATCGAAAATATCTGTCTCCAGAATCGAAATCGAACTTTGATGGGTGGGTTTATAGGTGTATTTTGACCCGCTGAATCCAAAAATCCAACCTTTGATGACCAAAAATATGCTTGGAAAAAAGTTATTTCGCATGGTACGACAAAGAGATGATCGGAAATATCTGTCTCCAGAATCGGAATCAAACTTTGATGGGTGGGTTTATAGGTGTATTTTGACCCGCTGAATCCAGAAATCCAACCTTTGTTACATGAAAATACACCTAGAAAGAAGTTATTCCGCATGGTACGAAAAAGAGATGATCGAAAATATTTTTTTTCAGAATCAAAATCGGACTTTGATGGGTGAGTTTCTAGGTGTATTTCGACCCGCTGAATCCGAAAATCGGAACTTTGATGACCAAAAATATGCTTGGAAAAAAGTTATTTCGCATGGTACGCAAAAGAGATGATCGAAAATATTTCTTTTCAGAATCAAAATCGGACTTTGATGGGTGAGTTTCTAGGTGTATTTCGACCCGCTGAATCCGAAAATCGGAACTTTGATGACCAAAAATATGCTTGGAAAAAAGTTATTTCGCATGGTACGAAAAAGAGATGATCGGAAATATCTTTCTCCAGAATCGAAAGCGAACTTTGATGGGTGGGTTCATAGGTGTATTTTGACCCGCTGAATCCAAAAATCCAACTTTTGTTAGACGAAAATACACCTAGAAAGAAGTTATTCCGCATGGTACGAAAAAGAGATGATCGAAAATATTTTTTTTCAGAATCAAAATCGGACTTTGATGGGTGAGTTTCTAGGTGTATTTCGACCCGCTGAATCCGAAAATCGGAACTTTGATGACCAAAAATATGCTTGGAAAAAAGTTATTTCGCATGGTACGCAAAAGAGATGATCGAAAATATTTCTTTTCAGAATCAAAATCGGACTTTGATGGGTGAGTTTCTAGGTGTATTTCGACCCGCTGAATCCGAAAATCGGAACTTTGATGACCAAAAATATGCTTGGAAAAAAGTTATTTCGCATGGTACGAAAAAGAGATGATCGAAAATATCTGTCTCCAGAATCGGAATCGAACTTTGATGGGTGGGTTTATAGGTGTATTTCGACCCGCTGAATCCAAAAATCCAACCTTTGTTACACGAAAATACACATGGAAAGAAGTTATTCCGCATGGTACGAAAAAGAGATGATCGAAAATATTTTTTTTCAGAATCGGAATCGGACTTTGATGGGTGAGTTTCTAGGTGTATACCGACCCGCTGAATCCGAAAATCCAACCTTTGATGACCATAAATATGCTTGGAAAAAAGTTATTTCGCATGGTACGAAAAAGAGATGATCGAAAATATTTTTTTTCAGAATCAAAATCGGACTTTGATGGGTGAGTTTCTAGGTGTATTTCGACTTGCTGATTGGGAAAATCCAACCTTTGATGACCACAAATATGCTTGGAAAAAAGTTATTTCGCATGGTACGAAAAAGAGATGATCGAAAATATCTGTCTCTAGAATCGGAATCGAACTTTGATGGGTGGGTTCATAGGTGTATTTTGACCCGCTGAATCCAAAAATCCAACCTTTGTTACACGGAAATACTTCCGGAAAGAAGTTATTCCGCATGGTACGGAAAAAAAAATGATCGAAAATATTTTTTTTCAGAATCAAAATCGGACTTTGATGGGTGTGTTTCTAGGTGAATTCCGACCCGCTGAATCCGAATATCCGAACTTTGATGGCCAAAAATATGCTTGGAAAAAAGTTATTTCGCATGGTACGAAAAAGAGATGATCGAAAATATCTGTCTCTAGAATCGGAATCGAACTTTGATGGGTGGGTTCATAGGTGTATTTTGACCCGCTGAATCCAAAAATCCAACCTTTGTTACACGGAAATACTTCCGGAAAGAAGTTATTCCGCATGGTACGGAAAAAAAAATGATCGAAAATATTTTTTTTCAGAATCAAAATCGGACTTTGATGGGTGTGTTTCTAGGTGTATTTCGACCCGCTGAATCCGAAAATCCAACCTTTGATGACCAAAAATATGCTTGGAAAAAAGTTATTTCGCATGGCACGAAAAAGAGTTGATCGAAAATATCTGTCTCCCGAATCGAAATCGAACTTTGATGGGTGGGTTTATAGGTGTATTTTAAACCGCTGAATCCAAAAATCGAACCTTTGTTACACGAAAACACACCTGGAACGAAGTAATTTCGCATGGTACGAAAAAGAGATGATCGAGAATATTTTTATTCAGAATCAAAATCGGACTTTAATGGGTGAGTTTCTAGGTGTATTTCGACCCGCTGAATCCAAAAATCCAACCTCTGATGACCACAATATGCTTGGACAAAAGTTATTTCGCACGGTACGAAAAAGAGATGATCGAAAATATTTTTGTTCAGAATCAAAATCGGACTTTGATGGGTGAGTTTCTAGGTGTATTTCGACCCGCTAAATCCGAAAATCCATCCTTTGATGACCAAAAATATGCTTGGAAAAAAGTTATTTCGCATGGTACGAAAAAGAGATGATCGAAAATAACTGTCTCCAGAATCGGAATCGAACTTTGATGGGTCGGTTTATAGGTGTATTTTGACCCGCTGAATCCAAAAATCCAACCTTTGTTACACGAAAATACACCTGGAAAGAATTTATTCCGCATGGTACGAAAAAGAGATGATCGAAAATATTTTTTTTCAGAATCGGAATCGGACTGTGATGGGTGAGTTTCTAGGTGTATTTCGACCCGCTGAATCCGAAAATCCAACCTTTGATGACCAAAAATATGCTTGGAAAAAAGTTATTTCGCATGGTACGACAAAGAGATGATCGGAAATATCTGTCTCTAGAATCGGAATCGAACTTTGATGGGTGAGTTTATAGGTGTATTTTGACCCGCTGAATCCAAAAATCCAACCTTTGTTACACGAAAATACACCTGGAAAGAAGTTATTCCGCATGGTACGAAAAAGAGATGATCGAAAATATTTTTTTTCAGAATCGAAATCGGACTTTGATGGGTGAGTTTCTAGGTGTATTTCGACCCGCTGAATCCGAAAATCCAACCTTTGATGACCAAAAATATGCTTGGAAAAAAGTTATTTCGCATGGTACGAAAAAGAGATGATCGCAAATATCCGTCTCCAGAATCAAAATCGAACTTTGATGGGTGGGTTCATAGGTGTATTTTGACCCGCTGAATCCAAAAATCCAACCTTTGTTACACGGAAATACTTCCGGAAAGAAGTTATTCCGCATGGTACGGAAAAAAAAATGATCGAAAATATTTTTTTTCAGAATCAAAATCGGACTTTGATGGGTGTGTTTCTAGGTGTATTTCGACCCGCTGAATCCGAAAATCCAACCTTTGATGACCAAAAATATGCTTGGAAAAAAGTTATTTCGCATGGCACGAAAAAGAGTTGATCGAAAATATCTGTCTCCCGAATCGAAATCGAACTTTGATGGGTGGGTTTATAGGTGTATTTTAAACCGCTGAATCCAAAAATCGAACCTTTGTTACACGAAAACACACCTGGAACGAAGTAATTTCGCATGGTACGAAAAAGAGATGATCGAGAATATTTTTATTCAGAATCAAAATCGGACTTTAATGGGTGAGTTTCTAGGTGTATTTCGACCCGCTGAATCCAAAAATCCAACCTCTGATGACCACAATATGCTTGGACAAAAGTTATTTCGCACGGTACGAAAAAGAGATGATCGAAAATATTTTTGTTCAGAATCAAAATCGGACTTTGATGGGTGAGTTTCTAGGTGTATTTCGACCCGCTAAATCCGAAAATCCATCCTTTGATGACCAAAAATATGCTTGGAAAAAAGTTATTTCGCATGGTACGAAAAAGAGATGATCGAAAATAACTGTCTCCAGAATCGGAATCGAACTTTGATGGGTCGGTTTATAGGTGTATTTTGACCCGCTGAATCCAAAAATCCAACCTTTGTTACACGAAAATACACCTGGAAAGAATTTATTCCGCATGGTACGAAAAAGAGATGATCGAAAATATTTTTTTTCAGAATCGGAATCGGACTGTGATGGGTGAGTTTCTAGGTGTATTTCGACCCGCTGAATCCGAAAATCCAACCTTTGATGACCAAAAATATGCTTGGAAAAAAGTTATTTCGCATGGTACGACAAAGAGATGATCGGAAATATCTGTCTCTAGAATCGGAATCGAACTTTGATGGGTGGGTTTATAGGTGTATTTTGACCCGCTGAATCCAAAAATCCAACCTTTGTTACACGAAAATACACCTGGAAAGAAGTTATTCCGCATGGTACGAAGAAGAGATGATCGAAAATATTTTTTTTCAGAATCGAAATCGGACTTTGATGGGTGAGTTTCTAGGTGTATTTCGACCCGCTGAATCCGAAAATCCAACCTTTGATGACCAAAAATATGCTTGGAAAAAAGTTATTTCGCATGGTACGAAAAAGAGATGATCGCAAATATCCGTCTCCAGAATCAAAATCGAACTTTGATGGGTGGGTTCATAGCTGTATTTTGACCCGCTGAATCCAAAAATCCAACTTTTGTTACACGAAAATACACCTGGAACGAAGTTATTCCGCATGGTACGAAAAAGAGACGATCGAAAATATTTTTTTTCAGAATCGGAATCGGACTTTGATGGGTGAGTTTCTAGGTGTATTCCGACCCGCTGAATCCGAAAATCGGAACTTCGATGACCAAAAATATGCTTGGAAAAAAGTTATTTCGCATGGTACGCAAAAGAGATGATCGAAAATATTCCTTTTCAGAATCAAAATCGGACTTTGATGGGTGAGTTTCTAGGTGTATTTCGACCCGCTGAATCCGAAAATCGGAACTTTGATGACCAAAAATATGCTTGGAAAAAAGTTGTTTCGCATGGTACGAAAAAGAGATGATCGAAAATATCTGTCTCCAGAATCGAAATCGAACTTTGATGGGTGGGTTTATAGGTGTATTTTGACCCGCTGAATCCAAAAATCCAACCTTTGATGACCAAAAATATGCTTGGAAAAAAGTTATTTCGCATGGTACGACAAAGAGATGATCGGAAATATCTGTCTCCAGAATCGGAATCAAACTTTGATGGGTGGGTTTATAGGTGTATTTTGACCCGCTGAATCCAGAAATCCAACCTTTGTTACATGAAAATACACCTGGAAAGAATTTATTCCGCATGGTACGAAAAAGAGATGATCGAAAATATTTTTTTTCAGAATCGGAATCGTACTGTGATGGGTGAGTTTCTAGGTGTATTTCGACCCGCTGAATCCGAAAATCCAACCTTTGATGACCATAAATATGCTTGGAAAAAAGTTATTTCGCATGGTACGAAAAAGAGATGATCGAAAATATTTTTTTTCAGAATCAAAATCGGACTTTGATGGGTGAGTTTCTAGGTGTATTTCGACTCGCTGAATCCGAAAATCCAACCTTTGATGACCAAAAATATGCTTGGAAAAAAGTTATTTCGCATGGTACGAAAAAGAGATGATCGAAAATATCTGTCTCTAGAATCGGAATCGAACTTTGATGGGTGGGTTCATAGGTGTATTTTGACCCGCTGAATCCAAAAATCCAACCTTTGTTACACGAAAATACACCTGGAAAGAAGTTATTCCGCATGGTACGGAAAAAAAAATGATCGAAAATATTTCTTGTCAGAATCAAAATCGGACTCTGATGGGTGTGTTTCTAGGTGAATTCCGACCCGCTGAATCCGAAAATCCAAACTTTGATGGCCAAAAATATGCTTGGAAAAAAGTTATTTCGCATGGTACGACAAAGAGATGATCGGCAATATCTGTCTCCAGAATCGGAATCAAACTTTGATGGGTGGGTTTATAGGTGTATTTTGACCCGCTGAATCCAGAAATCCAACCTTTGTTACACGAAAATACCCCTGGAAAGAAGTTATTCCGCATGGTACGAAAAAGAGATGATCGGAAATATCTTTCTCCAGAATCGGAAGCGAACTTTGATGGGTGGGTTCATAGGTGTATTTTGACCCGCTGAATCCAAAAATCAAACTTTTGTTAGACGAAAATACACCTAGAAAAAAGTTATTCCGCATGGTACGAAAGAGAGATGATCGAAAATATTTCTTTTCAGAATCAAAATCGGACTTTGATGGGTGAGTTTCTAGGTGTATTTCGACTCGCTGAATCCGGAAATCCAACCTTTGATGACCAAAAATATGCTTGGAAAAAAGTTTAACTCGCATGGTACGAAAAAGAGATGATCGAAAATATCTGTCTCCAGAATCGGAATCGAACTTTGATGGGTGGGTGTATTTCGACCCGCTGAATCCAAAAATCCAACCTTTGTTACACGAAAATACACCTGGAAAGAAGTTATTCCGCATGGTACGAAAAAGAGATGATCGAAAATATTTTTTTTCAGAATCGGAATCGGACTTTGATGGGTGAGTTTCTAGGTGTATTTCGACCCGCTGAATCCGAAAATCCAACCTTTGATGACCAAAAATATGCTTGGAAAAAAGTTATTTCGCATGGCACGAAAAAGAGTTGATCGAAAATATCTGTCTCCCGAATCGAAATCGAACTTTGATGGGTGGGTTTATAGGAGTATTTTGAACCGCTGAATCCAAAAATCGAACCTTTGTTACACGAAAACACACCTGGAACGAAGTAATTTCGCATGGTACGAAAAAGAGATGATCGAAAATATTTTTATTCAGAATCAAAATCGGACTTTAATGGGTGAGTTTCTAGGTGTATTTCGACCCGCTGAATCCAAAAATCCAACCTCTGATGACCACAATATGCTTGGACAAAAGTTATTTCGCACGGTACGAAAAAGAGATGATCGAAAATATTTTTGTTCAGAATCAAAATCGGACTTTGATGGGTGAGTTTCTAGGTGTATTTCGACCCGCTAAATCCGAAAATCCATCCTTTGATGACCAAAAATATGCTTGGAAAAAAGTTATTTCGCATGATACGAAAAAGAGATGATCGAAAATATCTGTCTCCAGAATCGGAATCGAACTTTGATGGGTGGGTTTATAGGTGTATTTTGACCCGCTGAATCCAAAAATCCAACCTTTGTTACACGAAAATACACCTGGAAAGAATTTATTCCGCATGGTACGAAAAAGAGATGATCGAAAATATTTTTTTTCAGAATCGGAATCGGACTGTGATGGGTGAGTTTCTAGGTGTATTTCGACCCGCTGAATCCGAAAATCCAACCTTTGATGACCAAAAATATGCTTGGAAAAAAGTTATTTCGCATGGTACGACAAAGAGATGATCGGAAATATCTGTCTCTAGAATCGGAATCGAACTTTGATGGGTGAGTTTATAGGTGTATTTTGACCCGCTGAATCCAAAAATCCAACCTTTGTTACACGAAAATACACCTGGAAAGAAGTTATTCCGCATGGTACGAAAAAGAGATGATCGAAAATATTTTTTTTCAGAATCGAAATCGGACTTTGATGGGTGAGTTTCTAGGTGTATTTCGACCCGCTGAATCCGAAAATCCAACCTTTGATGACCAAAAATATGCTTGGAAAAAAGTTATTTCGCATGGTACGAAAAAGAGATGATCGCAAATATCCGTCTCCAGAATCAAAATCGAACTTTGATGGGTGGGTTCATAGCTGTATTTTGACCCGCTGAATCCAAAAATCCATCCTTTGTTACACGAAAATACACCTGGAAAGAAGTTATTCCGCATGGTACGAAAAAGAGATGATCGAAAATATTTTTTTTCAGAATCGGAATCGGACTTTGATGGGTGAGTTTCTAGGTGTATTCCGACCCGCTGAATCCGAAAATCGGAACTTCGATGACCAAAAATATGCTTGGAAAAAAGTTATTTCGCATGGTACGCAAAAGAGATGATCGAAAATATTCCTTTTCAGAATCAAAATCGGACTTTGATGGGTGAGTTTCTAGGTGTATTTCGACCCGCTGAATCCGAAAATCGGAACTTTGATGACCAAAAATATGCTTGGAAAAAAGTTATCTCGCATGGTACGAAAAAGAGATGATCGAAAATATCTGTCTCCAGAATCGAAATCGAACTTTGATGGGTGGGTTTATAGGTGTATTTTGACCCGCTGAATCCAAAAATCCAACCTTTGATGACCAAAAATATGCTTGGAAAAAAGTTATTTCGCATGGTACGACAAAGAGATGATCGGAAATATCTGTCTCCAGAATCGGAATCAAACTTTGATGGGTGGGTTTATAGATGTATTTCGACCCGCTGAATCCAGAAATCCAACCTTTGTTACATGAAAATACACCTGGAAAGAATTTATTCCGCATGGTACGAAAAAGAGATGATCGAAAATATTTTTTTTCAGAATCGGAATCGTACTGTGATGGGTGAGTTTCTAGGTGTATTTCGACCCGCTGAATCCGAAAATCCAACCTTTGATGACCATAAATATGCTTGGAAAAAAGTTATTTCGCATGGTACGAAAAAGAGATGATCGAAAATATTTTTTTTCAGAATCAAAATCGGACGTTGATTGGTGAGTTTCTAGGTGTATTTCGACTCGCTGAATCCGAAAATCCAACCTTTGATGACCAAAAATATGCTTGGAAAAAAGTTATTTCGCATGGTACGAAAAAGAGATGATCGAAAATATCTGTCTCTAGAATCGGAATCGAACTTTGATGGGTGGGATCATAGGTGTATTTTGACCCGCTGAATCCAAAAATCCAACCTTTGTTACACGAAAATACACCTGGAAAGAAGGTATTCCGCATGGTACGAAAAAGAGATGATCGAAAATATTTTTTTTCAGAATCAATATCGGACTTTAATGGGTGAGTTTCTAGGTGTACTCCGACCCGCTGAATCCGGAAATCCAACCTCTGATGACCAAAAATATGCTTGGAAAAAAGTTATTTCGCATGGTACGAAAAAGAGATGATCGTAAATATTTTTTTTCAGAATCAAAATCGGACTTTGATGCGTGAGTTTCTAGGTGTATTTCGACCCGCTGAATCCAAAAATCAAACTTTTGTTAGACGAAAATACACCTAGAAAGAAGTTATTCCGCATGGTACGAAAGAGAGATGATCGAAAATATTTCTTTTCAGAATCAAAATCGGACTTTGATGGGTGAGTTTCTAGGTGTATTTCGACTCGCTGAATCCGGAAATCCAACCTTTGATGACCAAAAATATGCTTGGAAAAAAGTTTAACTCGCATGGTACGAAAAAGAGATGATCGAAAATATCTGTCTCCAGAATCGGAATCGAACTTTGATGGGTGGGTGTATTTCGAACCGCTGAATCCAAAAATCCAACCTTTGTTACACGAAAATACACCTGGAAAGAAGTTATTCCGCATGGTACGAAAAAGAGATGATCGAAAATATTTTTTTTCAGAATCGGAATCGGACTTTGATGGGTGAGTTTCTAGGTGTATTTCGACCCGCTGAATCCGAAAATCCAACCTTTGATGACCAAAAATATGCTTGGAAAAAAGTTATTTCGCATGGCACGAAAAAGAGTTGATCGAAAATATCTGTCTCCCGAATCGAAATCGAACTTTGATGGGTGGGTTTATAGGTGTATTTTGAACCGCTGAATCCAAAAATCGAACCTTTGTTACACGAAAACACACCTGGAACGAAGTAATTTCGCATGGTACGAAAAAGAGATGATCGAAAATATTTTTATTCAGAATCAAAATCGGACTTTAATGGGTGAGTTTCTAGGTGTATTTCGACCCGCTGAATCCAAAAATCCAACCTCTGATGACCACAATATGCTTGGACAAAAGTTATTTCGCACGGTACGAAAAAGAGATGATCGAAAATATTTTTGTTCGGAATCAAAATCGGACTTTGATGGGTGAGTTTCTAGGTGTATTTCGACCCGCTAAATCCGAAAATCCATCCTTTGATGACCAAAAATATGCTTGGAAAAAAGTTATTTCGCATGATACGAAAAAGAGATGATCGAAAATATCTGTCTCCAGAATCGGAATCGAACTTTGATGGGTGGGTTTATAGGTGTATTTTGACCCGCTGAATCCAAAAATCCAACCTTTGTTACACGAAAATACACCTGGAAAGAATTTATTCCGCATGGTACGAAAAAGAGATGATCGAAAATATTTTTTTTCAGAATCGGAATCGGACTGTGATGGGTGAGTTTCTAGGTGTATTTCGACCCGCTGAATCCGAAAATCCAACCTTTGATGACCAAAAATATGCTTGGAAAAAAGTTATTTCGCATGGTACGACAAAGAGATGATCGGAAATATCTGTCTCTAGAATCGGAATCGAACTTTGATGGGTGAGTTTATAGGTGTATTTTGACCCGCTGAATCCAAAAATTCAACCTTTGTTACACGAAAATACACCTGGAAAGAAGTTATTCCGCATGGTACGAAAAAGAGATGATCGAAAATATTTTTTTTCAGAATCGAAATCGGACTTTGATGGGTGAGTTTCTAGGTGTATTTCGACCCGCTGAATCCGAAAATCCAACCTTTGATGACCAAAAATATGCTTGGAAAAAAGTTATTTCGCATGGTACGAAAAAGAGATGATCGCAAATATCCGTCTCCAGAATCAAAATCGAACTTTGATGGGTGGGTTCATAGCTGTATTTCGACCCGCTGAATCCAAAAATCCAACCTTTGTTACACGAAAATACACCTGGAAAGAAGTTATTCCGCATGGTACGAAAAAGAGATGATCGAAAATATTTTTTTTCAGAATCGGAATCGGACTTTGATGGGTGAGTTTCTAGGTGTATTCCGACCCGCTGAATCCGAAAATCGGAACTTCGATGACCAAAAATATGCTTGGAAAAAAGTTATTTCGCATGGTACGCAAAAGAGATGATCGAAAACATTCCTTTTCAGAATCAAAATCGGACTTTGATGGGTGAGTTTCTAGGTGTATTTCGACCCGCTGAATCCGAAAATCGGAACTTTGATGACCAAAAATATGCTTGCAAAAAAGTTATCTCGCATGGTACGAAAAAGAGATGATCGAAAATATCTGTCTCCAGAATCGAAATCGAACTTTGATGGGTGGGTTTATAGGTGTATTTTGACCCGCTGAATCCAAAAATCCAACCTTTGATGACCAAAAATATGCTTGGAAAAAAGTTATTTCGCATGGTACGACAAAGAGATGATCGGAAATATCTGTCTCCAGAATCGGAATCAAACTTTGATGGGTGGGTTTATAGGTGTATTTCGACCCGCTGAATCCAGAAATCCAACCTTTGTTACATGAAAATACACCTGGAAAGAATTTATTCCGCATGGTACGAAAAAGAGATGATCGAAAATATTTTTTTTCAGAATCGGAATCGTACTGTGATGGGTGAGTTTCTAGGTGTATTTCGACCCGCTGAATCCGAAAATCCAACCTTTGATGACCATAAATATGCTTGGAAAAAAGTTATTTCGCATGGTACGAAAAAGAGATGATCGAAAATATTTTTTTTCAGAATCAAAATCGGACTTTGATGGGTGAGTTTCTAGGTGTATTTCGACTCGCTGAATCCGAAAATCCAACCTTTGATGACCAAAAATATGCTTGGAAAAAAGTTATTTCGCATGGTACGAAAAAGAGATGATCGAAAATATCTGTCTCTAGAATCGGAATCGAACTTTGATGGGTGGGATCATAGGTGTATTTTGACCCGCTGAATCCAAAAATCCAACCTTTGTTACACGAAAATACACCTGGAAAGAAGGTATTCCGCATGGTACGAAAAAGAGATGATCGAAAATATTTTTTTTCAGAATCAATATCGGACTTTAATGGGTGAGTTTCTAGGTGTACTCCGACCCGCTGAATCCGGAAATCCAACCTCTGATGACCAAAAATATGCTTGGAAAAAAGTTATTTCGCATGGTACGAAAAAGAGATGATCGTAAATATTTTTTTTCAGAATCAAAATCGGACTTTGATGCGTGAGTTTCTAGGTGTATTTCGACCCGCTGAATCCGAAAATCCAACCTTTGTTACACGAAAATACACCTGGAAAGAAGTTATTCCGCATGGTACGAAAAAGAGATGATCGAAAATATTTTTTTTCAGAATCGGAATCGGACTTTGATGGGTGAGTTTCTAGGTGTATACCGACCCGCTGAATCCGAAAATCCAACCTTTGATGACCATAAATATGCTTGGAAAAAAGTTATTTCGCATGGTACGAAAAAGAGATGATCGAAAATATTTTTTTTCAGAATCAAAATCGGACTTTGATGGGTGAGTTTCTAGGTGTATTTCGACTTGCTGAATGGGAAAATCCAACCTTTGATGACCACAAATATGCTTGGAAAAAAGTTATTTCGCATGGTACGAAAAAGAGATGATCGAAAATATCTGTCTCTAGAATCGGAATCGAACTTTGATGGGTGGGTTCATAGGTGTATTTTGACCCGCTGAATCCAAAAATCCAACCTTTGTTACACGGAAATACTTCCGGAAAGAAGTTATTCCGCATGGTACGGAAAAAAAAATGATCGAAAATATTTTTTTTCAGAATCAAAATCGGACTTTGATGGGTGTGTTTCTAGGTGAATTCCGACCCGCTGAATCCGAAAATCCGAACTTTGATGGCCAAAAATATGCTTGGAAAAAAGTTATTCCGCATGGTACGAAAAAGAGATGATCGAAAATATCTGTCTCTAGAATCGGAATCGAACTTTGATGGGTGGGTTCATAGGTGTATTTTGACCCGCTGAATCCAAAAATCCAACCTTTGTTACACGGAAATACTTCCGGAAAGAAGTTATTCCGCATGGTACGGAAAAAAAAATGATCGAAAATATTTTTTTTCAGAATCAAAATCGGACTTTGATGGGTGTGTTTCTAGGTGAATTTCGACCCGCTGAATCCGAAAATCCGAACTTTGATGGCCAAAAATATGCCTGGAAAGAAGTTATTCCGCATGGTACGAAAAAGAGATGATCGAAAATATTTTTTTTCAGAATCGGAATCGGACTTTGATGGGTGAGTTTCTAGGTGTATTTCGACCCGCTGAATCCGAAAATCCAACCTTTGATGACCAAAAATATGCTTGGAAAAAAGTTATTTCGCATGGCACGAAAAAGAGTTGATCGAAAATATCTGTCTCCCGAATCGAAATCGAACTTTGATGGGTGGGTTTATAGGTGTATTTTAAACCGCTGAATCCAAAAATCGAACCTTTGTTACACGAAAATACACCTGGAAAGAAGTTATTCCGCATGGTACGAAAAAGAGATGATCGAAAATATTTTTTTTCAGAATCGGAATCGGACTTTGATGGGTGAGTTTCTAGGTGTATTCCGACCCGCTGAATCCGAAAATCGGAACTTCGATGACCAAAAATATGCTTGGAAAAAAGTTATTTCGCATGGTACGCAAAAGAGATGATCGAAAATATTCCTTTTCAGAATCAAAATCGGACTTTGATGGGTGAGTTTCTAGGTGTATTTCGACTCGCTGAATCCGGAAATCCAACCTTTGATGACCAAAAATATGCTTGGAAAAAAGTTATTTCGCATGGTACGAAAAAGAGATGATCGAGAATATCTGTCTCCAGAATCGAAATCGAACTTCGATGGGTGGGTTTATAGGTGTATTTTGACCCGCTGAATCCAAAAATCCAACCTTTGTTATACGAAAATACACCTGGAAAGAAGTTATTCCGCATGGTACGAAAAAGAGATGATCGAAAATATTTTTTTTCAGAATCGGAATCGGACTTTGATGGGTGAGTTTCTAGGTGTATACCGACCCGCTGAATCCGAAAATCCAACCTTTAATGACCATAAATATGCTTGGAAAAAAGTTATTTCGCATAGTACGAAAAAGAGATGATCGAAAATATTTTTTTTCAGAATCGGAATCGGACTTTGATGGGTGAGTTTCTAGGTGTATTCCGACCCGCTGAATCCGAAAATCGGAACTTCGATGACCAAAAATATGCTTGGAAAAAAGTTATTTCGCATGGTACGCAAAAGAGATGATCGAAAATATTCCTTTTCAGAATCAAAATCGGACTTTGATGGGTGAGTTTCTAGGTGTATTTCGACCCGCTGAATCCGAAAATCGGAACTTTGATGACCAAAAATATGCTTGGAAAAAAGTTATCTCGCATGGTACGAAAAAGAGATGATCGAAAATATCTGTCTCCAGAATCGAAATCGAACTTTGATGGGTGGGTTTATAGGTGTATTTTGACCCGCTGAATCCAAAAATCCAACCTTTGATGACCAAAAATATGCTTGGAAAAAAGTTATTTCGCATGGTACGACAAAGAGATGATCGGAAATATCTGTCTCCAGAATCGGAATCAAACTTTGATGGGTGGGTTTATAGGTGTATTTCGACCCGCTGAATCCAGAAATCCAACCTTTGTTACATGAAAATACACCTGGAAAGAATTTATTCCGCATGGTACGAAAAAGAGATGATCGAAAATATTTTTTTTCAGAATCGGAATCGTACTGTGATGGGTGAGTTTCTAGGTGTATTTCGACCCGCTGAATCCGAAAATCCAACCTTTGATGACCATAAATATGCTTGGAAAAAAGTTATTTCGCATGGTACGAAAAAGAGATGATCGAAAATATTTTTTTTCAGAATCAAAATCGGACTTTGATGGGTGAGTTTCTAGGTGTATTTCGACTCGCTGAATCCGAAAATCCAACCTTTGATGACCAAAAATATGCTTGGAAAAAAGTTATTTCGCATGGTACGAAAAAGAGATGATCGAAAATATCTGTCTCTAGAATCGGAATCGAACTTTGATGGGTGGGATCATAGGTGTATTTTGACCCGCTGAATCCAAAAATCCAACCTTTGTTACACGAAAATACACCTGGAAAGAAGGTATTCCGCATGGTACGAAAAAGAGATGATCGAAAATATTTTTTTTCAGAATCAATATCGGACTTTAATGGGTGAGTTTCTAGGTGTACTCCGACCCGCTGAATCCGGAAATCCAACCTCTGATGACCAAAAATATGCTTGGAAAAAAGTTATTTCGCATGGTACGAAAAAGAGATGATCGTAAATATTTTTTTTCAGAATCAAAATCGGACTTTGATGCGTGAGTTTCTAGGTGTATTTCGACCCGCTGAATCCGAAAATCCAACCTTTGTTACACGAAAATACACCTGGAAAGAAGTTATTCCGCATGGTACGAAAAAGAGATGATCGAAAATATTTTTTTTCAGAATCGGAATCGGACTTTGATGGGTGAGTTTCTAGGTGTATACCGACCCGCTGAATCCGAAAATCCAACCTTTGATGACCATAAATATGCTTGGAAAAAAGTTATTTCGCATGGTACGAAAAAGAGATGATCGAAAATATTTTTTTTCAGAATCAAAATCGGACTTTGATGGGTGAGTTTCTAGGTGTATTTCGACTTGCTGAATGGGAAAATCCAACCTTTGATGACCACAAATATGCTTGGAAAAAAGTTATTTCGCATGGTACGAAAAAGAGATGATCGAAAATATCTGTCTCTAGAATCGGAATCGAACTTTGATGGGTGGGTTCATAGGTGTATTTTGACCCGCTGAATCCAAAAATCCAACCTTTGTTACACGGAAATACTTCCGGAAAGAAGTTATTCCGCATGGTACGGAAAAAAAAATGATCGAAAATATTTTTTTTCAGAATCAAAATCGGACTTTGATGGGTGTGTTTCTAGGTGAATTCCGACCCGCTGAATCCGAAAATCCGAACTTTGATGGCCAAAAATATGCTTGGAAAAAAGTTATTCCGCATGGTACGAAAAAGAGATGATCGAAAATATCTGTCTCTAGAATCGGAATCGAACTTTGATGGGTGGGTTCATAGGTGTATTTTGACCCGCTGAATCCAAAAATCCAACCTTTGTTACACGGAAATACTTCCGGAAAGAAGTTATTCCGCATGGTACGGAAAAAAAAATGATCGAAAATATTTTTTTTCAGAATCAAAATCGGACTTTGATGGGTGTGTTTCTAGGTGAATTTCGACCCGCTGAATCCGAAAATCCGAACTTTGATGGCCAAAAATATGCCTGGAAAGAAGTTATTCCGCATGGTACGAAAAAGAGATGATCGAAAATATTTTTTTTCAGAATCGGAATCGGACTTTGATGGGTGAGTTTCTAGGTGTATTTCGACCCGCTGAATCCGAAAATCCAACCTTTGATGACCAAAAATATGCTTGGAAAAAAGTTATTTCGCATGGCACGAAAAAGAGTTGATCGAAAATATCTGTCTCCCGAATCGAAATCGAACTTTGATGGGTGGGTTTATAGGTGTATTTTAAACCGCTGAATCCAAAAATCGAACCTTTGTTACACGAAAATACACCTGGAAAGAAGTTATTCCGCATGGTACGAAAAAGAGATGATCGAAAATATTTTTTTTCAGAATCGGAATCGGACTTTGATGGGTGAGTTTCTAGGTGTATTCCGACCCGCTGAATCCGAAAATCGGAACTTCGATGACCAAAAATATGCTTGGAAAAAAGTTATTTCGCATGGTACGCAAAAGAGATGATCGAAAATATTCCTTTTCAGAATCAAAATCGGACTTTGATGGGTGAGTTTCTAGGTGTATTTCGACTCGCTGAATCCGGAAATCCAACCTTTGATGACCAAAAATATGCTTGGAAAAAAGTTATTTCGCATGGTACGAAAAAGAGATGATCGAGAATATCTGTCTCCAGAATCGAAATCGAACTTCGATGGGTGGGTTTATAGGTGTATTTTGACCCGCTGAATCCAAAAATCCAACCTTTGTTATACGATAATACACCTGGAAAGAAGTTATTCCGCATGGTACGAAAAAGAGATGATCGAAAATATTTTTTTTCAGAATCGGAATCGGACTTTGATGGGTGAGTTTCTAGGTGTATACCGACCCGCTGAATCCGAAAATCCAACCTTTAATGACCATAAATATGCTTGGAAAAAAGTTATTTCGCATAGTACGAAAAAGAGATGATCGAAAATATTTTTTTTCAGAATCAAAATCGGACTTTGATGGGTGAGTTTCTAGGTGTATTTCGAGTCGCTGAATCTGAAAATCCAACCTTTGATGACCAAAAATATGCTTGGAAAAAAGTTATTTCGCATGGTACGACAAAGAGATGATCGGAAATATCTGTCTCTAGAATCGGAATCGAACTTTGATGGGTGAGTTTATAGGTGTATTTTGACCCGCTGAATCCAAAAATCCAACCTTTGTTACACGAAAATACACCTGGAAAGAAGTTATTCCGCATGGTACGAAAAAGAGATGATCGAAAATATTTTTTTTCAGAATCGAAATCGGACTTTGATGGGTGAGTTTCTAGGTGTATTTCGACCCGCTGAATCCGAAAATCCAACCTTTGATGACCAAAAATATGCTTGGAAAAAAGTTATTTCGCATGGTACGAAAAAGAGATGATCGCAAATATCCGTCTCCAGAATCAAAATCGAACTTTGATGGGTGGGTTCATAGCTGTATTTTGACCCGCTGAATCCAAAAATCCAACCTTTGTTACACGAAAATACACCTGGAAAGAAGTTATTCCGCATGGTACGAAAAAGAGATGATCGAAAATATTTTTTTTCAGAATCGGAATCGGACTTTGATGGGTGAGTTTCTAGGTGTATACCGACCCGCTGAATCCGAAAATCCAACCTTTGATGACCATAAATATGCTTGGAAAAAAGTTATTTCGCATGGTACGAAAAAGAGATGATCGAAAATATTTTTTTTCAGAATCAAAATCGGACTTTGATGGGTGAGTTTCTAGGTGTATTTCGACTTGCTGAATGGGAAAATCCAACCTTTGATGACCACAAATATGCTTGGAAAAAAGTTATTTCGCATGGTACGAAAAAGAGATGATCGAAAATATCTGTCTCTAGAATCGGAATCGAACTTTGATGGGTGGGTTCATAGGTGTATTTTGACCCGCTGAATCCAAAAATCCAACCTTTGTTACACGGAAATACTTCCGGAAAGAAGTTATTCCGCATGGTACGGAAAAAAAAATGATCGAAAATATTTTTTTTCAGAATCAAAATCGGACTTTGATGGGTGTGTTTCTAGGTGAATTCCGACCCGCTGAATCCGAAAATCCGAACTTTGATGGCCAAAAATATGCTTGGAAAAAAGTTATTCCGCATGGTACGAAAAAGAGATGATCGAAAATATCTGTCTCTAGAATCGGAATCGAACTTTGATGGGTGGGTTCATAGGTGTATTTTGACCCGCTGAATCCAAAAATCCAACCTTTGTTACACGGAAATACTTCCGGAAAGAAGTTATTCCGCATGGTACGGAAAAAAAAATGATCGAAAATATTTTTTTTCAGAATCAAAATCGGACTTTGATGGGTGTGTTTCTAGGTGAATTTCGACCCGCTGAATCCGAAAATCCGAACTTTGATGGCCAAAAATATGCCTGGAAAGAAGTTATTCCGCATGGTACGAAAAAGAGATGATCGAAAATATTTTTTTTCAGAATCGGAATCGGACTTTGATGGGTGAGTTTCTAGGTGTATTTCGACCCGCTGAATCCGAAAATCCAACCTTTGATGACCAAAAATATGCTTGGAAAAAAGTTATTTCGCATGGCACGAAAAAGAGTTGATCGAAAATATCTGTCTCCCGAATCGAAATCGAACTTTGATGGGTGGGTTTATAGGTGTATTTTAAACCGCTGAATCCAAAAATCGAACCTTTGTTACACGAAAATACACCTGGAAAGAAGTTATTCCGCATGGTACGAAAAAGAGATGATCGAAAATATTTTTTTTCAGAATCGGAATCGGACTTTGATGGGTGAGTTTCTAGGTGTATTCCGACCCGCTGAATCCGAAAATCGGAACTTCGATGACCAAAAATATGCTTGGAAAAAAGTTATTTCGCATGGTACGAAAAAGAGATGATCGAGAATATCTGTCTCCAGAATCGAAATCGAACTTCGATGGGTGAGTTTCTAGGTGTATACCGACCCGCTGAATCCGAAAATCCAACCTTTAATGACCATAAATATGCTTGGAAAAAAGTTATTTCGCATAGTACGAAAAAGAGATGATCGAAAATATTTTTTTTCAGAATCAAAATCGGACTTTGATGGGTGAGTTTCTAGGTGTATTTCGAGTCGCTGAATCTGAAAATCCAACCTTTGATGACCAAAAATATGCTTGGAAAAAAGTTATTTCGCATGGTACGAAAAAGAGATGATCGAAAATATCTGTCTCTAGAATCGGAATCGAACTTTGATGGGTGGGTTTATAGGTGTATTTTGACCCGCTGAATCCAAAAATCCAACCTTTGTTACACGAAAATACACCTGGAAAGAAGGTATTCCGCATGGTACGAAAAAGAGATGATCGAAAATATTTTTTTTCAGAATCAATATCGGACTTTAATGGGTGAGTTTCTAGGTGTACTCCGACCCGCTGAATCCGGAAATCCAACCTCTGATGACCAAAAATATGCTTGGAAAAAAGTTATTTCGCATGGTACGAAAAAGAGATGATCGCAAATATCTGTCTCCAGAATCAAAATCGAACTTTGATGGGTGGGTTCATAGCTGTATTTTGACCCGCTGAATCCAAAAATCCAACCTTTGTTACACGAAAATACACCTAGAAAGAAGTTATTCCGCATGGTACGAAAAAGAGATGATCGAAAATATTTCTTTTCAGAATCAAAATCGGACTTTGATGGGTGAGTTTCTAGGTGTATTTCGACTCGCTGAATCCGGAAATTCAACCTTTGATGACCAAAAATATGCTTGGAAAAAAGTTTAACTCGCATGGTACGAAAAAGAGATGATCGAAAATATCTGTCTCCAGAATCGGAATCGAACTTTGATGGGTGGGTTTATAGGTGTATTTCGACCCGCTGAATCCAAAAATCCAACCTTTGTTACACGAAAATACACCTGGAAAGAAGTTATTCCGCATGGTACGAAAAAGAGATGATCGAAAATATTTTTTTTCCGAATCGAAATCGGACTTTGATGGGTGAGTTTCTAGGTGTATACCGACCCGCTGAATCCGAAAATCCAACCTTTGATGACAATAAATATGCTTGGAAAAAAGTTATTTCGCATGGTACGAAAAAGAGATGATCGAAAATATTTTTTTTCAGAATCAAAATCGGACTTTGATGGGTGAGTTTCTAGGTGTATTTCGACTTGCTGAATGGGAAAATCCAACCTTTGATGACCACAAATATGCTTGGAAAAAAGTTATTTCGCATGGTACGAAAAAGAGATGATCGAAAATATCTGTCTCTAGAATCGGAATCGAACTTTGATGGGTGGGTTCATAGGTGTATTTTGACCCGCTGAATCCAAAAATCCAACCTTTGTTACACGGAAATACTTCCGGAAAGAAGTTATTCCGCATGGTACGGAAAAAAAAATGATCGAAAATATTTTTTTTCAGAATCAAAATCGGACTTTGATGGGTGTGTTTCTAGGTGAATTTCGACCCGCTGAATCCGAAAATCCGAACTTTGATGGCCAAAAATATGCCTGGAAAGAAGTTATTCCGCATGGTACGAAAAAGAGATGATCGAAAATATTTTTTTTCAGAATCGGAATCGGACTTTGATGGGTGAGTTTCTAGGTGTATTTCGACCCGCTGAATCCGAAAATCCAACCTTTGATGACCAAAAATATGCTTGGAAAAAAGTTATTTCGCATGGCACGAAAAAGAGTTGATCGAAAATATCTGTCTCCCGAATCGAAATCGAACTTTGATGGGTGGGTTTATAGGTGTATTTTAAACCGCTGAATCCAAAAATCGAACCTTTGTTACACGAAAATACACCTGGAAAGAAGTTATTCCGCATGGTACGAAAAAGAGATGATCGAAAATATTTTTTTTCAGAATCGGAATCGGACTTTGATGGGTGAGTTTCTAGGTGTATTCCGACCCGCTGAATCCGAAAATCGGAACTTCGATGACCAAAAATATGCTTGGAAAAAAGTTATTTCGCATGGTACGCAAAAGAGATGATCGAAAATATTCCTTTTCAGAATCAAAATCGGACTTTGATGGGTGAGTTTCTAGGTGTATTTCGACTCGCTGAATCCGGAAATCCAACCTTTGATGACCAAAAATATGCTTGGAAAAAAGTTATTTCGCATGGTACGAAAAAGAGATGATCGAGAATATCTGTCTCCAGAATCGAAATCGAACTTCGATGGGTGAGTTTCTAGGTGTATACCGACCCGCTGAATCCGAAAATCCAACCTTTAATGACCATAAATATGCTTGGAAAAAAGTTATTTCGCATAGTACGAAAAAGAGATGATCGAAAATATTTTTTTTCAGAATCAAAATCGGACTTTGATGGGTGAGTTTCTAGGTGTATTTCGAGTCGCTGAATCTGAAAATCCAACCTTTGATGACCAAAAATATGCTTGGAAAAAAGTTATTTCGCATGGTACGAAAAAGAGATGATCGAAAATATCTGTCTCTAGAATCGGAATCGAACTTTGATGGGTGGGTTTATAGGTGTATTTTGACCCGCTGAATCCAAAAATCCAACCTTTGTTACACGAAAATACACCTGGAAAGAAGGTATTCCGCATGGTACGAAAAAGAGATGATCGAAAATATTTTTTTTCAGAATCAATATCGGACTTTAATGGGTGAGTTTCTAGGTGTACTCCGACCCGCTGAATCCGGAAATCCAACCTCTGATGACCAAAAATATGCTTGGAAAAAAGTTATTTCGCATGGTACGAAAAAGAGATGATCGCAAATATCTGTCTCCAGAATCAAAATCGAACTTTGATGGGTGGGTTCATAGCTGTATTTTGACCCGCTGAATCCAAAAATCCAACCTTTGTTACACGAAAATACACCTAGAAAGAAGTTATTCCGCATGGTACGAAAAAGAGATGATCGAAAATATTTCTTTTCAGAATCAAAATCGGACTTTGATGGGTGAGTTTCTAGGTGTATTTCGACTCGCTGAATCCGGAAATTCAACCTTTGATGACCAAAAATATGCTTGGAAAAAAGTTTAACTCGCATGGTACGAAAAAGAGATGATCGAAAATATCTGTCTCCAGAATCGGAATCGAACTTTGATGGGTGGGTTTATAGGTGTATTTCGACCCGCTGAATCCAAAAATCCAACCTTTGTTACACGAAAATACACCTGGAAAGAAGTTATTCCGCATGGTACGAAAAAGAGATGATCGAAAATATTTTTTTTCCGAATCGAAATCGGACTTTGATGGGTGAGTTTCTAGGTGTATACCGACCCGCTGAATCCGAAAATCCAACCTTTGATGACAATAAATATGCTTGGAAAAAAGTTATTTCGCATGGTACGAAAAAGAGATGATCGAAAATATTTTTTTTCAGAATCAAAATCGGACTTTGATGGGTGAGTTTCTAGGTGTATTTCGACTTGCTGAATGGGAAAATCCAACCTTTGATGACCACAAATATGCTTGGAAAAAAGTTATTTCGCATGGTACGAAAAAGAGATGATCGAAAATATCTGTCTCTAGAATCGGAATCGAACTTTGATGGGTGGGTTCATAGGTGTATTTTGACCCGCTGAATCCAAAAATCCAACCTTTGTTACACGGAAATACTTCCGGAAAGAAGTTATTCCGCATGGTACGGAAAAAAAAATGATCGAAAATATTTTTTTTCAGAATCAAAATCGGACTTTGATGGGTGTGTTTCTAGGTGAATTTCGACCCGCTGAATCCGAAAATCCGAACTTTGATGGCCAAAAATATGCCTGGAAAGAAGTTATTCCGCATGGTACGAAAAAGAGATGATCGAAAATATTTTTTTTCAGAATCGGAATCGGACTTTGATGGGTGAGTTTCTAGGTGTATTTCGACCCGCTGAATCCGAAAATCCAACCTTTGATGACCAAAAATATGCTTGGAAAAAAGTTATTTCGCATGGCACGAAAAAGAGTTGATCGAAAATATCTGTCTCCCGAATCGAAATCGAACTTTGATGGGTGGGTTTATAGGTGTATTTTAAACCGCTGAATCCAAAAATCGAACCTTTGTTACACGAAAATACACCTGGAAAGAAGTTATTCCGCATGGTACGAAAAAGAGATGATCGAAAATATTTTTTTTCAGAATCGGAATCGGACTTTGATGGGTGAGTTTCTAGGTGTATTCCGACCCGCTGAATCCGAAAATCGGAACTTCGATGACCAAAAATATGCTTGGAAAAAAGTTATTTCGCATGGTACGCAAAAGAGATGATCGAAAATATTCCTTTTCAGAATCAAAATCGGACTTTGATGGGTGAGTTTCTAGGTGTATTTCGACTCGCTGAATCCGGAAATCCAACCTTTGATGACCAAAAATATGCTTGGAAAAAAGTTATTTCGCATGGTACGAAAAAGAGATGATCGAGAATATCTGTCTCCAGAATCGAAATCGAACTTCGATGGGTGGGTTTATAGGTGTATTTTGACCCGCTGAATCCAAAAATCCAACCTTTGTTATACGAAAATACACCTGGAAAGAAGTTATTCCGCATGGTACGAAAAAGAGATGATCGAAAATATTTTTTTTCAGAATCGGAATCGGACTTTGATGGGTGAGTTTCTAGGTGTATACCGACCCGCTGAATCCGAAAATCCAACCTTTAATGACCATAAATATGCTTGGAAAAAAGTTATTTCGCATAGTACGAAAAAGAGATGATCGAAAATATTTTTTTTCAGAATCAAAATCGGACTTTGATGGGTGAGTTTCTAGGTGTATTTCGAGTCGCTGAATCTGAGAATCCAACCTTTGATGACCAAAAATATGCTTGGAAAAAAGTTATTTCGCATGGTACGAAAAAGAGATGATCGAAAATATTTTTTTTCAGAATCAAAATCGGACTTTGATGGGTGAGTTTCTAGGTGTATTCCGACCCGCTGAATCCGAAAATCCGAACTTTGATGACCAAAAATATGCTTGGAAAAGAGTTATTTCGCATGGTACGAAATTGAGATGATCGGAAATATCTGTCTCCAGAATCGGAATCGAACTTTGATGGGTGGGTTTATAGGTGTATTTTGACCCGCTGAATCCAAAAATCCAACCTTTGTTACACGAAAATACACCTGGAAAGAAGGTATTCCGCATGGTACGAAAAAGAGATGATCGAAAATATTTTTTTTCAGAATCGGAATCGGACTTTGATGGGTGAGTTTCTAGGTGTATTTCGACCCGCTGAATACAAAAATCCAACCCTTGATGACCAAAAATATGCTTGGAAAAAAGTTATTTCGCATGGTACGAAAAAGAGATGATCGCAAATATCTGTCTCCAGAATCAAAATCGAACTTTGATGTGTGGGTTCATAGCTGTATTTTGACCCGCTGAATCCAAAAATCCAACCTTTGTTACACGAAAATACACCTAGAAAGAAGTTATTCCGCATGGTACGAAAAAGAGATGATCGAAAATATTTCTTTTCAGAATCAAAATCGGACTTTGATGGGTGAGTTTCTAGGTGTAT